>OX352284.1:1697200-2897200 GCA_947086405.1 Esperia sulphurella
CGTTACATAACCCTGGAAAGATGGTGTCCAGAGAAACACGTCCGCGACTACCTAGTACGTTTATTGTACTAAAGTTAAAAATGTACATAAAAAGTTAACAAGCTATGTACAAATTTCTACGATGTACATTACTCTTACGCATATGATATGGAATTTTAATATACAAGTAACATTTAGATTACAATAAGAATAATAATAAATAAATATGTCAGACATTCACACCAATTATCCAGTCCCAACTAGGCAGAGCCTGTGGTATGGTTACTGGATAACGGATACACATACTTAAATAAATATATAAACATCCAAGACTTGGGTACAAACATTCATATTTATAATACGAACATTTGCCCCTAGCGGGATTCGAACCCGCAACCTCCGGCGTGGCAGTCCGAGAGCTACCCGTTCACGGAGGTCGTCAATTTTACTGTCAGAAACAATATTTTCATCATGGACGCTGGTGACCACTCAGCTGAGACAACCGTGTCATTCTCAGTAGTTGGTCTCCACGCGCGGGGTGTCAACGCTCGGTGAGTCACGTCTCGCCGCAACCGCGCGCACTTTCCCTGCGCACGCGCACCCAACGGTCACGGCCAGCGTGCGCCCGCGCCGTTCTTGTAACATACTATTAGTTCCGGACATTGGAAACATACCTAGTGCACAGTGAAAACTGATAGAGATAATGAAATGAAAATGAAAATTGAGATGATATTTTGAGATGTCGCTTCGATAAAATTGACACTGACCATCGGGGGATTTGCCATAAGTAGGTGATTATTGGGCATTCTGGCTCACTTTCACTCGCTCCACTCGTTCGCTCGCTGCGCTCGCACAGTGAGCTAGAATGCCCAATCGGTTTTCGCTGTTTAAAGTGAGCTAGAATGCCCAATCGATTTTGGTTGTTTGAAAGTGAGCTAGAATGCCCAATCGGTTTTCGCTGTTTGAAAGTGAGCCAGAATGCCCAATCGGTTTTAGACGTTTGAAAGTGAGCTAGAATGCTCAATCGGTTTTCGTTGTTTCGTGCGTGCCGGAATTCCCAATCATTCGACGGTTGGTTGTATTAGAACGCAAGATCAAATTATCGCAAGACGTCGATTGCGATTGGAATCATACGCTCCGCTTAACGGACTAACGGGTGACGTCGAGCGTTTTGTACGAAAAAGGTTAAGCGTGATACGTATAAAACTCTTAATGTAATAAATATGTCTACATTCTGCAGGGATCCTTGGCTCATGCATGTCAAACATTGAATTATTATTAATTACAAAATGAAATTTGTAAAACAACCGCATTCATTGCAACTAGAAAAAATTTGTTTGGGTTATTCAAAAGAGATTTCACGTCACGGCAAACTTTTACCGAATACTATTCGTTGTATTATATCTGGACCTTCCAACTGCGGTAAAACGAATTTAATTATTGGTCTACTATTACATAAAGATGGACTACATTATAGAAATGTATACCTTTACTCTAAAACACTTTTTCAACCTAAGTACGTATTTTTAGAAAAAGTTTTTAGAAAGGTGCCAGAGGTAACTTTTACAAAATTTCATGGTAATGATGAGGTTTTGAGTCCTCATGAGGCAACTTCTAATTCGATTATTATATTTGATGATGTAGCTTGTGAAAACCAAAATCATATAAGAGATTACTTTGCAATGGGTAGACACAAGAATATAGATTGTTTTTACTTAAACCAGACCTATAGCAAAATCCCGAAGCAGTTGATACGGGACAATGCTAATCTCATTATTCTTTTTAAACAAGACGATATGAACTTGAGACATGTTTATGAAGAGCATGTTAATACAGACATGAATTGGTTAGCGTTTCGAGAAATGTGTGCCAAGATTTGGAGTGTACCCTATAGCTACTTAGTTATAAACAAAGACTGTGAAAAGAGTAAAGGATGTTACAGGATGAAATTTGACACATTTGTAGAATTGCATTGATGATTTAAAAATACTATATTTATTATTATACCATCATTACAACTTAAGGCTTCGCCTGGTAAGGTATAAACATGGATAATGAACAAGCATTGAAAAAACAAGTAATAAAATCAGCTGAATCAGTTAAAAGAAAACTAAAGATGATGCGAGACATTAAAAGTAATAACGAATTCGCAATGGAATCGGTTTTTAAACCATTAACAGAGCCACTGAAACAAATTATAAACACAAAAATGGAAATACCACATAGAAAAATAAAGAAACAAAGACTCAGCTACACTCCTCTTAGTAAACGCAAGGAACATCGGGCTAGTTACGATGTTAGTGATGATGTCGAAAGCGACCAATCCAGTAAAGACTTCAACAATACAGTTTTTATGAAAAATCGTAAATCCGAGGTTTATTTTAATGACGAAGATGAAGAAAAAAGCGACTACGTCTATTTGGAACCTGATAAAGATGAAGACAATAGTGATATGGAACCTGATACTAGCGGTCTATCATTCAAATCGACTGACAACACTACTCCCATAAGAATGTCTTCAGAAAACATTCCTTTTGGGGTCAGAAACGAGAGAGAAAAACTCATGATGGGAACGTTACGTGTTTTTGTTACTGAACATAATATTTCTATTGGTTGTAAGACTTTCGCAAAAACTCCAGGGCTAATGGAATTATTGTTTAAGAAAACACCGCAATTAGAATTAATAACTGAAGATGATAAACAAAATTATAAGACTATATTATTGACTACAAATGCTCATCGCCGTGAGTATAATCCCATGAAGCCTATAAAAAGTAATAAAGGTCGAAAATATACACAAATAATTAGACCTCTATTTATGAAGTTGGCCAAAAACTGTGTGAGCACTGAAAGCATATCTCATGGATCTGGTTTGCCACTCACAAAAAAGCTGAATCAGAATGTAGATTATGTTTACTGGGATGATCCTAATGAATTAGTTAATCGATTGAAACTATTAATAGCTTCGCGAGATGCTGGAAACACAGGATTAGACAATGAAATACTATCTATTATCGAAGAGTTGCGGGAAAGTGATATCATTAATTAAATATATGCTGATATTTAGAAAGTTTTTCACAGTCTTTATTTATCCGCTGGTTGAGATAGTCGCTAGGAAATGAATATAGATAAATTTGGTCACCACGTTCATAAACGTTTGCGTTTACCGGAATCATTGGATTCACACAAGCTCTTAAAGTCAGAAAACGGAGAATTTGATTTACATTTAGTAAGGTTAAAAGGAGTTAAGGCTCCATCAGCCTCCGATGATGCTGTAAATAAGCAGTATGTCGATAATTTGCTGAATGACTATTACACAAAACATGATGTATTAGACGAACTACATAAAATAAAAACGGATATAATTAATCTCATGAGAGTAAAATTTTATATGAAAGGAGAAGTAGATCAAGCCATTGCCAACAGCAAATTAAAAGTCACCAAAAATGAGTAAGCAACAAGTAGTAGACGAAATTCACAAAGCAGCACGAAAAAATTTTAACAGACGTCCTGTAGTATTAAAAGGTATCGATGATTTATGGCAAGCTGATTTAATTGATATGCAGAATTATGGAAAAGACAACAATGGTTATAAGTACATCTTAGTCATAATCGATTGCTTTTCAAAATTTGCTTGGGCACTGCCTGTTAAAACGAAAACTAAATCTGAAATAACAAACACGTTTAAAAAAGTACTTGAAAAGAATGGGCGTATTCCATTAAATTTACAAACCGATTTAGGTAAAGAATTTTATAATGAGGATTTTCGAAACTTAACGATGTTATACAAAATAAACCATTATTCAACATATTCCACTAAAAAGGCTTCAATTGTTGAAAGGTTGATTAGAACTTTGAAAAACAAGTTATATAAATATTTTAGTTTCATTGGCAATTATAAATGGATTGGTAAACAGTTGAGTAACATACTTGACTCTTACAATAATTGTGTACATCGAATTACTAAACATAAACCAAAAGACGTGAATCAATACAATGAATCTTTAATATTAAATAATATAAAGGAATCAAGAAAATATATTACAGTAAAAAGGAATAAATTCAAAGTTGGAGATTATGTGCGAATTAGCAAATACAAAGGAACTTTTCAAAAAGGATATACCCCTAATTGGTCAACAGAAATATTTATCGTGTCAAAAGTAAATTCGACTAATCCACCGACTTATGAGATTGTTGATCAACGAAAACAGATCATTTTAGGTACTTTTTACGAACAGGAACTTCAAAAAACAAAATACCCTGATATTTACTTAGTTGAGAAAGTTTTAAAAAAGAAAGGTAATAAGCTATTTGTAAAATGGTTGGGCCTTAATGAAAGTGAAAATAGTTGGATTAACAAAACATCCATCGTATAAATCTATATAATTAGTTGATACGTATTATATTTTTATTAGTATACCTGTAATGCATGGAGGAGGACTTATTAATAGTGTAATAAACAATTTACCTTTTGAGTTACATTTACCAGGGTATAATTACTGCGGTCCCGGTACACGACTACGAGAAAGATTATCACGGAACGATAGAGGAATTAATAAATTAGATAACGCTTGTATGCAACACGATATAGCATATTCCAACTATACTAATTTAGAAGATCGCCATAAAGCAGATTTAGAACTATTGAACATGGCAAATCGAAGACTTAGGTCAAAAGATGCAGGAAGAGGTGAAAAATTATCTTCCTGGATAGTAAGTAAAGTAATGAAAACAAAACTAAAAGCAGGTGCAGGTATCAAGGGCTTCAAAAAGGTTGTCTCTAAAATATATAGTCAGTTGAAAAAATACAAACCAAAAAATAATAAGTCTGCAATTAAATTTGCCTATCTGGCTGCAAAGAAGCTATTCTCTAAAAATAATGGATTTCGATTACCGCGCGTCATACCAATTCCTAAAACAGGAGGAATTTTGCCTCTAATTCCTATATTTGCGGGGTTGTCAGCTTTGGGCACATTAGTTGGAGGAGCAGCAGGTATCGCGAAGACAGTAAATGATTATAAATCAGCACAGAAAAATTTACAAGAATCTGAACGCCATAACAAAGTAATGGAATCCATTGCTTTGGGTAAAGGTTTGTACATCAAACCGTATAAAAAAGGCAATGGTTTATTTTTACGATCGGCAAAAAACTAAAGAAAAGGCTACCTAGACGCGCGCTTACTAATTTGGATATTATAGAACATGCACATGGTATTCCATATTTTAGAGGTGTTTATATGAGAAATCAGTTACCAAAAAAACCTAAACGTATTGAATGTGGTGTTATTAATTTAGACAGCTCTAAAAACGAAGGTACTCATTGGGTAGCCTATGTAAAACTAAATAATTATTGTGAGTATTTTGACAGTTTTGGAGATTTAAAGCCGCCATTAGAGTTAATCGGATACTTGGATAAATATGATATTTACTACAATTACAATATATATCAAAGTTTTAATTCTGTTAATTGTGGACATTTATGTATAAAATATTTGAAAAACTTTTGGATAAACATTTAAAAGAACTTATCTCTTGTACTTATTGTCATTACCAAAATGACTTTCACGCTGTCTATATCGGATACTAAGGCGAGTTTAGCAACAAACTATTCGCCAAATTTACAATTAGATAATGATTATGAATGTGGTCTTTTGTATTTTTCTACATTTAATTCTATACCGAATGTAGATGATAGAAATAATAAACTATACTATGGTGACAATGAGGTGATAGAAATACCAGAGGGCTCCTACGAACTTCAGGATATTAGAGACTATTTAAAAGATAATATCAAGGATGGTTCATTTGAATTAAGGTGTAATAACAATACTTTGAAAACTACTATCTTTTGTTCGAAAGTCATACATTTTCAAAAAGAAGATTCCGTAGGACAATTATTAGGTTTTGGACCAGAAACCCTTCCCGCGAATATATTACACGAATCTCGCTTTCCCGTCAACATTCTGTCGACAACCGTTCTCCGGGTTGAATGTGACATCATTAGCGGATCTTTTGTAAACGGAAAACCTAGTCATATTATTCATGAATTCGCGCCTAATGTTCCACCTGGTTATAGAATTATAGAAGTACCTAAAAACATAATTTATTTTCCAGTAAACCAGAGTAGCATAAGTTCTATTAATATTAAAATATTAGACGTAAATGGTAATTTAGTTAACTTAAGGAACGAGGAAATTCAGTTATATTTACATTTAAGAAGAAAATGATTGACTTTAATAATAAATACTCTGCATCTGTAGTAAAAAGCAGCAGTGTGAATTGTACTCCTAAAGCAATAGCACCTTCAAAACAATTTAGAAAAAAACCATATTCAAAAAAGAAGTTAACTAAAGAAAATAAGGACTTCCTTAAACTCATAGGGCTAAAATGAGTATCCTAAATATAACAGATGGTCCAGTTTATGACAATTCAATTGAAAGTTATGAGTACTATTCATACAAACCATACGTAAACAGTTTTAAAAATAATGATGAGATACGAATACCTATAAATCAACAGGATTTGTACGTATTGCCATCGGCCAGTACCATTTACATAGAAGGAAATGTGCAAGTTTACAACCGACAATCAAAAACAAAAGTTAACCAAATTCACTTCACAAATAATCCAATATTGTTTCTATTTCAAGACATACGTTATGAACTTAATGGTATAGAAATAGATAAAATTAAAAATGTTGGTATTACTACAACTATGAAAGGTTTGTTATCGATGGGTGCGGCAGAATCGAAAATTTCAGAATGTTGGGGTTGGAACCTTGATGGTACTACAAACCACGGAGGTAATTTCTCAGTATCTATACCTCTTAATAAAGTTCTGGGGTTTGCAGAAGACTTTAATAAAATAATAATGAATTGTAAACATGAGCTTATTTTATTGCGTAACAACTCTAATTTGAATTGTATAAAATTAGGCGAGAATGAATATGTTCATGATGTTGAAATTTCTAAGTTGGTTTGGCGGGTACCCCAAGTGAAAGTTTCTGATCGTGAAAGAATTAATCTACTTCGTCATTTAGAAAAAGATCGTTCATTGACTATAATGTTTAGAAACTGGGATCTATATGAGTATCCTTTACTTCCTCAGACGTCTAAGCATACTTGGTCAATTAAAACGTCTTCTCAGTTGGAAAAACCACGATATGTAATATTGGGTTTACAAACTGATCGTAAGAATCAAGTAACTAAAGATATGTCTCAATTTGACCACTGTCATTTACGTAACGTTAAAGTGTTTCTGAATTCAACTTACTTCCCGTATGAAAACCTAAACGTTGATTTTGCCAACAACAATTACTCTTTATTATACGAACATCACGCAAAATTTCAGCAGTCGTATTACGGACGTCGACCAGACCCTTTATTAAACTTTGAAAATTTTAAAAATAAAGCGCCATTGTGGCTAATTGATTGTAGTCGACAAGTAGATAGCGTTAAACCTGGGGGACCCATAGATGTTAAAGTGGAAATTGAGTGTGTTTCAGACATTCCGAACAACACCACCGCTTTCTGTCTAATTATTAATGAGTCCATTGTTGAATATAAACCATTGACTAGTACAGTAAAGAAAATATCATGAGTAACAATTTCATATTCGTGGATATACAAGGTTTCAAAGATTACAATAATGTGTTTATTATTAAAGAACTAGCCCTGGTGACAAAAGAATATTCTCAGACCTTTTTAGTCAAACCTCCTTACGCTTTTTCGTATTTAACAACAGAGGAGAAAAAACAGGTCGTGTGGCTAGAAAGAAACAGGGGTATACTTTGGAGAGAAGGCTTTATTGACTATCGCGAATTTAAAAGATCTATTATTTTACCATTGTTAAAAAATAAGATCATAATCGTAAAGGGTCAGGAAAAAGTAAAATGGATGAGAGAATTATGTAGTGACTGTAATGTTATTGATGTTGGCGTAAAAGGTTGTCCCAGTTTCGTAATTTTATATAACACATTTTGTATAAATAATACTTATAACTGTTTATCTCATAAAAAATATTGCGCATTAAAAAACGCAATTACCATAAAAAAGTGGTGTTATGAAAATAATATAGGTACTTAATTTAATTAATCGCTAAGATCAATTATTTATCAATTATTATTGTTTCATAGTATATTGCCAGCTTTGTATTGTGTTTTGGATACATGTAAATAAAATAATAATAATAATAACTTCTCTTTTATTTTATTATCGACAAAAAAACTATGTAGACACCATTTTAATTAAGCATTGTATTTTATACAAAGAAAATATTGACAAATAGATATAAGGATTAATAACCTATCTAAAATAGACAGATATGACGCTCTTTATTATGTCAAAGTAAGTCTAAGATGTAGAATTCAGCCCTTAATTATTTATTTACAGTATAACGTGGTACAAACAAGTAATTTATTAAATAATTGAAACAAGCAAGTAAATTATTACATGTAAATAGATTACAAAGTAGGTGTTATTTTTATTCAAATATCTAATCTTAAGCTATACAATCTTAAACATAAAATAGGTAGTTAGGTAGCCTTGACTTCTGACAGCAGTCGTATTCGTAATTGTGTTCCACATTATGGATTCTGAAAGTTAATAAGAATAAAATTAGTTTAGAACCATAACCGTATAGAATCAATCCATAACCAACACTATTAAATAACAAAAAAAATAAGTACCTTGCACTTTTCGGCTCGTTCTCCAAGTTGCGCGCTTATCTGGTACAGAATTCGTCTTATTTTATATAGGACGCTATCACCTTCTTCATATACCACATATTGCGTCCTGGTTTGTGACCTCATAACGATTTCAGTTTCAGTTTCATCTGCACTATACACTTCAATTTTAACTACATATTTCGGTATTCCTCTGTCATGTACCGCGATGTAACTGGTTTTAGCGTTTTGTAGCTGCTGATTTCGTAACATTATGATATGAAATAGGATACTTGAATTGATTAATTAAAAGCAAGAGAATTGAGAAGACGCGACGAAGGACTGGTAGCGAATGATGGTTATAGTCAATATTTCTAGTTGAGTCTTGTATGAAAAACATCGTGTGCGCGACGCGGCTCGAGTTACACCGCAGGCGCAAAGCTAAAGACAACAGACATGATCAAACTTGAAAAATAATGTACTGAATCAGCAGTCTCAGCTACATAAATAACAATATTAATTGTATGTAATATATAGGTAAATTATGTAGGTAACGCTTCCTCTGAAAGAAGCCGAAATAAAATGTATCTACCTATAAGTGCGTAATTGTATCTATCTCGGTATCTCAAAACAAGGGAAACATAATTAAGATATAAACAATGAAGATGCAATTTAAAATAATAACAACAACAAAAATTATAATTAATACAATTTATTTAAAAAAAGTAGGTAACTCATACATTTTGGTTAACCTAATATAATACAGGTTATACTCCTATTTATATAAGTATCTTATGAAATAATCGCAACCCAGAACAGATATTTCTTGTTCAATTATAGAATTAACACATTTGTTACAGTTTAAAACTAATAAGATATCATCTAGTGATGAAAGAAATCTATTTTTTAAAATTTTATCGATATTTCTAACAAACATTGTAGCTTCAATATAATCGTTTTCAGTCAAATTTCTTAATCTTACGTGTATACAATGCGCAAAAATATTAATTGCTTCACACACTAGGTACAACATATTTATAGAACAACGTTTATCACAAAACATTAGCTGGTATAAAAAAAGTTGATAAAAGCGGTCATGGTTGGTCACATATTTACCAAATAACTCAAATTCTTCATATATATGCCCCCATTCTTCTAATGTAAAAAATATATCACTATTTTCACAAACTATGTGAACTTGTGGTGCAAAATTGTCTAAAGCCCATAAACCGGTGGTTATCTTAACACCATTTGAATGTAAATATGTATGTTTTGAAATTATAACGTTGTATAGATAACTTTCAGCCATTACTAGAGTAATCAGAAAAAGTGAACAGTTTCTGAGGCACCCAATTAAAAGAATGAACAGTGACCCCAAGCGTATGTAGTAATATTATCTTCTAATATTCTACGTTTATCATCATTAGAAGACAGAGCGATTTTATTTATTTCTTGAGTAAAAACTTGATGCTTAAGGGACTTGAAAAGAACGTTTTTTTTACGTATTACTTCATTTTCCTTCAACACTTTATTATAATCTTTAAAATGTAAGTCATTTGCGACGTACTTCTTAACTCCCTTTGCTTTTTTAATTTCTCTCTGTTCTGTCTTTATGCAATATAGTTTAGAACGCAGTCCTACAAATTCCAAAATATGCTGCCCTCCTAATTCGTCTTTGAACAAACCAGGTATTTTCTTATTTATACATTTTATTTTATACTTGTTATTTTCAGGATAGTTACTTGTATCGAAATATTGTATAAAATTTCTCTTTAAATCTTTATAAAAATTCTCTGTTTCTATTAGAAGCTCGTAGAGGTGAATATTTGTTAATATTTACCTCCAGGTACAAAGTCCTTAAAAAGGACCACCCACTGTCTCTCTCTTGAAATCCATCAACTTTATTAGATATTATTTCAATGACCTTCGCAAACATATCATTAAACTCATAATGTTTATGTATACAAATATTTTCCGTTGCGAAAGATTTAATTTCAACCATATCATTTTTCGGCAGCGAGAACTCTGCAAAAAGTTCAAAGTTTGCTTTTATATTATTGTGCTGAGCTATCTTCGCAGCGATCAACTGCCGCACGGGGCGGCGCACGCGCCTCAAGAACTCGCCGGGCGCGGGGGCAGCCGAACGCTCGCTCTCGCTCCCACAATCGCTGTCGCAGTCCGCCTCACTACCCCCACGTCTCGGCCCCGACTGCCGTCCGCGTTCCCGTACCCTAAAACTAGCAATTCGGTTTCTAAATGCTGAACAAAGTTTTTCAACATTTGGACTTATTTCGATCGAGTTATTATCTTTATGTAAACGACTTCGGAGGTGACCCGAAAAGGCTTTACTTTTGATGGTTAGATCACAAACAGTACAGAAAATGTTTCTGCCTGCCATGGTTGAGATATTTTTGTTCTAGGATGAAAACATTAATTTTAACACTTTACTTCGATGGTCTAGAGGCTAAAAGGCCTAACTTGTTTATGTAATTGAAAATTTAAAAAGAAATAGAGAATATAAAATATGTGACCGATTTCTGGTTTGTATTAGTACCTACCTAGGTTAATTAATTAAATTGTATGCAGTTGAAAGTTTTTAATATATTTAATATAAAAACCACAAAGTTATTTTAATAAAAAATATACAAATTAAATTATTTTTTCTTATTAGAAAAGAACTGCCCGTCTTCCTTGAACCTAGTTTTTGCCGCATTAATGAATTTCTTCAAAAAAATTAGCTCATCAGCTCCCGAACCAACTTGATACTTAAGAGTTATTGCAGCTTTTTCCCACCTGTCCTTCGGGTCGACGCGCAGGATGTCTCGCGTGTCGTACACTCTCAGCTCCACGAACTGGTCGCCGGCCAGCAGGGCGGTGCGACGCAGCACGCCGTCGGCTACGCGCCGCGTCAGAGCAGACGTGAGCGGCGGCCGCTTGGAGGCCGCGCGCCGAGCTTCCTCTTCGTCCTCACTGTCGTCAGACAGCAGGGACCACTCGCGGCTTCCTTTTTTGCTCACAGCCGATGACGATGGAACCTGCTTCGTTCTCAGCTTTTTAGTCTTCGGCTTGGCGGGCGCGGCAGTCGATGGCACAGACCTGAAATAATAATAATAATACAACGTTAATCTAATAATAATAGCGTAAAACAAAGTCTCTCTCCGCGTGTGTCTGTGATTTTGGATAAAGTTCTTAACTATTTTATAGTGAATGAATAGGGTAGGTTTTATAATTATGATTTCAATATACAATCACTGTAAGTACGAGACCGAAGTGGACGACTCCATTATTTGTTACATATAGCGTCTCTGATTGAATAAAAAATAAAATATTTGGTAAGTACTACAACTAACCTTACGTCACCGTCGTCATCCGAATCAAACGCGCACGATTTTCTTTTACTGGCTTCTTCCACGCTCCTCTTACTGTAATACTCGGATTCAGACCTGCAAATAAAATAAACCCTTACTGTTATTTCGAATAAAACATCATTAAAACTTAACTGATGAGTAAAATATTTGTGAAATTCTTGTTTAGTACAGGGAAATGATAGTTTGCGACTAGATAGGTATATAATGTTGAAAAACTTTATTTATTTAAAAATGAATAATAATCCAAACTTACGAACATTATTGTTTTCGCGAAGATGCGCACGCTGGTAGAACTGAAGACGGCGGGGAGGGGTAGCGGGGGCACTGGACACTGACGATGCGCGGAAACGAACTAACGACAACCACGTACCGAATCAGAAAAGACAATAAAAAATTTGAACAATATTCAAAGCGCTTTAATGATAATAAAATTATCAGGGACTAAAAACCTTCGGACAAACAATTAAAATGCAATAGTGATTATTGCACAGGAAGGTAAAGAAACCAAATTACATTTATTTGTGTCTAAGTAAAACGGAAGCGGTATTATTGCTATAATGCGATCACTTCCGAGAAACCTTCGGGTAAAGAAATAAAATAAGCTTATTAGGTGGTGCGTTTTTGATATAAAATCTGATACATTTAATAACGTAAAATGTATCTGCTTCCAATAATATGCATACATACATCTTCTGTAATAAAATCAACATTGACTGAGTATCATTGCAAGTAATTTTATTACATATTTATGTACATGAACATGCTACTTCTACTAGGAAAAGTACTAACATTTTTACGTGACTGCACACATGTAATAAATGTTTATGCTTGTTTAATTGATTAATTTTTGATGAAAGTTCTGTGAATTGTTTAATACCCCTGACATTTTAATCAGATCAGCATAAAACTGTGTATGGAACATAGGTAAATAAGTGACACATTGCGGTGTATGTGAACTACGATTCGCGGCAATATCAAAAGGTGACGGTCGTCATTTAATACTTGGCTATGTTAGGGCGAGTACTCAACTTAAAGTAGGTACACAACAATTAGTTTAACTAGATTCTTTAACTTTGTAAAGTTATTATGAATTAAGATTCTATTTTATAAATATGTAATTCTATCGTAAGATAACAGACTGTTATAGGTAATTAAGCACCTAAATTATTCTTATAGGTGCTTATCCATTATGTTTTTAGCACTTACCCATTCTATTGATCTCTGTACAATCATTATTGCACATTATAAACTTTGTACGTCTATCATTGGTCGCGTTACTGAAATTTTGTAAATATAAAATGGAGTATTAGATAACATTATATAATATTTAAATTGTTGGAACTTAATGTCACACTAAATTTAATCAATGTGTACATACCTCTAATACGTCGTAACCATGCGCAATGTAAAATGAAGTTTCAGCATTTCAAGTACAGTCGTGGGAATCATTGTAATGAATAAGTTATTTATTAACATATTGCATACTTAGTAATAATCGCGATTAGGACCATGTATTATAACAAACACTTTAATAAAAAAACATAAAACATCATGATGATACCGGAAATCATAAATCAGCGAATTGGGTGTTTTCGAAACTATTTTAAAAAGTCAATTAAACAAAATCGATTAAATTATAGTGCCTACCTGCTATTGAAATATTATAACTAATACCATTACGTATTCTCCTGTTTTTTCTTTGACTGTACGTCGACATTCTTTTGCTTTGATAAGCGCTCTGTGCGCGCTCGGTACTCAAGTAACACAAGAACATAACATAATGCTCGTAACGTAATATGTAAGTATTAGGGATCGCTACATAATTTGTAAAACCCTTATACAATTCTTCAATACTCATACTGATTTATTTCAACCTTTTGGGACATTGAGAACTCTAGGCTAAGTCGACATTGTTTTGTTTCACATTTATGAATCAATGTAAGAATGTTAGTTCATTTATAATGAACTTTTGAACGGAGACATAAATTTTGTGTTCTTTGGTATTTGCGGAGTTACGTACATGTATGTGATAGAGATAAAATGCAGATATACCTGCGCGTTAGTTAATAAACTTGAAATATTAAATGTAATCAACCAGGATGAATAGAAGAGAGCTTATAGAGCGCAAAGTATTGTAGTCCGCAAAACTCAATTATTTTACCATATATGTGTTTTTCGCCATACTCATCAAGTCTAGGGCCTAACTAAGTAAAAATACATAAAACATTCGAGTAATGTGACATTGAGAAATGATTTCGATATACAGAACCCTTTATTAATTAATTGGTAGCATGTTTGCATTGACTCTTTTATTTTGTAATTATTATTGTAAATTGCAACGCGGTGAGGAGCCACGTTTATTGTTGTGTTATTTATGGAAATTGTAACTCAGATACAGAAAGCTGGTTCAAGGTAAAAATAATTACTTGAGATGTTTGGCTTTAACTTTGGGCTAACGGTACGACCAAACGGGCTGGGAACAAATTCCTTAAGCAGATGCTAATGAGATAGTTAAATGTATGTATTGTCTTGTGAAGGAATGAGGTTCTTGGTGCTGTGACTTTAGGAAGTCCTTGCTAACGGTACGACCAATCGGGCTTGAACAATTCCTTGAGCAAACGGCGACAAGATAATTGATTATAATTGTCTTGTGAAGGAATAAGGTTCTTGGTGCTGTTAGTTTAGGAAATTCTTTATAACGAACTGCACGACCAATCGGGCTTGAACAATTCCTTGAACAAGCGGTGACAGGATGGTACCTACAAATAGTAATTGTCTCATGATGGAATAATGTTTCTAGGTGCTGGAAGCTTAAAAATGTTAAAACCTAAAATATCTCTCTGTTAGCCTTAAATCAGATTTCGTAATGTATATATAAATGTGAGTAAAGTGTGATCAGAACAAAGTGCACGCAACATAGATTCTCGTACATGTGAGTTTATTATTTTATTAATTTTATATTACATAACCTAATTTCGATTAGCTCGTTATACGTCGCATACACAAACATAATCGCGTTCAGAGCGCTACACAGGGGCGACTCGCGCCTCGACTCCAACCGCGCGTCGGACGGCGAACATAGCTTGGTAATCGTCGGTACGTAACCCAACGCGCACTCAAACGCGTTCCGTTCGAAACATACAACAGGTTTTAATCGACGATGTTTGCAATCGTTATTGGACGTGAGTCGCTTTTGTCAAGATGTTCTAAGTCATGCGATTATTTTAATACAAACAAACGTCGGAAACCGATTGGGCATTCTGGCTCACTTTCAAACAGCGAAAACCGATTGGGCATTCTAGCTCACTTTCAAACGTCTAAAACCGATTGGGCATTCTGGCTCACTTTCAAACAGCGAAAACCGATTGGGCATTCTAGCTCACTTTCAAACAATCAAAATCGATTGGGCATTCTAGCTCACTTTCAAATGACGAAAACAGATTGGGCTTTCTGGCTCACTGTGCGAGCGCAGCGAGCGAACGAGTGAAGCGAGTGAAAAGTGAGCCAGAATGCCCAATCTGTTTTCGTCATTTGAAAGTGAGCTAGAATGCCCAATCGATTTTGGTTGATTGAAAGTGAGCCAGAATGCCCAATAATCACCTACTAGGAATATAAACGATTTTGCCCGATACTCCAAGTAACTTCGAATCCCGCTAGGGGCAAATGTTTGAATGATGAATATGAATGTTTGTACCCAAGTCTTGGATGTTTATATATTTATTTAAGTATGTGTATCCGTTGTGTAGTATCCATAGCACAGGCTCTGCCAAGTTTGGGACTGGATAATTGGTGTGAATGTCAGAGATATTTATTTATTAACTTCTCTAGCTCTGTACTATTTACGTTTGAACCCTTGATCGTCGAATCGTGAGGATTGCATGCCAACTAAATATCTCAGATAAATAAATAAATATCTGAGACATTCACACCAATTATCAAGTCCCAAACTAGGCAGAGCCTGTGCTATGGTTACTAGATAACGGATAGACATACTTAAATAAATATATAAACATCCAAGACTTGGGTACAAACATTCATATTCATCATACATATATTTACCCCTAGCGAGATTCGAGCCCGCAAACTCCGGCGTGGCAGTCCGAGAGCTACCCGTTCCGCCACGGAGGTCGTCAAGCTAACTTAATACCTACACTCATCATCAGCCTACATACGTCCACTACTGAACAAAAGCCTCCCCAATATAATGACACATTTGGTGGGCTGTCAATTGGGGGATTTGCCACAATCACCACGCTTGGCAGGCGGATTGGAGATCGCAGTACTGTCCTGCCAGATAAGAAGACCGTAAATTGTTTAAGTATCGTTTACGGTCTGGGCACCCTACCGCAGGGCAGCGACCTGGAGCCCATTTTTTATCTCTAATTAATTATTTATCTGTATTTTTTTATTTAAAGAAAGTTCGACTCATATACTCTACAAGTTATAATATTTTTAATACATCTGATATTTTCTTATGGCTTGTAATGTGCAAATAAATAAATTATTTACTAACACAACATAAATTCAGTAACCTTTCGGAAATTATTTTTTAAATGGATGGATTCTAATTCTTCAACTGGCGAAGAAAATCTAGTAATTTTCATAGAATTATATCAAACCAGTTTGAATCCGTTTTGGACAATTCATTATTTTTTTTTACCAAAATAAACAACAGCAAAAACAGGCAAAAGAATAAGGTTGTGTGCAAAGGCGGACTTATCCCAGTTAGCGATCTTTTTTTTTATCGATATATTTTCAATGTACAAACACGCGAAGTTTATACGTTTCATTTATTAGATATATTTCATTCCATATTAATAGTCCTATGAAAACAAACGCATTTGCGTCTCGAAAACAAAATACACAATAGATGGTGTTCCTAAGTGGACTGCAAAGTTTACATGGTAATACAAACCTGTTTTTGCTGCTGGTGACCCTTTCATGTATATGTTACCGAGACGTAAATAGCGTTGGTTTTCATAGGACTATTAATCTGGAATGAAATATAGATAATTATACTAAGTAGGTACGAGGGGCGTTCAAAATATTCTCGGTATTCGAATGAAGACAAACAAGTACGAAAAGTTTGATATTTTCATTTTTCAATATACTCCCGTTAATACACTTAAAAGATCGATCAATTATTTTTTTTAATCCCTCATAATAATATTTTTTATCCTTGGTGTAAAAATGCTCGTCCACTGCCGCCTTCAACGCTTCATCGTCAGAAAATCGATTTCCACGCAGATCCTTTTTGAGATTGGGGAACAAAAAGAAGTCGCTGGGGGCTAAGTCCGGACTATACGGTGGATGAGTTATAGTTCCAAACCCACATTCAGCAATAGCTGCCTTGGCAATATGAGCAGTATGGACAGGGGCGTTGTCATGCAGAAGCAGAACACCTTTGGTTAACTTTCCTCGCCTCTTTTCTTTAATTGCATCCCTTAATTGACGTAGAATGTTTGCGTAGTACTGTCCTGTGATATTTACACCTTTTTCTTTATAATCGATTAACAATACTCCTTCACAATCCCAAAATATTGTTGCCATAACCTTGCCAGCGGAAGGGACGACCTTGAACTTCTTGGGATGAGCTGAACCCTTAATGTGCCACTGCATGGACTCCTGTTTACTCTCTGGGTCAAAATGATGAACCCAGGTTTCATCTCCAGTAACTATCTTTTGCAGCACCTCATCAGGATTTTCGCCACACAGGTCAATAAAATCGGAACAACAAGCTGCACGCATATCTTTTTGAAGCCGAGTCAGCATTCGCGGAACCCAGCTTGCACTCACTTTTGACATATTAAGATGGTCATGGATAATATCATGTACGGTACCAATAGAAAGATTGGTTACTTGAGCTATTGATTTTATCTTCACTCGACCATCTTCCAATATAAGGTTTTCCACCTGATCAATATTTTCTTGTGAAGTAGCTACTACAGGCCGGCCAGGTCTAGGGTCATCTTTAATACTCTCCCTGCCACGTTTGAATTCGCTTGACCACTTTTGAATGGTAGATAAAGAAGGAGCAGACTCACGGTAAACACAATGCATTTCCTCTTTTATGGTTTTTTGATTTTTACCCTGTTTTGTCAAGAATTTTATGACGGAACGATGTTCTAATTTCGTTAACATTGTTAATTCACTCATAGTGTTCATGTTTGTTCAGAAATTGCAGAAAAACAAAAGAACATCTCGGTTTGAATTATACTTTTTTTTAGTCAATGAATGAACCTTAGCAGCCAGTAACAAAACAAATTCAAAAAGAGGTTGTAAGATATCAATACCGAGAATATTTTGAACGCCCCTCGTACATATATATATATATATATAATATTTATTATTTATATCAATAAAGATTGATTTAAAATTTGAAATGCAAAAGAAATAACATGGAAAGTTCCATATACCTAAATATATCGATTTTCACCGTCTATAATAGCCATATAAATAGCACACACCTTACCGTATCTCGAAACCTATTAAAATGTCAATGGAGTTTACAGAACGACTACGAGCTACGTTTAACGACCACAGCCAAGCAAAATAAAGACGCTTTGAACGGCCGCGGCTGCGTGAAACCGAACGCACGTAAAACTATTTGACAGCCCGTAATTTTGGCGGGAGATAATAAAAATAAACAATACATAAAAATCGATTCGGTTTTTAATGCGTCCGTTGTTTTAGAGGGGAAATGGTTTACGGTGGCTTTAAAATAAATAAAGAGAACATTGTGAACGGGCACTGTATTAATTTACATGCTGTAAATTTTTTTATTCTTCTACGGCGGAGAAATCCCACCAAAACTATATATTATTTTATTTTTTTATTTATTAGGTTACCAACAGAATGTACAGCAATTGTTGCTTAGGGGAAAACTTACAAATTGGCACCTTCATCCGACGGCCCCCCACTGCATAAATATGTAGGTAGACTAGCTTACAAAATGATTTTAACGATTAATTTGGTTTCCCGTAGAAATTAAATGTTTTTTCGGGATAAAAACTATTCTATGTCCTATTCTCCTGGACCTGGTGATTGAGTAACAAACATACAAACTTTCTCATTTATAATATTAGTTGGACTACAATCCTATCTTACTTCCTACTAATATTATAAATACGAAAGTTTGGATATTTGGATGTTTCTTACTCAATCACGCTTCAACCACCGGACGGATCGTGATGAAACTTGGCGCACATATAGGTTAGGTACTGGAATAGGATAGTGTTAATCCCGAAAAAACATTCCATTCCTACGGGAAATACATAATAATTTGTGATGTTAAGTTGTCCACGCGGCCGAAGTCGCGGGCAACAGCTAGTGAAATATAAACCTTGAACCTCGCGCGGCGAATAAAATTGCAATTATCATCCTACCAAAATAAGGAAGTTTGAACATAAGCTAAATAATATAACGAGTATAAACCTAAATACTTTTCCAGTCGCACTCGAATCCGCTAATAACGCATGTTCGATAAAATCTAAATATACATGCGTCTTGCAGTCTGTTCGAGCGTTTTCCAGTCGCCTGGAGGCCGCCATTGTGATTTGTCATACATCCCGCGCTTTTCACCACAGTTACCAAAAAGATATAAGTTTACCAAAAAGTTTGCAAAAAAAAAAGTGATTGAATTGTGACAAAAATCTTCTTAGTTGTGTTTTTTTTTAATTAACAGATTATTAATATGGCGCCGTTAAAATCAAACAGCCTACGACTGACTGTGATTTTTGTAGTTTTCTTCTGTCTTCCAAACGAAGCTAAACTGGCTCAGAATGAGACAAGTGATACTCCAGCCGAGGTCAAAGCGCCAAAGAAGGTATATTAGAAGTAATAGAATGTTAACTAGCACTAAATGAAATTTGAACGGAAACTGACTTCAAACCTGCGACATAACTAACCGGAAACCACGTTCTTCTAGCAAACTGAGCTATCGGAATTTTTTTGCATTTGTTTGCAAGCGTTTTGTATTTATAAGATAGGTACGTCGCGGAGACTAAATATTTATGTAAATCCTTTTTTTTAATCTGTCAAAATCATGAAGGTAAAAACTTTTTGGTGGGCGCGTCCGCCCTTGGGGCGCATAATTTTTTTCCCCTCATGAATAACACAGAAAAAAAATTGGTTGTCTCTTGTATAACCTTATAACTGCATGTAAAATGCCCGCCAATGCAATGCGCAGAAAATTATGAAAATTTCAGATTATTTTTCAGGTTTTTGTTTTTAAATCTCCATACCTATAAAAAGCAAGTCTATTGAATTACCATAAAGTGTTTGAATTATGGTATATTTGCAACCGGTATGTAGTTTGGGTATGCGCATGTAATGCGAGATCAGTATAATAAAAACTAATTAAATATTGAAATATTTAGACGCTCCATCTAGTAGTACATAGAGATCGTTGCCTACAGTTCCAAATTAGGTTACCTGTAATGGCACTGGAATTGTACACATAAATAAATAAATAATACAAAATATATCTTAAAAACAAACAAGAAAGTGACTTTTATTAAGTCTACTACTACTACTACATTCATCATCAGGTTATTTTAGTCTCCACTGCAGGAGCACAACCCTCTCTCATCTGCCGGAGGCAGACGGAGGATTTGGCCTACACTCCCCGCGCTGGCCAGACGGGTTGGGGAGGCCTGATTGACGTTTTATAATGTATTCCCTCAGTCGCCTTGTACGACATCCACGGGAAGAGTTGGTACTACTACATTACGTGGTGATAATTGTGTACGACGCCCCGCCGACGTACACTTTCGGACTTTGACTTTGGTTTTCATAAGAAATTTAACCTAACCTAATATCAAATCTGGTGTAATTTCATTAGGAATTTATTTGATATATTTCTCAAGAATAATTGTTTACTTACAACTTACACTTTGTGACTTTGACTAAGACGCCAAACTTTATACCCGTGTGTTCCCGGCTTAGAAAAGGGTCACCCCCAACCTTCCCGTGGGTGTCGTAGACTAAGGGACTGCACCACGGACGGGCAGCATTCATCATCATCATCAGGTTATTTTTGTCTCCACTGCAGGAGCACAACCCTCTCTCATCTGCCGGAGACAGACGGAGGATTTGGACTACACTCCCCGCGCTGGCCAGAAGGGTTGGGGAGGCCTGATGGATGTTTTATAATGTATTCTCGTGTGTATATTAAGATCATTAGTGCGATCACCGCACCGCTTGCCAAGCGTGGTGGTTATGTCAAATCCCCCAACGGACAGCCCACCACAAGTGCTATTCTATTAGGGAGGCTTGTGTTCAGCAGTGGACGTATGTAGGCTGATGATAAAATTTATTACCTGTTATTTCTCTATAGCTTAGTTTAATTTCACTCTTGATTATTAAAAAAAATGTGAGTGAAAGAAGAGTGACAAAAGATATTTACAGCGCGAATGTGTAAGGAACTACAGCTGGAGGTCGTCCTAGGAGGACGTTCAAGGATCACATTGGTGACGTCCTTAACGAGGCTGGGGTCCGCAGTGAGGTGGATAGGTACAAGAAGGTGCGAGAGAAGGTTGATGGATGGGAGTGAAGCTGGTGAGGTGTGTCAGGGTCGCGCAAAGTGGCGATACATCGTATCTGCCTACCCCTCCGTGACCAGGGCGTGAGCAGTATGTATGTAAAAATTAAAATTATGTAAATTAAAAAGAAATGCATATACATTATAAACTTTTTCGCTATAAAATTAGTTCACCGCCACAATTTATAGCAAAATATATTTTTTACAACATATTATTTTTACTGTGGTATTTTTGCGTTCATTTCAATAATAAAATACGTTGGAAATAACTCCTCAATGCCATTATAACACTTAATTTTTTTGCATTATGACGTAGGCGGCATATTATTTACAACCTACCGTAAATTTCTTTGAAACTTTTATGTAGAACATAATATTATCACAAGACATAATTTTTTCTAGCATGAAAGTTTTTTCGTAGTTATTTTTAGAGATGGGCCGAATATGGGTTTTACTGAATACGAATATTCGGTAAATTTTAAACCGAACAGAACATTTGGCAAATTTTGGCGGGATCTACCGAGTACTGAGTCTTTGCATGTTTACGTTAAGCTTGGAGGGTAGTACGAGACTCTTCCGCCTGCACTGCATCATTTAGTTTGACGTAAAAATATATTACAATCTAAACATAAAAAGAAATGATTAATAGTATAAGGGAACTACCCACCCAGTAAAGGTATACTCGTTCGAATACGAATATTAGGTTAAAATGCCGAAAATTCCGAATGTAAAACGAATATTCGGCCCATTTCTAGTTATTTTTATGTCGACAAACGATGAACTGAAAAAATGATAAGTATTTTGCTTTTGAATATTGGATAATAAATAAGTTTTGCTACTGAATCCAAACTGATGTAATAAAATTATATAAAAAAAATATTAATGTCCTATGTTGTTTTTAATTAAATGTTTTTCTTTCTTTTCTTTCATAATACACACGTTCTTAATCTTAGATTACTATAGAGATATAGATTACTTCTTAGATCTTAGATTTATTAATATGCTGACATTGTAAATATTTAAAAAAATCAATTTCTATTTTATAATTTAATTTTATATTTTTAATTGATAATTTTACATATATTGTAGCGCTCTTACAGGGTTCATGTTAGTACCTGTGTATTGCTATGTAACATCTTATAAACTACACGAAACAATGAATATAGATAATTCTTAATAGTAATATGTTACTTTTATCTATGGATAAGGCAAAGGCTCAACCAGCCTGGGGTCCGCAGTGGGATGAATGAAAAGATGCGCATGAGAAGGTTGATGAATATGACTGAGGCATGTTAGGATCGCGCATAGTGGCGATACATCGTCTTTGCCTACCCCTCCGGGACCAAAGCGCGAGCATTATGTATGTATAAGGCAAAGGTAGCTTGCAGCTTACAGCCCACACTATACAATCAGCTCCTTGCGTGCTAATGATCATGTGAATGAATGGAGTTCAGTAAATAAACAAATTGCATTGTATGAATCATAAGTCATCATAACATAACGAGTGACGCAAGCGCGGCGGTGTGTAAACGCGCGTATATGATATATTTATGCCATTGTAACACTAGCTGTTGCCCGCGAATTCGACGGACCACGTCACTTTATAAATTATATAGCCTATGACACTCGCAAATATAGATTATTGATTTATTTTTGTATATTTACTAACATAGAACAAGCCATGACTAACAAAATACGGATTTCTTTGCCTTTTTTTTTAAAAAAATATTTTTATTTAATTAATTACTCTATTTATAGGGCCCGATTCTGAAGGCACACATTTAAAATTTGACAGCGCTAAAATTGGTTTCGTCTTTATCTTCATAATACTGTGTGACAAGAATAGCAACAGTTTTAGTGCTGTCAAATTTTAACATTGTGCCTTCAGAATCAAGCCCATTATGTATTTTAAAACTTTATTAAAAGTACGTTTCTTTATCAAATTTGGTACTAAACGCATTATACTTGTCCTTTCGGTTACTCTAAGGTTGACTGGAAGAGATCCCTAAGTGGGATAAGTCCGCCTTTGTACACAGTTTAATTCCTATTTTATTATTGTTGTTGTTGTTATTTTTGGTACAATAAATCGTTTACATACATACTTTTGGTTACATGATAAAACAAAGGTACATTGAAAATATTTGCAAAAAATAAATTGGAATAAATAATACATTACGATCATTTTTGGAATTTTTGTCTGTTAGTTTGTGCACGCATCACGTAAAAACACCGTTTTTGATGAAGTTATCAAAAGTTATGCTGATTTATATTTTTAAAAATGTATACATTAGTATACAATATACAACAAAGTAGTGTAATGCTCGGCGAAATTCAAATTGCGTTAGAAGAATGAGTTAGGACTGCATTTTGAGCCAGAGTTAGAGGTGGCGGTGACAGAGAGCGAGAAATTAAAAAAAACTAGTCCACTCAAGGAGAGCCACAGCTAGTTCAACATAAAAAAAAATCTCTCCTGAAGTTAGTGACGGATGACTTGTCACTTGTCCCTTATCTTATCTTCTTAGGGGGCCAGGAAGACCTGGCGACACTTCGACCCTTCAGGATCTTTTGTGCCAAACCCATGACCACCAACGGTGCCCCAAGCCGATTTGTTGGACTTCACATACGCCTCAGAATTTCTTCTTCGTCATATGCAGGTTTCCTCACGATGTTTTCCTTCACCGAAAAGCCTGTGGTATTATAAATTAACCGTACTTAAGTTTGGTGCGGGCGGGGCTTGTACCAGGACCTCATGAACGTGAGGCGAGTGCAGAACCAACCGGCTACCACAGCTCACTTGTTACGCTTACTGCTATCTCCGGACTTCCTCGTTCTCTATAATTCAGTAGTATCCGGCCATCGTTTGTCGTTCCACCAGACAGCGTGCGTCAAAACGCACAGACAAGCGTTGCATTTAATAAACGACATTACGATAGAAATGTGTTTTCTTGCAACATTAATACACAGTAATTTTCGGTCTGTCTGGACGTTTGCCAGCCCCGAGCGGTCCAATGATCTTGTGGTGGATTATCTTGTGTGGAAATATGGATTACCTGAATAAAATGGCGTGATATATTGTCTAAAGTACTTATGGAAATAGAAATGAGACGACTAGCTTAATGCTCCGGCTTTCCCTGCGTAAAAATCAACATTAATATCTGTACCTGTCATTATGTCATGTTAGCCCGTAGACGTCCACTGCTGGACATAGGCATTCCTTAATGAACGCCACCACACTCGGCCGCTACCTAGGCATCGGTCATCGGTTGTTACCCAGATCGCTACCGTAGCCAGGAATAGTAGGGCTGCCGGGAACTTGGGGCCGTTCAGTTCAATTCAGTTCACAAATATTCTTTACTAGCTGTGCCCGCGGCTTCGCTCGCGTGAACTACAGAATCGCTCCCATTCCCGCTTCCGCTTCCACTTCCGCTTCCGCTCCCGTCCCGCTCCCACTATCGCTCCCGCTCCCGCTCCCGCTCTCACTCCCGCTCTCACTCCCGCTCCCCTCCTGCTCCCGCTTCCGATTTTTGTTTGACTGATGTAATGACGTGGAAACTGATGCATTTTATCTCGCGTGCCGAAACTAATACAAAAGAAACGCGAGTTTCGGAACGCGACATTAAACTCCTCCAACTATGTATTCTGTGCTCCAACGCACACACGCACATTGTTTTGATAGATATGATCTTTGACGTTAGGAACACACCTACATTGCTTAGACAACAGTGAGTGCTTGTGAGTGCTTTATACCATAGCAATAAAGCTCAAATTGACTACGTTTTAGTTAGAAATCATTTGTATGGGAAAAAGAAAAGGGCTATTTTTAGGGTTTTTCCAGCAATAATTCTAATTTTTCTCGCCGTAAAAACCATCCTTGAACTTCAACGAACATTTTAAAAAAAGATTTGGCCAAATTGGTCCAGGCGTTGTTGAGTTATGCGCTTACCAACACATTTTGCGATTCATTTTTATATGTGCATCAATACACATAACATTTCATTAAAAAAAATTACATAGAAGGATGAATTAAGTGTACAACGGAGGCCTTATCGCTTTCAGCAATTTCTTCCAGGCAACCTTGTGAAAAGTGATTAGTTTCAGAGTTATTTCATGTTCAATATTTATACATAGCCCTGAGGGTGTAAAAATGGTTGTACCTATGTTTTTTTCTGTTGCATAAAACCTTTTTTATTTATTTAAAAAAATACCACTATCTAATTCGATCGACTCGTTGGTCTAGCTAGTGGCTTGATCATTGGACTCGATCACCAGAGGTCGTGAGCTCGATTCCCACCGGGGACAGATAACTTTGTACAAGCCGGTTATAGTCTGGATGTTATATTTGTGAATTGTCCTAACCTTGTTTAATTCCCATAGCACAGGAGAAAATACTAGTTTGGGATTGGACAAGAGTATAGATATAAGTAATATTATTTAAATTTTTATGCTGAACTATACAGCATTCATGTTTTGCAAGAAAGGTTAAAAATAAACATGTAATACTATTATACCATTTGTCCAACCCACGTAGAACTGAAACGATTTCAGTCAAGGTACTTCGCGTGGGTGGGCAATGCGTAATATCTTTGTGGTGAGTGGTGATAATGGGAGCATTTTCATTCTGAAACGTGTAGCAGTGGCTACGGATTTACTAGATTTTTATTACACTCCATTAATTAATGGAATCTAGACTAGGCTGTATGTAAGTAATTTCTATTGTGTAAGTAAAGTTAAAAATAATAATTGAAATGTGATACCATGCTAAGAATAATAAAACTACCATTTGATGAACCTTCCGTCCAGTGGTTGAAGCGTGATTGAGTAACAAACATCCAAATATCCCAAATTTACACATTTGTAATATAGTAGGAAGTAGGATAGTAGGATCCTTTAATTTTATTAGAATAATTCTACTTGAAACTGGGAAGGAACTGTCTCCTGACACACGGGACATCCCATTTTGGGAGCCAGGGCTACTTAGTGATTGTCTCTGTATAATTAAGATTTATTTTTTAATATATAAACTACAAATATATTTTTAACTAGCTGTGCCCGCGGCTCCGCTCGCGTGCACTACAGAATCCGCTCCCATTCCCACTCCCGCTCCTATTTTCACTTCCAGCTCCAAATGTAGTTCAAACTCATTGTAACCTGAATAGTACGGAAACACGATTATGCGCAATATATTACATACTGATGTTACCTACTAATGTATTAAAAAACTAAAAATTCGCATAACTTTTGATTGAGTTAGCTGATTGCGATAAAATAAAGACTAAATGTTAAGTTAAGCCCCATGTTTCTATGAAAAGTCCATAAAAATCCGTTCAGTAGTTTTTAAGTGAAGCGTGCACAAACTCACAGACCAAAATTCAAAACATGATGGAAATGTGTTCTATTACTTATCCTTAGACCACCCAGTATTTTTTTCAAATATCTTCAATGTACAGACACGCGAAATTTACGATTTTATTTATTAGATTAATTAACGTAAATTTTATTTCTTTCCCAACATACCGAACTCATGGAACAAAGTACTTATATTTAAAATTTAGAACTGTAAATGTCATAGCACAATAATAATAACTATTATTTTTACCACAGATAAACGACGGAGCAGCGTTATTGTTTGCTGATGACTTGAAACAGACATTGGAGAGATATCTATTTGGAATTTGCCCACAGAGCTTTAAGGTAAAAACATGCATTTTATCAAAGTTCACCTATACCATCCCAGGCCGGACTTACGGCTAACATTATAACAACTGCCTACATGCTACTGAACTTCACGCTTGCACTAAGTAATTTACAAAATGCGTTCATTAGTTTTTGCGCTCAGTCAGAGATATACTGCACTGTTGTTGATGCAGCGTTGTTAGGTCACAGAATAAGTACTCGTAACAGTAGTAAAATTCAATGCAAGCGAAATTGAATCTGTAACGCTAAGTCACATTGACATTCTTAGGCAATTTGCCTGGAGCTGGTACCTACGCTTTCGGATTGTGGAGTGGCGCGTGGGACTTTACTCAAATGCATTACATCGCTCTCACGATCCTGACCGATTGGACGATTTCCGCTTAGGTAAATGTTTATGCCTAAAAGGCGGAGTGAGACAGGCCTGGTTAGGTCTAAGTACGTCTGTCGTACGAGGAGACTAAGTGATAAATTTATCGTGTGTACCTGTGTCTGGGGAAGCGATGCCTTCGTTGGATAAATTACTTTAAAGCTAGTCTGCATAGTTGTGCCTTGTGCTTTGTGTCTTGTCAGATTCAAATTAACAGCATATACGTCTTGGGTGCGTGTACTCCCCAAATAGTTATTAGGATTGGATTTGATAACCGGGACTTCACAAACGACGTGTAGGTAACACGCCTTGATTCTGTCGAACCATAAAACATTATTGGTAAAGTGCTTTAGATATTTTCATACAGTCTCGTTGGTTGCAGATGCCGCTGGGCAGCCGAGGCAAGAATACCACCACGCTGACCTGTGACCTGGATCCAGAGCAGCAGGATCTAGCTGGCAGGTAGGGTGATTGACTGATTTAACTGCTGACGGCAATGAACTCTTATAATAAAATCAAGACTGACGTATCCTGACTAGCACATCGCAACCTTAATGTACTAGTAATAATTTTTATCCGATTGGCATCCTCCGACAAGCCTCCGGCGATCGTTCAAAGTCAAAGTCAACGTCAAAATCATTTATTGCATATGAGTACACTTGGTACATTTATGCACGTCATTTTTTTATCGATTACCGCTTCCTAGGTGTTAACGCTGTGAAGAAGAAACGACGCAACAAACTTCACGCAACACATATTTTAAACATCAAGTTTGCATACAATTAATAAAGATTTTGCGAAGCTGAATTAACATTAGTACAAGGCATTTGTCATTCAAATAATCGTTTATTTTATAATAGGCTTTCTTAGAAAGTTGTTTTTTAACGTGAATCTTAAACTTTCTGTCCGTCATATCATATTTAAGATTTCCTCTGGCAGTTTGTTGTAGATGCGTATACATTGCCCCGTGAACGATTTACTGACCTTACTTAGTCTTATCCGTGGTAAAACAAGTTTATTTTTATTTCTTGTGTTATAACTATTATTGTCACAGTGCCTCAAAAAGAGAGATCATTTTTTTCTGACATATAAAATATTATCTAAAATGAATTGACCAGCTTCTGTTATTATACTTATTTCTTTAAACTTTTCTCTTAATGAGTCTCTACAACGCAGATTATAGATTGCCCTAACTGCTCTTTTTTGCAAGATAAAAATGGTCTCTATACGAGTATCTGCTGTTTGACCCCACAGTAGGATACCGTATGCCACTTTCTTTCCGGCTTGACGTATGTGTAGTATAAAATGTAAGTATATACAGAGTGATTTTTGGTACGTTTCTCGTATTTGACGTGAAATGACAGCAAAGGAAGGAGGGTGGGACAGAGGGAGTTAAAGAGGTAGGCAGACAGGGAGGTAGGAAGCGGTAGTATTGTATATCAAAACCTTTCTCTAGAAATGGGCTATCCAATGGTAAAAGCAAATGGGAATCCATTCAGTAGTTTATGAGATTAGCCCGAACATACAGAGAGATGCTTTAATTTTATCCAATACTACGTACTAATAATAAATTAATTCTATAATGCGAGAGAGCGCCGTTGCTAATGAATCCCCATAGCTCTAGATAATCAATGCTACAAGCTTGTTGCCATTATGTCTCGATATAAATACCTCGTGAAACTACAATTAATTACAGTCTGTAATGCATGCAAACGACGAAGAAAAGACTTCTTACACGTTTTTTTTTCTTAGAGAGTTTGATGAAAGACGCACGTATAAATTTACTAAATACCAATGCTACCATGTTCACAGACTGGCAACACTCGCGCTTCGCGTGCACTCCGCTGCGCGAGCGGACTGCTCGCGGCTCGGCGCGGCGCTCGCCAACGCGCTCGGTGAGCTTGCTCGTACCGCTGCGAATAGACACGCGTTTGCTACTGGTAAGGGTCAAATTACTGTTTTTGCGGATAAGGTCCAAAACATCAAACGAGGTTAGTGATTGATCAAATGGTGTTTAAAAAGTTGACTAAGTGAGACGAGGTGGTCGTTGATTTAGTCTTTAGAGCGCCAGAGGTCGTGTGTTACGATTGCACTGGGGACAGAGAATTTTGTACAAGTTGGATCCCGGTCTGGATGTTATATTTGTAAATTGTCATACCTACACTAATCATTATCAGCCGAAACATGAATCTCCCCAAAAGAATGTCAGTTTTGGTGGGCTGCCCATGGGGCATAATCATCACGCTTGGCAGGCAAATTGGTGATCGCAGTAACGTTTTGACGACATCCACGGGAATATTGGTAGGCCCTATTCTAAGCCGAGAACCACACGGCCCATTACCGAATTTATTTTTAAGCAAATGAACGATAGGTTAAAGGAAATGTTGCTGAAATTTAACTTTTATAGCGTTCGAGAATTCCTCGAAAGTTGATACTATTTTATTATCAAGTTATTTATTGACTCTATTGACTCCGTTGACTTTGTTATACATATTATTTTGAACTTATAAATTTGCATGCTATTTTCAATTATAGCTGAATAGAGAAACTGTTATACTGTTAAGACCTAAATGTAACCTATTCTTAGCAAATAAAATTTGAATTTGAATTTGAAAATTTATTATAATAATATTATTTAAAAAACTTTGATAAATATATTCCTTACAGCAGCAGCAAATGAAGCTAATAAGAAGCGAAAATTATCAAAGAGCCAAAAAGCCAAGTTGCAGGCAAAACAGCGGACAGCGCTTGCTGTGAAAAAGAAGGCCGCTGCCGCAGCTGCAGCAGCCGCCGCTAAAATCACAACGGCTTAAAAAATTGCCATATTATAGACACCTTGTAAAAATCGTTGTAAATAACTCTTGAATCTTTTACTAATACGAATCATATTTCTTAGTAAGTACCTATTTACGTTCCTACGAATTGTTAATATTTTGTATAATCGTCGGCTTAGTTGGATCTAGAAATAAATGTTAACTATTAATATTAGAATAATGTTCCTATATCTAGCTCGTAAACTACTTTTGGATAAAGTTACTGTATTTTTTTACTAAACTTTTTGTTTTTAAATAAAAAATTATTTCTTTAATGTTTATTTATTATTAGAAAACAATTGAATCTTAAACATTACGACTAAATAAAGGAAATATGGGACTTATAAAATTACGACTAAATAAAGGAAATATGGGACTTATAAAATTATGGGACTTTTACTCGATCCATTAGTTCAATGCCAGGTAACGAGACAATAAAATAGGTATATATAAATACAGGAAAGATTTGCAATTATTTTTTCGACTAACTGGCGCCATCTCGTGTAAGTCAACCGGTAAAGTAGAATTATTTCTACCAAATTTAGTAGAAAAAGTGGCTTGTCTTAGCAACCCTTTTTATACGGCTCATTTCTTTTTCTTTTAGCAAAACGTCAAAGTATGTTTGCCAACAAAGTATGAAAAGTGTTTTCTTTATGATTTCATATCTGGTTATAACATGACAAAAATGCTGTTTTTAATTTTCGTGCTCTCTAGTTTATCGCTCACCGCCGCTGAACAAAATCCCGATACTGGATACTGTGATACAAATAAATGTAGCGCATCCGAAAACTTTGACGACAAAAAACTTTTATTTTACGACGTAAACCCGCCAGAAGGCTTCAATTTGCGACGCGACGTCTACATGAGATTCGCCATAATGCTCGCTGAAGCTCGAAAACACGGTAAGAAAGTTAACTGGACATTAGTATTACCGCCTTGGTATAGGCTGTACCATTGGGGTTTATCTTCTCAGACTCAACCAACACCGTGGAACGTTTTCTTCGACGTCGCATCGCTAAAATCTTACGCCCCTGTCAAAGAGCTTCACGAAATATTCACAGAGACTTCATCGAAATCCTTAGAAATCGATACTCTGTACGTATTACAGAATTATGAAGATGCCTTTGAAGATGGTACATTCGTCGAGAAATGGGAGACCAAAGAAGGTGACTGTGACTATGACGGTTACTTCTGGGGCTACAACAACGTAACTGTGCGGGAAATAATCTGCGTTAGATACCAAGGAAAGATATCTATGCTATGGGAGTTGATGTATTTACATTCGTCAGATAAAAAAATCATGTTTGCACATGGAGAAATACCTCTACACGAGACATACGGCTCAAAACCGTACTGGGATTGCAGAAAAAGCATGAAGTTTAATAAAGAACTTGTAAATACAGCAAAAGATTTCATACGTAATCATTTAGACTGCAATACTGAAAAGTGTGCAACATACATAAGCATTCATTGGAGAAGACAAGATTTTGCTCGTAGCCGTAAAAATGATGTTCCATCAGTGTCGGGAACCATTAAACAAATAGACAAATTTATCAAAAAGAAATGTCCAACTATGCGTAAAGTTTACATAGCATCTGATGCTTCTGTTACAGAAATGGAACAATTACAAAATCAACTCAGAAGCTTAGGTTATGAAATCTATAATTATTTACCAAGTGTACAAGAATTAGATGAATTTAAAGATGGTGGTGTGGCTATAATAGATCAAATTATATGTTCTTACGCTGCCTACTTCATAGGAACGCACGAAAGTACATTTTCTTTTAGGATACAAGAAGAGAGAGAGATTTTAGGGTTCGACAGCAGTACAACGTTTAACAGACTTTGTCCTGACAAGGGTCGATGTGAAAGGCCTTCCAAGTGGACTATTGTTAATTAGAAGAAGCTAGATTGTCATGCATGGTCAAGTGCAGGATATAGGCTGCCAAGGTGGGCAGATGTGAAGGCCATAACAATCCTAATACTGCACTAATGGTGATGGTGTAGACCTTGCACTAGTGGTGTTGCTACTTATCACTTGTATGATAAAAATATTTTCAGATGATACTCTATGGGTTAGTATATATAACAAAGTCACCCAAAACTAGGCTAGAGAGACGAGAATGAAATACAATGATCGCTCAGTGATCTGATTTGGGACTCTGCCTTAGGTGATAAAAGATGCCAGTAGTGGTTGTACATCCTAGTACTGGTTGGACATCCTAGGTATTTCCAAAGGGTCGAATTGGAGTGACCTGCACAAGCTTCAGGAATGAGACTACTCTCATTCCTGCACCACACGCCAGTCTGCTGTGAAGCTTGTGCAGGTCTTTCCACTTCAACCCTTTGGAAATACCTAGGATGTCTAACCGGTCTAAAAAACGGCACAGATTTACCAAATACAAGTGCATTTAAATTTTTTACTTTTACTTTTTGGGAGTAATAACACTGTGAAATAGATATCATTAATGCTACTTGTTTGTGGTTCAGTGATAATAATAAATTAAACATTAAGGTCTATGTCCAGAAGTGGAGGCGATGAGCTGACAATGATGGAATTTTTTTTTTATTTATTGACATTAAATAAATAAAAAAATAATTTTATCATTATCACCGTCCACTTCCGAACATAGGCCTTACATGATGGTTTTTGCTGACATACAGATGAAGGACAAATTTAAATTTAGTGTCTTCTTTTCACACATCAGTCCCTGTGGTCAGGGGGTGTTTTGTACACTTATACCCACTGTTGCGAATCTCTTTTGTTCTTTTTTCTTTTCTTGATCTTATATATATACTGTCGATTGTGACAGTTGCAAATAAATTATTTTTCCATCGGTGTATGTGGTTTCGTTTTATTAATATTACGAGGACCCAGAAACACCGGGGATCATAGCCTCTCCATCCTATCTAGTTTCTTACATGTGGCGACCGTGACAATAATTAAAAAATTTATGATGGAAAAGGCAAATGCGGAACGCAAAGAATTTCGTCGTCAGTTTACGAGATGTGGTACCAAACTGGAAGAGGTTTTAGTGTCCGAGGATGTCGCGAAAATAAAAGGCGCATTCAAACACCTCTCGTCGATAAATGATTCCCTGTTAGCTTGCCATAGCAAAATAATGAATCTATGGCTGGATATGGCAGAAAGAGATCAGGGAAAATTCGAAGAAGATATGGACAGCCAGGAGATCTATAGTGACAAATGGTACATGTTTCAACAAAAGCACGATGATTTTTTGGAGCGGATTTGCAGACCCCCAGCTTCGGAGACGACCGTCATAGACGCTTCAAAAACATTCAAATTGGACGACGGCTGCAGCGTATGTTCGGCATCCGGCGGCAAACACCGGTTCCGGCTTCCACAGCTTGAGTTGTCAAAGTTTGATGGCAGTGTCAACAGATGGTTGAGTTTCTGGGGACAATTTAAAAAGATCGACGAGGATGACAGGATCGATAACGAAGATAAGTTTCAATATCTTATACAAAGTATGGAACACGGCTCAAAAGCTGAAGATCTTGTTAGTAGTTTCCCACCATCCGGTAAAAACTACAGTAAGGCCGTAGAACAATTGAAAACCCGATTTGCGAGAGATGAAATAATAATTGAACATTATATCAGAGAACTACTGAAACTCATTCTCGCTCAAGCAAAAGGTGTGAACAAAATATCTACGCGCCAGTTATATGATAAACTGATGGCGCAGATACACTCATTGGAATCTTTGGGAGTAACAAAAAGCAAGTATGCAGCCATGCTATACCCAATAGTCGAGTCTTCTCTGCCGGAGGACATCCTCAGGGCATGGAACAGAGCACGCACACTGCGCAACGTTAACAAGGAGAGCTCCGAGAATGACTTCCTATCACCTCTTCTAGATTTTGTGAAGAGTGAGGTGGAATCTGAAGAAAGGATTTCACTAGCACGAGAAACATTCGCAAAAGAGAGTTATAGTGATCCCATACTACCGTCGGCAGCATGTTTTACCACTTCTATGGCACAAAAGAAAGCTACAAATCCCAATATCCCTAATGAGAAGACGTGTGTTTGGTGTGACAAGCCATCACATTCCAGTTCGGAATGCGTCAATGCAATAAAACTAAGTTTGGAAGAAAGGATCAGTTTCTTGAAACGCAACAATTTATCAACACCGAAAGAGGAAGTAGAACCAACAGCTTCTAAAGACCGACAAGCTGTACTTAGTCAAGTTTCATCTGCTTCTAAGACAGTTCTGCTTCAAACATTGAAGGAACCATCACACCGGAAGAGTTTGAAGAAGCGGAAAAAATAATATTTCAAATAATTCGACGTGAAGCTTTAGCGTATTGGAAGACGTTAAAGAAAAGCTTAAACTGGAAATTTTTCGAGATGAGAACAGTTTTCTTCGCGTAAAAACTCGATTGACACTAGGAGATGATTCCGAAGATTTCTTAAATCCAATTTAACTTCCAAGGGACCATGCTATTGTGAGAGGTTTAGTAACTCAACGACATGTGCATTTACTTCATGCTGGTTCTCTAACTCTTATGAGTAGTCTTCGAGAGCAGTATTTTCAAGGCGCTAACAATTTATTGAAGGATATCGATTGGATAGAAATAGCCCAAAGAACTTCAATACAAAAAATAAAATGGCATTTTATCCCTCCTCCAGCGCCTTGGTGGGGTGGGTTCTGGGAGAGAATGATAAGATCGCTTAAGGAAATTATGCGGCCTTTAGCTTTGGTGCAGAAAGTTTATCCAGGAGTGGATGGGCATGGACGTGTGGACGTGTGGCTCTATTAAAGACTGCGTATGGAAAGCGAGTACGACCGTCGCAACGCTTAACGCTTGTACCCACTCGAAGTCTCTATCGATTCCAATACAGACGCCCCGATGTCATTAGGTCCAACTACTAGTGAAGTTACGCCGTCATCGTTGCCAAGGACAACAGCAACGCGAGTTGGACGCTTGGTGAAAATTCCAAGACGCCTAAACCTGTAGGGTTCATTTTTTGCGCGGGCGCAGGATGTTGCGAATCTCTTTTGTTCTTTTTTCTTTTCTTGATCTTATATATATACTGTCGATTGTGACAGTTGCAAATAAATTATTTTTCCATCGGTGTATGTGGTTTCGTTTTATTAATATTACGAGGACCCAGAAACACCGGGGATCATAGCCTCTCCATCCTACCTACTTTCTTACACCCACTATATCAGTTATTGTCTTTAATTATTTCTAGTCTTTTTGTAGCTACTATGCTGATAATCTATAAACATATGTGCCATAATATTATAATTAGATAATAAGTACAATGTAAGTAATAAAAATGTTTCAATAAATATTTTATTAATGAATCTATGTAATATTTTTATTTACTTAGTATATTTATTTTCCGCACCGAAAAGTATTCTGTCGCACATACAACATAAAAGATTCAGAAAGTTGGTACACATAAATACATACATAATGCTTACGCCTTGGTCACGCCGAGGGGTAGGCAGAGACCATGATCGTCACTGCGCGATCCTGACACACCTCACTAGGCTCATTCATCAACCTTTTCATGAACCTTTTATTCTTCTCACATAAATGATTTAGCGTAAAAGTTTGCGGAACGGATTTTAAAATGTACTACTAATTTAGAAGAAATTAGTATAGCAACATTTGACTGTCACGTCAAAAGTCCTAAAAAAGCATGAACCCGAAGTTAAATGTCCTTGGACATACTCTATCTAATTTGTGGTTAAATGAAAGAAAAATAGTGTCAAAACTTTGTTTTGGTGTTGTACCTACGCCATGGATATTTCTGAATCCGATTTAGAGTTTCTGGGGCTGAATGTAGACCAGATTGTGGAAGTTGAGACGAGTGAAGCGGTCAAGAATCCACTGAGTGATCATGATTATTTGTAAGTATTATCAAAGATAATATATACTAGAGTAAGATAAGCAATCCCCGAACAAAAAGTGTAAATCTAAAATTGGTAGCATAAACTTAGATGGCGCATTTGCTACCCAATTATAAAAGTATTATCTAAAATCCGCACGGCGCTGGTGTTTTTAGTGCACTGTTTCTAGTTGTGGCGAAGGTAAAAAGTGGTAACACTACCCGTCGCTAGATGTCATTACATGTAATCACCTAATGAGTTCATGAACGTGTTACGTAACAGATGGCGCTAATACGAAACTAGTTACAATCTGTCGCAACTTTCATAGTAACAACAGTTATATGAAACGAACTAATGGCAGTTATACCTGTCTTGCTTTAACATAGATACTTCTCATTCACACCCCTAGCCGCCATGCCCGCCATGTTTCTTATTGCAGTGTTGTTCTTTGAATTTCTTTTTAACCGACTTCAAAAAAGGAGGAGGTTCTCAGCTCGACAGTATGTTTTTTTTAGTATGTTACGCGATTACTTCGCCAATTCTGAATGGATTTTGATGTTTCTTTTTTGTTTGGTAGGTTATACTTCAGAGGTGATCCCATATAAATTTTATCGAAATGGAGGAAATGGGCTGGCGGGATTTTATCTCAAATAACCAAATGTATTTTTTTCAGTACTTTCTGATCCTATTTCTTTCAAATCCGATCCATTAATTCCTTTAATGAGTCATTAATATTACATGTAGGTATATACATCTCTGTGTTATGGAAACAAAGTACCTAAGGAAAGGACAATTCAATATAACATCCAGACTCGAACCAACTTGTACAAATTATATAAAGTTCCCTGCCCCCAGTGAGAATCACGAGTCCTGACTCACTCACTCTAGTACATAAATATTATCTTTACTACAACGATCTCTATGTACTACTAGATGGAGCGTTCCAAACAATCGCTCTGTTCCACGCAAGTAGCCACAACTTTTTCACATTCACAATGAAACTTGTGCAGTTGCTACGTAGAACATTTAATTATTTACTAAATATTGACATAATTTAACCGTAGCGTCAATATTTAGTAATAAGTAATTAAATGTCTGCGTAGTAACTGCACAAGTTTCATTGTGAATGTGAAAGATTTGTGGCTACTTGCGTGGAACAGAGCGATTGTTTGGAACGCTCCATCTAGTAGTACCTACATAGAGATCGTTGCTTTACTATGACCTGTAAACTTGTTTTTCTTATCTTCTAGGTAACTAAAATTGGAATACAATCGCAATTGCACAGTGCTCTGGTAAATCAAGCCGAGGTAGATATCTAGATATTCAAACAGGTCACTGACCTGAGGTCAGCTGTTCTTTCTCGTTCCATTTGTTTTTCACAGTTGCGAAATATGTTATGTTTGGTAGCGATTACTACTAGTAGTGCAGTCAAATTCCGAATTGTGACCATCCCTAGCACCTTATTGTTATAGCAATAAAGTAAAAATTAGAATGAACATGGTTGTTTATCGTATCAACCGAAAGTACCAAATAGGCATGACGAAAGATTTTGAAATCCTCTTCCGTAATGTAGGTACACATTTACTATTTACGAAAAAACCTTTGTTTCGGTATAAAACTTAAGTTTAACGGAGTTTAAAGCCATTTTGATAATATTTTTTCAATATTGCGCGCAAACAGCTCGCAGCTGTCATGGCGTCGGCTCTGACGTCACAGTTAGGTAAACATGTCATTGTGTCTATGCGTACGAAGAAAGTCAACAAAATATTCAATTAATTCGTGTGATAAAAATGAATTCCAAAGTTTATAAGTGGTGTGCAGTACTGCAGTGTAAAAACACATCAATAAAAACACCCAACAAAGTGTTTGTACATGTTCCAAACAAGTTATGAACAAGAGATAAATGGTTTGGTTAAAGCTCGCACGGCGAAACAACGTAGTCACGAATTCGCCACTTTATTTCTGTGAAGACCACTTTGATGTGAGTATGTTATCATATATTGATAGATCTTATACTTAAAATGTTTGTTTGATATGAAATAGTTGAAATATTGAGGCTATGGAATAACTAATTTATTGAGGTTATGTTTGTTTTGGTCTTGGCCCTCATTCCTAATAACAATTTTAATCGTTTACTTTTCTTTTTCCAGTTGCCAAATGATATGGAAAATTATATGGAGTATCATGTGATGGGGTCAGTATCACAAGTACGTATGAAACCAGGATGTATGCCCCATAAATTTATATGCCAACCAGACAGGAAAACACGAACATCTGACACAACAGAGCGACCCTATATAGCTAAGAAACGAAGAATTATGATTCTTGAAGAGTGTAAAAAAGAATTCGAAGAAAAATGTATAGTTACAAAACAATCAAGTTTTGAAGAAATTGCATCCGGTAGTTCAGGTATTTAATATTAACTTATTTATTAGAATATAGCATTGAAAAAGTTAATTTTATTCTCAGTGTTATTACATAGGTACATTGTTGGTACACACAAAACTACATAGATTTTTCTGTGATCTAGTAATCTCCTATTTGTGTTCATAATTATAACATTGCACTTAAATAATAAAATATTTGTTTTACAGTTCAGCAGAATGTAGAAGTTCCCCAAGTAACACCAAGAGTGTTGGATAAATCAATTCAAGTACACACATGGAAAACATTCAGAAGTAAAGCTAACCAAACAATAGTCAGTTCAGTAAATCAGATGACATCACCATTGAAGCCGTTTCTACATTCTGTCTCTACATCACCATTTAAAATCAAGCATTAAGGTGTTAATAGTAACATGCCTATCTTAAGTTTGGTTAAAGTTCTTGATGATGTGATAACTATAGCTTGTGGTTTGATTAATATACAAGATTCTCTTATTAAATAAAACACAAATGAAATTACTGCATTTTTATTTCCTATTCTATACTTTTATATAACAATGGATACACATGAGTTTTCCAAAATTTAATAACACTTTCAAGCCTGACATATATTGCTCATCAAAAGTTATACATATAATTTCTATATTTTTATTAGTAGTAAAATTTGGGTCTGCGATGCTGAAATAACACTTATTTAGACCACTTAGGTACATTTGCATTTGAACCTGGGCAAAGCATTTCTTGCTGGGTTCCCCATTTTTTATATAATTGAGATACGTTTTGTTGCTTATGGGACATTTTATCTCCACAATGCTATCTTGACATATTCCATCAGGGGAACCTGCTATCATTGGATATTTTTGGGATATGAACAGTCCAGTATTCTTGATTTTTTTCCCTAGTTTCTTGCTTATTATTTCCCGTTTCATTGCTGGTGTGTCTTATTTCCCCCCCCCCCCCCCCTCTCCCCCCCCCCATGATAGTAGAAATCAGAGTCTCATCATTGGTCTGACACCGACTCACTTCATAAGCTCTAGAAGCTATTACCCTGCCATACCTCAGTTCAAACCAAAGGTTATTATTGAACTGGTCCCTGGTTTCAGTTTCAATCTTATTAATAAGATCAACAGTCAAATTAATTTTACTTAAAAATAAGTCACAACACTCTTCCTTATATGTAAGCACAAGTTGGTGCATTGAGACGCTAAGTAGTTTATTACAATTATAATCTTGTTGATACTTTAGTAGCTCGCAGTTGTCATATTTTCTCTTTTGTCCTTCTTCTAAAAAAATTTCAAGAACTGTGGAGTTAGAAGGCAATATAGGGCTACCTTTAGATAGATCTTTTGCAGATATAAATTTAAAGGTAGTGCCAACTCTTGATAGCTTTGATTTCCGTCAGTAACATTGAACTTCTGTGCATGAAGGTTCTTCGCTTCGTCTATGGATCCACATAAGCAGCGCTATGGCATGCTTACATCCGCCCTGGGGAGCAACACAATCATGGCATTCGATTGATATTACTTTTTCTTCATCTTCATCAACCATCAATGTAACAGCATATAGTTTTGCATGGACTTTATGCTCTGGGCAAATTTTGCACTTTACTGTACAAATGTTTCCTTCCCGTTTTAGTTGCACATAACTGATTGCATCATCCCCATATGATGGTCTTGAAGACCTAAAATAATTGAAATTAATTAGAACAAATATATACACACTGACTTGATGATTTATCCGATTTTAGGTGTTTAATTTGGAGAAAAATACTATACTAGTAGGTGTTTTTTAGTTACAGAAATGTACTAGTTTTATCGGGTATTAACATGGTATTAACTCTAAAATAGCAACATACAAGCTATGAGGGAGCTACCTCTAAAATAAACAATGACAAGTTTATTGTGCAAATAACCTATGAAAGTAAAATAAACTCGCAGGAGTTCAAAAAGTTTGATTATATCTAGGTTGGTTGTATCTAGGGTAAAGATAAATACAAAATTTACTTACAAAGAAGTTTTCACATTTCTCGTAACTCAGCGAGCAAAATTCTTTATTTGTTGCGAGGAAATCGCCCAACATTAATACATCAATCCTGGGCAAATTTGAGCTATTTGCCTTAACAAAGCTTGGTTCCATTGTTATAGTACAGTGGAGTCGATAAATCACACGTAAAAGAAAAAAAAACAATCCAAATGCGTAATCAGTAGTATTCACAACAACTAGGGATCCGCAAAAAGTATTGATACCTGAGTAGTATCGATACTTTCGTTACGATACCAAGTATTTTCGTACTCGATACTTTTGTTACGATACTTTACTAGGTATCGATACTTCGTCACATACTCGATACTTTTTGGTGTACCGATAGCAGACCTACTTTGTTTTGCGTATCGCCCAGCGCCAAGGGATGAGAATACGCCAGCGCAAGCTCCGTACGCTCCGTGTGTAAATGCGGCAAACCGCATTGTATACTCATAGAGTGTCATCTCATTACCGTTCTCTTTTTTCTTGCTTTGCTGATGCATAACGACCCTCTCGGTCGAGATTTAGATGAAACCACTATCTTATTAAAATATGATGTCGTTGCATGGAGATAAATTACTTTTTATGTCTGATTTTGGTCTGATTGCAGTGATAAAGACTAGGGGTTTAAAAAGAACCATATTTACATCTACCATTAAGTCAATGTTTATTGTAATAAATAAATAGAGACGGAATATTATTATTATACCAATAATAATATTTCGTCTCTATTTATACTATTTTATTATTAATTTTGAGGTTTCTAATGTGATGAAAAAGTACTCGATACTGAGTAGTATCGATACTTTTGATTCGATACTATCGTCGGCATCGATACTTTTGATGCGATACTGGTATCGAATACAGTATCGTTACTTTTATTTTTTTGCGTATCCCTAACAACAACAAAACACAGAGAATGACAGTATTGTTTACCTAGGCGTGACGTCATGCACTGTGATTGGTGTTTCAGTCAAAATGGCCGATGCAGTATTTTAATTAATGTTTTATTTTTTTGAAAATCTTAATAATCTGAACCTTTTAAATAAAACTAAACCAGTGTTTTAAATTCTTTTAATATGAATTTTCCCCTAACATCATTAAATCGACGATTTTTGGATACTGTCGATCCATACCATTTTTAGTTTCGCTTTGCTTAAGTACTCAATTTATATTTTTACTATGGGTAGAGGTGATAATAAGGTAATAATAATTTAAAGTTAAAGTTGCAAACTCAAATTCGAAATATAATTTTTGAAAGTTTTCATTTGTAGCTCAGATTTGTACAACAAAAACGCGATGCAAACGTCAAACGACGTTCCGTTCCTTAGAAGAACGAATGGATTGGTTGTTATTCTTCTAAGTTCCGTTCCGTAAGCTAAGATTTCGAGATATAATTTTTGAGTTTTCATTTGTAGCTTATATTCGTACAACAAACACGCGATACAAACGTCAAACGACGTTCCATTCCGTTAATAGCTAAAGAAATGTCACTTCTTATGCATCAATGCATTCAAAGATATGAGCTATTTGGGTAAGCGAATGAATTGCAGCAAACATGAAACGAAATGTGTTTGACAGCAAAGCTGTTATATAATGAAATTGAGAGCTACTGTTCATTAACTGCTCGTCGTAGTTTATAATATTATCTTTGTACTAAGTAATATAGGTATTATCATCATTGATTACGTACATATGTCTTGTTATTTACCTAAACGCCATCTATTGGGGTTTGTAAATGCTATAACATTATGAAAGATATAACGTCATACGACTATTCGACCATAGATGGCGTAAAAGTCTAATTTTTCAATATTCTTATCGAATTGTGATAATTCGTTACCTGTAGCGCAATCTTGTGGACCGTTGAGTAACTACAGCTTGATTGACGCAACCAATAATGACATTTGCGGCCCTCGGTATTATTAGCGAACGCCCTGCCGCCAGGTGGACCGACGACCTGAAGATGATGGCCGGAAGCGGCTGGATGCGGAGGGTACAGGGTGTATGGCATTGGGGAAGGCCTATGTCCAGCAGTGGACGTCTAAGGGTTGATACTCATTTATTTTTCAACCTTTTGGGATACAGAACTTTAGGCTAAGTCGATATTATTCTGATTAATTTTTGTTTTGTTTTGTATTTATTTTATACTGATATGATGATGATGACTAGCGGATGCCCCGCGACTATGTTCGCGTTTCAATTTTAATATTTAGTCCATAGTGCAGCTCCACTGTACAATATGTACCATCAAATTAGGGCTTCAAAAATGTTACTGTAGATTGTTTACTCCTAGAAACACTTATTTCCAAAATTGAGCCTGCCCTTGCCTTTATAATTTTGGAGAAAAAAATTAATGAAGTTGGCAAAATTACATTAAAAATTCTTTTTTTCTTAGGGTAAAGGTATCAAAGTTATACAGCTGAGTCAGCTGATACTAAAGTTAGGTGTGAGGAGCAGCCGACGGTCGTAATGAGCTATTGGGTTGCATTTTGACCCAGATAGTAGGCTGCAGGGCTGGTACAAACTGACTGTCAACAAAATAAATATAACTAACTCTCTAGGGGTTACCAAACTCTCCCCCTCTCAACCCCAGCCCCCTTTCTGCTAGCACATGTTGTACAGTGCCACCGCCTCCTGTTGGCTGTTGTTATGATTAAGACAGCAGAATAAACAACAATATATTATTTCAGGTTGCCACCCACCAAGCAAAACATTGTCGGATTAAAACCTTTGACTGCAATTTACCACTGCAAAGAATGCGGCTTCAGCACTATGAAGGCAGATGTCATACAGAAGCACAGAGATACACATACAAACATTGAACCAGGAACTCCGTACATAACATGCTCAAGTTGCAACTTAAACCGAACTGGTAACCTCAAAACGCAATTCATCAAATGCGCTCAGTGCAATTTTACAACAAAAACTGAAATAAGTTTGAAAGTACACATGAAAATCCATTTAAAACCCAAACCTTTCAAGTGTATGGATTGTGATTTCTGTGGAAGAGATATAAAAGAACTCATAGAACATCATAAGACTGGTCATACACAGTGTAAACTATACATATGTAACATATGCCAGTATAATACTATGTATAAAGATAGATTACTAGCTCATATGAAGAATCATGTAAAGAAACATTTCAAATGTCAAATATGTTTCTATTCAAACAAGGATAGGAGTAATATGTCTAGGCATATGAAGCGTATACATGGCTTGAAATTTGAGGCTGGGATGAGGCAAACCTAGCGAAGGTCCAACCCTTAAGGAGTTGACAGAAAACACCTGTTAGATTTATATGTTGGTTATGTTAAAACATTAGTTACTCTGTTTGTTTGTTTTAGGAGAGTAACTAATTCATGGAAAAGATGCTGGTCGCTCAGCGAAATAATGAAAAACAAGGACATACCATTCAAGGATAAAAGAAAAGTGTTTAACACATGTATCCTACCTTGTGTACATACGGCTGCTAGACTTGGGCCCTTACAGAAAAAATTAGAAACAAACTCAGAGTGTGCCAAAACTCCATAGAAAGAAGTGTTTTAGGAGCAAAGCTAAAAGACAATATTAAAAAACAAAAGTAAAAACTAAATTCAAAGACATAGGAAGATCTGTCAGGACCATGAAATGGAGATGGACAGGGCACATGATGAGGGAGGAAACACCAAAATGGACCAAGTCTATTACGGAATGTGACCCTAGAGGAGACAAAAGAAAAAGAGGAAGACCAATTATTAGATGGGATGATGACATCAAACAGACCGCAGGAAGAATGTGGACACATACAGCTAGGAATAGAAAGGAGTGGAAAGCCTTGGAGGAGGCCGTTGTCACAAGACAAAGTGCAAACAAAGAAGAGGGAGATGAAACATAGGTTATTGCATAAATGAATGTATATGTATAAAAAAAAGTTTGTAGTAAATAAAGGCTTATATTATTATTATATGTTAAAACATTACATATAACATGGGTAATTTACGGATGAGAGAAGTTGACAGGTTTTCAAGGAAATCACAGATTACTCTTTTAAATAGTTAGAATACCCACGCTTTTATTTAGATACTTAATTAGAAAACAATATGCACAAAAATATGCCTAAGGCGCTCGACATAGCGTTATCTTAGTAATATCCGACACTTCCGACCCTCAGGATCTTTTGTGCCAAGCCCCTGTCCACCAACGGTGCCCCAAGCTGATTTAGTGGACCTCACACACGCCTTAGAATATCTTCTTTGGCATATGCAGGTTTACTCACGATGTTTTCCTTCACCGAAAAGCCTGTGGTATTATAAATCAGTTTGGAAAAACTCATTGGTTTGATTTGAACCCACGACCTCGAGAACGTGAGGCTAGTGCACAACCAACCCTATTATCACGGCTCTTCGACTGGTGGGCGGGCGGTGGACTTGACTGGTGGGGGTGGTGCGCTCCGAAAGTGTAGGTGCTTATCGCGGTAGGTACGTTCGAGTGACGGAGGCTTGCAATAGTGAAAACATAGAAACAATATAAAAATTTACGTTGCGTCCAAAGTATCGGAAACAACGACTAACTTTTTACCACAGAAGTATGAATTAGTAGGTATTTATTTACCTGAGTATTATCATATCTAATAAATAAAATCGTAAACTTCGCGTGTCTGTACATTGAAGATATTTGCAAAAAAAAATTGGGGGGTCTAAGGATAAGCAACAGAACACATTTCGATCATTTTTGGAATTTTCGTCTGTTTATCTGTTTGTTTGTATGCGCATCACTTAAAGCCTACTGAACCGAACTTGATGGACTTTTCACAGAAACATAGTGCTTAATTCGGTGTAACATATAGGCTTTATTTAGGCAATCGGTGCAGTCAATCAAGTTATGCGAATTTATAGTTTGCAAAAACTCGCATGAGACAATTCATGAGCGGTAGTGGGAGCGGGTATGGTACCAATGTAACGCGAGTTTTTGAAAACTATAAATTCGCATAACTTTTGATTGAGTTAGCCGATTACTGTGAATTTCTGCATACGTATGCAACAAAGTAATGCTGGGAGGAATGGATTGCGATGGATTAGTTAGGAGGACTACATTTGGAGCGACGAGGGAAAGAGAGAAAGAGGTTTGAGGGGAAGGTTGAGAGGAGTGTTGAGGGGAGGGTGGAGAGTAAAGGGATCTTAGATGCGTGAGTGGGAGCGGGACCTGAAGCGGGAGCTGGATCTGGACCTGACTTGGTCCTGGACCTGGTTCTGGTACTGGACCTGGATCTGGAGTGCGAGAGTCTGAGTTGGAGTGGAAGTGGAAAAATGAACGGGAGCGGATTCAGTAGTCCACGCGAGCGGAGCCGCGGGCACAGCTAGTAATAAATAAAATATGTTAAAAAAAGAAATGTTTTATTGAGTTTAATGCCACTGAGGCAGTAAGAGGTGCCTCACACTGATGTGGTCGGTAAACGCTCCTATGATAACACTGTTCTCTTTCCGTATTTGAAGATTTTTGTAGTAGTTTTGGGTAAACATAAGTTGACTTATCATGGACCATGGGAAAACCATCATCATCCTAGTCCACTACTGGAGATAGGCCTCTCCCAAGACGCGCTACTGAACCCGATTCTCGCCTCTTCTCATCCAGTCACTGCCAGCCGCCTTACAGAGATCGACGCTCCATTTAGCCATGGGATGTCCCACACGACACCTGCCCAGTCGTGGTGTCCACTCGACAACTCGTCTACCCCTATGGTAATCGACTAACTTTTTGACTTTAATTCTCTGGCGGATCACCATGAAAAAATCTGTAAAATTATTTAAAAAATAGAAATTTAAATGAAAAACATATATATTAACATGAACTTCTTCTCGTTAAACAAATAACATGATATCACATCCTTTCAACTTTAATCTCCTGCTTAAAGTTCTTCCTTTTATTATAAACAGTAACAGAAGGAATTTTCTCTTCTTTTATTATAACTGAATGACTTTCCAGCAAAAGATTATCAACTTCTCTGCATCTTCCAGGCCGCTTTCGTGCAGTCTTCTGTCTGTTCTCGTGGGTATTCTTTACATGAATCCTCACGTATCTCGGAGATTTGAACTGTTTCAAACAAATCATGCATTTATGCACTTTCCCATCGTTATAGTGCACTCGTCTCATGTGTGCATCGAGGTACGACTTGCTTTTCAACTTAGATTGACATATACTGCATTCTATCTCCTCACCGTGGCAGTTTTTAACGTGATGGTTAAGGCAATCACGGCTTTTGAACACTTTTGGACAATCATTGCATTGAATTTCTAAATCACTACATTTAACATTATGAACGTACAGGTTATGTCGTTTTAAATAACGTTTACATTTGAAAACTACATTACATGTATAGCATTTGATTTTATCTCCGTGCACGCTCGTCATGTGGCCATGCCAGTGATTGTACTTAAAACTCTTTAAGCAAATCTTGCATTGGTGTAAGGCTTTTGTCTTCGGTACTCCATATGACTCGTGCTCATGTTTAGCATTGATATGGGCAATCAGATCAAGTTTCCTTTTGTAATATACCAGGCAGTAGTCGCATTGGTACAAATGTGGAGCACGTAGAGGTATTACTATATGACGAAGGTTGTGCTGAACAAGGCTGTAGCTGGAAACAAATATTGGATTAAAATCAGTCAGATTTTCATTACAAGTGACAATTCAAAGACTTAAATATACTAGTTCAGAAAACGGCTGGATGTGGAGGGCGGAAGACCAGGCGTCGTGGCGTTAATTGGGGAAGGCCTATGTTCAGCAGTAGAGGTCTAAGTGCTGACATGAAGAAGGTTTACACCTTTATACCCTGGTATTTACATACCAGGGTATAAAAACCATTTTTGTAACATTTAAAAAAAAAAAATTCAGCGCCCCCTTTTCTATAAAACCCCTAACCTATGAAAGTGTAACAATTACCTGTCTCGGAACAACTTGAAACATAAAAAACATTTCTGATAACAGAACTCCTTCAGCTCATCATAGCTCACTGCCTCGCCATAATCATGTCTATTAACATCAACAGAATCAGGGTTTTGTATGCACCAGTCCGGATCATCAGAATCGGAGTTCTTTTCTATTTTAACATTAAAATTCAGCTTCAAATGGTTTTCGTTTCGGTCTTCTACATCAGACAGGATTTTCTCTTTTTTTACAGTAATTTCTGTAGGTAAATCCATTGCTTTGTTGAGAAAAAGTTTCAAACATACGCGGTCAGAGTTCTTCTTTGAGGTTATTTTCATCCATTTTTTGTGACCGCCTGAATAGAAAGCAACAAACTAAATAATTCAAACACGTTTCTAATTTCAAATCCTGTAGGTAATCGCTGAATAATTTTCTGGAAGTTGTACAAAAACAAGAGGATTTAGTTTTTCTTGCACATTTATAAAACAATCGGTATGAGTAAACAAGACGGGAGATACAAATCCAATACAAATCTAAGCACATTCATGTAGCGTTGTTTCTCTCTTGCATATCAATCAAGCTACATGTACTGTCAACTTATTTAAGTTTTTGACTCCGGGTTAAATGACTTTGGCCGCATTACTGATGAGAGTTTATTTTAAAAATCATTAATTTTATTTATTAGGTAGCTGTAAATTAAGTGGCACAGCTACAAGAACCTAATTTAAATTTGCAAACGTGAAATTCGACAGAATAATGATAATGCAGTTTTTGGTATTAGATTCAATAGGTCACGATTAAAGTCCTTTTTCTAATATATCATTATCTGAGAACGCTAAGCATTCTCAAATACGCGAACCTGTTATTAAATTATACAAAGACCGACTCCTACCCTACGGATTCGAGGCTATCAACCCATCCCACGTGTAACGCGTGCTAAACCAAAAACGTAATAAATAATTAAAAGGAACACTAAACGTTCACATCTAGTGCTCAATTGTGTGTGTGTGTGTGTGTGCGTGCGTGGACCCTAAATATATTTAATATATATAGATTAGTTTAAGGAATGGAATAATCTGTGGGCTTCGTCTAGTCAAAGGAAGGGGTCACATCTATTTCAAATTCAGAACACAGTAGGCTCAAAGCCATGGTTCTTTAGATTAAGGCTAAGCAAGAAGTTATCATCAACAATATGCCGTATGAGACTCGGACACTGCTCCTCTCCCGTACACCTAGCCAAAATTAGAGTCAGAGACTCTTCACTCTGCGAATGCGGTCTAGATGATGGGTCATTGATCCATCTTCTATTTGAATGTCCGCGTTACAACTCTCCTTCTTTGTATCGTCTACTAGCCCTATGCAAAGCCGATCTTCCTGCTAATATTTTGTCCATTCTTAGTTTAACAAATAACAAGACTGTCAAAGCTCTAACATTGTTCCTAATCACACACGAAATTACACTATAACACCTACTTATTATGTTACTAACTAATATATTATGCTTCTTTACAGATGTAGATAGCAGAAGTAGGTAGATATATATTTCGGGTTCTCCAATGTTTTAGATCCATGCATTAGCTACTTGACACTGGCAGTATTGTTCCTCACGTACTCAAAGAGGAACCACAGTTGCCATATATATTTAAAAAAAAAGATTAAGGAATTCTCATGTGTTATATTATTAGAGGGATCTGTAATCGTGACTAGCTCAATTGAATCTAATTATTTGCCAATTGGTCCTTCACAGTTTCATAAATCGAAGATATTTCGCCAATCTATCAATCAATCTTTCAAATTAGCTGTCGCTTGGCAGAAAGACTGACCGGTGCCGGTAACAGGTTGTGTGTATCACCAGTGTAGCGAGTATGATCCTATGATGACCTACCGCATGGTCTAGCTGGTAAGATATTTTGTTGAAAGTTTAATTAACTTGCAATATTACTAGTGAAGGATTTGAAGGATATGATTCGTAATGAGGAGATCCGACGAAAAACGAAACTCACCGACATAGCCGAAAGGATTAGTAAGCTGAAGTGTCAGTGGGCGGGCCACATATGCCGTAGAACTGTCGGCCGTTGGGGCAGACGAGTTCTGGAGTGGAGACCGCCGACCTGAAGAAGGTGGCCGGTAGCGGCTGGATGCGGAGGGCTGAGGACCGGGTGTGGTGGCGTTCATTGGGGAAGGCCTATGTTCAGCAGTGCACTTCTAGGGGATGACATGATGATGACTAGGAAACTCAGATTAAATCTGCAGTGGACAGACAATAATAAACAAAAATATTACACTTTAAAGTTTATTAGAAAAAAATTATAGATAGATTACTATTTACAGAGTTACATACAACTTTAATAAGTACAAAGAGTTCCTTATGTATTAATGGGCGATTTTCCAATACCAAAGTATTTTTTTTAATGGCTTTTGTATCGTGTTTAGGGCACAATAATTCTGCCAATTTCACGTTGTGGAAAATACACAATTATTGGTGACAAATGACATTACATTGATCTCAGTTGTCATTGTCAATCATTCGGAAAACGCCAATGATAAATAACATCAGTCGGTCGGTCGGTAGATATTTTTTAATCAATTTATGACCGTTGAAAAACGTTCACTCACGGCATAGATTTACAACTACTCTGAGTGACTCTGAGCCTCACGGCATAGAATAATTAATAATACGGTCTCTTGCAAAAAATCTCGCATCTCAACATTTGATGAAATATATTTTTTTAAAGACTTCAGTAGACTATCGCTCATTAAAATGTTTACGTAACATAATGCAGATTACTACGATTACAGTAAACTCACCGAAACCAGTTTCGAAGGACATAATAATACTTTCAATATACTTATTTAGATGTCAGCTAGCTATTACCCGTGAGTTTGTCTGCGCAGATATCAAAACACGAAGGGGTGGATTTACACCTAGTTAAGGCAGCGCCATCTCTTGACCATTTTGATTGTGCGATTTTCTTGTACATACTAAATTTTAATAGCTTAACAACAAACAGTAGATGGCGCTCCGTTGATGTCAACTGTCATTGTCAATCGAGATTCGAAAACTTCAAAGATAACGTCAAATTGATCCGTTTTTTTAATCATTTTTTTAAGCTTCTGAAGTTAGGCTATAAAATCTTTTGTTAATAAAAAATCTTTTCTATTAAGGCGCTTACGTTTGACCTCAATCTCACCTGCTGGTAAGTGATGATGAGATCTAAGGTGGAGCGCGCTTTCCCAGAAGATTGCTTTTCACTCTTCAAAAGATCCAAGTTGTACTTGTCCGGAAATAGCGAATCTGGCAGAGTTCCATTCCTTAGCAGTTCGCATTATGAAAGAGGAAGCAAAACGCTTCGTGTGAGAGCGTGGTGTGTCTACTACATAAGGATGAAGTCCCTCACCACGCCTGGTAGTCCGGAGATATAAGGCCAGGCATATTTTTACAATAACTAATTCGGAACAAAAAGAGAGTTTTACTTATACAGTAACTATATTATTCGTATATACAATATATAAATCTATATATAGTAGATAGTTAAACGCATTTAATATAACTATGAATACTTGAAATACCCTTTTCACTTCGTTGTAATAACTATATATGAATTTCAAAGAGTATAAAGTATTTGTTGCAGTTTTACGTTACGAGCAGCATTCACAAATGTCACCGCGATTTCTCGCGCAACGCAATAAAAGCTTTTTTGGGATAAATTAAATACATTAATTGATCTACTTGAGATACTTAGTTAAACAATAGCAAATTGTATCGAAATCTGCCCAGAAGGTACCGTGGATTTCGTTCCTGTATGCTACCCGTGTAAAACCACCTTTTTTCTGACAATATTCCAGCGAATAAACTTCATTTCATTTTAAATATATAATATCGACTACATTAGGTTATTTATAGTTTCCAGAACTCATTTTTCCGTCAATTCATTATTGAAGCACATTCATTCTTTTGTTGGTCTTTAGCAGGCATCGGAATTAGGTAGTATAATTTATGTACTTGCGAAGAAATGATTATGTTTAAAAAATTTACATTATTTGTTTGTCGTTCATAATCATCATTAGATTATTTTTGTCTCCACTGCAGGAGCACCTGCCGCACCTCTCCATCTGCCGGAGGCAGACGGAGGATTTGGCCTACACTCCCCGCGCTGGCCAGATGGGCTGGGGAGGCCTGATTGATGTTTTATAATGTATTCCCTTAGTCGCCTTGTTCACCACGGGAAGAGTTGGAGTGGTCCTAATTCTACTCTACCGGAAACCACACGGCAGGTTTGTCGTTCATTTGTGTATAAACTCATACAGTAATATAAAATAAACATGAACATTCCAAATCGCTCCCGCCTTACCAGTAAAATAAAACACATGAAATTTACCTAATAAATGAAATTATCTTTTCTTAATTGGACATGCTTTTTAATTATTACTACTAAAAGCACCGGAATTTTCATTATAACCCCGAGAAAATAACACCTAATTCCGATACCTTAGCCAACATAGATTTCTGTAACTTGACTGAGCTGTGCAGTGTATTGCACCGTAAACATACTTCTTTCTTCTAATCTAATCTTATATAACAATGATTATTCTTTAGTTTTATCCTCCAACTGCTTTATTCTAACAGGCACTTGTACTGCGGGTAGATCGACGCTCTTCGCTCTCCGGCGGCCATTTTGGATTTCAATGGCGGACGGGCGCGACTGCGGCGGCAACGCCGTCAATTCGGGCAGCGTTGGCCGCTTGCGGGCGAACTCTGGCGTGCGAAGGGTTCCTCCTATTAACGTTAGGACAAATCAAATTATAATGGCTAACTGTTGGACCAACCTGGTATCTTACAATAAGTGATACGCCAATGAAAAGGTCTTATTAGTAGAACAATAGTTAATATGGCGGTTAATCTCAGTTAGATTTTCGGCGTTATGGGCATCTTAGTAATCATAATCATAATCATCATAATCATAATCATTTATTGCCAAGTATAGGTAAATACAGATACACAGAAGATGTTATATTATAGATTAGGGTCGCTATACCTTGCCTTTTGTATAAGCATGCAATATTTATTAAAATTCTCCTAATATATTAATTAATAAATTATTCAAACCAAAAAAATTAAACACAATGTCAAAGTTAAATGTAAAATCAATCAACCAAATGTAAAAATGTCAAGATTTAAATGTCAAGAATCAATCCAAAAAAAAATTTTTAAATTAGTTCAATGTCAGCTTACTTATATCAACTTAGTTCACATTATTGTCAAAAAGAAAATTATCTAATTTGTAGTAAGCTTTGTTCACCAGAAAAGCAAACAACACATGTTTAAATCAGTAAACTTTATTGCATTCCATGGTGTTAACAGATAATAAAAAGACAGAGTTCTCATAGACCCATTTGGGCACAGCAAGTAGGAGAGAGGAGGATCAACAATATTGTCGACGTTATCAAGTTGTTTAATACATTATGTACATAAATGTACTCGTATTATGTATTATTTGTATACATATTCTTTTTATTTCAGTATCGGCATGCAGTGAGACATTCTTAGTATCTAGTATGGCAACCATAATAAGTACCAGAAGGCCATAATACCAAAAATACTGCTAACTGAGATTAGAAAGAAGAAGAAAGAAAGAAAATATATTTATTCACTTACACAACAATTATATATACATTCACTATTATTATTATAGATATTATTAATTAAATTAGGTTATCACATCTCTTAAAATTAAGGGGTGGACGATGCTGTGCAAGTGAGAGGTCCCCAAATCAGCGAAGTGCTGCACCCGGAAGATGCAGCGCTGGTTGTCTGCTGGGGCCTGGGCTAGGGTGTCTCAGAGTGTTGTGTAAGTGTGTGTGTGTGTTAGAGAGTGATGTGGAGATATATAAATATAGTAGACAATATATGCATAATAGAATAGGTAATAAACAACAACAACATAATGACAAAGATGCCTTGTACTAATGTTAATCCAGCTTCGCAAAATCTTTATTAATTGTATGCAAACTTGATTTTTAAAAGATGTGTTGCGTAAAGTTTGTTGCGTCGTTTCTTCTTAATAGTCGATAAAAAATGACGTGTATAAATGTACCAAGTGTACTCATAAGCAATAAATGATTTTGACTTTAACTTTGACAATATATTTAATAATAGGTAAGTAAATAAATATTAATTAAAACTGTGTTTGCGTAAATGCTTACAGAGATTAGTCGCCATAGTAACAATAGTTCTACTTAATAAGACCTTTTCATTGGCGTATTACTAATTGTTTTTAGTAAAACTTATGCTATGTTAGTAAATTACAAACTGAAACTAAAATAGTGCCCAGACTGAGCAGGATTCATGGGGACCAGTTGACTCTACAGCGCAGGCTGCCTTGCTACTTGCAGGCGTATCCAGTGCCGCAGTATCGAGGAGTCACACTTGTCTGCTGTTGTGTTCAGTGTTCAGGATAATGTTGGGGCTGACCGACCCAGCAGTGAGGTGCATCGGTGTCTCACTATGACTTGCAAGCCGTCGGTCTGCGACTCTACGAAGATGCCAGATGCAATACCTTGGAAGCCTCACTTCAACAATATCCTAAACGCATTGTTATATTGCACACGCAGGGTACTGTATGCCTTCTGCGCAGGTACAGCTGGTCTACATAGGGAGGGTAGGCTTGCAGTATATAGTTTATACTGTCTGATTGTATATGTCCACTGCTGGTCACAGGCCTCTCCCAAGGCGTGACATTGTACCCGATCCTCGGCTCTTCTATTTCAGTCACTACCAGCCGCCTTACGCAGATCTTCGCTCCATCTTAAGAAGTAGACCCACACTGTCCAGTCATGGTCTCCACTCGTTTACCAAAACATTGTCTTTGACAGAAGTGACCTGATTTGCTATTTCAGTACCAAAAAACATGGCAGTCGCAGCAAGGAGAGTGCGTGGGGCGCGAGCGGGATGGTTTTTGTCGGCCGCCGCCGGAACGCATCGTGCAGAATCGTGCGGCACATCAAATAACACTCTATATCGGTTAAAGCGTTAACGAAATACAAAAAGCTTATGATTTTGATACCTCTATCGAAATCATAACGGTACCGAAATATAAAGGTTATATCGATGATAAGAAAATGTCTGTTGATATTTTGAGTACATGCTGTATGTTCAATTATGAACAGAACGTTTCCAAATTTTCAGAAAAACATGCGACTTTACATCGCGCGCGCGCGGAGTTCGATGACCGACCGCACCGCCACGCTTCCCGCCACATCTCCCCGTTACCCGCGGTTCCCAGCTGCTGACTAGTGAACATACGTTTGAGAAATATTGCATTTTTACCATAAACTTAAAAAAAAAAAAAAACAATTTCTAAATGTGATACTTAGTTACTGGAGAAAATATTAACAGTCATTTTATTAACACCCAGTAATTTTTAGTTCTAACCCATTTTTAAAACTTTTCTAATCAATGACGTACAGTTATCTATCGCATGATAAAACTATCGTTATTTTCGGGTTATTCACTATTAACGCCATGAGCTTTGTTATTTTGTGAAATAAAATGGTATGACGAAGATAAATATTTTTACTTACAAATGTCAGTTTACAAAATCATGGAGTTCTGTCCCCGACACTGTTGTTTGAGTGTTTGTCATAAAAGTTTCGTGAACAAAGATCTGAGATACGAACCCGGTGGTCCGGTGTTATCACAGTCACACGATGACGTCAAAACTCTGGGCCAATCAATGAAGGCGAACGGATATCTTACGGTACTTTATTCTCCATCTCCCAATTAATTTATATGCAAATATTTTTTAACATTTTTATTATATGTATAGATAAATTATATTAACAGGCTCCCAAATAGATTGGTTACTGTACTAGTATTTTTGTTTTATGTTTTTTAGGTTTGGCAGCAGCAGAAAATGTTACTGGCTCAAAAGGACTTAGCTTCCAGAGCCATAAAGCACATTAAAAAAACCTTCGCCATTTTTATTTATTTACAATATTTTGGCCGTAGCCTTATAGCATCTAAGAGCAATGGTCTGAGGCTCTACTTCGTATGCATTTCGGATGATGCAATAAATAAATTTGACCATGACTATGAATATCCGTTGAACTACAAAGCAATTTTATACTCCCTAACGGGTCATGTGTCATATTCGAATAAACGTTTGGCGTCTAATTATCGTAGTTAAACGCTAAATGCTTATCAGTTAAGTAAATATTAGCATAAATCGTTATATGACTATGTAAAATGTAACTAAGCTTTCAGTGCTTCAATTGCATACATTTGGGTCATAGATTTTCCGTTTGCATGTCGCTCTAATTAAATTGCCGAAAATTACCGTTTTCCTTCTGACACAAGCCCAGAGGAACACTATACAGATCCTCACCTACTATGTACAGGGTGTAAGGTCACATACCCTTACGTCGAGGAGGGTTCGGCGGCGCGTCAGACGCTAGAAGCCCGGTCTTCGAGAAAAAAGAGTCCTCGGCATCTTGGAAGTTCTCGCAGCCATCAGCGCATGTTCGGGCTCCGAGCTTCGGTGAGCTGGGGGAAAGAGGAATGTACATAAACATAGAAGGTTTGGTAGTCGTTGGTCTGAACTTTATACATGGGGCACAAATTAAAAGATGTTGTTTTGAGTATCTTGTCTTAGGGGGCCAGGAAGATCTGGCGACACGTCGACCCTTCGGATCATTTGTGCCATACTCTTGTCCACCCGTTGTGCCCCAAGCCGGTTTGGTGGGCTTCACATACGCCGTAGAATTTCTTCTTTGGAATATTCAGATTACTTTACGAGGTTTTTTTACACCTCAACTCAAGGAAAGAATTCTAATTCGTATCGTAATGCTCATAAGATTAAAGACTATATGAAGCCACTAACCTCTCCTCGACTAGTATCTTGGTGAGCCTGGCGACTTCGGCCCTGAGCTGATGCAGCTCCTTCTCCTTGGCACGAGCCTCCTGCTCCGCGGTTCGCTCGCGAACGGACAGGCGACCGCGCATGTCGTCGAAACTGTGCGAGGAAAGATATTTGTATTTTTTTTAACTAAAGCAGATGTAGAGTACAGATCTTCCAAAGGAATATCTGGATGCACGGGACCGCGCTGTTCTTCGCTTTCTTGAAAACTTGAACATCGTTTAAACCTGGTTTTCTGATTGGTAGTCCTATATGGGCTGTGATATGATGGGCCCACGCTGTCTCTACCACAGGCAATGAAAAGGTCGTGGTAACGTAGTCCTGCTTGCGACATGTTTATGAGGTTGACGGTGCAAACAACGAATTTAATACGGATTAATATCATATCACAGGCGTATCTTACAAGAAAATGTCATATATGAATGTATAGGCCTTTATGAGTCCACCAACCCTTAGACTGATGGTATACTATAGCCTTTTAGCACTTTACGAGGGCCTCTGGGAAAAAGGCCTAGAAAGTCTCAGGCATACGACCAAATAGGTCAATATTACGTGCCACCACACCTTTCAACCAGCAGCTTTCGGCTATGTTTTTCAGGGACCTCCTTCTGTTTTAGGAGTCTTCCTACGCTCTCCACTCCAAATCCTATTAATTCATGTCCTTCTATAGCGAAGAGAAGTGAAAAAGGTCAAAACGCATCCATCTTACAAACACGCCAAGCATAGCCAGGGTCCTGAGACGGTACTTGTTGAACATTTGGAGTGCAATCTCATGTTCAAGTCCTTCTCTTTGATAAGGGAAGGGTTATGCATGTAATTTGTTTAAAGGGCCTATCCTAATTTCATGATGATGAGCTTAATACTCACAGTTTCCTCAAACAGGCGCACTTTCTCGTCAAATGCTCGACTTGGTCCTTCGAAGCTCGCTCGACCTGTTTTATCTTGGTCGCGTCCTCCGCTCTCTTCTCCCGCAGGTCTTTCTCCCTCGCCAGTGCTTCTCTGTTGTTAGTAGGGGTTGAAAAGGGTAGGTAAGGGTCATCGACCAACAAGCCCATAGACGTCTTATGCAAAGTTGACACTTTCTGGCAACGCACCACTTACTTCCGACCAATCATGACGTGGCGCGATTGGACCGCACCAATCAGCGTGCAGATCCATCCGCCCGCACACCTCGAAGTTCATACAGAACTATTTGTTTGTACAACAAGGAGCTTTAGGCGTCTCTTGGGTTTATTAGTTGATAGTAAGGATATTTGATTGAAGACATATTTCTATTTTCATATATACCGAGAAACAATAGAACCTTACAACAAGACGGTGTTTTAAAGTTAATTTTTCTTTGCCGATCTATTCCACGATGACTTATTTCCAGCAATGTATAAAACTGTATACTAAGACTCTAGTTTATTTAGTTAGGATTGAGATGCGGTAGGCGGCAAATCTGGAGCAAATCACCTGTGTGAAATATACTTCGCAGACTTAATTCAGCCAGGTGATTTTCAGGTGCATAAACTTCACTACTTGGTAGACTTGAGTGAGTACTTATGAGGGTAGATAGATATCTAAAGAGTTACGTACATAATCTAGTAAATAATCACCCAGTACTTCTATTTGCGAAGATAGGTGTCGATTTTCGACTAAGTAGCGCTTTAGCAGTTTTAACTTTCTGCTATCTGTAATCTAGTGGTTCGGATGTTTGCCTTAAACAACAGAAGTCGTAGGTTCAAATCTGTAGTGACACAAACCAAGTTTTTTTTTTATTAAGGGTTCTTGGTTATAAACAACAAAAGCGGATTTACACCTCAAACGCCGCTTTCACACTCGCAAAGTACTAGTTCCTGGCACCTACACTGAACAGTTGACCGTGTCGCAGGATGTCGATACAACAAAATGTTGGTTTGACTTTCTTTAATTGACTGTATATAATATAGAAATATGTCAACGAAATATAATAAACACTTTGTCAGCATAAATCAGGAGGAAAACAAATGTGTATTAGTTAAACAGTTTTAACAAAGGATTTGTTCTTTGTTAAATTGCATAAGACTGTAGATTCCATTTTGTTGTACCTAACTATATTTCATTTCAAATCAATAGTCATATGAAAACAAACACGTGGTATAACTTTGCGACGTTGGATCGCGCGAAGTGACGATGAATCGTCTCTGCCTACCCCTCTAGGACCGTTCCGTGAGAGTTATGTATGTATGTGTGAAAATAAACGCACTTGCGTGTCGAAACAAAATAAATAATAGATGGTGTTCCTAAGTGGACCACCAAGATTATTTATGTATGTAAACGCTTTATTGTACCAAAAAAAAGACAATAACAATACATGAATAAAACTGTGTACAAAGGCGAACTTATCCCACTTAGGGATCTCCTCCAGTTAACCTTAGAGTAGCTGAAAGGATAGTACTAGTTTACATGCCAATACAAAGCTGTTTTTGCTGCTGGTAGCCTTTCATGTATATATTACGGAGACGCAAATATCGTTGGTTTTCGTATGACTATGGGTTTGGAACGAAATTATAGGTATTCATTTTAAGTATGTATATTAAAAAAAATAGTATAAACTGTTTGGTTTATTGGTAGTGGTTCTGGGTCTATATCATTTTATACTGAGTCCAGTTCTGAAGGAACAACGTTAAAATTTAAGAGCACTAAAATTGTTGCTATCCCTGTCACACAGTATTGTGAAGATAAAGACGAAGTTGATTTTAGGGCTGTCAGATTTTAAATGTGTGTCTATATAATGTCTGTTTGTGACTTTATTTCATTTAAAAAACAATATAACTAAATGAAAATGTATTTATTTATCCAAAAACACACTGAATACTTCGTACAAAATTATAAAAAATTCTTATTTTCTACGTTCAAGTAAAATATATTGAGCATTGCAACATTACACGCCAAGCTTAAGAATATAATAATTATAATTAATAAATTATATAGTTCGTATCAATAATGAAGACTAACAAAAACAAACTTTATTATGCGCCTCGTAAATACAAAACCCAATAGATAACGAAAGTGACGCAACTGCAAAAACAATTCCTAGAACCCACATGATTTTCTATTACTAGAGGATTTGCGGGATTAGATAGCTTCATAGATCTGTCTTGTTTCAAGCTCTGTAAGGTTTAAAGTAGCTTGGTAAGACCAACCATAAGATAATTTTGTGATTTCTAGCAAACACTTTCAAAATGCGAAATAGTAGGAAAGAAGGAACTTTTTCAGTTAGAATTTCTTCCTATTACGTCATCAAGCGAAATACGTCCACTGCTGAACATAAGCCTCCCCAATAGAACGACACTTGTGGTGGGCTGTCCATTGGGAGATTTGCCATAATCACCATGCTTGGCAGGCGGATTGTTGATATAATAATATATATTTCATTCCAGATTAATAGTCCTATGAAAACCAACGCTATTTACGTCTCGGTAACATATACATGAAAGGGTCACCAGCAGCAAAAATAGGTTTGTATTACCAAGTAAACTTTGCGGTCCACTTAGGAACACCATCTATTGTGTATTTTGTTTTCGAGACGCAAATGCGTTTGTTTTCATAGGACTATTAATCTGGAATGAAATATACACCGGAGAACACTGCTGCCCGTATCTGGTGTAGTGTAAATAAATTTTGTTTTTGTTTGTCAATTTGATTGGTAAGAACTGTAAATAATGCAGGGTTAGAGTAAGTCGAAATAACTGCAAACCTCTGAAGAAGCTAGATTCACAATGCAAATATTGGTGCATATTTAACGCGCGTTGTGAATGCGATAATAAGGGAACGTAATCAAACTATGTGACCCATTTTTACACAGTAACAATATTACGCGTACAATGAAATGTAAGCGATTTAGAGAAGAAGTGGGGCGCGCCGTCGTGAGTTATACAATCTATACCAATATAGTAATTAAAGCGACTAAGCTATTTAAAAATATACTTTAAAAAAGTACTTCGCGTATGATGTTTGGCTGAAACGACGAATGTGACAGCCCGCGACGAAAACGTGACAGTTTGTTGCATTGTGAATTCAGTTCTCGACGCCATTTCTGCACTGCTAGCCGAGAAGACCGTAAAGTGTTTTGGCAAATCTTTGAATATTGTCAAAAAGGGGTCAAACTGGTTTTCTATAATTCTACGACTGATGAATCCTAATTTTTAAACTGGCGAAGAAATTCTAGTAACATTCGTAGAATAATATCAAACCAATTTGACCCTTTTTTGACAATTTCCAAAAGGTTACCAAAACATCGGTCTTCTTAGCTAGCAGGGCAGATTTCACGCACGTACGCAGACCGTTTTCTTACAAGACAACATATTCTGTAATTTCTCGCGGGGATCCACGCCCGTGCACGTGTATCAGAAAATACTAAATATTACTACGTAAAGAAGGAAAGCTCTATGGATCGGAAAAGGCTATGTCTAAGTTTGCAGGTAAATTTCTAGTAATAAATGAACGATACATGTGCCTAAAGAAAAGCTAAGCTAATGACTAGATAAATTATACAACTGAGTATGAAAACTGTATATACTATGTATAATGTGAAATAGATTTTGATAATGTCAGTCCAATTTGGCAGTATTTATATATTAACATATAATATACAAATAATATTAGGGGGTGCAATAAAAGTGTACTCCATACAGACATCTAGTGGATACTTCAGTGAACTAATAGTTCTCGGTGATGCGGTCGCGGTTCCTTCAATCTTGCTCATAGTGCCATCTATCGGCGAGTGATTGGAACTTTTATTTCAAAAAATGTGATTTGAAGAATTACTTCAGTAAATTCAAATTAAAATGGCGGTGTAAATCTTTAGAGCACCATCTAGCGGATAGTTTGAGAACTAATACTTCTTAGTATTGACACTTAGGCGTTTGATCATACACATAGCGACATCTAGTGACTGATGATTACAGCTTTTAGTTACACCCTAAATGATATTGTCTTCAGATGGTCGCTCACGGATTGTATAAGACTAGGTGGCGCTAGGACACAAAAATATATTTGACTAGAAATCCATTTCGCCAGTTTTCTCAACCATTCAAAGTATTTATATAAGAACCATTTCTTCGACTACTAACGCCATCTGGTGTAACCGATCTGTGTGTAAATGTAACGAGATTCTATTTTTTATCAACACTCTTCTTTTCCCTAACGATCTGCAAATATAAGACGAATGCGAGCGAGAGCAGAAACGTTGCTAGAGCGAGACGCAGCGAGCCAGTGATGACGCAGACCGCCGCGGCTGCAACCAAAGCGCCAAGCGTGCTGCGGCTGTTGGGAGAACCAAAGCTTCTGTACAATACCCCCGCAAAAGCAATGGTAGCTCGGAAAAGAGGACAGTGCACTCAATTGACTATAATATTATCGGCTAAAAGTGGAACTAAATAACAAAGTAGCAAAAAATAGTTCATATGAATTTAATTCATTAATAAAGTGCTTAACTCTGAAGGCACAACGTTAAAATAAGACAGCACTAAAATCGTTGCTATCCTTGTCACACAGTTTTATGTAGATAAAGACGAAACAAATTTTGGTGCTGTCAAATTTTAAATGTGTGTCTTCAGAATTGGGCCTGTTATCAATGTAAGTTAATTTAAAACGCGTGATATCGCAGCGATACAGCGTTGTATTAAAAATGGTAGTAAAATTTTAAGTTTATTGCATTAAATGCTTCAGATTGCAGAATTATGGTAGCGTTTTAATGCGATTTTACGCAAGCAGATATCCTTAGCCATGATTTGACCTTGAAATTAGCATTTTATCGCGTTGTGCTCGAACGCTGTAGCTTTATTCCTTCCCTATTTGCTTGTGCACTCCCTCTCTTCCAAGAAATACTTCTAGATGTCGTTTTGGCTGGTTTGCAAATATTTAAAGCAATCTATCTAATTATAAAAATACTGCCTTTTGGACTTGACATTATTTTGGAAATGATGATATTAAATGTGATGTTGTTCTAATGAATAGTGGAATAGCTAATGAATGTTTGTAAGTATATGAAAGTGATGTAAGAATGGAATTAGATATATTTGCGAAGGAAATAAGAGAGTTTGTAGTTAAAGAAAAATGAAAATTCGACATGCGTGGTAGCCAAATTTGTCCAAAAGACAATATTTCTTCTCAAAAATAAAAAAATAATTAGTTTAAACTATTTATTAACAAAACTTATGACATTTAAAGGTTTTAAGGACTAAATTTTGCTACCAATCACATTTGGAAGGTTTGATTATGAAATGCATGCGTGAGAACATCGTCAATATATACAAAAAATAAAACACTGTCAATAAACACAATGACAAAGACTGACCTTAGTTCTTGTTCTGTGACGGCGAGAGTACGTCCACAAGCTGCAGCTTTCACTGCCAGAGTGTCAAAATCCACAGAATTTGACTGAACTTGGGCTTTTAATTCTGTAAGTTGAATTTGATAGTAAGCGAATGCTAGTGCATTGTTTGTATATTTTTTTACAAAATACCATGTTTGTCTGTTTGTTTGCTAATAACTCGGAGACCACTTGACAGATATAATAGTTTCCACCATTTTAAGATAATCTTTGGTTAATCCAAAGGTTCATTTGTATGAACTATAAGGATTTGAAAACTCCATACGACTGTATCATTAATAATGATCCTGATATCGTTTTCATAATACAAAATTTCAAGACTTCTGTTCAGCATTTAATCTGGTTTATCTCTCCCTTTCATTAACTAATTGGGTAAAAGCACAGCACAGATTAAGCAGGCAGCTTAAGCGAAATACCTGCAATCTCTTCTAGCAGTTCCTTTTCTCGTTTCACTCTCTCCTCCTCACCCTCCTGCCTGCATTCTAGTTTCATGCGTGAAAGGCAGTTTTCCTTGTCTGTCATGAACTGCTCCCATTGGTCATCTGTCAATAATAATATTTGTGTCATAAACTACTTTGACTTTGGTTGTGCTCGGGGTATATTTGAATGATATGATCCGCAGTGAGACATCCAAAAGGATTAGCAAGCTGAATAGGTCATGTACCACACCTGTCGTAGAACTGATGTCCGTAGGGGCAGACAAGATCTGGAGTAGAGACCGCGGGTCTATTTGCCTATCTACGCCGCCGTCAGATGGACCGACTACCTCAAGAAGGTGCCCGACAGCGCTTGATGTGGAGGGTGGAGAACCGAGCGTGAAGGGCTAATATGATGATGATATACAAATCGTTAGTAGTAGTTTTTAAAGCCTTATCTAAATACTGGAGTTTAATTAACTCTGTTAGTTCAGGGTCTACCCACCCTCTTGCTCACTTCTGTTACTTATTTCAGTTCCTAGTAATTCAGTGGATTTATATAGGTGTATAAATTTTTTATTCAATGCAATTAAGCCTTCGGATTTTCGGATTATTGCACGTTGTAATTCAAAGGTTGAAAGTGCTGTTTATTATCAGATATAATTACTATTCGTTCACTGCTTAAAGTAAAAAATATGAAAAGAAGCCCTCACCCATCTCCTGTCTATGTTGTTCCTTTAGCTTATTGACTTGGTCGTTCTTTTCGGCAACGAGTTTCATTCTCGTTATGTCTAAGAGCTTCTTCGCCTCGTCTGCTGCCGTTGCTGCTTGCTCTTCCACTGTTTGGAGTTTCTCAGACCATTCTTCGTTGAGACGCTCTGCAAAATGATACATCCATTTGTCAATAACAGGCGCTACTTAAGCTTTCGTTGTTTTAAGAATGAAGCTTCAAGGGATCGGAACATGAGTATGGATGATTGACTTAATTCTTTTTTGGCAAAGGAAACCTGAATATAAATCAATTGGAAGCGATGTCTAACTCCATATATAGTATATAGAACCTCACCTCTCTCCTTTTCAAACCGCTCGTTCATCTGTTCCACATTGTTGGCGTACGCGATGTCTGCCTTGTCAAGCAAGTGTCTAAGCTGCATGATGTCCCAGTCGGCCTTGCTGTGCGCTTCGGCGATGGCCTGCTCGAACTGAGCCTCTTTACTCACCAATACCTCTTTGAGGTTCTCAAACTGGAATCAAGAAGTTTTATTACTCGAGCATAGACGTCTAAAGCAATAATTTCTTTTGGCAACTTATTTTTCAAGTACAAGACGCTGCGCACCATCTGCGCCATCATCTTAGTTTCGACGAATCACGACATGATGTGACCTTGACCAAGCCAGTTCGAGAGCGGTATCCTCTTTCCGCACACCAGTATTTTGACAAAATTGTTAGTTTGTGGAATTAGGAATATACTGAGCTTATTAAGTAACTAGCTGTACCCGCGGCTCCGCTCGCGTGAACTACAGAATCCGCCCCCGTTCCCACTTCCGCTCCCGTTCTCTTCCCACTTCTACTTCCATTCCCACTCAGACTCGAGACTCTCAATATCCCCAACCCAACCTCAACCCCATCCCTATCCCCAAAAACTAAATTTCACTAAATCCCATACGCGCCGCGCCGTTCGCCGCGCCGCGGCCTCGACTCGCCCATATGATGAACATACACGTACGTTCGAGAAGTATTGCATTTTTTTTATGTGACTCCTCCATATTTACTTCTCATCTACTATAACTTCGGCTGACTGACTATTTTTGATATCCTGTAACTCTGGTGGGGTATAGTATTTCACTGTAGTAATATCGACTTCTGACGCGCGTCGAAGTCGTGTGTCACCCTTCATTACTTTCATACTGGTCTCCATCTTCGGTTGCTCTAGTAGCTAACTTCCTACAACTTCTACCCTAGTGACTCACCTAATTATTGACCTCCCGCATCTTCTGCTCACTCTAATATAGACTTAGCTTCTACAAGTAAACTTATCTACTGCTGTCTTAGTAACTCACCCTAGTAGTGATTTCCCGCAGCTTTCTGTCCGCGTTGCGCGCGTCCTGCTCTGCTTCGGCGCGCAGCTGCGCGAGCGCACTCCTTGTGCGTTCTGCGTGCACGCGCTCGAGGGTCGCTCGCGACGTCGCAGCCGCAGCAGTGTGTTCCGCCTTTATTGTTTCCACTGTTTTGTGGTGCTGTTGCTCTAGTCGCTCTATTGTCTGCAAATTGTTTTTTTTTCATCATTAACTTTACTTTACAACTGTAAAGACTTGATTAACCATTGGAATATCTTCTTACTTAGGATGTAAATCAAGTTTGTAAACCTATACATCTCATTTTACATTACATTTCACATCGCTCTAACTGTAAAGTTGTAAAAACAGATAGCCTCTTCTTGATTCGACCGACGATATGTGCAACTCACTCTCGCACCCGAAATCGGCGCTTGTAACGTTGCGCCTAGGGCCGTTACATATTTTTACCTATGAATAATAAACCTAAAAACATTTATAACTACTTAAACTATCTAAACTACCTAAATTATCTAAACTACCTAGCTACCTAAACTACTCAAACTAAATTATAAATAATAACTATATTCGGAACCTTAAATTATAGCTGCACGATCTGCTACGCGCGAATTGGATTCCCAACCGTCGCGTCGTGTCGCGGATCCCTACTTTGAACACTCGCGTTCTTGCTAAACAGGTAGATTGTTAACTTCATTTGCGATACGCGCTCGCACCATCGCTGGACACAGAACGTTTAAAAATAGCTGTCTAATATACGAAGATATCGACTTATTACTATCGTTCCATCTCTAAAGTTATTGATAGTGCTGGATAACCCACTAGGGTTCCCAGTACCACGTCCCTAGTACTACGTTTCCAGTTTTTCCATTTCTACTATTTTTACCTTTACATCTACTACTGGTGCACTTGGACGGAACCTGGACCCTATAAAGACGAAGATCCGAGCAGGGGTTTCAGGCCAGTGAACCAGTTACCTACCTTTCTCGCATCTACAAGACGTGGCTGGGGAAGTGCAATCTTAAATAATACTATCTTTATCTTTGATTCTTTTTTTTCGAACCGAAGTCCCTACATGCTGGCTGAGGGTAACTGAAACCCTACTGCCACCAGTCTGAGGCAATTGACCTGAAAATAACAGGCAAGTGTCGCATAGTGTTCAATAGAACTGCCGCCTCTTATGAGAAGCGATAGATATAAAATGTTTCTCTACTGTTTTTATTTTTATTTTATTTTATTAGGCAAGCTAACAGCTATTTTTACAAAATGTTATAATGTATGGATAAATATATGCCAGTAACAAGCTTCCACATATAGGAAGTTGTATACACTGAACGGAGTAACAAAAAGAGAAAAAAAAAACAGAATACATGAAAAAACAAAAAACATGAGAACTATAGCTAAAGAGTGCTTAGATATTAAACCAAAAATGGCTGAATGTGCGATCGATCAGTTAATAATAAATTGGTTAGAGCTACTTTAATGCTATGGGATTTGTTAAAAAATATGTCGATGCGCTTGTTGTCATTTAACATATTAAATAGTTTGCAAGTTCTGGGAATGAAACTATTAGTTCTATAATTAGTGTGACCAAATGGGATGTCAAGTAATAAGTTGCTACGCAGTTTTCTAGCTGGGGTCCTTAGACCAATCTTGCTGAGGAGCTCCGGACAGTCTAACTTGCTCTGAAGAATATTTGCTAATAGGCATACGTCGGCAATTTTCCTACGCTGATCAAGCGGTAATAAATGAAGTTTAGTACAACAATGGTTATAGTCAAGATAGCCCAACCTGAACTTGAAACAGAGAAATCTTAAGAATTTATTTTGTTTTTTTTTCAATTTTGTCAGATTGGATCGAATACTTGGGATTCTATATTTGTGATGCGTATTCCAGGTCACTTCGAACATAGGCACAATACAATATTTTAATAGTTTTCATGTGTTTGAAACTTTTGGACGCACGGATGATAAAACCGAGAGCCTTGGAGGCTTTATCAACGATATGATTAATATGATTAGTATAGGATAATTTACTGTCATGAATTACTCCAAGATCCCTGCACTCATTCATTTCGGCTAGTTCTTGATTTTGGATTTTATAGTCGTACTTAAACATATTTGTTTTACGTGAGAAGTTGATGAAGAAACATTTGGATACATTAAGATCCAATTTGTTTTCGCGACAGTACTCATCCAGCCTGAACAAGTCATCTTGTAATAGATGGGCCTCTGAAACATTATTAACTGCTTTAAAGACTTTCAAATCATCCGCAAAAAGAAGGAAATTTGAATTTATAAAACATTTGCCTATATCATTAATGAAAATAACAAAAAGAAGAGGACCCAGCAATGATCCTTGAGGCACTCCGGACGAGATGTCAGTCCAGGATGACATAAAACCATTCACAACCACCGGTTGTGATCTATTTTTGACGTAAGAGGTAAACCATCTGTAAAGATCTCCACGGATACCGAGTGACATAAGTTTAGAGAGCAGAATATCATGACTGATTCGATCAAATGCTTTACTATAGTCCGTGTAAATTGCATGCACTTGATTACGGTTGTCCATATTGTAGGACAGAAATTCGTTAAAGACTGTCAAATTAGACACAATGGATCTTCCCTTGAGAAATCCATGCTGCTGTGGAATAAAGATACATTTAAGACAGTCATAGAGTTGGTTAAATATTATGCGTTCAAAGATTTTGGCTATAAGACATAGTTTTGAAATCGGTCTATAGTTTTCAATTTTATCCCTAGAGCCCTTCTTGTGAGTGGGAGTGATGAGTGCAGACTTCCATATGGATGGGACCGAACCTTCCCTTAGAGACCGTTCAAATAGAAATGATATAGGAACCGCTAGAGCTTCGACGCACTTTACTAAGAAAAATGCCGGTAGCGTATCGGGACCTGCTGATTTGGAGAGATCTAGTGACCTGAGAAGTTTAAGGACCTCGTCAGAGTTGTACACTTGTTCAATCTGTTATGTACACTTGTTCAATCTTCAAGAATATGAAACTCCGAAATTCATTACCACCGATTCTAAACTCACCAGAAAATGCCTGTCCTCTTTCTCCTTTGCGATCCTGTCTTGTTTATCCAGCAACTCCCTCAGCCGATGGACCTCCAGCTTCAGAGCCTCCTCCCTGGTCTCCACTCGCTGCAGCTGCAGACTCAAGGACTGCACCGAGCGCTGCTGCTCGGAGATCAACCCTCGGAGTTGCTGGAGCTCGGCCAAGTGGGCAGAGGACGGTTGAGGGTTCGCTTTCAACTGTTCTAGTGTTTCCGCGAGCTGAGGAATCAGAAATACAATTTTTTTTGAGTATTAGCAGTTCTATAATACGGACATACTGCAATATCTAAAACTCGCTTCCAAACATGCTATTCAGTCAGACTTTGTTTATCTAATAAATAAAATCGTAAACTTTGCGTGTCTGTACATTGAAGATATTTGCAAAAAAAAATTGGGGGGGGGGTCTAAGGATAAGTAATAGAACACATTTCGATAATTTTTGGATTTTTTGTCTGTTTGTCTTTTTATCTGTTTGTCAAACTACTGAACGGATGTTGATAGACTTTTCAAAGAAACATGGGGCTTAACTTAACTTAACATTTAGTCTTTATTTCATCGCAATTGGCTAACTCAATCAAAAGTTCTGCACATTTTTAGTTTTCAAATACATCAGTAGGTAAGGTTAGTATGCAATATATTGCAGATAATAGTATTTCCGTACTATTCAGATTGCGATGTGTTTGGACTACATTTGGAGCTGGGAGTGGGAATGGGAGCGGAGCCGCGGGCACAGCTAGTCTATCATATTATTATGATCTAACCACAATCATCTCATCTAATCCTATAGACATGTCTTTCGTCTTACTTCTCCCTAGTTCTGTGCTGCAACCTGCATTCTCGCTTTTCTCTAACTTCTGGGGGCCAATTCTACTAACGCATTTTCGCACAAAACGCAATTGAACTGCAGCTGAAACGCAGGTTTTAACACTATTCGTACTCCGCTGCGCACAACGTTCGTGCTTCAGTTGCGTTTCAGCCGTGTAAACAAATGTCAGACGTTGATGGAACGAACGTTTTTCTACATTTTGACAGTTGTCTCAGGTAAAAACGAGACGCAATGCTGTCAAAATAGCGTCTGTTAAAAATTGAAACTTAAACGTAACTTTTGTTTAAACGAACGATAAATGTTGAAAATAGTAGAATTGGCCCCCAGGTTACTTTAAACGACATGTACGAGTATCTACCTTTTTCTCTTCTTTTTCAGCTCTACGCAGACTCGTCTCACATTTCTCTCACCGCTTTCCATCTCAATACCTAGAGGGAGCGTTCATAAACCATGTGGTTGTAATACTACCCATACCCCTACCTGCCCTACCCCCTACCTGTAGCCTACCATAGCTTTTAAATTGACCCTCTAAACTGTTATATGAAATGTACAATAATAGTGCCTACGTCAGACTCCCGATGTGGGAATGCTGTTTTAACGTACGTACGAGTAGCTCCCCTCCCCCTCATATTTTAAGGCCACGTGGTTTATGTCATCATCAGGTTATTTTTGTCTCCACTGCAGGAGCACAACATTCTCTCATCTTCCGGAGACAGACGGAGGATTTGGCCTACACTCCCCGCGCTGGCCGGCCGGGTTGGGGAGGCCTGGTTGATGTTTTATAATGTATTCCCTCAGTCGCCTTGTACGAAATCCACGGGAAGAGTTGGAGTGGTCCTATTCTACTCTACCGGAAACCACACGGCACCCGGAAACCACACGGCACGTGGTTTATGTAAGACCGCATAATCACCTCTCTCTTCTGCTTGTCGGCTTCCCTGGCCTTGCGCTCCAGCTCCCTCATCTTCCACTCGCAGTCGGCCAGCATGCGCTCGGCGCGCGCGGCCGCCTGCGAGCGCGCCGCCTCGTGCGCCGCCCGCCATTTCGCTGTATTCTCCTCTGCCGCTGCTATCGCCTAGTACAATCACAATATTAATATTCATCATCATCAGGTTATTTTTGTCTCCACTGCAGGAGCACAACCCTCTCTTATCTGCCGGAGGCATTCCCGCCTCCTCACCATTCTCACCCCGCAACTCCTCTAAGCGAGTAACTGCAAAGACACCTACCAGTAAAGGTAGGGCAAGTCCCAGGTCATAAATTTACGCTACCTTGGGCCCCAGACAAATTTAATTAAAGAAGTAAAGAGCAAAAGTAGGAAGAGAGTTCCCACTTCCCCTCTAGCAAATGGGAGTGTAGCAATGAAACGATGACCAGAGTGGTCAGGTTGGGGGGTTGGGGGTTTGATGTGGCCAAGATAAGCCTGGCCACCTAGTTGAACACCACGGACGAATCTGCCGGAGACAGACGGAGGATTTCGTTTACACTCCCCGCGCTGGCCAGACGGGTTGGGGAGGCCTGATTGATGTTTTATAATGTATTCCCTTAGTCGCCTTGTACGACATCCACGAATATTAATATTAACTATAATTAATGTAAAAAGTCTGTACGCTGAAGTGGAAGTGGGCTGGTCACACCTCTGGGGTAAACGAGTTCTCGAGTGGAGACCGCGACTGGGCAAGCGTAGTGTGGGACGCCCCCTGGCTAGATAGAGCGACGATCTGCGTAAGGCGGCTGGCAGTAACTGGATGAGAAGAGCCGAGGATCGAGTTCAGTGGCGCGCCTTGGGAGAGGCCTATGTCCAACAATGGACTCTTTCAGGCTGATGATGATGAATGTAAGGGAGCGCAGAGACATCCAGTACTCCAAATACCAACCTCACTTGCACGTGGTGCATCTTGCAGATTGACTAACGAGTTCCTGGCGACTGACAATGGCGGCTGGCGACTGAATATAACCGTTTAACTTGTTGACTTACTAGGCCTAAATACTACAGACCACAGACCTGAGACCTTGTCAGTCCTAGTGATGCCCAACACATCTGCCCAGTGGCCATTATGGGCATAGAGTTCTTAGTCTATGACCTAGTCCAGTCAGTGAAATAAGACTTCGGAGGGAAAAGTTACGATTAAAGAAAGCAAACCACTGGTTTTTGAAAGGTTTCTGACTCACCTCTTGGGCCCTCTGCTCTTGTACCACCTTCTCTCTCTCCAGTCTATCTCTGTCTCTTTCTAGCGCCTGCACCCGCGACTCCAGCTCGGCTCTATGCGTGAGCGCATCTTCCAACTCTGCTCTGAGCTGGCGGATGGAATCATCTAGAAAAATAAAATAAAAACAAGATCATTCATCATTATCAGGTTATTTTTGTCTCCACTAAGGAGCACAACCCTCTCTCATCTGCCGGAGACAGACGGAGGATTTGGCCTACACTCCCCGCGCTGGCCAGACGGCTTGGGGAGGCCTGATTGATGTTTTATAATGTATTCCCTTAGTCGCCTTGTACGACATCCACGGGAAGAATTGGAGTGGCCCTATTCTACTCTACCGGAAACCACACGGCAAGATCATTGCCTGCTGTAATTTGCCTACATGCACATCTACACCTGTTGCCTTGCGTGTGTGTGTGTGAGTCGATATACGCTAGGGTTGGCAATTTCTTCACCGCCGCCGCAAAGAGATTACGCAACTATATCTATCCCGTTTACTCTCGAGCGTCATTCGTGCATGCCTTTTCATTCTCGCATTGTCGCTCCTACCTCACCGCCTTCATCCCTCTGTCTAAGTAGAAGTTGTCCGAAAATGGTGGATAAATCGCAGACAAGTAATTTGTTATGGCTTTGATCCCAATTTTTTAATAGCTCAAAAGTTGTATGTTTTTCTCATTTAATTCAATTACTCTTTATTGCATGATACAAACAATACACATCAGATACAGTATTAATGTAGCTTACATACAGGCGGTCTTATCGCTAATAGTACTCCCAGACAACCTTTGGGTAGAGGATAAGAATAGCTTAGTGCGTCAATAAAAATAATTAAAAGTAAAAACTAAAAGGATTTTGGATAATTTTTGTTTATTCACCATCATCATATCAGCCCCTAAAGTCCACTGCTGGACATAGGCCTTCCCCAATGAACGCCACCACACCCGGTCCTCCGCCCTCCGCATCCAACCGCTACCGGCCACGTTCTTTAGGTCGACGGTCCACATTTCGTTTTGTTTATTACATACAAGTGATAGGGATGTGCCTCTCTAGTAGCATTTCCATAAAATCTGTAAGCATGTCAAAAGATAGCTATTTTCTGACTACACTAAGGTGCGACTAAAATGTATCTTGGTTACCAGTACCCCAAATTCCTTCGTTTAATTTCAGCGCCGTTGCCGAGGATGACGTTAAAAAATCCATTCTTTCCATTTCCTCTACTGCTGTAGGCAATGACAATCTCTGCTCTCGTATGATTACGTTGGTCCTACCTGAACTTTTACCCATTCTTACTCATATCCTTAATTTTTCGCTATCTGAAAGTTCTTTTCCTTCCAATTGGAAACAGGCACACGTCATACCCCTTCCTAAAATACCTAATCCTACCTCTTTTTCTCATTTTCGGCCTATTTCCATTTTACCTTTTCTTTCCAAAGTTCTTGAGCACATTGTTCATAAGCAGTTCTCAGCATTCCTTAACTCTAATAACCTTCTGAATCCCCTACAGTCTGGTTTCCGTCCTGGCCACAGCACAGTCACTGCTCTTGTGAAAGTAACTGACGACATTCGCTGGGCCATGGAAAATAAGTCTCTCACGCTCCTCACCTTGCTCGATTTCAGCAGTGCTTTCAACTCTGTTGACTTTGATCTTCTCCTTGGGATCCTCCAATCCATTAACGTATCTTCTGCGGCAATCGCATGGTTTAATTCTTATCTTAGGGGTCGCTCGCAGTGTGTCCGCTATGAGGAGACCTTCTCTGATTGGTGCGATCTCACTTCTGGCGTACCTCAGGGTGGCGTTCTCTCTCCTCTTCTATTTTCTGTATTTATCAACTCTGTCACCAAGGTAATTTCTTCCAATTTTCATCTTTACGCGGACGACTTGCAGCTGTATCGCCATTTTTCCGTGGATGATACTAATAGTGCCATCGATGCTATGAATGCTGACCTGGTAAAACTCAGTATCTGGGCAAAGTCGTATGGTCTATTAGTGAATCCAAATAAATCCCAGACACTGATAATTGGCAGTCGATACATGTGCAAGCTACTGGACTATTCGCTTTTACCACCGGTGTGTTTTGAAAGAACTCCAATTGCTTATGCTAAAACTGCAAAGAACCTTGGAGTAATGCTAGACTGCAATCTCTCCTGGGGTGTACATGTCGGTGAAGTAAGTCGGAAGGTTCACTTCTCCTTCCACACACTTAAATGTCTCCAAAATTTTTTGCCCTTGGAAACTAAAATATCTTTGGCACAATCTCTCATTCTCCCCATTCTGGATTATGCTGACACTTGCTACCTGGATGCCACAGAGGAGCTTTTAAACAAACTTGAGCGTCTTCAAAACATCTGTATTCGCTTTATTTTTGGTCTACGTAAGTACGACCATATCTCTCAGTTTCGTTCTAAGCTCAAGTGGCTCCCAATTCGCCTTCGCAGGGATACTCGCATCTTATGTCTCCTTTTTAACGTTTTAAATAACCCTACTTCTCCCTCTTACTTACGGGAACGCTTTACTTTCACCCGCCCCTCTGATGTCCCTTGTCGTTCTCACGTTAGATCTCTTCTTAAAATTCCTTCTCATAAAAGTGACTTCTACTCCTATTCTTTTACTGTTCATGCGGTCAGGCTGTGGAACTCACTGCCCCCCTCCATACGCGTCTCTCAGACGATTTCTCTGTTCAGATCACGAGTTAAAGAGCACTACCTTACTCTCTGTCAATAATATATGGTATATTTTTATTATATATACAAATATATATTTATATATACATATATATTTATGTATCTGTATTGATATTTATAGTTTATTAGTTTATGCTTATTGTATTATATGTTCTATGATTATTTAATATATAGTAGGTACACGCGACTACTGCCTCTCCATAATCCCTTGTCTTCACCGCAGGTTAGCTGGAAGAAATTTCTTTAGAAATAAGCTTATCCTTTTGTATAATTTTCTTTTCTTTGTGTTGTTCTTTGTAAATTTGTGTGTACAATAAACTATTAAATAAAATAAATAAAATAAATTGGTTTCAGGTTACAGTTAAAAAATTACCATTTTTCTTCTTGAGCTGGTCCGCTAGGTCCGCGGAGCAGCTCCTGGCCGCAGACAGGTCCTCCTCGAGCGAGCGGCTGCGCTGCCGCACCAGCTCCGACTCCTTGTACGCGGCCGCGAGCTCGCATTTTAGTTCTGAAACAAAAATCACATAATAAGTAATGTATAAAAACTTACCTACAAAGTTCAATGCAAACCAAATTGGATTCTACGCATATGCAAGAAAGTCTTTGACAAGTTATTATCAATTTATTTTGGGTATTATCAACATACTAGCTTTTGCCTGCGACTTCGTCCGCGTAGGTTTCGATATTTACACACTACTTTTAACGATTAATTTGGTTTCCCGTAGGAATGAGATGTTTTTCAGGATAAAAGCTATGGTATGTCCTATTCCAGGACCTAACCTATATGTGTACCAAGTTTCATCACGATCCGTCCAGTAGTTGAAGCGTGATTGAGTAACAAACATCCAATATAATATTAGTAGGAAGGATCATTCCTAAAATCCGGAGTGAGACAGCCCTGGTGCTAGTCAACATAATCCTCATATCCATAGCTAAGTTGCGAATCTGGAAACGTCAAAGAACAGGCAAAGAATATGTAAGCTGCTCCATAGACAATATATCCACACAGTGCCGTAACTAGGGCGGTGCCAGCGGTGCTCAGGCACAGGGCGCAGACCTTGGAGGGGCGCAAAAATGACCTGGTAGGGAAGTTTTAAACGGCGCAGTTATAGAAGCTAGCACCGCGGCACCGGGCGCATAAGAGGCTAGTTACGTCACTGTATCCACACCTATGTACTTTGCACATTCTGTTTTGCATTATTATAAACGTTTTGCGTAAACGAAAGCGTTTTTAGGGTTCTGTACCAAAATGGTAACCCTTATGGTGTGACTCTGTCCGTCCGTCTGTCACAGCTGATTACCTCAGAAACTGTAATGTTATCGACTTGAAATTTGGATGACAGATATCTAATAAATAAAATCGTAAACATCGCGTGTCTTTACATTAAAGATATATGCAAAAAAAAAGTCTAAGTCTAAGGATAAGTAATAGAACACATTTCAATCATTTTTGGAATTTTTGTCTGTTTGTCTGTGAGTTTGTGCACACATCACTTAAAAACTACTAAACGGATTTTGATGGACTTTTCACAAAAACATGGGGCTTAACATTTAGTCTTTATTTCGTCGCAATCGGCTAACTCAATCAAACGCGAGCGGAGCCGCGGGAACAGCTAGTAAATAAATATTTTTGATTTCACAACGGGGCCGAAACGGGGAGCCCAAAATTTTGCCCAAAATAGGTTTTCGTTTGCTTTTATGCCGCTTATAATGAAAAATATCTGAAAAAATACTTTATCTCTGAAGTTTGCAGAGCGAAAAATCTGAAATAGGTAATTAGATTTTCTAGAGGTTTATGTAAATATTACAGCATAAATAAAACCATGTGTCTAACCAGCACAGCTTTTTAGAAATCAGCAAAAATCCTTCACAAACAAACTTAGTTATGTGGTCCTGAAAATGAACTTTGTTGCATGGTAATAACACCTACTTAAATAACTTTTTTACGTTCCCTTTCAAAGTACGGGACCGTCGGTGTAAACACAGATTCGCAACCCTGCTATGACCTGACGAATCTCTAATTTATTTCTTCTCAGACTTCGTCGTGTTCGTGAACTTGCAAATAACATTTGTATTAATCGTCATTTTGTCTGTCTCTTTTATTGTTTTCGCAGCAAAATACAAAGTGATTAATACGCATGAGACATTCTAACAAAGACAGTAGTTGAGACCAACATGAGTAAAATCTTGGCGTTCTGCCACGTGGCTAAAACCACGCATGGGCGTTGCGTTCACCCCGGAGTAAATGCACTCTTTAAATTGTTCCTGTGTCTTCTATTTTTAGCTAAGCGTACTCGTAAACTCTCTGTTTCTAAATGTAGCTATTCTATCTAGTCGACTATTTCAATTCGACAACCACCAAGGATATCATCATCAGGTTATTTTTGTCTCCACTGTAGGAGCACAACCCTCTCTCATCTGCGGAGACAGACGGAGGATTTGGCCTACACTCCCCGCGCTGGCCAGACGGGTTGGGGAGGCCTGATTGATGTTTTATAATGTATTCCCTCAGTCGCCTTGTACGACATCCACGGAAAGAGTTGGAGTGGTCCTATTCTACTCTACCGGAAACCACACCGCATAAACACCAAGGATATGATTCGTCTTATTAGGCTGGGCAGCATTTGGAAAACCATGTCTATTTTCACTTCGCCCATTTCACAATGTTTAAAGACCGCGGAAACGTGGACACTGACGGTGGACCTGATCAAGAAGTTTCAAGTCTCTCAGCGAGCTATGGAGAGGGCTATGCTCGGGGTTACTTTGAAGGATATGATTCGTAATGAAGAAATCCGACGAAGATCGAAGGTGACCAACATAGCCGAAAGAATTAGTAAGCTCAATTGGCAGTGGGTGGGTCACATCTGTCGCAGAATTGACGGCCGTTGGGGCAGACGAGTTCTGGTGTGGAGATCGCAGATTGGCACGTGCAGGGTGGACGCCCCGCCGTCAGGTGGACCGACGACCTGAAGAAGGTTGCCGGAAGAGGCTGGATGCGGAGGGCGGAGGATCGGGTGTGGTGGTGTTCACTGCTGTGGACGTCCAAGTGCTGATATTTTAAATCATCATCAGCCGAATTGCGTCCATTGCTGAACAAAAGCCTCCCCAATAGAATGTAGGTAGGTTGTCCGTTGGGGGATTTGACATAATCAATATGCTTGGCTGGCGGATTGGTGATCGCAGTATACAAAAGAACGCTGCGGCCTGTCTCTGGTGCGTTCGTCGCATCGCCTAGACGACACACCCACGGGATGCTTGCGGTTGCCCCTATTCTAAGCCGGGAACCACACGGCAATTCACAATATCTTTTCTCAAAGTCGTAAACGATAACTTCAATTTAACACCAAGGTGTTAAGATAAAGAAAAGTTTAACGAAAATGGGCATACATTTTATGGAAAGCGTGTTTCTAGTATTGGGACATAATAACAGACAAATATAGGATTTGTAACGCATGGAAGCTATTTCATAACATAATGGACTTAAGAAAGATAAAGAGGGCGTGGTGTCAAAGAAAATGTAGATGAAAACCAACGACCTCTATATACTACTAGATGGAGCGTTCAAACAATCGCTCTGTTCCACGCAAGTAGGCACAACTTTTTCACATTCACTTTGAAACTTGTGCAGTTACTGATCAGAACCTTTAATTATTTTCTAAATATTGACATTATTTAACCGTAGCGTCAATATTTAGTAATAATTAAATGTTCTGAGTAGTAACTGCACAAGTTTCAAAGTGAATGTGAAAGAGTTGTGGCTACTTGCGTGGAACAGAGCGATTGTTTGGAACGCTCCATCTAGTAGTACATAGAAATCGTTGATGAAAACATATAGATAAGAGAAAGTTATTACGGAAAACATTGCTCGTAGATTAAGCTATTAGCAATTGCATTCTGGAACAAGGTCATTTGGTTTGTTTGTTGAACATTTCATTTCATAAGTGTATCGTGACTTTACACGATCGTTAAACTCTCCAACTCCAAACGTTCGCCCGAACGTGGGCTCCAGTCTCCACACTTCTTTAATGTGGTATCGAGTTACCACCCTAACTCGAGTCAACGGACGCGAACCAACACATCGAGTGTTGGATAAAGTGGTCTGATGGAGTCAGGAACGATAGGACCACTGGCATACCGTGATAAGGGCTGTGTTATTTTGCAACCTGGGTTGTGCTGAAATCTCTGCAGCTATACCAGGTGGACTGATGATGTATTGAGGGATTTAGTAACTTTGTTCGACAGGCAGACACAACCGACTCAAATGTGGCGCCTAATACTATTAGGTAGAATTTGTATTAAAATTTCTTCTCTATCTCCTTCCTAACTATGTGGAGATGGGTTTCCTCGCTCTCTTGATTTCGAGTCTGATCAACTTGTGTCTGAAACTTGCTCTCCTGAGACACAGAACTGCCACGTTCGTGGAGTATCTAAGTACCCCACCAAGAATAGATTAAGACTGGTATTGAAATCTCCTCTACTCATGCTAGATCTCTAGATCCTTGGTCTTCATATCCTTCCTGTAAGCGGAAATGAGCTCCATCCCAAGATCTACTGGTCCTTGAGCTCTGTTACAGTCCTGTAGGTGAAGATGAGCTTCCTCGCTCTCTTGATCTCGAGTGTGAGTCAACTTGTTTCTGAGATTTCCTCTCTTGCGGTACAGAAGTGCTACGAGTATCAAGATGCAGGTAACCCTATAAGAATAGGTTAAGATTGGTATTTGAAATTGCATCTACTCACGTTCGATCTCTTGGTCCTTGCTTTCGATCTCCTTCCTGTAGGCGAAGATGAGCTCCCTGGCCGTCTCTGCCTCGCCACATCTCGAGTCCGCGAGCTCGGTGAGCGCAGCCACTTGCGTCTGGAACTTTGTCTCTTGGGACACCAGTGATTTCCTGGAAAAGAGATTTAGGACATTAATTCCAGTGGATGTTTATAACAAAGGGTACGTGTTCGCCTCACATTACGCATAGACTGTACAGCCTCGGTGTGACTGACCTGATTTGACTAATAATGGGAGAGTGAAGGATATGTTTAAGCTATGTCTGAATCTGAAGCTGACACAAAAATCCAGTTCGGCTGGACAGCATTCGAAAAACTGCGTCAAGTCTTCAAGTCGCCCATTCCACAATGTTTAAAGACAAAAGTCTTTAATCAGCGCGTGCTGTCTGTCATGGACAAACGTGGACACTGACGGTGGGCCTGATCTACATGTTTCAAGTCGCTCAGCGGGCTATAGAGAAGCTATAGGGTTTCTTTGAAGGATATGATTCGTAATGAAGACATCCGACGAAGAACGAAGGTGACCGACATAGCCGAAAGGATTAGCAAGCTGAAATGGCAATAGGCAGGCAAAATCTGTCGTTGGGGCAGATGAGTTTAGGAGTAGAGATCGCGGATCGGCACGCGCAGATGGATCGACGACAAGAAGGAGGCTGGATGCGGTTGAATGAGGAGAGCGGAGGACTGGGTGTGGTGGCGTTTATTGGGGAAGTCATATGTCCAACAGAGGACGTCTAAGGGCTGAATAACGATGATGTCTGAATCGATCAGCCCGCATTTTCATGTTTAACCGAAGTTCAGAACAAGAATAGAGCCAATAATCATGCAAGAACTTCGAGTACGTTTCGAGTGCTCAATATCTGCTTTCACTCCGTCCGACCTCGCTGTGTTTATGTCTGGATTATTGCCTGGAATTATTTTCGAAACTGTTTTGTCGGTTTATGTTTCTTTTAGTGCCTCGGAAGTTTAGTGTTCACCTACATTTTATAACAAATAAATGAATTGTTTGTGTTGGTATCTAGAACGGAGTAGTGCAACTTCCAATCGTCTTATGCTGCCCTGGTACCTACATATGTGGCCCGCCTACTGCCACTGCAGCTTACTAATCCATTCGGCTATGTCGGTGAGTTTCGGTCTTCGTCGGATCTCCTCATTACATCTCCTCATTACTCCTCATCTTTCAAAGAAACCTCGAGCATAGCCCTCTCCATGGCTCGCTGAGCGACTTGGAACTTGTGGATCAGGCCCACCGTCAGTGTCCACGTTTCTGCATCGTAGGTCATGACAGGCAGGACGCACTGATTAAAGACTTTTGTTTTAAGCATTGTGGAATTAGGCGACGTGAAGATTTGACGCGTTTTCCAAATGCTGCCCAGCCCAACTGGATTCTTCTGTCAGCTTCCCTATCGAAATTGTTCCTACCCAACTGTATTATCTGTCCTAGGTAGACGTACTCCTGAACCACTTCGATATTGACATTATCGACGATTACCGGTCTTAGGTCAACGTGTAAGTTGGACATGACTTTCGTCTTGTCTACGTACATCTAGTTTCAAAAGTTGCACAGGTCACTCCAAATTCAATTTTCTTTTCAATATTATAAAAAAAAATTACTCTAATGGTAGTTATTCAGTTTTTGAGAAATTCCAAGAACGAAAAATACTACAAAGTCATCTTAGAAAGCAAGGAACGTAAATCATTATTTATTTTAATTCTACAACTTGTAAACGTTCACTAATAATTAGGAACGTGACTCAAGTTTGCCGCACGTAACGGAACGTGCGTCAATCTCAAATATGGCGTCCTTGAAATGTCAAAAAAGTGCGCGAAACCGTGGCGTCTTAAAATATATTATTTTCATTGTAAGTGGGCGGTCATATGATAGTATAAACAAAGGATTTTAGTGTTTCAGACGCAATTTATTGAGTTTAGCGATTGTTATCAAATTCATTGATGGTTTTGAGAATTTTCTCGTCATTTTGCATAAACTACGCGCAGGTCTCAGATTAAAGCAAAATTGCTAGATACATTACTCTCTTACAGGCTCAGTGCATGACTGCATGCAACCGAGGGCCGCAAATGTCATTATTGGTTGCGTCAATCAAGCTGTAGTTACTCAACGGTCCACTAGATTGCGCTACAGGTAACGAATTATCACAATTCGATAAGAATATTGAAAAATTAGACTTTTACGCCATCTATGGTCGAATAGTCGTATGACGTTATATCTTTCATAATGTTATAGCATTTACAAACCCCAATAGATGGCGTTTAGGTAAATAACAAGACAAATGTATGTAATCAATGATGATAATACCTATATTACTTAGTACAAAGATAATATTATAAACTACGACGAGCAGATAATGAACAGTAGCTCTCAATTTCATTATATAACAGCTTTGCTGTCAAACACATTTCGTTTCATGTTTGCTGTAATTCATTCGCTTACCCAAATAGCTCATATCTTTGAGTGCATTGATGCATAAGAAGTGACATTTCTTTAGCTATTAACGGAATGGAACGTCGTTTGACGTTTGCTTCGCGTGTTTGTTGTACGAATATAAGCTACAAATGAAAACTCAAAAATTATATCTCGAAATCTTAGCTTACGGAACGGAACGTCGTTTGACGTTTGCATCGCGTTTTTGTTGTACAAATCTGAGCTACAAATGAAAACTTTCAAAAATTATATTTCGAATTTGAGTTTGCAAGTTTAACTTTAAATTATTATTACCTTATTATCACCTCTACCCATAGTAAAAATATAAATTGAGTACTTAAGCAAAGCGAAACTAAAAATGGTATGGATCGACAGTATCCAAAAATCGTCGATTTAATGATGTTAGGGGAAAATTCATATTAAAAGAATTTAAAACACTGGTTTAGTTTTATTTAAAAGGTTCAGATTATTAAGATTTTCAATAAAATAAAACATTAATTAAAATACTGCAATCGGCCATTTTGACTGAAACACCAATCACAGTGCATGACGTCACGCCTAATACTGTCATTCTCTGTGTTTTGTTGTTGTTAGGGATACGCAAAAAAATAAAAGTAACGATACTGTATTCGATACCAGTATTGCATCAAAAGTATCGATGCCGACGATAGTATTGAATCAAAAGTATCGATACTACTCAGTATCGAGTACTTTTTCATCACATTAGAAACCTCAAAATTAATAATAAAAATAGTATAAATAGAGACGAAATATTATTATTGGTATAATAATAATATTCCGTCTCTATTTATTTATTACAATAAACATTGACTTAATGGTAGATGTAAATATGGTTCTTTTTAAACCCCTAGTCTTTATCACTGCAATCAGACCAAAATCAGACATAAAAAGTAATTTATCTCCATGCAACGACATCATATTTTAATAAGATAGTGGTTTCCTCTAAATCTCGACCGAGAGGGTCGTTATGCATCAGCAAAGCAAGAAAGAAGAGAACGGTAATGAGATGACACTCTATGAGTATACAATGCGGTTTGCCGCATTTACACACGGAGCGTACGGAGCTTGCGCTGGCGTATTCTCATCCCTGGCGCTGGGCGATACACTCTAGTATATATTATCTTTGATACTACTGATCTTGTATTCTCTTTGACTACTGATTACGCATTTGGATTGATTTTTTTCTTTTACGTGTGATTTATCGACTCCACTGTATTATAACAATGGAACCAAGCTTTGTTAAGGCAAATAGCTCAAATTCGCCCAGGATTGATGTATTAATGTTGGGCGATTTTCTCGCAACAAATAAAGAATTTTGCTCGCTGAGTTACGAGAAACGTGAAAACTTCCTTGTAAGTAAATTTTGTATTTATCTTTACCCTAGATACAACCAACCTAGATATAATCAAACTTTTTCTCGTGCGAGTTTATTTTACTTTCATAGGTTATTTGCACAATAAACTTGTCATTGTTTATTTTTGAGGTGAGCTTGTATGTTGCTATTTTAGAGTTAATACCATGTTAATACCCGATAAAACTAGTACATTTCTGTAACTAAAAAACACCTACTAGTATAGTATTTTTCCTCATATTAAACACCTAAAATCGGATAAATCACCAAGTCAGTGTGTATATATTTGTTCTAATTAATTTCAATTATTTTAGGTCTTCAAGACCATCATATGTGGATGATGCAATCAGTTATGTGCAACTAAAACGGTTATGTGCAACCAGCAATGAAACGGGAAATAATAACCAAGAAACTAGGGAAAAAAAATCAATACTGGACTGTTCGTATCCCAAAAATATCCAATGATAGCTGGTTCCCCTGATGGAATATGTCAAGATAGCATTGTGGAGATAAAATGTCCCATAAGCATAAAAATATAGAAATTATATGTATAACTTTTGATGAGCAATATATGTCAGGCTTGAAAGTGTTATTAAATTTTGAAAAACTTATGTGTATCCATTGTTATATAAAAGTATAGAATAGGAAATAAAAATGCAGTAATTTCATTTGTGTTTTATTTAATAAGAGAATCTTGTATATTAATCAAACCACAAGCTATAGTTATCACATCATCAAGAACTTTAACCAAACTTAAGATAGGCATGTTACTATTAACACCTTGATGCTTGATTTTAAATGGTGATGTAGAGACAGAATGTAGAAACGGCTTCAATGGTGATGTCATCTGATTTACTGAACTGACTATTGTTTGGTTAGCTTTACTTCTGAATGTTTTCCATGTGTGTACTTGAATTGATTTATCCAACACTCTTGGTGTTACTTGGGGAACTTCTACATTCTGCTGAACTGTAAAACAAATATTTTATTATTTAAGTGCAATGTTATAATTATGAACACAAATAGGAGATTACTAGGTCACAGAAAAATCTATGTAGTTTTGTGTGTACCAACAATGTACACTGAGAATAAAATTAACTTTTTCAATGCTATATTCTAATAAATAAGTTAATATTAAATACCTGAACTACCGGATGCAATTTCTTCAAAACTTGATTGTTTTGTAACTATACATTTTTCTTCGAATTCCTTTTTACACTCTTCAAGAATCATAATTCTTCGTTTCTTAGCTATATAGGGTCGCTCTGTTGTGTCAGATGTTCGTGTTTTCCTGTCTGGTTGGCATATAAATTTATGGGGCATGCATCCTGGTTTCATACGTACTTGTGATACTGACCCCATCACATGATACTCCGTATAATTTTCCATATCATTTGGCAACTGGAAAAAGAAAAGTAAACGATTAAAATTGTTTTAGGAATGATGGCCAAGACCAAAACAAATATAACCTCAATAAATTAGTTATTCCATAGCCTCAATATTTCAACTATTTCATATCAAACAAACATTTTAAGTATAAGATCTATCAATATATACTCACACCAAAGTGGTCTTCACAGAAATAAAGTGGCGAATTCGTGACTACGTTGTTTCGCCGTGCGAGCTTTAACCAAACCATTTATCTCTTGTTCATAACTTGTTTGGAACATGTACAAACACTTTGTTGGGTGTTTTTATTGATGTGTTTTTACACTGCAGTACTGCACACCACTTATAAACTTTGGAATTCATTTTTATCACACGAATTAATTGAATATTTTGTTGACTTCGTACGCATAGACACAATGACATGTTTACCTAACCGTGACGTCAGAGCCGACGCCATGACAGCTGCGAGCTGTTTGCGCGCAATATTGAAAAAATATTATCAAAATGGCTTTAAACTCCGTTAAACTTAAGTTTTATACCGAAATAAAGGTTTTTTCGTAAATAGTAAATGTGTACCTACATTACGGAAGAGGATTTCAAAATCTTTCGTCATGCCTATTTGGTACTTTCGGTTGATACGATAAATAACCATGTTCATTCTAATTTTTACTTTATCGCTATAATAATAAGGTGCTAGGGATGGTCACAATTCGGAATTTGACTGCACTACTAGTAGTAATCGCTACCAAACATAACATATTTCGCAACTGTGAAAAACAAATGGAACGAGAAAGAACAGCTGACCTCAGGTCAGTGACCTGTTTGAATATCTAGATATCTACCTCGGCTTGATTTACCAGAGCACTGTGCAATTGCGATTGTATTCCAATTTTAGTTACCTAGAAGATAAGAAAAACAAGTTTACAGGTCATAGTAAAGCAACGATCTCTATGTAGGTACTACTAGATGGAGCGTTCCAAACAATCGCTCTGTTCCACGCAAGTAGCCACAACTCTTTCACATTCACAATGAAACTTGTGCAGTTACTACGCAGACATTTAATTATTACTAAATATTGACGCTACGGTTAAATTATGTCAATATTTAGTAAATAATTAAATGTTCTGCGTAGCAACTGCACAAGTTTCATTGTGAATATGAAAAAGTTGTGGCTACTTGCGTGGAACAGAGCGATTGTTTGGAACGCTCCATCTAGTAGTACATAGAGATCGTTGTAGTAAAGATAATATTTATGTACTAGAGTGAGTGAGTCAGGACTCGTGATTCTCACTGGGGGCAGGGAACTTTATATAATTTGTACAAGTTGGTTCGAGTCTGGATGTTATATTGAATTGTCCTTTCCTTAGGTACTTTGTTTCCATAACACAGAGATGTATATACCTACATGTAATATTAATGACTCATTAAAGGAATTTATGGATCGGATTTGAAAGAAATAGGATCAGAAAGTACTGAAAAAAATACATTTGGTTATTTGAGATAAAATCCCGCCAGCCCATTTCCTCCATTTCGATAAAATTTATATGGGATCACCTCTGAAGTATAACCTACCAAACAAAAAAAGAAACATCAAAATCCATTCAGAATTGGCGAAGTAATCGCGTAACATACTAAAAAAAACATACTGTCGAGCTGAGAACCTCCTCCTTTTTTGAAGTCGGTTAAAAAGAAATTCAAAGAACAACACTGCAATAAGAAACATGGCGGGCATGGCGGCTAGGGGTGTGAATGAAAAGTATCTATGTTAAAGCAAGACAGGTATAACTGCCATTAGTTCGTTTTTTATATAACTGTTGTTACTATGAAAGTTGCGACAGATTGTAACTAGTTTCGTATTAGCGCCATCTGTTACGTAACACGTTCATGAACTCATTAGGTGATTACATGTAATGACATCTAGCGACGGGTAGTGTTACCACTTTTTACCTTCGCCACAACTAGAAACAGTGCACTAAAAACACCAGCGCCGTGCGGATTTTAGATAATACTTTTAGAATTGGATAGCAAATGCGCCATCTAAGTTTATGCTACCAATTTTTGATTTACACTTTTTGTTCGGGGATTGCTTATCTTACTCTAGTATATATTATCTTTGATGCAACTCACACAGCTGATATCAAAGTTGTGTTCGTACAATAAACCAGTATATTCAGATATAGTGTAAATGGTCTGAACTGACAGGTTGTCTGGAAGATATGGCTTAAAGCAATAAGATCTCCTAATTGTACTATTTGGATCGCGAGTTATTTTCACACTGCTACAAACAGCGTAGCGAAAGATTCTCAGTAAATTAATATACCTCCTATTTGATATACTGTTTACATACTGACGTGAAATGTAATACTTGCCTTGTGTTTTTGTTGTTATCTTGAGTTATTAAAACAGATAAATCCTCTATAGTTTCAGTAGTTCAATTATTATTCTACCTACGTCATGTTGGACCATGCTTTTGCTGTAGTCTATAGTCACATGTCTTCCTTTTTTGCTTTTATCTAAGACTTTCTCCCATGTGTATGATTTTTTGCGGTTTACAGATACGGAGTATAAATACTTAGTAAGCGGCTATCGTACTACAGCTAGAGGTCGTCCTAGGAGGATGTTCAACGATCACATTGATGACGTCCTGAAAAGGGCTGTGGTCTCCGCAGCGAGAGAATAAAAGGAGGTAATGAGAAGGTTGACCGGATGTGAGTGAGGCTAGTGAGGTGTGTCAGGATCGCGCAAAGTGGCGATCCATCGTATCTGCCTACCCCTCTGGGACCAAGGCGTGAGCATTATGTATGTATGTCCGAGCAGTAACGAAGCATTGGAAGTAAGTAAGAAATAGTATATATTAGAAGTCCACAGTAATAGACGCGTATTTATCAAGTGCAGAATCTAGTTTGAAACTAATCTTTTGTAAGCAATGAACTGCCGTGTGGTTTCCGGTAGAGTAGAATAGGACCACTCCAACTCTTCCCGTGGATGTCGTACAAGGCGACTGAGGGAACACATTATAAAACATCAATCATCCCCAACATCAATCATGGCCAGCGCGGGGAGTGTAGGCCAAATCCTCCGTCTGTCTCCGGCAGATGAGAGAGGGTTGTGCTCCTGCAGTGGAGACAAAAATAACCTGATGATGATGAATGATGAAAATAATGAATTAAATGAGAAGTTGATTAACTGTTTGCCACCATGCCAATGTTTACGACATGATTAAGGAAATGTAAATAGATGGAAATAAACATATCGTCGTCGGAAACTTAAATTGGCGTAAGAGACCAATTGACAAAATCGGTTTTGTAGCTTCGCAAACCTGGTTGTTAATTCTCTATCGAACGGTACCTACCGTTCGATATTAAAGACTTTACAACTCGATGACATGATTAATATAAGTGCACCAACGATATCTACGTACTTACTGGATGGAGCGAACCAAACAATCGCTCTATTCCACGCAACTGCCGTCCCGGGAGCCGCAACTCGTTCTCATTCGCTTTGACACCGTTGCGTAAATTTTTAGTAAATAATTAAATGTTCTGCGTAGTAACTGCGCAAGTGTCAAAGTGAATGTGAACGAGTTGCGGCTCCAGAAGCCGTAATTGCGTGGAACAGTGCGATTGTTTGGTTCGCTCCATCTAGTAAGCACATAGAGATCATTGCACAAACAAATTGGTTACAGGCACAAAGAAAAAAAGAACAAGGTTTTTGCGTCTCCTGACAAGTGGTGGTTTGTCTCTTAGGTCAAATTAAATTTCCGTTGACAATATTAAAGCTTCCCGACTAGCACACTGGTAACATATGCAGCCATAAGCTATAAGATGGATTCATAGTGGGGGTATATCGGTGTTAGGTGCGCTAACACCGATTTACCCCCACTATAGACCTATTAAGCTGTATAATAGTTGTATATTTCGCCAGTGTGCTAGTAGGGTTGCTTCTCGCCCTGAGGTCATCCTACATTTAATCAACTTATACTAAACAACTACGGATATACCTACCCAGGTTTTTACCCAGGCAAAGGTAAAAGTTTTTATAAAGGAAAAGGTAAAGTCTAGGACCAAAGGACCACAAACTTTACCTCCTTCATTATTGAGAGTAGATAAAGTAACATTTTGCTGATTTTTACAAAAGCTTAATTTTCATGGTTAATTCTAATGAGACGGTAGTATAGTTGGTAGTGCACATGCTTGCGAAGCTCTGGGTTGTGGATTTCAATCCCGCCCAGGGCAAGCATTTGTATTTGCTTTGTGTCTGGATGTAATGTATCTATGTATGTACTAGCTGTTGCCCGCGTGGACAACTTAACATCACAAATTATTATGTATTTCCCGTAGCAATGCGATGTTTTTTCGGGATAAAAACTATTCTATGTCCTGTTCCAGGAGGTAACCTATATGTGTGACAAGTTTCATCACGATGGTTCACTATTTTGGCTACAATGGCTTACACATAAGATATAGATATATTCTGTGGTGGGATATTTTGTAGGACTATTTAAGATAAACATTTCCATCATACATTACATAAATGTAACTCTAGCGGTTTTGGCAGCGCATGCCAGAATAGCTCGCAGATGGTAGATTTTTTCCTACTTACTTGATATTTTGGACAATTCACACAATATCTTTATAAATTGTGGCCTATGTGTTATTCTGATGTATAAGCTATATTATTGTAAAGTTTCATTAAAATCCATTCAGTGCTTTTTACGTGAAAGAGTAACAAACATCCATCCATACTTACAAACTTTCGCGTTTATAATATTAGTAGGATGTACGAGTGCATAATGCATTTATTTGTACAATTAATTAATAAGAGTTAATTAAGATGAGGTTATTGATCTTGATTGATCGATTGATTGATTGATGAACTGATTTCGTTCTAACATTTTGTCTGCTAAATACTTATCAACTGTGTAATAACATTTCAGTATTAGTAGTTTTTCTAAGGCTCATTGGAAAAGTTTGTCTACATCAATTTGTACAGGCTCTGTCTAGTTTGGGATCAGGTGGCCGTGTGTGAGATGTCCACACAAATTATTTAGAGTTACAGCGAAGCTTCTTGTCTTTCGGTTCGTGGTCTGTCCACTGGAAAACTACGGCACCAACTGAGCTTAAATTTGGAACATACCCATCCCACTAGCATTATAAATGCGAAAGTTTGGATGTTTATTACTCAACCACGCGTCAACCACTGGATGAATCGTGATGAAACTTGGCACACATATAGGTTAGTTCCTGGAATAGGACACACGATAGTTTTTATCTCGAAAAACCTCTCATTCCTTAGGAAAATACGTAATAATTTGTGAAGTTAAGTTGTTCACGCGGACGAAGTCGCTGGAAACAGAAGCTAGTACAATATAAAACTGCCAGGCGATGATGGAATATTCTGGAAGATGCAGGAAAAAAATATTATCAAAACTAAAAATAGTTTTAATTAAACCCGCACATTGTTTACGACTTACCTACATTTTGTTGGCTTTTTAATAATAAATTTTGGTACATAGAAGAGAGAAAAAAATATACTAGACGCAGCATAACAGAATATAAAGCAAAGCTTAAAAGATATTGTAGAAATCGGTTAAACAGCTTAAAAGTATAACTACGTTAAATTCTACTTACTTATTATCAACATGCTTCAAGTCCTTGGGCTCCACAACTTGAGCTATTTTGATTTCCTCCTCAATAATTTCTATTATCTCTTCCTCTGTCTCGCTTTCACTCTGACTGTCACTTTCACTCTCACTTTCACTCTCTTCTAGAGTTTTAACTTCACTTGTCAAGTCCTCTTCTTTATCTATAAAACCACTATCACTATTATCACTGGATATTCGTTTCAAACCGTCCTCTTCTACTTTACTCTCGTTTATCTCTTCGTTTACATTAATAACAGTCTTATTTTCATCGTTTCGTGTTACAACGAAACCTCCTAGCAGCTCATCGTTGTCTGGTAACTCTTCTATATATTCTTCTTCTGAGGAAGAAGAGAGAGATTCGAAAGAAGAGTTTATTTCTTCGTCAGTCTGCTGGTCTCCATCGTCGAAGACTATGTGTTTTCTGAAGGTAACTCGCTTCTTGCCGCCGTCGGATCTGTCGTCGTCTGAGCATCCTTCTGTATCCGATCTTGGAGGTTTCAAATTGGATTTTTTCGTCAATCCAGGTGACTCTAAGCTCCTCGCATCTGCTTTTTCTTCATTTGATTCAATTCCTTTGTTTGCAGCTTCATTTTGTAGTATCTTCTCCAATTCATCTTTCAGATCTGTTTTATATGAATCTATTTGATTCCTGCGATCCTCGATTGTTTCGTATACAGGTTCGTGTGTGAATTTATCTGTCTTGCTGTCTGTAGTTCCCATCTGTGCTTTGTTCTCATTAATCTTGTCTATAGTGCAGTCTATGCTCCTCGCTATCTCGCGGAGCAATGCCTCGGCATGTCGTTTCTCGTCCAATTCCGGGTTCGTCACGTAGACAAGAGACACGTGCTGTTGTTTTGCTTCAGGTGTTTTATTCGCGTATTTTTGCAGGACAAGAGCTTTCACGAAGTCAGCTGGATCGTCGTGCGCTTGCGGCGCGTCTTGATTATTTTTGGCGGGTGTGGGAGCGGCTACGTCATCGCTGCGTCTCGGCTCCCGCTCGGATTTGCTACGCTGCAAACTAACGTTTTTCATATCGTTCTGCTCACTCACTCTAACAGACTCCGTGCGAGCTGTTCTTCTTTTATTCTTCTTTCTTTTACCCGCCATTATTTGCAAGAGCGCCCCGACACCGGTCTTCTGGTTGTAGTCCGTTTCTGGTATCAGCAGATTCACTACATCTTTCCGAATAGTGTTGATTGAATTGGATTTTTCGTTCGTTACATCATTCTCGTTTCGAGACGCGCTCACGTCGACTGACGATACGTTTCTAGGATAATCGTTCGGTTGCCTCCGCTCTGTGTCGGCTGTTCCCGCAGCCGCGGCCTCGGCCTTCCCGCCTTTTTTCTTAAAAAAGTTGAACATGGCGGGCTGTCAGAAAGTTTTTTTTTTAAATTCGTTCAGAAACCATGTCTGCTTCGCTCGGCGATGTGCTCTAAACTGTTACTTAGTGTTTATAAATAAATTCTCCAGTTCTTGAGGCGATATGCTATTATTTATGCCTGTCGTTAGTGCTTTAGTGGATTTAGAGTTTGCAAAGTCTCGCTAATTTTGTTTGACTTTGAAATAACGGATTCTGAGAGCCATTATCAATCTGTTCTTATAAATAAAAACGTAAACTCCGCGTGCCTGTAAATAGAATACCTATATTTGCAAAAAAAATTAGGAGAGAAAGAATAAATAGTAAAAAACATTAAGATCATTTTTGAAATTTTTTCCGTTTGTCCATAAAATATTTATAATTTTTTTCTCTGTAACTTTAGTTTAAGTCAAAGAAAGAGTCATTTGCTTATAAATGGAGCTGAGTTTTTAATTTTACAAGAATTTTACAAAAAAATTCAATGAGATCCAACTTCGACAACTTTTTACTTTTCTTTCTACATACAATACAACACAAAATTTATTTATTATCTCGACCTCCGACGACTTCCGTGGCGCAACGGGTAGCTCTCGGAATGCCACGCCGCAGGTTGCGGGTTCGAATCCTTCTAGGGGCAAATGTTCGTATGACGAATATGAATGTTTGTACCCAAGTCTTGGATGATTATATATTTATTTAAGTATGTGTATCCGTTATCTAGTAACCATACCACAGGCTCTGCCTAGTTTGGGACTGGATAATTGATGTGAATGTCTGACATAGGTACTTATTTATTTATTATTTACCTATAATATATAAAATTAAAAATCAGTACAATAAATCTTTTGTGAGAGACTCGTGGTGCCTAAACAAAGAATGAGCCTGTGAAATCAGGTCACCAGCAACGATCTCTATGTACTACTAGATGGAGCGTTCCAAACAATCGCTCTGTTCCACGCAAGTAGCCACAACTCTTTCACATTCACAATGAAACTTGTGCAGTTACAACGCAGAACATTTAATTATTACTAAATATTGACGCTACGGTTAAATAATGTCAATATTTAGTAATGTTCTGAGTAGTAACTTCACAAGTTTCATTGTGAATGTGAAAGAGTTGAGGCTACTTGCGTGGAACAGAGCGATTGTTTGGAACGCGCCATCTAGTAGTACATAGAGATCGTTGGTCACCAGGCTCTTTTTGCGCATCACCTTGTCATACCAGGAAATTAGATTAAAATTACCCGAATGCCCTTTATGTGGAGCGACTGCCCCTCTTAAATAGGTAAGATGGTGGTACCAAACCCACCCGAAGGTAGGCATCCTGCCTACCACCGGAAAATAACAAATGTGTGACGGAATCACAAAACTGTGTTGCTAGAGGGAATTACGCAAAATATTATTAGCATTGGCTTTGGTTCAACGTTGCCCAATGTCTACCGCTGTCCTTCATTTTATGTGGAACTCGTAAACTATGAAACGGGAAGGTAATTAGATAATTATCATGATATCCACTGCTGGACATAGGCATCTGTTGCTCTTCAATTCGATTTATTTTATTAATTCGTCTATTTCGGTTACCACGCAGAAAAATCATCATCATCCTCAGGCTGATGATGATGACGTCCACTGCTGGACATAGGCCCCCCAGTACCACTTTCGATAAGTTGTATATTGGGGGATTTGTCATAATCACCACGCTTGGCAGGCGGATTGGTGATCTCGGTAATGATCTTAACATACACACACAGGAGGACGCTGCTGTCCGTCCCTTGTGCAATCCCTTAGTCGCCTTGATGACACCCACGGGTAAGATAGGGGTGGCCCTATTCTAAGCCTGGAACCACAAGGCAATAATTGAAAAACAGAAAAATAATTGATCGTTAATATTGATTATTCTAATTCAACGATCTCTATGTACTACTAGATGGAGCTTTCCAAACAATCGCTCTGTTCCACGCAGGTAGCCACAACTCTTTCACATTCACAATGAAACTTGTGCAGTTACTACTCAGAACATTTAATTATTTACTAAATATTGACATTATTTAACCGTAGCGTCAATATTTAGTAATAATTAAATGTTCTGCGTAGCAACTGCACAATTTTCATTGTGAATGTGAAAGAGTATTGTTTGGACCGCTCCATATAGTAGTACATAGAGATGTATGTATGTATGTAAACGCTTTATTGTACCAAAAATAACAACAACAATAACAATAATAAAATGGGAATTAAACTGTGTACAAAGAGATCGTTGTTCTAATTAGATTAAACTTCTCTAAATCTCTTACATGTTATTCTGTGCGTTATATTGTTACCGTGTTAGTTCTATCGTTACGCACTAATCATCAATGTGCGCATACGCACACTAACATACTAACGTTCGGATTTAATTTAATTTATTTTCATAATAATTTGCAGTAATAATCCATAATGGTATAAACATTAAAAAATAATAATAAATGAAAATATTTTATACATTGGGTCTAATTACAAAGTAAAAAAAGGAAATTTTATTAATATTAGTATGTCAATGAGCTCGATTCTGAAGGCACAACGTTAAAATTTGACAGCACTAAAACTGTTGCTATCCTTGTCACACAGTATTACGAAGATAAAGACGAAACCAATTTTAGCGCTGTCAAATTTTAATTGTGTGCCTTCAGAATCGGGCCCATTATCAGTATTCGAAATCAAATTATTTTACAGCTCCAGCCAAGGTTTAATTCCAGCCACTGTCACTTTAACTTATTAGCCTTTTTACCTATATCGACAACTTGCTCTCAGCGGATTGTGGCACGTGAAAGGTGGCATTTTCTAAATAATTATAAATAAATTTAGGAAACTCATCTCCATGAATCATCGAGATCTTGTAACCAAAAATCTGACCCCAATCTTAGATCTGTGTCATTTGGAAGCTAGTTTGTTAGTTTTGAATAAATTCAAAATTAATATTTTAACCGGATGCGAGTAGATCGTAGTCAGTTAACTTTGGATCGCATATTTTACATCTGTGTTCAATTTAGTGATGTCACGGCAAGGAGAAATGGTGAGAAGTTTATCGATGTTTTTGGTTAAGTCGGGTTTTTGACAATTTAGTCAAAAATTAGATCTGTTACGACTAGAAGTCAACTATTTTTATAAGTTGTGATTATCATATTATATTAATTTTTTTATACTGAATGAATGAATGAATTTGCCGTGTGGTTTCCGGTAGATCACTCCAACTTTTCCCGTGGATGTCGTACAAGGCGACTGAGGGAATACATTATAAAAGATCAATCAGGCCTCCCCAACCCGTCTGGTCAGCGCGGGGAGTGTAGGCCAAATCCTCCGTCTGTCTCCGGCAGATGAGAGAGGGTTGTGCTAGTGCAGTGGAGACAAAAATAACTTGATGATGATGAATGAATGAACGTTTATTGTGTATGAACATTTTATAGAATAAAATTTTAGAACTTTAGCGTCAACGCAAATTCTGGAAATGTGCAAATTTGTGAAACTACATCAAAACTTATTTGAAGAACATTGTATAGAATACGACCAAATGGCTATACAAAATATACAATAATTTACCGAAACATATAAAGCTAATAGAAAAATACTCGACATTTATTTAAAAGTTAACAGAAACATTTACTAATGTAGCTGTTGCCCGCGACTTCGTCCGCATGGACAACTTAACATCACAAATTATTATGTGTTTCCTGTAGGAATGGGATATTTTTTCGGGATAAAAACTATCCTATATCCTATTCCAGGACCTAACCTATATGTGTGCCAAGTTTCATTACGATCCGTCCAGTGGTTGAAGCGTGATTGAGTGATTGAGACATTCAAATATCCAATCTTTCGCATTTATAATATTAGTAGGAAGTAGGATTACAATATTCCTGTACACTATAGAAACACCTTTCCTCAAACCATAGTTTTATGAACTTTTTAAATGTTGTTATTTAGGTACTGGCAAAAGAGCCGTGGTAGCCGGTTGGTTGTACACTCGCCTAACGTTCATGAGGTCGTGGGTTCAAACCCCGCCCGTGCCAATGAGTTTTACGAAACTTAAGTATGGTTTATTTATAATACCACAGGCTTTTCGGTGAAGGAAAACATCGTAAGGAAACCTGCATATGCCGAAGAAGAAATTCTGAGGCGTATGTGAAGTCCACCAAATCGGCTTGAGGCACCGTTGGTGGTCAGGGGTTTGGCACAAAAGATCCTGAAGGGTCGAAGTGTTGCCAGGTCTTCCTAGCCCCCTGAGAAGATAAGATAAGATAGATACTGGCAATTTTGGGACACTGGATGTTATGGTTCAAAAGGTCAATTGCATATTTTTTGTATTTTCAAGTAATTATTTAGTTTAGGTACCTAATTTTGCCTCCAGATGGCGTTGGTACTTATAGCACAGGTTCGACCTAGAATGGGTACTAACGCACTTCTACTCGTATCTAATAAAATCTTTTAAGCCCTGCGCAGACGATTAACTTTTGTCGGGGGAGAATCTCTGTCACATCACTTTGAATATTTTTTCTAAGCCAGGAAACACACAACTAAAATCATCTCTCAATCAATATTGCGTCGTCAGGTGTCGAACGAACCCACGTGTAATTACTACGACGTTTACAACTCCATGCGTAAAACATGACCTGCGTTAGACACTTTTAGACAACAATTAGAAAGGATTTGGCAGGCCAACGTAGTAATTTAATGCGTAATTAAATTCTTTTATTTATTTAGGGCTGAAATAATTTATCATGTCAGCCCTTAGACGTCCACTGCTGGACATAGGCCTTCACCAATGAACGCCACCACACCCGGTATTCCGCCCTCCGCATCCAGCCGCTTCCGGCCACCTTCTTCAGGTCGTCCCACCCTGCACGTGCACTCATCTATGCATTTGCTTTTTTCGCGAAAAAAATAAATTAAATGTAAACTTGAATATATTTCGAAAAAAAATAACATTTGAGGGATGACGGATAAATAGTGGAATGCATAGATTATTTTTGGAATTATTATATGTTTATGCACGAATCATGTAAAAACTAACGATAAATTCTGATGGAGCTTCCATAACAACATAGTGATTAATTTGGAGTAATATTTACTCTTTATTTCATTGCAATCGGCTTACTCAGTCAAAAGTTATGGGATTTTTTTGTTTTTAAATACTAAGGACGTGAGTGGAAACGTGAGGAAGGGGAAAGTAGAAACGTGGTGTGAGTCTCACTCAAGTGACTTCACTTAATAACCTAATCCATTGACAACGATCTCTATGTACTACTAGATGGAGCGTTCCAAACAATCGCTCTGTTCCACGCAGGTAGCCACAACTCTTTCACATTCACAATGAAACTTGTGCAGTTACTACTCAGAACATTTAATTATTTACTAAATATTGACATTATTTGACCGTAGCGTCAATATTTAGTAATAATTAAATGTTCTGCGTAGTAACTGTTCAAGTTTCATTGTGAATGTGAAAGAGTTGTGGCTACTTGCGTGGAACAGAGCGATTGTTTAGAACGTTCTATCTAGTAGTACATAGAGATCGTTGTCCATTGGTAATTCTGTAAACATTCCAGAGCACTATCGACGTGAAGTGAGTTCTTTGTTCACTGTGAGTTTATGTTTTAGAGAATAACACTACAGCTAGTAAAAATATATAGTTATCAGGGTCCTACAGAATGTATAGAAATGGTCAGTGTATTCCGTTTTTTGCTCAGTAGTTATCTTACTTCTTACTAATATTATAAATGTGAAAGTTTGGATATTTGGATGTTTGTTACTCAATCACGCTTCAACCACTGGACGGATCGTTATGAAACTTGGCACACGTATAGGGTTATAAGATAGTTTTTATCCAGAAAAAACATCTAATTTCTACGGGAAATACATAATAATTTGTAATGTTAAGTTTTCCACGTGGGAGAAGTCGCGGGCAACAGCTAGTATCGTATAAACGACTGATAAACAGACAAATTTACGCAGAAAGTTCCATGCTCTAAATAACCTACATTGTTTTGACAAATAATTTATATTAAAAACTAGCTGTGCTCGCGGCTCCGCTCGCGTGGACTACAGAATCCGCTCCCGCTGCCACTCTCGCTCACGCTCCCGCTCTCGCTGTCAATCCCACTCTCACTTCCAATCTCACTCTAACTCCCACTCCCCCTACAGCTAGCTCTAAATGTAGTCCTAACTCGTCGCAATCTGCATTGCACCGAACATTATAATTATACTTCTTTGTTATATTCCATACCTACTAATGTATTTGAAAATGAAAATTTCCTATAACTTTTTGCGTTTCCTAACTCATCGCAAACTGAATTCCGCCGAACCTTACACTTATTTGTTGTATACTATATACCTACTAACATAATGTGAGTTTTTGAAATTCGTATCACTTTTGATTGAGTAAACCGATTGCGATGAAATAAAACTAAATGTTACTCCGAGTTGAACCCTATGTTTCTGTGAAAAGTCCATCAAAATCGGTTCAGTAGTTTTACGTGATGCGTGCACAAACTGACAAATAGTCAAAAATTCCAAAAAATTCGCGTTAGTTTTTTGCAAATATCTTCAATGTACAGACGCGCAAAGTTTACGTTTTTATTTATTAGAATGTTTTCATCTTTTATTACCAACTCGTGCCTTAACCGCTTGAAACTTGGCACTTATTCAACGCAATCGCTTTTAATATCGACAAATTGAATTCATCGATAATAATAAATAAGCGATTGATCTACGTCACGTCCCTAGTCACTTTCCCAGCGCGCGTATTTATTTTCGTAGTGCCAGTGACCTTAGAGCGGCGGTTAATTTTAATTTTATTTGTTTATGGCTTTGTTTTGTAGACCTGGGGATGTTCGTCGCATATGGCTGACGGTAATGACAGAAAATTGCATTCAAAGACCGCCTCGTTGGCCTTGTGGAGTAGCCAGCTTTTTGAGGCACTGTGACAATAATAGTTATAATACAAGAAATAAAAATAAACTTGTTTTACCACGGATAAGACTAAGTAAGGTCAGCAAATCGTTCACGGGGCAATGTATACGCTTCTACAACAAACTACCAGAGGAAATCTTAAATATGACGGACAGAAAGTTTAAGATTCACATTAAAAAACAACTTTGTAAGAAAGCCTAATATAAAATAAACAATTATTTGAATGACAAAGATGCCTGGTACTAATGTTAATTCAGCTTCTCAAAATCTTTATTAATTGTATGCAAACTTGATTTTTAAAAGGTGTGTTGCGTGAAGTTTGTTGCGCCGTTTCTTCTTCACAGCGCTAACACCTAGGAAGCGGTAGTCGATAACAAAAATGACGTGTATAAATGTACCAAGTGTACTCATATGCAATAAATGATTTTTACTTTGACTTTGAGTCGTTCGACTAGAGTGCCAGAGGTCGTAGGTTCGAAGACAGCAAGGACAGAATTTTTTTACAAGCTGGTCGCGGTCGGTTAAATATGCTCGGAGTTTCTCTAAGGAACAGGATCCGAAATGAGGTGATCCGCCAGAGAATTAATGGCAGTGGGCAGAAGTAAGAGAGTTCTCGAGTGGAGACCGCGACTGGGCAAGCGTAGTGTGGGACGCCCCCTGGCTAGATGGAGCGACGATCTGCGTAGGGCGGGTGGCAATGACTGGATGAGAAGAACTGAGAATCGGGTTCAGCGGCGCGCCTTGGGAAAATCCTATGTCCAGCGGTGGACTCTTTCGGGCTGATGATGATAATGGTGGTCCCGGTCTGGATGTTATATTTGTGATTTTTTCTTTGTTTAAATCCCATCATACCGGGGAAAATCTATGTATGTATATATATGTTATCTATATATGAAATATTTATTTATTTACATCAAAGCAACGATCTTATATGTACCAGTAGATCGAGCGTTCCAAACAATCGCTCTGTTCCGCGCAAGTAGCCACAACTCTTTCACATTCACAATGAAACTTGTGCAGTTACTACTCAGAACATTTAATTATTTACTAAATATTGACATTACGATCTCTATGTACTACTAGATGGAGCGTTCCAAACAATCGCTCTGTTCCACGCAAGTAGCCACAACTCTTTCACATTCTCAATGAAACTTGTGCAGTTACTACGCAGATCATTTAATTATTACTAAATATTGACGCTACGGTTAAATAGTGTCAATATTTAGTAAATAATTAAATGTTCTGAGTAGTAACTGCACAAGTTTCAAAGTGAATGTGAAAGAGTTGTGGCTACTTGCGTGGAACAGAGCGATTGTTTGGAACGCTCCATCTAGTAGTACATAGAGATCGTTGCATCAAAGGAATATACTTAGGCAGGACTGTCTCACTCTCACTCCGCGTCTTAGAGTGAAAACAGTCGGTCTGCATTTGAACTGCCAGCCAGCAAAATTCCAGTTTGGATGCAGTTTTAGTGAGGTTGGCGTAACTGCAAATCGACTGCCGCAGTCCGAGTACAGTTCTAACGACAAACAGAAACGAATATATATGTAGAAGTGGTACAATCACTTATTTACTTCAGTCTCGCGCGTGTCGATTTTCTGACACAGCGCGACTATACCGCGCACCATTTTTGACTCGCGGTCATGTTTCTAGTTTATTCAGTTTATTTTCCATAACAAATTGCATTGTGTCGGAATAACATAAAATTATAGATAAACAATAACAATGTCAAAATTATACATGATTAAAATTAAATGAAAAGCAATAAAAAAGTTAAATTAAATTATGCACCTCCGTGGCGGAACGGGTAGCTCTCGGCCTGCCACGCCGGAGGTTGCGGGCTCGAATCCCGCTAGGGGCAAATGTTCGTATGATGAATATGAATGTTTGTACCCAAGTCTTGGTTGTTTATATATTTATTTAAGTATGTTCATCCGTTATCTAGTAACCATACCACATGCTCTGCCTAGTTTGGGACTGGATATTTGGTGTGAATGTCTGAGATATTTATTTATTTATTTACAAATTCATCAATAAGAAGCCTTTTCCAACAAGAAGCGCTTCAAAGTGTTTTTAAAGATAAGTGGATTATCTATGATTTTAAATTGAGTGGGCAGGCAGTTATACAACCCAACTGCTTGATGTCGCACACCATGCTCAACAATTCTACGTCGTGGTACTATTGTATATGGGATGTCTTTTCTCCTTGTCCAGTGAGGAGATGCAGTTTGAAAACGGACAATATGGCACTTTTTTTGTCGATGTTCACTCGAGCATGACTGTTTTCGCAATATACTGCACATCGGTGGCACGCGTATCGCGTCTACTTCACCGCTCTATCTTGATAAGATTTCTATGTACCAGTATATTAGCGTAGTAAGCGAAATCATCATCATCACCATCCGATTACGTCCACTGCTGAACAGAATGACACTTTTAGTAGGATGTCCAATGGGGTATTTGACATAATCACCACGCTTGGCAGGTGGATTGGTGATCGCAATACACAGAAGAACGCTGCCAGTCTCTGGCGCAGTCCCTTAGTCGCCTTTACGATACGCATGGGAAGAATGGAGGTGGCCCTGATCTAAGCCGGGAACCTTATTATTAATAATATTGTGTGGAAAATAGACCGTCCGTTTCAATGTCAGCTAAAAATGGCGACGACCCGCCATATATCGATATCAATTTCTTATTTGACGTCACTTCCGTTTTCGCCACTTGATGTGTTTTTCTTCAAAACCTACAATCTTTCTTTTTTCGCTGAAAATCTGTATTTTGAGCTTCATATCTAGGTCGTTAAGTGCTAGAATAACAGTTTGTGTTGGCACAGCTATGTTTGCAGTAATAAAGTTCCTGTTTTTCCAGCGTTGATGTATTTTCAGATAATTGCGTGGGTTTATGTTGTCCTGGTACCAAATTATACGATCATACGCAATTGTATCATCAGCCCATTGACATCCACTGCTGGACACAGCCACTAAGGAAACACCAATACTGTTCAAACACTGAATAGTCTTTAAATCTAAATAAGTAGCTAAAAGCGAAAAAAAAAAGATTTTTTTACATTTTCCTAGAAATATTTTAGACAAAAATCATGGCAACCCACATATTTTTTTTTTATTATTTTCAACCTCAGACCAATAAGTTTTCAATCATGTTGAAAAAAAAATGGCGGTGAAGGCGCCACCAAAAAGATTTTAACTTTCAAGATTTTAACTAAGTCAGTCAGTAATATTTTTGGTAAAACAGTAAGGTATAAACTAATGATTATAGCTTATTATCTTTGCTTGGTCTACTCTTAATTGAACATTATTATAATTGTAGAAGTATGCTAGATTCATTCTTCTATGTATCATTTCTTTATATCCTTCTTACTAACATTAAAAATGTGAAAGAAATGTTATAATGTTTGTTACTCAATCACAAATCGATCATTTTTGGAATTTTTGTCCGTTTATTTGTTTGTTTGGGCACGCATCACTTAAAAACTATGGAACTGATCTGGATGGACTTTTCACAGAAACATAGTGCTTAATTCGGTGCTACATATAGGCTTTATTTCATTGCAATCGACCCAAGCAATTAAAAGTTAAGCGAATTGGGATTGGGAAAGGGAGCGGGAGTGGGAAGGGGAGCGGATTCTGTAGTACACGCGAGCGGAGCCGCGGGCACAACTAGTACAGAAAATAATTTCGTGTAGCATATTGTGCATGGAACATATGTTGGCTTCATTCCAGATAGAATCAAAATACGTGTATTTATGCAATAACAAATGATTTATTGATAGATATGCATTACGGACGCATGCAGTGATGTGGCCATGCCGATTATTGTGATAATACTTACCACATGAGTAAAAAATTGTTAAAAAGTTGATTTATGACAATTAAAACATCTTTTATTTTACGGAGTAACTTAAAAAGAAACTGTTGACATGTCCGGGTTGTAGGCTCCTAAATCTGGGACTTCATACTTTTTGTCCTGGTTGGCAGATTTTAAAAATGGTTACCCTAGCCAAAAATGACTTGATGTTTTTAAATTTATTTTTAAACAATCACGTTCGTTTTATCTGACGGGATGTCAACTTCAAAGCGAAGGAAACATCCCAAATACAGACAGAGTTAACCATTCTCCGAATGTAGCTCCCATTTTCTACTTTCCTCTCTGTCTAACGGATGTCTCAATTTAGACAAATCCTGTTCTCTTTCTAAAGAAAAACTTTACTTCTAAATAAAGGAAGTAAGTAAGGAAGTTGCCGTGTGGTTTCCGGTGGAGTAGAATAGGACCACTCCAACTCTTCCCGTGGATGTCGTACAAGGCGACTAAGGTAATACATTATAAAACATCAATCAGGCCTCCCCAAACCGTCTGGCCAGCGGCGCGGGGAGTGTAGGCCAAATCCTCCGTCTGTCTCCGGCAGATGAGAGAGGGTTGTGCTTCTGCAGTGGAGACAAAAATAACCTGATGATGATGATGAAAGGAAGTAAGGTGTAAACGTTCATATTTTAAAAGCAGTGTGGTTGTAGGCTTAGAATAGACCACCCCCAATCTTCCCGTGGCGTGGGTGTCAAGGCGAATAAGGTATTGCACCAGGGACGGGCAGCACCGTTCTTCTGTGTGATAGATATCTTCTTTGTATTTCATCTTTCATCATCAGCCGAAATACGTCCACTTTGAACTTGGGGAAGATTATCTTTTCCAATAGAATGACGATCGGCTGTCCATTGGGTGGTTTGGTTTACTCCTGTAGGATATAGTAGCCTGGTACTTGAGGAATTAAGTCTGCTTGAGCTTATGATGCATACCTACAATTTTGTAGAGAGCTTCTTAGGTTTATGATCGCCTAGTACATCATCAGTCGAAATACGTCCACGTAATAGTTTCCGCAGTACAATACCACTTGGTGGGCTGTCCAATGGGGATTAGCCATAATCACCACGCTTGGTAGGCGGATTGGTGATCGCAGTAATGATCTTAATGTACACAGGAGAACGCTGCTGCCTGCCCTGTCGCAATCTCTTAGTCGCCTTGACGACACCCACGGGAAGTTTGGGATTGGATTAGATTAATTTATTTCACTTTTACATCTTAAAGATTCAATTTTACATGTCATTCTAATATGGTAAGAGGGATCGTCATAAAATAAACAAATATACCAAATATAAATTACAATATCAACAATTAAAATAATGTCACATACGATCTATGTCAGTATATAATATCGAAACAAATTTCAAAATACACTTTGCATTAAATTATCACAAATTATATTAAACGTCAGAAGGTCCACCAATTTCATTTTTAGAAAATTCATTAAAGAAATAATATTATAACAAGACAACCTTCTATATATAATAAGACAACCTCCGTGGCGGAACGGGTAGCTCTCGGACTGCCACGCCGGAGGATGCGGGTTCGAATCCCGCTAGGGGAAAATGTTCGTATGATGAATATGAATGTGTGTACCCAAGTCTTGGATATGTCTATCCGTTATCTAGTAACCATAGCGCAGGCTCTGCCTAGTTTGGGACTGGATAATTGGTGTGAATGTCTCACATATTTATTTATTTATTCATTTTCCAGCAAAAGGTTTTTGGGTGGCCGTATTCTAAGTCGGGAACCACATGACCCTTAAGTGCAGATGCTGGGCGCAAATTGCCTATCTTTACTGAACGGCCGGCTCAAGAAACCCACATTAGCTATAAACTTTGACCGCATAGCAACAGAGAGTGGGCTAGCCATAGATCCGTTACATAGTACACTGTGATCGAGCTCTGACGCGGTATATTAGAATATTAATCGGCGTAACTGTAAGACGGGTGGGGACGGGTCTCGAGACTAGTCTGGCCGGTCATTATTGACTAGTAGATTTATGTTTTACTAGCTGTGCCCGCGGCTCCGCTCGCGTGAACTACAGAATCCGCTCCCATTCCCGCTCCCGCTTTCGCTCCCGCTTCTGCTTCCGCTCCGGTCCCGCTCATGCTCCCGTTCCCACTCCCACTCCCACGCCCAAGCCCACTCCCACTCCAATTCCCACTCACAGCTCCAAATGTAATCCAAACTCATCGCAATCTGAATAGTACGGAAATACTATTATGTGCAATATATTGCATACTAACCTTACCTACTAATGTATTTGAAAACTAAATATCTGTAACTTTTGATTGAGTTAGCCGATTGCGAAAAAAAAAAAGACTAAATGTTAAGTTAAGCCCCATGTTTTTGTGAAAAGACCATTAAAATCCGTTCAGTAGTTTTTAAGTGATGCGTGCACAAACTCACAGACAAACAGACAAAAATTTCAAAAATGATCTAAATGTGTTCTGTTGCTTATCCTTAGACCCCCCAATTTATTTTTTTGCAAATATATTCAATGTACAGACACGCGAAGTTTACGATTTTATTTATAAGAAGAGAAGAAGATATCACGGCGACGCCATGCGTTTCTTCCAATACAAAACATTGTAATTGTTTGCAGGAACGCATAACTTATACCTATACACTTACTGCCTGCAATAGGTAACAACATTATCCTGTAGTGCTATTCTCTAAAATACAAACGTGCGAGTCTCACTCAGGTGACTTTACTCACTTCGAAACCTAATCCATTGGAATACAACGTTCTCTATGTACTACCAGATGGAGCGTTCCAAACAATCGCTCTGTTCCACGCAGGTAGCCACAACTCTTTCACATTCACAATGAAACTTGTGCAGTTACTACTCAGAACATTTAATTATTTACTAAATATTGACATTAAACAAGTTGTGTTTTTAGGATTATGAAGGAACTGATTAGGTGTTTAAATTTGTTTATTTTGTCATAAATTGCTTGTCATTTACATAGGTGGAACATTATTATTTAGTGGTTTCAATGTAAATTTACCCAAAGCAAAGATAATATATACTAGAGCCAACGATCTCTATGTACTACCTGATGGAGCGATCCAAACAATCGCTCTGTTCCACGCAAGTAGCCACAACTCTTTCACATTCACAATGAAACTTGTGCAGTTACTACTCAGAACATTTAATTATTTACTAAATATTGACATTATTTAACCGCAGCGTTAATATTTAGTAATAATTAAATGTTCTGCGTAGTAACTGCACAAGTTTCATTGTCAATGTAATCGAGTTGCGGTTCCCGGAGCCGCGGTTACGTGGAACAGTGCGATTGTTTGGAACGCTCCATCTAGTAGTACATAGAGATCATTGGTGGACCATTATGATTTAGTGGTTTCAATGTAAATTTACCCAAAGGGTGTAACAAGTAAGATACTATTATATTTACACGCGTCTTCAAATTGCAGAATATGTTGGACTGTATGTATGTATGTATGTATGTATGTATGTATGTATGTATGTATGTATGTATGTATGTATGTATGTATGTATGTATGTATGTATGTATGTATGTATGTATGTATGTATGTATGTATAACAAAATAGGAATTAAACTGTGTACATAGGCGGACTTATCCCACTTAGGGATCTCTTCCAGTCAACATTAGAGTAACCGAAAGGATAAGTATAATGCGTTTAGTACCAAATTTTGATAAAGAAATGTACTTTTAATAAAGTTTGAAAATACATAAGACATATGACTGCATGTTGGACTACGTAAGATTGTTAATCATACTCTAGTGAATAAATGAAAGAAAAACTTCGATCAAAAATTTTCAGAGTATAGGGGCACTTTCGTTTCAGAAAGCTTTTTAAAGCTGTCTAAAAAAATTTAAGTCATTGTGCGACCGCTCTCTTTTCAGGTTAATAGGTATAATATCAAAATAAATAATCCAAAATCAGCACTCGTACGTATGCAGGCATAAATAATAACACTTTTCATCACAGTATATTCACTACACTACCAACGAGAACGTTGATTTGTTTACAAACGAACGCGCGTGAAAAATTGACAGCTACGCCGCCATTTTCCTTGTTTTCCCGCAATTTTCCCAAAGACACTTCTTACTTTTTAATTCACTTTTCTTTTTTCTAATTATGGTAACTTAATGATTATCAGTCTTCTTGTTTCCTACTTTTTGTAACTTCACAACCGTTATTTCCTCGCGAATTTCACAAACGTCACTTTAAATTTGAGTAACTTTTTTTTTTCAAAAACCGGTTTTGAATTTTTTAAAGGTTATTTTTGATGTCCGCTCAAACCGGCGGCCGCTCGCCGGTTAGCGGCAGTGAGACTGTGCAGTTTCATGTTACTTGACTTGTGTGAGTTGTAAATAGAAAACTTATTTACGTTGTAGGTTATGTGCTTCGTTTTGCATATTCGCGCGCTAATGGGGGCAGTTTATGAATCATCGATCAGGGCCTTTGCTTTTATTTAAAAAAAAATGGATTTCTTGTCATAGACTCCTCCCTACAGAGGAGTTTAATTCTAATCAGGCGGGGGATAGAACTAATGACTTGATCATGAAAGGTTATTTAATTGGACGACCTCCGTGGCGGAACGGGGTAGCTCTCGGACTGCCACGCCGGAGGTTGCGGGTTCGAATCCCGCTAGGTCGCAAATGTTCGTATGATGAATATGAATGTTTGTATCCAAGTCTTGGATGTTTATATATTTATTTAAGTACTAGCTGTGAACTACAGAATCAGCCCCCGGATGCGGTAACAAACATACATACAGACAGACAGACAAAAATAAAAAATAAATGTTTTAGCTTCGATTGGCCCGGCCCTATTAAGACCCCTCATAAATTTTTTTTAATATCTCTCATGAACAGGCATAGACCAGTTACAGTTTTATTATAAGTATAGATCATCATCATCATCATCATCAGGTTATTTTTGTCTCCACTGCAGGAGCACAACCCTCTCTCATCTGCCGGAGACAGACGGAGGATTTGGCCTACACTCCCCGCGCTGGCCAGAAGGGTTGGGGAGGCCTGACTGGTGTTTTATAATGTATTCCCTCAGTCGCCTTGTACGACATTCACGGGAAGAGTTGGAGTGGTGCTATTCTACTCTACCGGAAACCACACGGCAACCATAGCACAGGCTCTGCCTAGTTTGGGACTGGATAATTGGTGTGAATGTCAGAGATATTTATTTATGTATTTTTATTTATTTGATGAATGATTTTCAGCGCCTTGGCTCGTCAGCCATCAGTTGTCATCAGCGTCGTTCGTGTAACACGTTCAATGACATCACTTCTTTGTTCTAAACTAATGACAGCAGGTAATGACAGGACCGACGCAAACTTTCTTTCAACCTTTCAGATGTATCCATTTAGCGTCGTGTTGTCTAATTATTTTTGTATCCTTTATTTATTTATTATTATTTTAACTCTTTATTGCACACACACAGATAAAATAAAGAATAATACATTAAAAGAAACACAAGTACAAAGGGCGAACTTATCTCTGAGAGAGATTTCTTCCAGCAGACCCGCGAGAGAGATAATTGAAATAATAAAGGCAAACATACTTAAGTACATGTACATAAGTACATTTTTGTACTTTATGCACACTAATCTCCTCTCCATAATCCCTTGTCTTCACCGCAGGTTAGCAGGAAGAAATTTCTTTAGAAATAAGCTTATCCTTTTGTATAATTTTCTTTTCTTTGTGTTGTTCTTTGTATATTTGTGTGTACAATAAACTATTAAATAAATAAATAAAATAAATAATATGTACAAAGGCGAACTTAATTCCGAAAGCAATTACTGCAGTCGACTAGTTAATCATCATCATCATCATCAGCCTATATATACGTCCACTGCTGAACATAAGCCTCCCCAATAGAATGCGTCTTTTGGTGGGCTGTCAATTAGGAGATTTGCCATAATCACCACGCTTGGCGGACGGATTGGTGATCGCAGTAATGATCTTAATATACACAGGAGAATGCTGCTGCCCATCCCTGGTGCAATCCCTTAGTCGCCTTGAAGACACCCACGGGAAGATTTGGGGTGGCTACTAGTACCTATTCTAAGCCGGGAACCACACGGCTTACTAGTTAATGCAGAAATGTAATAAAAATGTATACTTCGCGTGTCTCAAAAAATAAGTAACAGAATCATTTTTGGCTGTTTGTTTGTGTAAGCATCGCGTAAAGACTACTGAGACAATTCTGATGGAGTTTTCAGACATACATAGGGCTTAATTTAAAGTAACATGCAGTATGTATGTATACGCTTTATTGTACCAAAAATAACAACAACAACAATAATAAAATAGGAATTAAACTGTGTACTAAGGCGGACTTATCCCACTTAGGGATCTCTTCCAGTCAACCTTAGAGTAACCGAAAGGACAAGTATAATGCAGTCTTTATTTCATCGAAATAGACTTACTCTATCTAAAGTTATGCGACTTTGTATAGTTTTATAAAATCACTCAAAGAAATATTATTGCTCGGCGGAATTTAGATAGCGATTAGTTAGGACTACAGTGGCGGTGGCAGTGGTAGTCAGTGTGGGGGAAGGGACGGGTATTTCAGAAGCGAGAATGGGAAATAATTCTGTGGTCCACGCGCGCAGAGCCGCAGGCACAGCTAGTTGAAAATATTTGCAAAAATAAGTATTTAGTTAGATAAAGGACAAGTAATAGAATCCATTAAGATAATTTTTAGATGTTTGTTTATAACGTCAAACGTACTGAATCAATTCTGATGGAGTTTTCAGAAATACATAGATACTTACATCGCAATCGGCTTACTCAATCAAAAGTTATGGGAATTTATTGTTTTCAAAACTAGAGAGAGAGAGGCAAGGAGACGGGGAACAGGATTAACACTAAGTTTTCAACTTAATTGAAAAATAGCTCTCGACGTCTTGTACATCTTGTGCATCTTGTACAAAGTACAAAGTTATGTATCCCTCTGGCGCTCGCGTCCCATGGCCAATCCACTAGACCAACGATCAGTCAAATATAGTTAGTTTTACTTGTATTTTAACTTATATCATCAGGTTACTTTTGTCTCCACTGCAGGAGCACAACCCCCTCTCATCTGCCGGAGACAGACGGAGGATTTTGCCTACACTCCCCGCGCTGGCCAGACGGGTTGAGGAGGCCTGATTGATGTTTTATAATGTATTCCCTCAGTCGCCTTGTACGACATCCACCGGAAGAGTTGGAGTGGTCCTATTCCACTCTACCGGAATCCACACGGCTACTTATACAGGGTTACAGGAAAAGTCGTGCTAGATCCCTTAAGGGTGTGGAGCACCCATCATTTCTGACTTATTTCACTATGAAACACCCTACCCTAAACTTAACCCTTTTCGAGATATTCGACTTTTAATTTTTTTATTGAAAATTGCTGATTTTTAGGCTACTACATTTATTTTTGTTTATTTTGTGTATCTTATTATTATTATTATTGCATTTTTACATGTGTAGTAAGATGATTTAGGACGTCAATCATTAAAATAGTGCACAAGTTATTTGAATAGACCGTAGTAGACAAGTGAAAGAAAAGAAATAAAAAACATATTAGAAAGTTTATTTTTCTCTAAGGGATATCTAAAAAAAATATTATGGTAATTGTTCGGCAGATGTTTTTTAAAATATCTACGGTTCATCAGCTATCTAACGAGGTATAATAATGTAGGGTTTTATTCAAATGCATTCAAAAAAATTTAGTTTCATAGGCGACAGTGGAGAAGAAAATGTATACTTAGCCCTAAAAAGTAAAATAAAACAATAGGTAAGCATGAAATGCCATTTATTAAAGGTTTTCTCACAACTTTTTCTTTTTCTACAGTTCATGTTCAACATGGCCGCCTCTATTTCTAATACATTGTCGCATCCTTCTACGGAGACCGGTCTTCACTACGCCAGTGGTCAATGTGGTCCTCATTTTATTTGCTGCATCCACAATCCTTTCTCTTAAGTCTTCCACAGACGAAACTGGATTCGGCTCGCTGTACACGAGACTTTTCATGCAGCCCCACACATGAAAATCCATGGGGGTTAGGTCCGGACTTCTTGCTGGCCATGGCAATGGCCCACCTCGTCCAATCCATTTGTTTGGATAATTTGTGTCCAGCCAGTCTCTGACACTTCTCCTGAAATGGGCAGGGCAGCCATCGTGTTGGAACCACATGTCCCTGATCAGGTTGAGTGGCAGATCATCCAGCAAATCACTCAAGTCTGCTCTCAGGAAATTTTCGTAGCTTTCCCCGTTTAGATTATCCGGGAGAAAGTAAGGTCCAATCAAATGATTGGAGATAATGCCCATCCACACATTCACGCTGAATCTTCGTTGGGACCCCTTCACTCTTTTCTTATTGGGATTCCTTAGTTCTTTTAGGGCCCAGTAATGCGCGTTGTGATAGTTAGTTATGCCATCTTTATCAAATTTGGACTCATGAGTCCACAAGATATTTACGAAGTTTATTTACTATGTACGAAGCACAAAAGCAGACTGACAACCAAAACAATGTTTCCGGTTGTATTCCCAGTCCTAGCCGGTGTCTACACATTTTTTCTTTCATTCGTACCTACATAAATCGTCACTTGTCTTGCTCGCACGGTGCGTCTTAACTTGAAGGACAATAGGCGTGGGACCGTTAGAACTGCTACCTGGAGCGTCCCAACTACTTTTTTTCCACGAAATGTAATACAAACCCTAGATTGTTACACCTCGTTAGATAGCTGATGAAACGTAAATATTTTAAAAAACATCTGCCGAACAATTACCATAACATTTTTTTTAGATATCCCTTAGAGAAAAATAAACTTTCTAATATGTTTTTTATTTCTTTTCTTTCACTTGTCTACTACAGTCTATTCAATTAACTTGTACACTATTTTAATGATTGACGTCCTAAAGCATCTTACTACACATGTAAAAATGCAATAATAATAATAATAAGATACACAAAATAAACAAAAATAAATGTAGTAGCCTAAAAATCAGCAATTTTCAATAAAAAAATTAAAAGTCGAATATCTCGAAAAGGGTTAAGTTTAGGGTAGGGTGTTTCATAGTGAAATAAGTCAGAAATGATGGGTGCTCCACACCCTTAAGGGATCTAGCACGACTTTTCCTGTAACCCTGTATATATTTATACATATATATATGAAATATTGTTATCTATATTTAGTAGAACAACAGTAAGATATAGATATACTCGCAAGTATTATCTATAGGTTAATAAGATAAATATACTTAGATTTAGTTGGAACTTCGAGAACTACAAAAACTATGAACTTTACTGACTGTAGCAAAGTATGTGTAAGTGGGAACTCTCTTCCTACTTTAACTCTTTACTTCTTTAATTAAATTTGTCTGGGGCCCAAGGTAGCGTAAATTCATGACCTGGGACTTGCCCTACCTTCACTGGTAGGTGTCTTTGCAGTTACCTCCGTTGATCCTCGCTTAGAGGAGTTGCGGGGGGAGAATGGTGAGGAGGCGGGAATGTAGCAAAGTATGTTTTTTCCTATATTTCGTACGTCGTCGGTGTGGCTAGTCTTCTGTCTAAGCTTTAGTCGCCTAATTTGGAAAGGCAGCTGATTCTGTAGTTCACGCGAGAGGAGCCGCGGGCACAGCTAGTTTATAATATTAGTAGGAAGTAGGATAGTAGGATTCTCTGCTTATCAGACTATAGACTATAGTTCTGAAGATTGTGTTCAGCAGAACTTCATTATTTGCCTAGTCGATAAATCATGGACTTACCTTATCTAAGCACGATTAGATTGCAAATAGCATTAGCAGACGAATGACAGTTCATTTGCTGTAAGACTGGACAAGTTGAACATTCATTGTTTTATATTTTAACGTGAAATAGGAAGCCATGGCATTCATCTCTGATGGAGGTATTCAGGTAAATATAAATTTGAATTCTAATGAAGTGTTAATAATGTTTATTTTATACTAGCTGCTGCCCGCGACTTCGTCCGCGTGGACAACTTAACATCACAAATTATATGTATGTCCCGTAGGAATGGGATGTTTTTTGGGATAAAAACTATCCTATGTCCTATTCCAGGACCTAACTTATATGTGTGCCAAGTTTTATCACCATCCGTCCAGTGGTTGAAGCGTGATTGAGTAACAAACATCCAAATATCCAAACTTTCGCATTTATAATATTTTATTTTACATGTCACTGCCTTGTTCTCCCTAAATGGTCTTCCTTAATATATTAATGTCAAGTGGAAGCAAGAGCTGTAAAGTTCCACTAGGGTACCGAGGGAGCGTCGCTCAGATGGAAGCATATCACCATAACCTTCGAATGCCCACGTGGATTCCCGTAGAGAAGACCTACAGCTGCGCAAGTGCAACGAAGTTATTTGAATTATCTGTAAATTAGGTCTATTCACACACATTAATAAGTACCTACTGCGGTGATCATTACACACTAATCATCAGGTTATTTTTGGTCTCCACTGCAGGAGCACAACCCTCTCTCATCTGCCGGAGACGGACGGGGGATTTGGGATACACTCCCCGCGCTGGCTGGGGAGTTGCCACGGGTTGGGGAGGCCTGATTGATGTTTTATAATGTATTCCCTCAGTCGCCTTGTACGACATCCACGGGAAGAGTTGAAGTGGTCCTATTATACTCTGCCAGAAACCACGCGGCATTACACACTAAATATCGCTAAATTCCTTAATGGACACTACAGGAATTCTTATAGTAATTACTCTCACTGATCCATACTTATAATAACTGTAACTTGTCTATGTCTGTACATGGGAGATATTGTGGAGATATTGTATGAGGGGTCTTTGTAGGGCCAACAGAAGACAAAATAAGTCTGTCTGTATGTATGTTTGTTACCTCATCACGCAAAAACTACTGAATGAAATTTGATGCAGTTTTCACAGTTGTCTTGCTGGAGGTCTAACTTAAAATCTGGTGTATGTTTCATCTTGATACGCCACTTAGAACCTGAGATATTAATAAAGTAAATTTTTCTACAAGCCATTCGGGATCGGGACCGGGACCGGGATCAGGATCGGGATTGATAGTCTGAGTGGGAGTGGGATAGGGAGCAAGAGTGGGAACGGGAGCGGATTCTGTAGTCCACGCGAGCGGAGCCGCGGGCACAGCTAGTTCATGTAATAATTTGTCTTTGACAAATGAAGATATGTACCTAACTCGGAAATGATTTTACTGATAATAGTCTGATACAGTCTTATGATTCACTGTAGGAAACTTTGATTACATATCTAAGATATTGTGCAGTAATAATTAATCATGTTGAAATATGCTCTCTAATGTCAGCAAATCGCGGAAAAGAACCGGTCATGCTTTCGATGGAGAGATAAATAATATACCTAAATGTGAACAAGTTGATAAACTGATGTAATGTTTTAAAAAATATGAAATAAAAACAAATCAAATTGATGTGACCAACGGTAAGCGACCGATTAGCCGAGTGGTTTCGGCTTAGAATAGGGCTCCGCCCCCAGTGTTCTCGTTGGCATCGTCAAGGCTTCTAAGGGATCATGCAAATCCCTCAATGGACCGCCAACGAAAAGCGGCATTCCATTGGGGAGGCCATGGGGAAGCCTGTGTTCAGCAGTGGACGTATATAGGCTGATGATGATGTCTCTATTGTTGCGCGCAATCCAAAGGCCACATGATCGTTGACACCAGCACGTTGGCACCCATTCCAGCAGTGCCAGGTTATATGGGTTTTGGGTGTATTCAGTTCAGCAATATTCAGTGTGTTAATGATCACCACAGTACACATTAATGTTTGTGAATAGAACTAATTTATCGATAATTCAAATCATCATCATCATGTCAGCCCCTAGAAGTCCACTGCTGGACATAGGCTTTCCCCAATGAACGCCACCACACCCGGTCCTCCGCCCTCCGCCCTCCGCATCCAGCCGCTACCGGCCACCTTCTTCAGGTCGTCGGTCCACCTGGCGGCGGGGCGTCCCACCCTGCGAGTGCCGATCCACGGTCTCCACTCCAAAACCCGTCTGCCCCAACGGCCGTCGGTTCTTCGGCATATGTGGCCCGCCCACTGCCACTTCAGCTTACTAATCCTTTCGGCTATGTCGGTGAGTTTCGTTTTTCGTCGGATCTCCTCATTACGAATCATATCTTTCAAAGAAACCCCGAGCATAGCCCTCTCCATAGCTCGCTGAGCGACTTGGAACTTGTGGATCAGGCCCACCGTCAGTGTCCACGTTTCTGCACCGTAAGTCATGACAGGCAGATAATTCAAATAACTTCTTGCAACTGCAATGTCCTTTGCACTTGTGCAGCTGTAGGGCTTCTCTACGGGAGTCCACGTGGGCAGTTCACAGGTTATGGTGATATCCTGGGACCTGACCGACACTCCCTCGGTGCTCCAGTGGCACAACCCACAGCGTTACTCCGTTATAGCGTGCTCTCCATGTTTGTATTTGTCCTATACACTTGACCGACGACCTGAAGAAGGTGGCCGGTAGCGGCTGGATGCGGCGGACCGGGTGTGGTGGCCTTCATTGGGGAAGGCCTATGTCCAGCAGTGGATGTTTAAGGGCTGACATGATGATGATGACTTGACATTATTATATTATCTTTTCAAAAACAGAAATAATTGACGGACCCCAGAGTTGGTACAATAATTTTGCTATCTGTTTTCATTACACAATACCATTTACACGAAAGTATTTAAAATATAAATATGTGTCCATTACTTGGCTGGCTATGCTGGACGGGTCGATTCCATAAACGTTTCGCATAAAATATTATTATTGTATAGGCAGAGACGATGCATCACCACTTTGCGCGATCCGACGTTGCAAAGCGACTTTTCTTCGTCCACTTTTCGCTCCTTGATACCTACCACTTAGCGTGATGTGTGGCGAACAACATCCGTGTTGAGACACATTGAAGATAATAATGGTCCACCTCATCAGAGCCCCTCATGACTCGGTAAGGATCATAGTGTCGCACAGTCCCGTGATGTCGGCACGCTTAAGACCAGGCTAGCCCCTGGACACGCGTCCATCGGCACGGCAGACCTTGGATTGGCGGACGGGACAGGGATCGAGGCGAGAGAGACATGAGATGGCGGCATGTATATGAAGTATAGGTTAGATATGGGATAACGCTATTACGGAAGGATAGTGTAATTATAGTAGCGATAACTGTGTAAGCCGGTCCGCATATCCGTGACTCGTCTGGACAGGCAACTACCAGACTGAGGTAACATAATTATATACTAACGATTTAATATATTTATTTATTTACAGATAGTCGATGGTGATGGCGGCGGCGGAGTGATGGTAGCTGACGGCGGTAATTTTGGAGGAGGGGTGATGGTAGATAATGGAGGGGGAGGGGTAATGGTAGCGGACGGCGGCGGCGGCTGGGGAGGCGGTGTGAGCATTGCCGATGGAGGCCACGGAGGCGTGATGGTGGACGATGGAGGCGGCTGGGGGGGTGGCGTGATGGTAGCCGATGGCGGCCATGGGGGAGTGATGGTATCTGATGGCGGCGGCGTGATGGTAGCCGATGGAGGCGGCGGTGTCAGAGTGGACGATGGAGAAGGTGGAGTTAATATCGCGGAATAGTTTATGTTATCTAGTTTATTATTATAATATTTGTATTAATTTTTGGTGTGGTTTTATTTAACACAGCTTTTATGATAATTCTTACCCTGAAATTTTTACTTCATAGTCAAAATCTATTATTGCATATGAGTACACTTAGAAAAGAAATGCATAGACAGATACATTTATTATTGGTAATTGGCAATTACAGGTCATACAATTTTAAAATCTATAACATAACATAGTAATAAATACTATATAAAATGATTATGTCTCATAAAATAATATAAAAAGAATAAACAAACATTAAACACTACTAATTATATTTACAATTTTCAATGAATTCATCAAAGCTGTAGAAAGTTTGCTCGATGAGCCACTTCTTCAGCCTCAGTTTAAATGAGGAAGTAGAAGGCATAAAGCCCCCTCTCCGTGCACCCCGGTCCCCGATGACCCCTTTCAGTAGGCTTGTACGTCAGCCAGGGCATACCGTGGCTGTATTCCTCGCCCCAGCTCACAGAGCAGGAACGACAAAGCCACTAGCTAGGCCAACGAGACGTAACATTTAAACAAAATAACGCCTGCAGTAAAATTAGGAGCAACTTTACGTCGGATTACAAAATGTGCAGGCGCTCCGCGTTTGAAGTCAGATAGACGCCAAACGCTTAACCCCATAGATCACATGACGCGGTAAGGAGTACACAATAACTATTTAATTCGACGGATATCAACGATAAGCTTACGGTGTAGGCAACCTAAGCATCGACCTTTAAAACGCAGTGGACTAACTATGGACTAGGTCTGAATGTTTTTTTATATTTAATTTAATAGAAACTAGTGATATATGTATAGGAGAAATATGCAGTAAATGTACAAGTGTCGGCCTTATCGCTTTTAGCGATTTCTTCCAGGCTACCTTATGCTAGTGAGAATTGTAAATTTCATCATGTCAGCCCCCAGCTGACGTCCACTGCTGGACATAGGCCTTCCCCATGAACTCCACCACACCCGGCCCTCCGCCCTCCGCATCCAGGCGCTTCCGGCCACCTTATTCAGGTCGTCGGACCACCTGGCGGGTGCCGATCCGCGGTCTCCACATGTGGCCCGCCCACTGCCATTTCAGCTTGCTAATCCTTTCGGCTATGTCGGTGACCTTCGTTCTTCGTCGGATCTCCTCATTACGAATCATATCCTTCAAACAAACCCCGAGCATAGCCCTCTCCATAGCTCGCTGAGCGACTTGAAACTTGTGGATCAGGGCCACCGTCAGTGTCAATTTCTGGGCCACATCTGTCGCAGAACCGACGGCCATTGGGGCAGACGAGTTCTGGAGTGGAGACCGCGGATCGGCACGCGCAGGGTGGGACGCCCCGCAGCCACATAGACCGACGAACTAAAGAAGGTGGCCGGAAGCGGCTGGATGCGGAGGGCGGAGGACCGGGTATGGTGGCGTTCGTTGGGGAAGGCCTATGTCCAGCAGTGGACGTCTAAAGGCTGACATGATGATGATGTCTAGTATAAAGACGCAAATGTTCTTGAACCAATAAAGTTATTTGTGTTTGTAATTTAAGAAATGTGGTTCACTCACCAATAACCGAAGAACTCCGAGAGATCCATGCAGTCGAGGTCTTTCTTCTGCTCGCCTTCGGTAGAAGGTTCCTCAGCGATACCGGAGTCCAGGTCCTCTTCGGAATCGGTATCCGATTCCGTATCGGTCGCGAGCGGTGCAGGCAGTACACTCATTGCGCGCGCGCCGTGCGCGGCTCTATTTGGTTGGAATAAAAAAAAAATATGGCTTTTGATTATTTTATTTTACGAAATATTTATGTTAATATGGACTGTTATTTAGTTATGCATAAACTTATACCGTAATCTTAATATGGATATTCCACATCGCTCATTAAATAATTCTTCTTCCGGCTGGTAAGCACCAGTAAAATAAAATACAAAAAATATGATATTATCTTTTCTCAGTGAGGATCATTCACATAATAAGTATTTTTATTTTTAATTAGTATGGCGTATACGCTGTTTTATTTTTAAAATGATTAAAATCCATCAAATGACGAAGTTATTAAAGTTCAATAAACGCAACTTTACAAAACGCGCGCGCTTTTTATGCCGACGTAACTTGTTACAACCCGCGCGTGATGTTCTCGCCCTCTCGCTCGGATTTCATTCGATTGGATCGATATTGCCCTCGGACTGAAAAAAAACGATTTTCGATAAGATCGGATCGAGATTGGAAACCCTAATATGTGCGAATCAAAGTCAAAGCCAAAATTATTTCTTTCATTATACGAAATTATTCATTCATTATTATCTAATAAATAAAATCGTAAACTTCGCGTGTCTGTACATTGAAGATATTCGCAAAAAAAAAATTGGGGGGTCTAAGGATAAGCAACAGAACACATTTCGATCATTTTTGTCTGTTTGTCTGTTTATCTGTTTGTCTGTGAGTTTGTGCACTGTAACGTGAATCTCTTTTAATTTACGTTAATCGCGATTTCAACACAATCGATTCTCGATTCACTTTTAATCGATAATCGGTATCAACCGTAGAAGCGGCAACCCCTACGCGGCGACGCGAAACGTCACTGACTTCACTCGGTCATTTCAAATCTCGAGAGAAAAAACGAACAGCTGTTTCGTACTGTCAGATTTTAATTTATTCCTTGGTGCCCTAAAACCACCTAAAAAGCCTTAATTACTCAATAAATAGTGTTCCCTATATTAAACACTAAATTCAGTTAATTTAGACCCCCGCTGTTGGGTAAGTGTGAACTGATATTTACCTATTTGTTAATTTGGCCTTGTAAAACTCTTTTCATAAATTCTGTTCTGATCTGTGTATGTTTTCCACTTGTTTTCTTTGGTTCTTTATGTCATGTTCTATTTTCACCTTCCTACCACTGTGCTATTCCGTTTCTAATCTCCATGTATCGCCACAATCAAACCACCCATCATGGCCCAGCTTACTTGCAATGGTGTGGAAAGGTGGATGCATGGAGACTCACTGGAAGAGGATCTAATCCCGCTAAATCTTCCAGGGTTCTAAGTTAACGTCTAAGTTAACGTCGAAGTTAACGTTGAAGCTCTCTTCACATCGTTGACCTACACTCTCCGCTACACCGTTTGGCCTTGGACCCCTTGGACGAGCTGCGGACACTCACTGCAGAGCCAGCACCTAGCCCTCATCGGAGACTCCTGCAGTCACCGTCCACACTACAGCAGGGATAGCCAGGCCAGTAGCGGAACACCTCTGAAGCTCGACCAAACCTAGAAACTGCCATCAGGGCGGTCGATCACGACCCATCTAAATCTTTAATAAAACTATCTTATTCTTTGTTCATGTCTTGGGTTTTATTAGCAACACAGCACAAGCGTGACAGTGGCGCCTACAACGTGGTTTTGATGGTCAGTTTTTGAGTTTTGTTGAGCTTTTTGAGTAGTTTGCATTGTGCGCATACACATTGTAAAGTTTTGTTTTTTTACTTTTATTTTTGCTTTCTTTATTTGTGTGCTTGATAACCAAGTTTTAGAGTGTAAATTGTTTTGTAACTGTTGTAAAAATTTTTTTGTTTTAAATTGAAATTACCTTCAAATGTAAAAAAAGTGAACACTAGTGACGTTCCTACCCTTTCGATAATTTATAATCGATTCTTTATAACGATTGTTAATCGATATATTTTTATGTTTTGTAATCGATTCTCTTTAAATTAATCGAATCTATTATTGTAAACATTCTACATTTTGGTTATCGGTTATTTTTATTTTGCATATTTAATTTTTAGTTGCAATTTTTATTTTTGTTTTGGCTTTGCTTTATTTCATTCATTTTCATTCTTATTTATATTTTCATTTAAAAAAAAAAAACAACTCTGTTATCACTACATTGTTACAGAGCGGAGTAGTAATAGTGCTTTATTTATTTGTATCGTTCACATTTGCCCAAACGAGTTTGATATCTGATATTTTTGTTTATTCCTTGCTTTTGTCGACATGGGCGATATTAAGTTTCTGTCTTTGCAAAAAGCAGAGTTGGCGTATGAAGTTGCAATCCGTGGGGAAACTTCCGCATCTACGGTTGAACAATTGCGAAAACAGATTGTGAAAATAGCTGCGTTACATCCTTCGGAGGATATTCTTGTTTCACCATTCGGTCCTGTTACTGATCTGGAAGCAGTTAAGGAAACATTGCTGAAACTTGACGATTTAGTAGCACAATTAAGTTTATGTTTTGATAGGAATATTTTATTGAGAGCTCAAAATTTAACACTGCATTTAAAATACAGAATTAGCAGAATTGATTGCTCTACTTGCGCGGAAGGACTTCAGATATTGTCGGATTGTGTAAATCGATTCGAATCGCTTAAATACAAACTTAAAAATATAAAACCGCCTGGTGACGCACTAGACAAAGATGATGACACAGATGCTGCTGGGACTATGACCCCTAATGTTATGGCATGTACAACGTCAAGTTGTGATAAAGGACTGTCTGATTTGTCAAAACTAAAATTCAACGGCAAAACGTGTGCACGTGCTTTTATTCAACGCGTAAACGAATTTTCAACAGCAAGAAGCATACCTTCTCATAAACTACTTACTTTTGCTACTGAAATTTTTACCGATGAGGCACTACATTGGTTTAGAAGCATTAAACATACCGCATCCTCTTGGAGTGATGTCTGCGAGAGACTTAAAGACGATTTTGGTCACGCTGATTATGACTATCGTCTTCTTGAAGAGATAAGAGCACGCACACAAGGTGAACGCGAAAACATTACTATTTACCTTTCTATTATGTCAGGCATGTTCTCACAGCTGGATAGGAAAATATCGGAGGAGGAGAAACTAGAAATTATTATGCATAATATTCGTCCTTGCTATGCCAACGTACTAACTTCTTCGTCTGGTATTAATAACATTGAAACATTGCGTTCATTATGTAAAAATTTTGAAAACATACAAGCCCGTATGTCTCAATTTCGAGAGCCGCCAAGAGTTTCTACTGAAACACTAGCCCCTGAGTTTGCGTATCAGTCTACGAGTACTAATAAAAACTTTAAAGATCTTCCGAGTAATAACCAAAAGTTTCATTACTCTGCTAACTACACTAAGTTCAATAAAGGGCATGGTAACTATACACAGTACAATACCCCAAACAACACAAACGCACAGACGAAACAACATTACTCGTACAATTACAATCGTAGTCAGGGTAATACTAATGCTAACTGCTCAAATTACAACAACGCAAATACTAATGCGAAACCTGTGAACACCATCACAAAGAATAACAAGTTCTGCCCACGTTGTCGAGTGGACAGTCATTGTCTTAGGAACTGTACAGCTGAACGAAAGATAGTTTGCTTTCGTTGCGGTCGTCCTGACGTTCGTTCAAATGACTGCCCTGATTGTCAAAAGAATACTCCAAATAATTCAAAAAACTAGAAAACCAGGATTGTAGTACATCTAATATTAACCATTTTGATGCTTCTGAATGGCAAAAATGGTTACAATTTATTAAAAACTTCTCTACAATTTACAAAGTTACTTCAATCCTGCTAGATAAACCTGAAAATGATAATAGACCTTATATTAAAATGAAAATTAATGATTTAAATGCTTGCGGTTTATTAGATTCTGGTGCTGCGGTATCGATTCTTGGCAATAATTCCCATCAGGAATTATTAAACGTAGGTCTAACCATTAACAATGGCGATGAAATTAGTGTTATTGCTGCTGGTGGTCAAAATTTAAAAAGCATAGGTTACATGAATCTACCGATACACTTTGAAAACGCTTTTAACATTATCAAGTGCTATATAGTTCCACAAATTGAAACTCCCTTACTACTAGGAGTAGATTTCTGGAGGAAATTTGAGTTGTGCCCCAAGTATATTGGCTCTATTGACATAACTCAAAACAGATTAGCTTCGTTAGCGATTTTAACTACGGATTTCGACAAGCATATTACTTCTATGGATAATCTAGTAGATTCACAGCGCCATATTGCAAACAATTTAATTGAACAATTCAACGAAATCTCTACAGAACGTAAGGGTCTAGGCAGAACTCATCTGATTACTCATCACATTGATACAGGTGATTCCCCTCCGTTAAAACAGAGATACTACCGTATGTCTCCCGAAAAACAGAAAATTTTGAAAGAGCAGGTTGATGAAATGCTAGGTCTAGATGTTGTGGAGCCTTGCGAGAGTGCATGGTCATCACCAGTACTAATAGTATCCAAAAAGAATGGTCAACCTAGATTCTGTTTAGATAGTAGGAAGTTAAATTCTGTTACCAAACGCGATGCGTATAATCTTCCATATATATCAGAGATACTGGACAATCTTCGCGATGCCAAATTTCTTTCTAGTATTGATCTGTCCAAGGCATTTTGGCAGATACCTATTGCTGAAGAAGATAGGAATAAAACCGCATTTTACGTCCCAGGTCGCGGCACTTTACGTTTTAAGACCACAGCCTTTGGTCTGACAAACGCACCTGCGACTCAGCAACGTCTAGTTGACATGATGTTCGGCCCCGAATTTGAGTTAAGAGTATTTGCGTACTTAGATGATATTATGCTTGTAAGCAACACTTTCGAGGAGCACGTCTCACTATTGTTACGAGTGCTTGATAAACTGAAACAGGCAAATCTCACTATCAACATCGATAAGTGCCAATTTTTTAGGAGTCAGTTAAAGTATTTAGGATACGTCGTAGATGCTCAAGGTTTACGCACTGACCCAGAAAAAGTACAAGCTATTGTAAATTACCCAACCCCAACTTGTAAAAAGGACGTTAAACGTTTCTTAGGAACTGCTACTTGGTATCGCCGTTTTGTTCCTAACTTTAGCACATTAGCGGGCCCTCTAAACAAGTTGACTACTAACAAAAAGACATCTCCACCCTTCTCTTGGAGCACTGAAGCAGATGCCGCCTTCAATAATCTCAAAAAATGTTTAGTTTCTGCCCCAGTCCTGGCCTGCCCAGATTATAGCCAACCTTTTGAGGTCCATGCCGATGCAAGTAATTACGGCACTGGCGCAATGTTGACGCAATTAATTGACGGAAAAGAGAGGCCCGTAGCTTATATGAGCAAGTCTTTAACTGGTGCAGAGAAAAACTATAGCATAACAGAGAGGGAAACACTCGCTGTTCTCATTGCGTTGGAGCATTGGCGTTGCTACCTGGAGAATGGACAAACCTTCACCGTCTACACGGACCATTCCGCTCTTCAATGGTTTTTATCCCTTAGCAATCCAACCGGTAGACTAGCTAGGTGGGGGGTACGTCTATCTTCATTTAATTTTGTCATCAAGCATCGTCGTGGAGTAGATAACGTTATACCCGACGCTCTATCTCGTGCGGTCCCCGTATCAGCAATTTCCACATCTAACTCAATTACAACTACAACCGATTCTTGGTACAAAACAATATACAACACTTGTTTAAACAATCCCAGTAGTCTCGAAAATTTTAAAATTAATAACAATTCCCTTTACCGTCTTTCAAAAAACAAGTCTCCTCTTACTGCTGAGTTTGCATGGAAAGAGGTAGTTCCTAGCGAACTACGTGAGAAAGTGATTTCTGAAAACCACGATGAACCTACTGCAGGTCATTTGGGAATTCACAAAACTTACCTTCGCTTGGCTCTACGCTACTTCTGGCCGGGTATGCACTCAGACGTTGTAAAATTTGTTTCAAATTGCCCAACTTGTCTTTCCATCAAATCACCTAACCATGCTACCCTGGGTGAAATGGGAAGACCAAAACAATGTTCCCGTCCATTTCAGATGATTTCAATTGACTTCATTGGTCCACTTCCCACTAGTCGAAAACAGAACTGTTACTTACTTGTAGTAGTCTGTTGTTTTTCTAAATATTGCGTTATGTTTCCACTGCGCAGAGCAACAGCTGATGCAGTGGTGAAACATTTAGAGGACTCTGTGTTCCTTGTTCATGGTGTTCCACAAACAATTTTCTTAGATAATGGTAGCCAGTTTATTTCCAAAAATTTAGAAAATTTCTTTAAAAAGTATAAAATACCAAATGTATTCTTCACACCAAAGTACACTCCACAGATAAACACAGTTGAAAGGTACAACAAAACTATTGTAACCTGCATTTCATGTTTCATAGAGAACGATCACAGATCATGGGATGTTAATTTGCCAAAAATACAATTTGCCATGAATAATTCTGTAAGTGAGGCAACAGGCTATACACCCACATTTCTCATTCATGGGAGAGAACTCGTCACATGCGGATCCCACTACATTGATCCGAATATCGAGGACGAAGTTATTTTCTTACCTCGCGACATTTACTGCGATAATATAGGTAATTTAGCAGGCATATTTAATAATGTACAGGCTTCTCTTTGGCACGCTCACGTAAAGAATACGTCTAGGTATAATTTACGCCGAAAATCGGCAGAATTTCAAATTGGTGACATCGTCTGGAAAAGAACGTATTTCCAGAGCGATAAAGACCAATACTTTAGTAAAAAGTTAGCACCCAAATTTATCAAATGCAGGGTGGTAAGTAAAAACTCACCTTTAGTATATGAGTTACATGACATGAACGGTAAAGACATTGGTACTTGGCATATCAAAGATTTGAAATTAGTTAGTAGTTATCAATAAATTACTTGCAATACACAGAACAGATTTTTTTATCAAAATTTTGTAATTTTTTCCTCACCGATAGTCGCGTCGATGATTGTCACCTATTTTTGTTTTTGAAAAACGGAAGATTTACTTTAAGTCAACAGATCAATATGTCAGTTGCCTTTATTTATGATTTGGTGCCTCGTATTAATCAATAAATATTGAGGTTAGTTAGAAAGATGAATTTTGAAAGTTGAAGAATGTTTTGTTGATGTATGAATGGTAAGAGTAGTTCTTCTTATTTACATTATCGTTGGAATTTACTTATAACCTAGGTAAAGTACAACAAGAACGGCGTGATTATTAGGTTGAATTTTTCCTTTATTTAGTTAGTTTCGGATTTTTCTTCATAGGAAGTAAAATCCTGGAGGGGAGAGGCGAATCTGTAACGTGAATCTCTTTTAATTTACGTTAATCGCGATTTCAACACAATCGATTCTCGATTCACTTTTAATCGATAATCGGTATCAACCGTAGAAGCGGCAACCCCTACGCGGCGACGCGAAACGTCACTGACTTCACTCGGTCATTTCAAATCTCGAGAGAAAAAACGAACAGCTGTTTCGTACTGTCAGATTTTAATTTATTCCTTGGTGCCCTAAAACCACCTAAAAAGCCTTAATTACTCAATAAATAGTGTTCCCTATATTAAACACTAAATTCAGTTAATTTAGACCCCCGCTGTTGGGTAAGTGTGAACTGATATTTACCTATTTGTTAATTTGGCCTTGTAAAACTCTTTTCATAAATTCTGTTCTGATCTGTGTATGTTTTCCACTTGTTTTCTTTGGTTCTTTATGTCATGTTCTATTTTCACCTTCCTACCACTGTGCTATTCCGTTTCTAATCTCCATGTATCGCCACAATCAAACCACCCATCATGGCCCAGCTTACTTGCAATGGTGTGGAAAGGTGGATGCATGGAGACTCACTGGAAGAGGATCTAATCCCGCTAAATCTTCCAGGGTTCTAAGTTAACGTCTAAGTTAACGTCGAAGTTAACGTTGAAGCTCTCTTCACATCGTTGACCTACACTCTCCGCTACACCGTTTGGCCTTGGACCCCTTGGACGAGCTGCGGACACTCACTGCAGAGCCAGCACCTAGCCCTCATCGGAGACTCCTGCAGTCACCGTCCACACTACAGCAGGGATAGCCAGGCCAGTAGCGGAACACCTCTGAAGCTCGACCAAACCTAGAAACTGCCATCAGGGCGGTCGATCACGACCCATCTAAATCTTTAATAAAACTATCTTATTCTTTGTTCATGTCTTGGGTTTTATTAGCAACACAGCACAAGCGTGACAGCACGCATCACTTAAAAACTACTGAACGGATTTCGATGGACTTTTCACAAAAACATGGGGCTTAACTGAACTTAACATTTAGTCTTTATTTCAATCGGCTAGCTCAATCAAAAGTTATAGACATTTTTAGTTTTCAAATACATTAGTTAGGTAAGGTTATTATGCAATATATTGCTTAAAGTAGTATTTCCGTACCTACTATTCAGATTGCGATGAGTTTGGATTACATTTGGAGCTGCGAGTGGGAGTGGGAGTGGGCGTGGGCGTGGTGGTGGGATTGAGAGCGGAAGCGGAAGCGGTAGCGGTAGCGGAAGTGGGAGCATAACCGGGGCTGGACCGGAGCTGGAGCGGGTATGGTACCGGTGTAATTTGAGTGTTTGAAAATTCGCATAACTTTTGACTGAGTTACACGATTACGATGAATTTGTGGTATACGTATGCAACAAAGTAATGTAGGTCGGAATTTGGACTGCGATGGATTAGGTACGAGGACTACATTTGGAGAGACGAGGGAAAGAGGTTTGAGGGGATTTGAGGGGAGAGCTGAGAGGAGGGTTGAGGGGAGTGTTGAGGGAAGGGTTGAGGGGAGTGTTGACGGAAGGGTTGAGAGGAGTGTTGAAAGGAGGGTTGAGGGGAGAGTTGAGGATCTGGATCTGGACCTGGAGCTGGAACTAGGCCTGGACCTGGGCCTGGGCCTGGGCCTGGCCTGGCCTGGACCTGGCCCTGGCCCTGGACTTGGATTTGAAGTCTGAGTGGAAGTGGGATAGGGAGCGGAAGTGGGAATGGGAGCGGATCCTGTAGTCCACGCGAGCGGAGCCGCGGGCACAGCTAGTTCATTATATGAGTACACTTGGTACATTTATAGACGTCATTTTTTTTATCGACTACCACTTCCTAGGTGTTAGCGCTGTGAAGAAGAAACGGCGCAACAAACTTCACGCAATCTTTTAAAAATCAAGTTTGCATACAATTAATAAAGATTTTGCGAAGCTGAATTAACATTAGTGCCAGGCATCTTTGTCATTCAAATAAGCGTTTATTTTGTAATAGGCTTTGTGAACCTCGAGTCTATAGTATGGCAAAATAAAAGTAGTGTCTTCAATCGAATATAGCCCACTAATCTCTTTAAACCTTACACTAATCCGACTAATTCTCTCAAAAAGAGTTCATGGTACTATAACGTTACACCTAATAAATCTGTCACGCCGTGCTGCCAACATTTGGCCAGCGGTTGGGCCTCTGACATTTAGATACATTGTCAGCCAAGAGATGAAGTATATATTATTTATAACGACCTGAATCTTTTGCGGGCGGTTGTATATGCTTCCTGTAGTTATTGTAACAGTTTGGTCTCAGTCCGGGCGCTCCGTATTACGCCCACCAGCCTTTACGTCCACGTGAGTGTGTGCGTGAATTGTTGCAGGGCTGCAGAACAGAGCGCTCGAATATAAACGACATAAATGCTTCTCTTTCTTACTTAGCGTTGATATCTAGACGCAGGTTGAGCGTAGTATCTTTGTACCTAACTGCCATCATCATCAGGTTATTGTTGTCTCCACTGCAGGAGCACAACCCTCTCTCATCTGCCGGAGACAGACAGAGGATTTGGCCTACACTCCCCGCGCTGGCCAGACGGGTTGGGGAGGCCTGATTGATGTTTTATAATTCTAACATAACTGCCAGACGTGCTCTAAATAAGTACAATTCACGATGGCACGCCCCGGTACTTATAAGCGCGGGACGCGGGGAGTTAATCCGAACGTGAGTATGTTAGTGTACGCCCACATTGATGATTAGTGCGTAACTGAAATAAATGAATAGAACTGACACGGTAACAATATAATGAAATGTACTCGTAAAAGGTTTAGAGGAGTAAATAAAATAATAAATAAATTGCCGTGTGGTTTTCGGTAGAGTAGAATAGGACCACTCCAACTCTTCCCATGGATGTCGTACAAGGTGACTGAGGGAATACATTATAAAACATCAGTCAGGCCTCCCCAACCCGTCTGGCCAGCGCGGGGAGTGTAGGCCAAAAACTCAGTCTGTCTCCGGCAGATGAGAGAGGGTTGTGCTCCTGCAGTGGAGGCAAAAATAACCTGATGATGAAATATCATATAGGTACTTACATATCGATAATATTGTGTATACGATTATACTTCATTCCAACCAAATGTCATACGAAAACCAACGCTATTTGCGTCTCGGTAACATGTACATGAAAAGGTCACCAGCAGCAAAATCTGGTTTGTTATTATTACCATGTAAACTTTGCGGTCCACTTAGGAACACAATCTATTATTTATGTTGTTTTCGATACGCAAATGTGTTTGTTTAAGTACCTATAAAATCACTCTGATATTTTGTCAATTTGAAATAGAATAATAAATATACGAGATCTTCCCGTGGGTCCCAGAGGGGTAGGCAGAGACGATGTTTCGCCACTTTGCGCGATCCTGACACACCTCACTAGCCTCACTCACATTCACTGCATAACTGTAAGTATATCTCCTCACTAGAAACGTGACCACGAGACCAAAAAAGTGCGCGGGAGGGGCGCGCTGTGTCCGAAAATCGACACGCGCGAGACTGAAGTAAACAAGAGATATACCCCTTCTACATAATAAAACATCAATATCCCTATTTGAAGTCAATACATTATAAAACATCAGTCAAGCCTCCCCAACCCGTCTGGCCAGCGCGGGGAGTGTAGGCCAAGTCCTCCGTCTGTCTCCGGCAGATGAGAGAGGGTTGTGCTCCTGCAGTGGAGACAACAATAACCTGATGATATACCCCTTCTACCTATATCCGTTTCTGCGTATGCGACGTGTGCCTAGATTGCTTTTTGATTTCGAATTTGCATTATAATTATTATTTGCTAATTGCTTATATTTTCCTAGAAGCCTGTAGCACAAATTACTTAATAATTACTACGTACATCACTCCTTAGTATAACAGTATATATTATCTTTGGTATAGTCAGAGACTGTCAGTTGTAGAACCTGTGGAGAGGACAGCGAAACGGTGAAACACCTGCTGTGTGAATGCAATGCACTAGCTGCAAGGCGAATGAGTGTCCTGGGTGTGGCTTATCCAGAACCCAAGGACTACAGGCTTCTGCCCCTTAGCTGCATAATAGATTTTATGCAGCGAACTGTGGGGGACGGAAACACAGCATAGACAAAGGGGCTGACACAAAAGATCACACAGGGTCGACGTGTCGCCGGGCGTGCCTGGCCCCCTATTAAAAGATAAGATAAGATTTTTGGTATAACGAAAATACCTACGCTATAATCACCTACTCGTACTGTCAGACAATACGTTACGTTGTTATTACTCCGTACGAGCGGGGCGAGAACAACGAATGTTTAGGTACTTGTTGCGGTAGGCTCGTTTGAGTGACGGAGGCCTGCCTGTAGTACTTATGAAAATAATCCGTACTAGAAACGACAAACCCATTGATATGGGTTTCAATTACAGCTTTAATTGTGGGCTGTTGATTGTCATGGGTTTGTATTCAGGCCTAACGGACGTAAGGCGAACGCACTACCACTAGGCCACCAAGGATCATTTCATAAAATGGCAACACTGACTAATTGCTTTTAAAACATAGCTCAAAAGAACTTAGCTTCCAGAGCCGTAAAACACATTTAAAAACCTTTTAAAACCATACGCATATCCCTAAAATTAATTACACTATAACATACATGTGTTTAACAGTTGGTCCGATTAATATAGAATCTCAATCAACATGTCGCAATGACAAGCCGCCAACTTATTTTGCAGTTAGCTGTAGCGCTAGTAGTGAACATTATCTGTCATTCAAATGTTAGAATCACAGCTTCCGCGTTTTGCCACCCGCAAAAAAAGTTGGTACAACTACATTATAAAAAAAAAGTTCAATTTTATTTTATTTTCAGTTGTAAAACTCACTTTTAAATGGCAATTTTCGTCTTCCGTTTGCACGTTTATTTTTTCTAAACAGATTTATAAGCTTATATTTATAAAGTTCACTTTTCTTTAATGTAAGTAGGCAAAGTACACTGTTTTTTTTTTATTTGAATCTTTTTTTGTTATAATAGGCGCGGACGTTGGTTTTGTTTGCGGCCAGTCTCAAACTGGGTGCGTTTTATTCGCTCCACATTCACTAGGAATAATACGGGATGAGTGGAGCCGTCCTTGCTTCGTTTTTTTTTTCATTTTTCACTTCATAATGGCCTATTCCTTAAGCAACTACAATAACTAGACCTCAAACTCACGTTTTATAACACGTGTTTTAAACAGTGCTAAAAACTTAAAAACTCGTGTTTTGTTTTTATCATGCATACCCTGGCGATAAACATGCGGGAAGCAGGCGCGTATGAAGCTCTCAAAATGGTTGTGGTCACAGCCACCTGAAAATTAGCCAAGTGTGAGTCGGATTACGGACTCCCTCACGATTGATACATTGCATTCGTACAAAGGAGACGTTCACAAAATATATTAGCTTATCCGCTATCCGCCAAGCAATAATATTTCTTTGAGTGAACTACAAAGTCGCATAACTTTAGACAGAGTAAGCCGATTGCGATGAAATAAAGACTAAATGTTACTCCGAACTAACCCGTTTTTCTGAAAGTTATATCGATTCAGTAGTTTATACGTAATGCGTTCACAAACTAACAGACAAACATACAAAAATGATCTTAATGTGTTCTATTACTTATCCTTAGACCCCCAATTTCTTTTTGCATATATTTTCAGCGCACGTTTATCATCACCATCATCATCAGCCTGTAAGAGCCCACCGCTGGACATAGGCCTCTCCCAAGGCGCGCCACTGAACCCGATCCTCGGTTCTTCTCATCCAGTCTGCCAGCCGCCCTCCGCAGATCGTCACTCCATCTAGCCAGGGGGCGTCCCACACTACGCTTGCCGAGTCGCGGTCCACTCGAGAACTCGTTTACCCCAACGGTTATCGGTTCTCCGACAGATGTGACCAGCCCACTGCCACTTCAAAGTACTAACTTTTGAGCTATGTCGAAAACTTTAGTTCTCTGGCGGATTACCTCGTTTCGGATCCTGTCCCTTAGAGAAACTCCGAGCATAGCTCTTTCCGTTTTTATTTATTAGATTAGATTTAACATCAGCCTCATTCATCAGGGTCATTCGTGAAAATGGGGATACCCCAGGGTTCAGTTCTGGGCCCATTTCTTTTTCTTGTATATATAAATGACTTGCCCTTTTTAATACAAAACATGTCCAATATAGTTTTATTTGCCGATGACACTTCGCTGATTTTTAAAATTAGCAGAAAAGATTGTGAACTTGCTGAGGTAAATAATACTCTCACGCAAATTCTTAACTGGTTTAGTGTAAATAACCTTGCATTAAATACAAAGAAAACTAAATGTATTAAATTCTCCCTACCAAATGTAAGAAAAGTAGAAAATAATGTGACATTAGGTAATGACACACTAGAATTTATTAAAAGTACTGTGTTCCTGGGTATAACTATAGATTCATCTTTACAATGGGGACCCCACATAACTTCATTAGCTGGCAGATTAAGTTCTGCCGCCTACGCCGTAAGGAAAATCAGACAATTAACTGATGTTGCTACCGCGAGGTTAGTGTACTTTAGCTACTTCCACAGTATCATGGCATACGGTATCCTACTGTGGGGTCAAGCAGCAGATATAGAGACCATTTTTATCTTGCAAAAAAGAGCAATTAGGGCAATCTATAATCTGCGTTATAGAGACTCATTAAGAGAAAAGTTTAAAGAAATAAGCATATTAACAGTAGCTGGTCAATTCATTTTAGATAATATTTTATATGTCAGAAAAAATGTATCTCTCTTTTTGAGGCACTGTGACAATAATAGTTATAATACAAGAAATGAAAATAAACTTGTTTTACCTGGGTTAAGACTAAGTAAGGTCAGTAAATCGTTCACGGGGCAATGTATACGCTTCTACAACAAACTACCAGAGCAAATCTTAAATATGACGGACAGAAAGTTTAAGATTCACATTAAAAAACAACTTTGTAAGAAAGCCTATTATAAAGTAAACGATTATTTGAATGACAAAGATGCCTGGTACTAATGTTAATCCAGCTTCGCAAAATATTTATTAATTGTATGCAAACTTGATTTTTAAAAGATGTGTTGCGTGAAGTTAGTTGCGCCGTTTCTTCTTCACAGCGCTAACACCTAGGAAGCGGTAGTCGATAAAAAAATGACGTGTATAAATGTACCAAGTGTACTCATGTGCAATAAATGATTTTGACTTTGACTTTGACTTTGCCTATGTACCTCAATTTGGGATTATATACATGCCCACCGTGACCACAACGGTGGATCTATCTTTGGCTAAGTGTACGAAGGGCGTAAAATAAAAAGGACAGTGGCGTCTCTACGTCTTCTTTGCGCCGAGTCCAGCCAAGTGCGTGTTGCATCTATTCTTGCGCGCGAGTTCATCGCCGCTGCACCGACCGCCGCGCCTGCGCCTCTGCCCTTTGCGACACTATGTCGAAATATTATCACTAGCGTTACCCGCGACTTTGTCTGCGCGGAAATAAAGTAGAACACCATAACCAACGAATAAAGGTAATGGCGTTTCCTGACTCATCGCAAACTGAATTCCGCCGAACCTTACACTTCTTTGTTGTAAGTTTATACTACTTTGTTATAATGTGAGTTTTTGAAAACTATACATTCGCATAACTTTTGATTGAGTTACCCGATTGCGGTGAAATAAAGACTATATGTTACTAGCCCTATGTTTTTTCTGAAAACTCCATCGGAATTGGTTTAGTAGTTTTTACGTGATGCGTGCACAAACAAACAAACAGACAAAACTTCCCAAAATGGTCTAAATGTGTTCTATTACTTATCCTTAGCCCCCCAATTTTTTTGTAAATATCTTCAATGTACAGACACGCGAAGTTTAAGTTTTAATTAATTAGACTAGCTGTGCCCGCGGCTCCGCTCGCGTGGACTACAGGATCCGCTCCCGTTACCATTCCCGCTCCCGCCCCCATTTTTTTTGCAAATATCTTCAATGTGCAGACACGCGAAGTTCCCTTCCCTTTCCCCCATAGATGAAATGTTAATTTCTTTCCTAACCCGTTTACCTTATAAATAAAATCGTCTAATAAATAAAATCGTAAACATCGCGTGTCTGTGCATTGAAGATATTTGAAAAAAAAATTGGGGAGTCTAAGGATAAGCAACAGAACACATTTCGATCATTTTTGAAATTTTTGTCTGTTTATCTGTTTGTCTGTTTGTCTGTGAGTTTGTGGACGCATCACTTAAAAACTACTGATCGCACTTTGATGGACTTTTCACAGAAACATGGGGCTTAATTTGGTGTAACTTATAAGGCTTTATTTCATTGCAATCGGTGCAGGCAATCAAAAGTTATGCGAATTTATAGTTTCCGAAAACTCGCATACACTGCGAGGAGTGTAGGGTGTAAATGCTTGAATCACGTGCGGTAGCGGGAGCGGGTATCGTACCAATGTAATGTGAGATTTTGAAAACTATAAATTGGCATAACTTTTAATTGAGTTAGTCGATTACGATGAAAAATCTGGAGCTGGATCTAGAGCTGGAGCTTGATCTGGAGCCGGACCTTTAGCTAGACCTGGATCTGGACCCGGACCTGGACTTGGACCTGGATCTGGAGCGGGATTAAGAGTCTGAGTGGAAGTGGGATAGGGAGCGGAAGTGGGAATGGGAGCGGATCCTGTAGTCCACGCGAGCGGAGCCGCGGGCACAGCTAGTAATAGATAAATCTTTCATTAGAGGTCAGGTGGACTACCGGTACTGGTAGGCTGTTAACGATAGACTATAATATATGCCTCGTTGCTTCTGCGACATAATTGCGGAGTTGCTAAAAATAACTAATTATTATACTTTATTAGGATTTTGGCTAGAGCGTTCGTCGATCTGTCATCATTACGTTTGCTAATAATAGATTGCACGTAGCCACTGTAAGTCTATGACCCAGTTGGGTAGCAGCTTGCCTTGTGCTACGTGCGATTGCCGTTCAATCGCTATCGTCCCATTTAGTTACTAACTTTCGTAGCGGGTTACAAATTGAGAAATGTAATTTGAAAGCCAGTTATAAAGGTGACACCTTCTTCCCATTTAGTGGGTAGCTATAGGATAGCTAAATATGATCTAACTATTTACAGGCAGTGTCGGGGGGCCCTGGGCCATACATGTCGTGGCCCCTTCATAATGATAATAATATAAGCCTTTATTTACTACAAACATTTTTTTATACATATACATCAACGATCTCTATGTACTAGGTACTAGATACTACGCAGAACATTTAATTATTACCAAATATAGCCGCTACGGTTAAATAATGTCAATATTTAGTAAATAATTAAATGTTCTGAGTAGTATCTGCACAAGTTTCAAAGTGAATGTGAAAGAGTTGTGGCTACCTGCGTGGAACAGAGCGATTGTTTGGAACGCTCCATCTAGTAGTACATAGAGATCGTTGATATACATTCATTTATGCAATAACGTTTGGATCAATTTCATCTCTCTTTTCTTTGTTGCAGTGTCTCTGTGACAAACTGCAACAAAGGCTAGGAATAGAAAGGAGTGGAAAGCCTTGGAGGAGCCAAGGCTTTCCACTCCTTTCTATTCCTAGCTGGGTGTATATATTTGAAGGATGTAAAATAAGCAATAGAACACATAAGATACATAGATAGACATTTATTCACTGACACAACACAAGTTCACAAACAAGTAGAAAACATTTCGTGGACAAAACATAACACATCGCTTCGCGGGCACCCAACGAGACACAATAGAACTTCTACTGTTTACACGTCTACGTTGGGAGCCCGCGAGAGCGCAGCCTGGAGCCCTGCGTGTGTCCATGTATCGTGCCAGTGGAAAGGCCCTGACTCAGCAGGTGTCGCCGCTAGCACGTGGCAGCGACGCTGGTCATTCTGCCAGAGCCTTGTCGCAACGTTTTCCCGCAAAAATTAAGATATTTTTGGAATTTTTGTCCGTTAGTTTGTGCACGCATCATGTGAAAACTACTGAACCGATTTCGATGGACTTTTCACAGAAACAGGCCTTAACTCTGAATAACATTTAGTCTTTATTTCATCGCAATCGGCTTACACAATCAAAAGTTATGGGATTTTTTGTTTTCAAATACATTGGTAGGTATGCAATATAACAAAGAAGTACAATTATAATGTTCTGTGCAATTCAAAGTGCCGTGTGGTTTCCGGTAGAGTAGAATAGGACCACTCCAACTCTTCCCGTGGATGTCGTACAAGGCGACTATGGGAATACATTATAAAACATCAACCAGGCCTCCCCAACCCGTCTGGCCAGCGCGGGGAGTGTAGGCCAAATCCTTCGTCTGTCTCCGGCAGATGAGAGAGGGTTGTGCTCCTGCAGTGGAGACAAAAATAACCTGATGATGATAATGAATTCAAATTCCCATGAGTTAGGACTACATTTGGAGCTGAATTGGATTGAGAGCGAGAAGTCCACCCGAGCGAAGCCGCGGGCACAGCTAGTAAATAATGTTATGGTAGGAATGTATTTAGGGCCATCGATTTAGTTATGTCAACCACGCAAACACACCCATCATATCTCCTTAAACGTCCACTGCTGGACATAGGCCTTCCCCAATGAACGCCACCACACCCGGTCCTCCGCCCTCCTCATCCAGTCGCTTCTTCCACATAGACCGCTACCGTAGCCAGGAATGACCACGCTGGGCAAACGTGTTGGCCATCGCAGTACTAGGCCTCGCGCCGATGACGCTGCTGCCGCCACCGGTCAGCCAAACACACCCGTCAAGAAATAAAACAAAACCCATAATATCGAGACAATTTATTTATCATTTTCAACCTCTTCTGTATATTCTTCAAACGGTTCTCGTTCCCCTTGTCTACTGACTTCTTCATCTCCTTCTTCTCACTCCGTCTCCTCAAAGCCCTCACCAGCTTCACCTCGAAGAACTCCTTCAAGCAACGCTCGCATTGCTGTTTACCCCCTACCTTGCTCACCTCCCCAATATGCATATATTTTATATTATTCTTGTTTTTTACAAACATAAAACACACTTCACATACTTTAATGTACTTTACCTCTTTCAACTCTTCTGCCACGCCCTCTGGCTTAGCTTTCTCTGAAGCCTTTTCAATGCATGTCCAACCGTTGCCCCCTATCTTCGTTGTATATTTTGTTTCGTTTACTTTCAAATTAGCACAACCCCCTTCGATATCAGATCGTTCTTCATGCTCGAGCTTGTCTGATTCATACTGGAATTTGACCCAGCATTTAGAACATTGATACATATAATGATAAAGTTGAGAATGGCTTGTGTAGTCATGGTATTTAAGACCGCATTTCGAGCAATTATGGAGAAGTTGTTTCTTCTTAAAAGCGTTCTCGTGTTTCTTTTCAATGTGTTGGTTCAACGTTTTGTAGTTGCCCGCTATGTACCTATCGCAGTGATGGCAGACTTGGGGTCTACGTTGTCTAATCTTAATATGAATGACTTCGTGGGTATAAGTTTCGAATCTGAAATGGCAAGAAATATATCATCAGTCATGACCTACGGCGCAGAAACGTGGACACTGACGATGGGCCTGATCCACAAGTTTCAAGTCACTCAGCGAGCTATGGAGAGGGCTATGCTCGGGGTTTGTTTGAAGGATTCGTAATGAAGAGATCCGACGAAAAACGAACAGAAACGTGGACACTGACGGTGGGCCTGATCCACAAGTTTCAAGTCACTCAGCGAGCTATGGAGAGGGCTATGCTCGGGGTTTCTTTGAAGGATTCGTAATGAAGAGATCCGACGAAGAACGAACAGAAACGTGGACACTGACGGTGGGCCTGATCCACAAGTTTCAAGTCACTCAGCGAGCTATGGAGAGGGCTATGCTCGGGGTTTGTTTGAAGGATTCGTAATGAAGAGATCCGACGAAAAACGAACAGAAACGTGGACACTGACGGTGGGCCTGATCCACAAGTTTCAAGTCACTCAGCGAGCTATGGAGAGGGCTATGCTCGGGGTTTCTTTGAAGGATTCGTAATGAAGAGATCCGACGAAGAACGAACAGAAACGTGGACACTGATGGTGGGCCTGATCCACAAGTTCCAAGTCGCTCAGCGAGCTATGGACAGGGCTATGCTCGGGGTTTCTTTGAAGGATTCGTAATGAAGAGATCCGACGAAGAACGAACAGAAACGTGGACACTGACGGTGGGCCTGATCCACAAGTTTCAAGTCACTCAGCGAGCTATGGAGAGGGCTATGCTCGGGGTTTGTTTGAAGGATTCGTAATGAAGAGATCCGACGAAAAACGAACAGAAACGTGGACACTGACGGTGGGCCTGATCCACAAGTTTCAAGTCACTCAGCGAGCTATGGAGAGGGCTATGCTCGGGGTTTCTTTGAAGGATTCGTAATGAAGAGATCCGACGAAGAACGAACAGAAACGTGGACACTGACGGTGGGCCTGATCCACAAGTTCCAAGTCGCTCAGCGAGCTATGGACAGGGTTATGCTCGGGGTTTCTTTGAAGGATTCGTAATGAAGAGATCCGACGAAGAACGAACAGAAACGTGGACACTGACGGTGGGCCTGATCCACAAGTTTCAAGTCACTCAGCGAGCTATGGAGAGGGCTATGCTCGGGGTTTGTTTGAAGGATTCGTAATGAAGAGATCCGACGAAAAACGAACAGAAACGTGGACACTGACGGTGGGCCTGATCCACAAGTTTCAACTCACTCAGCGAGCTATGGAGAGGGCTATGCTCGGGGTTTCTTTGAAGGATTCGTAATGAAGAGATCCGACGAAGAACGAACAGAAACGTGGACACTGACGGTGGGCCTGATACAAGTTCCAAGTCGCTCAGCGAGCTATGGACAGGGTTATGCTCGGGGTTTCTTTGAAGGATTCGTAATAAAGGCTGGGGACCGCAGTGAGAAGAATAAAATGAGGTGCATGAAAAGGTTGATGAATGTGAGTGAGGCTAGTGAGGTGTGTCAGGATCGCGCAAAGTGGCGATCCATCATCTCTGCCTACCCCTCTGGGACCAAGAAGAGATCCGACGAAGAACGGAAGTCACCGACATAGCCGAAAGGATTAGCAAGCTGACGTGGCAGTGGGCGGGCCGCATATGCCGCAGAACCGACGGCCGTTGGGGCAGACGAGTTCTGGAGTGGAGACCGCGGATCGGCACTCGCAGGGTGGGACGCCCCGCCGCCAGGTGGAGCGAAGGTGGCCGGTAGCGGCTGGATGCGGAGGGCGGAGGACCGGGTGTGGTGGCGTTCATTGGGGAAGGCCTATGTCCAGCAGTGGTCGTCTAAAGGCTGACGTGATGATGATGATATCATCAGTAACAATTGGCAGTGTGGTTCCCCACTTAGAATAGTGCCACCCCCAAACTTCTCGTAGGTGTTTAGGCGACTAAGGGATTGCACCAGGGACGCGCAGCAGCGTTCTCCTGTGTATATTAAGATCATTACTGCGATGACCAATCCACCTGCCAAGCGTGGTGATTATGGCTTATCCCCAATGGACGGCCACCAAGTGGCATTGTATTGGAGAAGCTATGTTTAGCAGTGGACGTATTTCGACTGATGATATACTAGGCGATCATATCTAAGAAGCTCGCTACAAAATTGTAGGTATGCATCAGAACCTCAAGCAGGCTTAATTCCTCAAGTACCAGGCTACTATATCCTACAGGAGTTTTCAGAGTCGCTAATGTTGGAGTAAAAGCGCTAGATGTTATTGTGCCCCATTGCATCAGCCCACCAAAAGTGGTATTCTATTAAAGAGGCTTATGTTTAGCATTGGAAGTTGATGGTGATGATACAAAAACAAAATATATTTTGGAGTGTCCCTGGAATTGCATGTTTTGATCCCCCATCGTCACCAGACTACCAGGCGAGGAGACTTCTTTGCAGTAGACACACCACGTTCTCGCACGAAGCGTTTTGCTTCCTCCTTCATAATGCGAACTGCTAAGGAACGGAACTCCCTACCAGCTCGGGTATTTCCGGACAAGTACAACTTGGATAATTTTAAAGGAAGACTGAACAGGCATCTTCTGGGTAAGACACTCCACCTTAGGCCTCATCGTCACATACTATCAGGTGAGATTGAGGTCAATCAGGAATAAATAAAAAAATAGTCTTACCTGTTCGGAAACGAAACTCTGCAATGTTTACAAAAATACAATCCTGGTTTTAGCAGATCTTCATAGTGAACGCTATCAGCTGAACCCTCTGTTCTGTTTCCTAGCACTATTTTCCTCATAATCGGCTGCACTTTTCTTCTTTCAATTTTTTGTTTTCCCACATCTCCATTTTTGTCATTAAACCCATTCCTGAACGCACCTTGATCACTGACTTTCTCAACCATGTTGTTAAATAAATCATCTTCGTCTTCGGAATCATCTTCAAATATGATTCTACTTCTAATACTTGGCGCATCACCTTTAAATAATTCAGGATCACATTTTATGGATTCTTGATTAATTGGCTTGTATTCAAGTTCAGTTCGAATATTTTTTTGCTGGGCAATGTCTTTAACATGGGACTTACGGGAATGACTGTTTGCTGCAAACTCTGTTATACTATCATCCCACTGGACAACAGAAGTTTTATCAACTATGCCCTCAAATATTTCATTTTTAATGATCTTTTCATTACTAGCTCTTATTAACTCCGTTACCCTATCATCACAACGAATGACGGGTGTTTTCTCAATTATGCTCTCTAAAATTTCATTTTTAATTATCTTTTCATTACTAGCTTTAAATAACTCCGTTACCCTATCATCACAACGAATGACGGGTGTTTTCTCAATTATGCTCTCTAAAATTTCATTTTTAATTATCTTTTCATTACTAGCTTTAAATAACTCCGTTACCCTATCATCACAACGAATGACGGGTGTTTTCTCAATTATGCTCTCTAATATTTCATTTTTAATGATCTTTTCATTACTAGCTTTAAATAACTCCGTTACGCTATAATCACAACGAATAACGGGTGTTTTCTCAACTATACTCTCTAAAATTTCATTTTTAATGATCTTTTCATTACTAGCTTTAAATAACTCCGTAACGCTATTATCGAATCGAATAAGCGGTGTTTTCTCTACTATACACTCTATGTCATCATTTTTAAGAAACGATTCATTACTGGCATTAATTAATTCCGTTAAGTTATCATCACAACGAATAACAGGTGTTTTACCAACAATATTGCTGAGTATATCATTTTTTATGATATTCTTATCATTACAGGTTTTTTTAAGTACCTTACCATCAGTTTTTGCATCAACGTTCTCTATAAGATCAGTCCTTTTATCTTTAGCTGAAGTTCTTTTATTTTTTGTTTTCATACTCTCGTCGCGTTTAATAATTGGATCACTTTTAACTATACTCGCTAGTATATCAGGTGCGTTTCTAATGTGATTTGTAGCAGTGTGATGTTGAAGTTGCTGTTGTGATGCGAAGTGCGCGGAGCATTTGGGGCATTGGGGCAAGGGGTACCTCACAAGGGGTAAGACTAGATGCTCCTCAGCGTTGTGTAAGAAGTGGTCGTATCTGGAAAAGGAGAAAAATTCCATATAAATAAAAACGATATATATATTTGCCGTGTGGTTTCCGGTAGAGTAGAATAGGACCACTCCAACTCTTCCCGTGGATGTCGTACAAGGCGACTAAGGGAATACATTATAAAACATCAATCAGGCCTCCCCAACCCGTCTGGCCAGCGCCGGGAGTGTAGGCCGAATCCTCCGTCTGTCTTCGGCAGATGAGAGGGGTTGTGCTCCTGCAGTGGAGACAAAAATAACCTGAGGATGATGATGAAAAACGATAACTTCGCGTGTCTGTAAATCCCACTAATATTATAAATGCGAAAGTTTGGATGTTTGTTACTCAATCACGCTTCAACCACTGGACAAATCTGGATGAAACTTGGCACACATATAGGTTAGGTCCTGGAATAGGACATAGGATAGTTTTTATCCCGAAAAAGCATGTCATTCCTACGGGAAACCAAATTAATCGTTAAAAGCAGTGTGTAAATATCGAAACGTATGTAGACGAAGTCGCGGGCAAAAGCTAGTTGAATATGTATATTTTCAAATGATAGAACACATTAAGATCATTATTGAAATTTTTGTCTGTTAGTTTGTGCACGCATCACGTAGAAACTACTGAACCGATTTTCATGAACTTTTCACAGAAACATACATTAGATTTTTGTAGATTAGATTTATTTATTTAACTTTTACATCTTAAAAATTCAATTTTACATGTTATTCTAATATGGTATAAGGGATCGTCATAAAATAAAATAGTGTACAAAATATAAATTACAATGTCAACAATTCAAATAAAGTTGTAGTATACATATAACATACTATCTATGTCAGTATATAATATTAAAATAAATATTTCAAAATACACTTGGTATTAAATTATCACAAATTAAATTAAACGTCAGAGCCAATTAAATTTTTTTATATTCATTTTCCAACTAAACTCAATCACTTACGAGTCGCTGAGGACATGCTAGAACGAGTCAATTCCGACCCAACATTCATGAAAAGCATTGTTACTGGTGACGAGACGTGGGTTTACGAGTTTGACATGCAAACTATATTTCATTCCAGATTCATAGTCCTATGAAAACCAACGCTATTTACGTCTCGGTAACATATACATGAAAGGGTCACCAGCAGCAAAAACAGGTTTGTATTACCATGTAAACTTTGCAGTCCACTTAGGAACACCATCTATTGTGTATTTTGTTTTCGAGACGCAAATGCGTTTGTTTTCATAGGACTATTAATCTGGAATGAAATATAGTCAACAAGCTTCAGAGTGGCGCCTTCCAACTGAACCGAAACCGAAAAAATCACGCCAAAGTCGATCGAAAGTCAAAGTCATGTTGACTGTTTTCTTTGACTATCGCGGTGTCGTGCACTCAGAGTTCTTGCCGGAAGGTGAGACTATAAATAAAGAATATTATTTGAGCGTTATGCGGCGTTTAAGGGAGCAAATTCGACGAAAAAGGCCAGATTTGTGGAAAGAAAAGTCTTGGATTTTGCACCACGACAATGCACCATCGCACAAGGCCATTATTGTGAATGAATTTTTGACCAAAAACTCCACAAACATCATTGAGCAACCACCTTATTCACCAGATTTGGCTCCATGCGACTTTTTCTTTTTCCTAAACTCAAATTCCATTTCGTGGCACCCGTTTCCTTTGATAGAAGACATAAAGGAGAATTCGCGGCGAGAACTGTACTCAATTCCGGAAAAAGCGTTTCAAAAATGTTTTGATGATTGGATTATTCGTTGGCGTAAGTGTGTCACTTCTGAAGGAGCATACTTTAAAGGTGATGAAATAAAGTTGGATGAATAATTAACATTTTGTGTATTATCAACATTATTCATCTTTTCCCAGTACTTTCTTGACAGAGTAGTAAGTACATGGCTAATTCGCTACTTAGCCATGGAACATTATTTTTACTTTTTATTATTTTTTTAAATGGAAAATGTACATTAATGTAATACGAGTATGTTAAAATTTGAAATAATTTAATAAATTTATCATTTAGATCAATATTAGGGTCATTATATTAAATACTGGAGCACTTTAAATTTGGCAGTTTACGCTAGTGTGCCCTCTGACATATAGAATTTAGCTTAACTCGAAGTAACAAATAGTCTTTATTTCATTGCAATCGGCTAACTCAATCAATAGTTAGAATTTTTAGTTTTTAAATACATGCAATATAAGGTAACAAAGAATTATACTTAATTATTATTATTATTTATTAAAGTCGAGTATACATACCTAGTGTGAAATATGCTACTGCAAAATTCGCATTTCTCTATGCTGTACTTATATAAATCCCCATATTTACTACTGTGGCCGTTCTCTTTGCGATACGCTGCATTTGTGATCGGGTGTCCATCATTGTCGCTGTCTGAGTCATCCAGTGTGATGACCGTTGTCATCTTTAACGATTTTAGTGGTACTTCTTCATCCGAGTTGTCTGATGACGAGTGATGCATTCTGTTCGCCATTGTGATGATATCTGAAATGATATTGAAATCATACTTAAAATTATATGATATTGGAATTATGTGCCTCCAATGACTTAGAAAATACTACTTTTCATTGCTCCGTAAGCTTTTTGAGTATCCATTGAACTTAAAGTCATTTTGTACTCTCTAATGAATCATATGATATGTTCTAATAAATGTTTCATGACTTGTTAGAACGTACGAAATTACTTTTTAGTGAAATGCTTAAGAATAGTCTACTCCTGCTGGTCTAAGATTATTTTATTATTATTACTATGTGGATAACAGGCGAGCAGCAATTTGCTGGTATGCTTATATCTGAACTGGTGTATTTAAGTCTTTGAGTCTAGTTTGTTTTTAAAAGTGTTCACTGAGGCAGCATCGATAACGTACTGTGGTAACTTGTTCCCTAGATTTTGTAGGTTTCAATGGGGTCACCGCGATTGCTACGTTCCTGAAGGGAGGGCAGTTTTAAAATGTTCAGTCTTCAGTCCCGCAGTGGGGCAGAAAGGGATTTTTGTTGCTTTTCTCTGGACACTTTCCAATAAATCAATGTTATTCACAAAGTAGGGGTTCCAGATTGAAAATGCATACTCAAGAGGCCTTACAAGTTTTGTAGATCTTCAGTAAGGTGAGGAGTGAGGTGCTAAAATGATTTCCTAATAGCATACATGACACTCTTTTCACAACTGCATCTATGAAGTCTACCCATTTAAAGTTGGAGGTTACAAGTACACAAAGGTTCTTTTGTGAGTGCACTGGCGTCACTGTGACATCTCCAATTTTGTACTCTAGTTAGGTTGTAGGTAGGGGCCTCAATCTATCTATAAAAAATTTATTTACAAATAAAAATTGTATTTGCCCTTATTTGCAAAAATAAATTTTTGCAAAACATTACATGTCGAACCCACTACCTATGACACTTGAGTACAATGACCTAGCCACAAGGACAACGAGGCGGTCAAGAGCTTAAGTATGGTGTCAAAATTTATTATTATTAAATGGCAATGTTAAATTCATTTAAAAAATTGTAATATTACCGATTTTAAATAATCCATTGTGGTACAATCACTTCTTATGCTATAGACGAAACAGGCATGCCTCTCTCTTGCATTCAGTTATCAGTCGTCCCGTGCTGTCCACCAACAAGTCCAGAGCAGCACCTTGGCAAGCAGGGAGCCGAACAGCTGCAACTGAACGCCTCTCGTACCTGCTTACTTATTAGGTACCAGTAGTAAATCAATCATTCTGGGACAAGTGGAGGGCAGGCGTGCCAGAGGACGAGCTCCGACGAGGTGGTCAGACCCGGTGAGGAGGGTGGCTGGCGGATCCTTATATGAAGCAGTGCGGCTGGCCAATGACCGCTATGCGTGGAGGCGCATTTTATACGGTCGCGATCCTCAGCAGTGAGGGAACGACAGAGAAGAAGAAGAAGAAGTAAATCAATAGAATAAAAAAACCATTATTAATGCAGTTTATAAAAGTTTTAACAGAAAATTGTTGAATTACAAGTGAAGGTGCCTCAAAAATGGTTTTTACGCTTCGCGCTGGTCGCAGTAAAAGAAAGGGGGCACTGAGGAAAAATAAAATTTTTTGGCCTTTGTAAATTTTTTTCGTCAGGGACGGAAGTTATTCGAAGTCCCTGACGAAAAAAATTTTACAAAGAAAAAAAAATTTTTTTTAGCCTCCTTTTGTACACCCTAACACAAACAACGCCCCGGAAAAAAATTCACCACAATCAGAGATTTTTCTCCATAGCGCCCCCTTTTGTACACTCTGAAATAAAACCCTTAGAAGCCTTAGAAATAAAACCTGAAAATTAGGTAAGCTTATAAAAAAAAATATTTACATCAAACATACCTTTCAATATTCAGCCAGTTGCCTGAAGCTAGATGTCTATAATGTGACAATTAATTTTTAACATTAAATTAAAATGAACGTGTAATAATAACAATAAATTAAAAAGAACAAATAATGTGACAACAAAAAATCAATCGTTACCCTACTTTTAGTTTGACGTATTTTTGACAGTCAATTTTTTTAAATTTATAACGGCATTAGCTTCGAAGCCATCAGCCCAGATTAGACTCACAAACCAAATAAGGATGATACAGGCACCAGGTTCACAGCCACAGTTGACAACACTGCACTACGCCCACTATGGGCGCCCGTCATCGCCATCATCGTAACCAATGCCAGTCCAAGTCCAGTAGTTTTTTTGCTTAAATTTATTTCATCATCATATCAGCTCAAATCATATGTAAATAGCTGGAGGGAAAAACCTATGTAGAAGTGGAACTATTACTCACTTAGCAGTGGGTGGAAGTTGCACCTGTGTTTTCCTACACTTTGTACTTTACTGCCTCTTATAATCTATTCATGACACAAATAAAACCTACACAAGCATCATACAGATTCACCCCACGCACCCTACACACACACCCTACACACACACCCACAAATATTCCACACACACACACCATACACACACACACACATACACCTACTTTCATACACACTGTACACGCGGGATCTGATCCTATCTTTGTGCCTTTTTACTTTTTATTTTTGTGTTTAATTTTCACTGCATATAATAAGTAGAAATAAGTAGGTATCTTTTGAAATAAAAACAAATGTTAGTATTAGGAAATCTATAATAAAACAGAGTTACTATATATATTTGTATTGAAGAGCGGTGCCTCCTAACACAGACTTAGCAAGTCTAAAAGGAAACATCAGCCCCCAAATATTTTCTTATGTTACTCTTGTTTAACGAAAATATATTTTTTTTATCAGCCCTTAGACGTCCACTGCTGGACATAGGACTCAAATTTTTTATATCACTTTTTTTGATATAGGTATATCAATTTCATCGGCCTTCTATATAAATAATAATAAATAAATAAATATGTCAGACATTCACACCAATTATCCAGTCCCAAACTAGGCAGAGCCTGTGGTATGATTACTAGATAACGGATAGACATACTTAAATAAATATATAAACATCCAAGACTTGGGTACAAACATTCATATTCATCATACGAACATTTGCCATTAGCGGGTTCGAACCCGCAACCTCCGGTTTGGCAGTCCGAGAGCTACCCGTTCCGCCACGGAGGTCGTCATTAGACATTGATTAGACAGATAAGTGTAAAACCTAGCGTTGAGGATGGTGAGGGCTGCAGAGCAAAAATGTAGAAATTCGGAAATAAAATACACCACTTTTTTGACAGTATAATAAGAACAAAAGACTAATCAAAACTACATTTGAGAAAAGTACAAAAAACAGGCAGTAGTAAAAAAGGCCAGTTCGTCGTCATTAGTAAAGCTACAGAATATTCGTTAAATCTGTCTGTACGGCGTTTATTATTGCTAACTATTTATCTTTTTAAATTATTGAAATCGGACCAGTAGTTACAAATTTATTGAAAATTAAACATAAGTGCATTCACTTGATTGCTGTTAGCTGATGTTTGGTCGTATTACAAAAATAACTATACCAACATTTAGGATTGTTCATGTAGGTACTACATTGAAAACAAAAATACTCGTGTGTGTCTGATATGCTAATTTCGTGTTTTAATATTTTTCATCAAAATCATCATGTCAGCCCTTAGACGTCTACTGCTGGACATAGGCCTTCCCCCATGAAGGAAAAAAAAATTATTTTGTAAATATATTATTGTAAATTTTTTTTTTCCTTCATGCCTTCCCCAATGAACGCCACTACACCTGGTCCTCTGCCCTCCGCATCCAGCCGCGTCTGGCCACGGTCGTCGGTCCATCTGGCGGCGGGGCGTCCCACCCTTTAATATTTTTATCAATTCTTATTTGTTATAAATATATAAAAAAAATACTTAAGGTACCTAGTTAAGCACTTTGAGCAGCACTAGTAAAGTTGTAATTTGCGTTTTTTTCGTATATTTTAGGCGCCACAATTAATAAAAGTTCTATAGAAAAACATCTTTGTCTCTTTCGTTCTTGGACAAATGATGCACAGCTGATGCTGTCAGATACAACGATCAATGTAATATGGTGCAATAGAAACGTTTATTATTGAGTTGACGTGAGAGATCCCGGCTAGATTGCAAAATTCGGGATTTGTTTTAAATCCCTATTTTCCTTGAGTTCCATTATTCATTATTGATGTTACCAAGTATTAATAATAAACAGTTTCATAATTATGGTAATAACGCTTTAACAGTTTTCTTTAAATACGTGTTCTAGTGCTTTGAATAATGTATTATATTTAGGGACGACGGGCAACAGTCTCCTGTGTTTATTAAGATCATTCCTACGATCACCAATCTGCCTGCCAAGCGATCAGATTATGGCAAATCCCCCAATAGACGCTCACCAAAAGGGACATTCGGTTGGAGTGTACAAAAGGGGGCGCTATGGAAAAATATCTCTGATTGGCATGACAATTTGTTTGAGACATTTTCAAAATAAAAACATTTCAGCGCCCCCTTTTGTACACCCTAACCGGACATTCTATTGGGGAGGCTTGTGTTCAGCAGTGGACGTATTTCGGCTGGTGGTGATATATTAAACGTATTTTCAGGACTTGAAAACATTCGGCGAAGCGGATTTTGATCCGAAAAAATGGATAAATAAAGCCTGGAGCTCCAGCGGCAATCAAGATAAGGAGGTGTGAAGTTATAATATATATTTATATATTTCGTCCAACGATCTCTATGTACTACTAGATGGAGCGTTCCATACAATCGCTCTGTTCCATGCAAGAAGCCACAACTCTTTCACATTCACAATGAAACTGTGCAGTTACTATGCAGAACATTTAATTATTACTATATATTGACGCTGCGGTTAAATAATGTCAATATTTAGTAAATAATTAAATGTTCTGCATAGTAACTGCACAGTTTCATTGTGAATGTGAAAGAGTTGTGGCTTCTTGCGTGGAAGTAACTGCGTGGAAGTGCTGAGTAGTAACAGCACAAGTTTCAAAGTGAATGTGAAAGAGTTGTGGCTACTTGCGTGGAACAGAGCGATTGTTTGGAATGCTCCATCTGGTATTACATAGAGTTTGTTGATTTCGTCCTTCTATATGTTATTTAACATATAATTGTTTCAGGTGTTTGTGGCCAACTCAGTTACAAGGCTGCAACTATATATGAAACAGCTTACCAATTCGTTAGATGAAACTACAACACAGGTAAATATAATGTGATCAAAGATAACCAACTGACAATTCATAGGGTATGCTTGATTGCTGGGCGAATTCCAGCCACTATTAGCCTTATATATCTTATCTTCTTAGGGGGCCAGGTGAACCTGGTGACATTTCAACCCTTCAGGATCTTTAGTGCCAAACCCCTGTGCACAGACGGTGCCCCAAGCTGATTTGGTGCCCCAACCTTAGAATTTCTTCTTTGGCATATGCAGGTTTACGATGTTTTCGTTCACCGAAAAGCCTGTGGTATTATAATAAATAAACCATACTTAATTTTCGAATAACTCATTGGTATGGGCTGGGTTACACCAGGCTATACAACTATCACTATTAGCCTTACCGAGTCATGTGGGGCTCTGCTCTGGGTCTCAACACGGAGCCAGCCATGTTGTTAGCCACACATCACGCCAAGTGGTATCACAGAGCGAAAGGTGGGCGAAGGAAAGTCGCTTTGCGAAGTTGGTTAGCGGAAAGTAGCGATGCGTCGTCTCTGCCTACCCCTCTGGGACCAGGGCGTGAGCATTATGTATGTATGAATGCTTGATTTGTTGGAAAAATGGTGTAAGTTATTGACACTCTGGTACCCAAGAGAGGGTACCAGAAACAGGGTGTCATCAAACAGATCCTGGGACCGTACTGGACAAGAGTGGCTCAAGACGGAGCCTACTGGAGCGAATTTGAGGATGCCAGAAGGCACTCCGGAAAAAGAGAAATTTTATAAATAATTCTTAGTTATATAATAAAATAATTAAAAATAAGCTCCATTGCAAAATGATTTTGGAAATTCATCATTCATTTCTCTTTTCTCAGTTCCACACATTTGTAATTCATATTAATTTGAATGAGAAAAAGGATATGTGGCAATGTCTACCTGTAACTACTTTTTATGCTTTAGTTCCACTGACTCACATACTGCTGTCCTTTTCAGATAGTCACCTCAATACCACGCATCCTTCAGGATGCGTCAGCTCTTCAAGTGGAAGGGGCTCTCCTCCAGCAGAGGCTGCAGTCCCTCGAGAGCAAGGTTCAAGGTGTGGAGGAGCAGACAGGGCACTCCATCAAGAGCCTCCAGAGGATCGACCAGCTTAAGAGCCGGTTGGAGGTAGGGATGAAGTACTAGGATACCATGATTGTATAGGAAGCTTATACGCAAAGTTTGTATTATGCAGACAATAGAGGAACATACATCTCTATCGAGGATGAAGTACTTAGAAGTCATATGGGATTAAGTTGAATGGAATTCACAGGAGCCGCACTTCGAGCCATGGGGGCTAGGTGAATAAAATTATGTTAGAGTGCTTAAGTTGGAAAGGTAAATAGTATGGTTTGCAGTGCCGAATTGGATTTACTGTTACGGTGCTGTAAGAGTATTTTAAATAAATAAAAAATAAAATAAATAAGTACCATGAGATCATGACTATATGGGGAATGTAGTGTAAGATAGCTACATAGGTATAGTTAGATATTGGGAGTCCAGAGGATCGTTCAGCTCTACAGTTGGAGTTAGGAATAAAGTAATAGGATACCATAATTGTATAGGCCTCCCCAACCCGTCTGGCCAGCGCGGGGAGTGTAGGCCAAATCCTCCGTCTGTCTCCGGCAGATGAGAGAGGGTTGTGCTCCTGCAGTGGAGACAAAAATAACCTGATGATGATAGGAGGCTTAAGCACCAGAGAATAGGGATGCATTTTCTGTTGTTGTGACAGCATACATTTCTTCTAGAACCTGTGGTCTTCCATCCAGCATTCTCAGGTCATCGGTACATCTAAGGGCATAAGTTACAGGTCAAAACTGCATAGGAGATTCCACTTTTTTCTTGTTATAGGTCCATCTGGCACGGGAACGTCTCACTCTACACTTTTCTGCGACAGATCTGGCCAGCTCACTGCCACTTAGTTTACTAATCCTCGTACAATGTGTACTTTTCAGAACGCGGCTTCAACTCTGCGCGAAGCAGACAAATGGGCCGCTCTAGCTACGTCATTAGAAGACATATTGGAGACTGGAGTGCCAACGCAGACCGACAAGCTTAATGAACTGTCTGAACAAGTGGCTGCAATGACGGCTAGCCTTGAGGTGAATATATAATTGTACAATTATATTACATTGCCGTGTGGTTTCCGGTAGAGTAGAATAGAACCACTCCACTCTTCCCGTGGATGTCGTACAAGGCGACTAAGGGAATACATTAAAAAACATCAATCATTCCTCCCCAACTCGTCTGTACCAACGACCGTCGGTTCTAAACCCGCCCACTGAAACTTCAGCTTGCTAATCCCACTTACATAGATTATAACCTAAACGATAAATAAATATTTACTAGTAATATATAAATATAATATACATTATTAAATAATAATAAAATACATTTAATATATGGATTCCAATTCTAACTTAGTGACAGATAGTGTTCTTTACTTAATTCCGTGGCGGAACGGGTAGCTCTCGGCCTGCCACGCCGGAGGTTGCGGGTTAGAATCCCGCTAGGGGCAAATGTTCGTATGATGAATATGAATGTTTGTACCCAAGTCTTGGATGTTTATATATTTATTTAAGTATGTGTTTCCGTTATCCAGTAACATAGCACAGGCTCTGCCTAGTTTGGGACTGGATAATTGGTGTGAATGTCTGAAATATTTATTATTTACTTAATTCGAATTATGAGTGACTGCTATGCCAACCCAGCACTAGATGGATGGGATGACACAGGGATGCACCTTCCCGCCCCACTTTTAATAACAGACTGAAAAACTGGCTGATAGAAAATATGTTTTATGATTTAAAACAATTTTTGGACTTACCCATGTTACTGTAAAAGTAATTAAGTAAATATATAAATATTCATAATAATAATTAGTAACAAATACCTACATTTTTCTTTAATTTTGTATATTGATGTATACGCTATTTTTGACGTTTTATGTAATAACATTTAATTTAATTAACTTATGATATGATATTTTGAATATATCGACATAACATTTTGACTTGTAACAATTGTTATCTTATAAATAAAATCGTAAACATCGCGTGTCTGTACATTGAAGATATTTGCAAAAAAAAAAAATTGGGGGGTCTAAGGATAAGCAACAGAACACATTTCGATCATTTTTGAAATTTTTGTCTGTTTGTCTGTTTATCTGTTTGTCTGTTTGTCTGTTTGTCTGTTTGTCTGTGAGTTTGTGCACGCATCACTTAAAAACTACTGATCGGACTTTGATGGACTTTTCACAGAAACATGGGGCTTAATTTGGTGTAACATATAGGCTTTATTTCATTGCAATCTCTGCAGTCATTAAAAAGTTATGCGAATTTATAGTTTCCGAAAACTGAGTGTAGGGTGTAAATGCTCGATTGAATTCGTGAGCGGTAGCGGGAGCGGGTATCGTATCAATGTAATGTGAGATTTTGAAAACTATAAATTCGCATAACTTTTGACTGAGTTAGTTGATTACGATGAAAAATCTGGAGCTGGAGCTGGATCTAGATCTAGAGCTGTATCTGGAGCTGGATCTGGAGCCGGAACTTTAGCTAGACCTGGACCCGGACCCGGCCCCGGACACGGACCTGGACCTGGACCTGGACCTGGACCTGGACCTGGACCTGGACCTGGACCTGGACCTGGACCTGGACCTGGACCTGGACCTGGATTTATAGTCTGAGTGGAAGTGGGATAGGGAGCGGAAGTGGGAATGGGAGCGGATCCTGTAGTCCACGCGAGCGGAGCCGCGGGCACAGCTAGTCAATAAAATTTTCATTTTCATTTTCGATGACAGTAATGTCTTCTGACTCTGCTGTTTTTCTTTCAAGGTGCTAAGCGATGCCCCGGACTATGAAAAGAAGAGATTGCAGCTGGAGACGTTGTATAACAGACTGGAAGCTGCTGTGAGTCCACCTCTGATCGAGGCCCTGACTCATATGGACGCTGGTGAGGAGATTGCACTTATGTTATAAAATTTCGTCCAAAGGCATTGTCCTTGCGTTGTGAATTTATCCGAACGTCAGTATGTATATGTATGCCCACATTGATGATAAGTGCGTAACGATAGAACTGACACAGTAACAATATAACTTACTAGCATACAGTGACATGTAAATGAGGGGGGCATGCCGTCGTGAACTGAACGATCGGTATCATCATCATCAGCCTAAATACGTCCACTGCTGGACACAGGCCTCCCCAACAGAATACCACCTTTGATTAGATGTCCATTGGGGGATTTGCCATAATCACCACGCTTGGAAGGCGGATTGGTGATCGCAGTAATGTCTTAACATACACACACAAAGGAGAACGCTGCTGCCCGTCCCTGGTGCAATCTCTTCCTTGCTGCTTCCTAGTCCTTGACGACACCCACGGGAAATATAGGGTGGCCCTATTCTAAGCCGGGAACCACACGGCAACGGCACGGGAACGATCTGTATAAGAATGATATATCATCATCATCAGGTTATTTTTGTCTCCACTGCAGGAGCACAACCCACTCTCATCTGCCGGAGACAGACGGAGGATTTGGCCTCCACTCCCCGCGCTGGCCAGACGGGTTGGGGAGGCCTGGTTGATGTTTTATAATGTATTCCCTCAGTCGCCTTGTACGACATCCACGGGGAGAGTTGGAGTGGTCATATTCTACTCTACCGGAAACCACGCGGCAACGAGTGATAAAGCCTCGTATCCACTAGGCAACAATTGGTGCGCAACATGTGACGCTCAACATGTTCGGCAACGTAGCAAAACAACGCGCGACATTGCCAGCTGGCGCGTAACATGACGCGCGGCTTGTTGTTTGTTTCTTATCTTATCTTATTTTCTCAGGGGGCCAGGAAGACCTGGCGACACTTCGACCCTTCAGGATCTTTTGTGCCAAACCCCTGACCACCAACGGTGCCCCAAGCCGATTTGGTGGACTTCACACACGCCTCAGAATTTCTTCTTCGGCATACGCAGGTTTCCTCACGATGTTTTCCTTCACCGAAAAGCCTGTGGTATTATAAATAAACCGTGCTTAAGTTTCGTAAAACTCACTGGCACGGGCGGGGTTTGTACCAGGACCTCATGAACGTGAGGCGAGTGCACAACCAACCAGCTACCACGGCTCTTGTTGTTTGTTTAGAGAGCATCGTTAGTCGAGCATCAATTGTTGTCGACGACTGATCGTGCGCAGACAGACAACGTTGTTAAACAACATGTTGTGTGTTGACTCGGATCCTTCGATAGCTCAGTTCCTTAGTGAATAAGTAACAACCCCACCAAAACACTATATATAGCAATCACCAGGATATATTGGACAGGAAGGACTTACCAGATTCACTGCAACTCCTCGCTCCAACGTTCGTAAAATCGTTTCGCGGCCGCGACGCGGATTTATAAAGCAGTGCGAGGTCCAGCGATGATGCGCAAGTGTCGAACAGGCTCCGGCCGCTCCCTGAGCCCCTGGTGATAGTTTTTCCTATACCCTCGCGAAAACGAAAATACTCGCGTCTTTACAAACGGTTGAGCAAATTGGTGAAAGAAAAGGTACGGTTAGGAACCAATCAGCTGTTAGTACGATATGTCGCGCGCCAAATGTTGCCTAGTGGATACGCGGCTTAAGAATGATAAATTATGTGAGGTAAATTGTAAATGGTCGTTTGTCAGACCGGACGGCGACGTACGTGTCCGTATTCGGCGGCATGTGCCGCGCGCTGTCCGCGAGCCGGTGCTGGCGGCGCGCGGCGGCGGCGCGGCTGGCGGCCGCGTGGCGGAGGCTCGACCAACACTCGCTGCACGCGCTCACCACGCTGCTGGCCGCAGAGGCCAGCAAACAGGTACCCGCCCGGCGACATCGAGTACTAGGCTGCCAGAAACGTTTGGAAGTCAGTGTGGACAATTTCTTCTCAATAGTAGGATTGAGTTGCAACATAAAGTACTAGGCTGCCATGAACATGTGGGAGTCAGTGTGGTCATTTTTCTAGCAATGTGGATTTATCAGTGTCTGATTAAGTTGCAACAGAAAGTGTCTATCAACTTATGAAGTCTCCCTTCATTCTATGCGTAGCAACATAAAATACTAGGCTTGCAGGAACGTCACGAGTCAGTTTGGTAATTTTCTTCTCAATGTGGATATTATTCATCAGTATAGGATTAAATTGCAACAGAAAGTACTAGGTGAGCATAAAATTGGAGAAGTTTGCTTTGTGTCTAGCCCCTCCACTAAGATATTTAAACCTTAATCCATGCTTGCATCCATCGCCGCCAGTCCACTCCCACGTGTTTCTACTCGCTTTATAATGTCAGGCGCGGATACATTGAGGGGACTACCAACTACCTAAGTAGATTACAACTCCCCCCCACCCCCACCCCCCCGTCCCGCTGTATAATGTCAGGCGCGGATACAGGGGGAGGGGACTACCAACTACCTAAGTAGATTATACCCCCCCCCCCCCCTCTCTATCGTCTTCGTTAGGGAAAAACGAGGGCAAGCATTTAAATGGAGGAAATTGTTTTAGGTTGACTGGCTGACGAATGTTCTGAAATCTGAAACGCCTGTGACTGAACTCATCAGACTGTACACAGACTTGCTGCTGTCCTTGGAGCCTTCTCCCTCTAAGGTAACATTTTTGATAATAAAAAAAGCCTTTATTGTAATGCAATAAGTTATAATAAGTAAATTAATTAATTAATAAATTATATCATTCAATCCTTATATGATTTTATTCGTGCCCCGAGAAGTCAGATGTCTGGTTAACCAAACATACTCTCTACTATTTACTACTAAATCTACACACGCACACACACCCCCCATGCATATACACACGCACACACACCCATAACCCCCCCCCCCACACACACACAGACACACGCATATACACCCCCCGCACACACACCCCTACGCACATACATTAATTGTTAAATATAAGATATACACATATACAAGTATTATTTTATGTCTCAAAGAGGGCCTCAATGAACCTTAGTCATGTTATTGAACATAAATATTTTGTATTTTGAGGCCCAGCAGACCTCGGTTGGTCTCGACTGTCTTTAGGATATGTATAAATTAACTTCAAAAATAGTAGATTCCACTTTAAGAAGCTTTGCTTTAAAATTAATAGCTCCCTATATTCTGGAATCACAAACATATAGAGCCGAAATATTTAATTATTATTTTAAAGTGCCTTAATTTTATGTTGTTATTTTCATTAATTTTACGGTGATTTTAAATAAATCCCAATGTTTTATTAGGTGGTGTCAGCCAATCTGAAGCTATGCTCATCTCCTGAAGAAGGCATAATGCTGCTCAGCGACCTGAAGAGGGATATAGAAGAGTTCGTAGCATGCATCGCAAGCGTCATGGAGGCACCGAGGCCGCAAAAAGGTAATAAATCATTATCAGCCGAAATACGTCCACTGCTGAACATAAGCCTTCCCAATAGAATGCCGCTATTGGTGGGATGTCCATTAGGGGATCTGTCATAATCACCACGCTTTACCCGTTGCCCGTCCCTTGTGCAAACAAGATATTTGAGGTGTAATAACTGTCGCCAGGGGATTGTTCTAAGAGATATCAAAAAACTTGAAATTGATATCATCTTGTAAGACACACCCACTTGCACACCCGTCTACAGTCAAACACACCCTGCATACACACATCCACATACACCCGCGCACAATCCCCCCTAAAACACGCCCCTCATACACACATACCCCCCCAACACACACACACATACACACACTTACACACACCCGCACAAACATTCACCTTTAAAACTGACATTTAAACCACAAGTTTCTGCTTAGTTTAAAAGTCAAGAGTGATGAATACATTACTTGTTGAAACTAATTTTAAATTACATAAATTATTATAATTTTTAAATGTATGTCCCACGTGACCCGTTAGATTAGATAATATTTATTTTTTTCCTTTTTACATCTTAAAAATTCAATTTTACATGTCATTCTAATATGGTAAAAGGGATCGTCATAAAATAAAATAATGTACGAAATATAAATTACAATGTCAACAATTCAAATAACGTTAGCCAGTGGGCTTCATCCTTGTTGTCTTTGTGTAGAAACTGTAATGCCGTCGACTGTGAAAGAGCTCGGGCGAGCGCTGTACGCGCCGCTTCGAGAGCTGCTGCCCCAGTACACAGAGCTGCAGAGTCAACTGTTCCTCGGCAATTTGAACGATCCGCTGCTCAAGCAGGTAACTATGATAATACTGACTTTTAAAAGTGACATAGAGTCTTCTTTCGGCGAAATACACTGTCTACGATGTTTAGGGTGCTTCCCCTTCTTGTCCCATAGGTTTGGTCCCTGTATAAATACCCCCCACCCCCCCCCCCCCCCCCCACACACACACACACACAAACACACCCCCCCATATCCACACACAACCAAACATACACACCCATTGTACTAATTGTATTATGAGTTGTAAGAATTGTTATGAAAAACGAAATAATTTATTATTATTATTATGATGCCCTGGGTCCCTACTCCGTAAGCATTTTAGAGAATATCCTTAGTAACTGCACAACTGTCAGTGAATGTAAAGGAATTGCGGCTCCCGAAGCCGCAGATGCGTGGAACAGAGCGATTGTTTGGTTCGCTCCATCTAGTAAGTACATAGAGATCGCTGGGAATAAGTATTAAATACGTAGAAATACTGCACAGTATTTATTTCAAGAGCTTGGCTAAAATATGACTAAAGAGGAAAGCTTCGGCTTTTCCTATATTGAATGATGAATGAGGCAAGGCGGCCTCCAAATCAGCTCCTCTTTTATTATTTCGCCGACATATTTATTAATTTCTTGAAAAATATCGTTGAATAGAGGCTCACCAAATAATAGATGGTGTTCCGAAGTGGACTGCAAAGTTTGCATGGTAATACTAATCTGCTTTTGTTGCTGCGTCACCGTTTTCATGTACATGCTAACGAGACGCAAATAACGTTGGTTTTCATACGACTGTTGGTTTGGAATAAAATATAAATAAATTGGCTTACAGGTTAATTAACAATTACGTTCATCTCTTAAAAGTTTAACTAGAAGTTGTTGTCCAAACTGATACACCCCCTTTATTGTACCCAGGAGGATCTTCTAGAACACTCCACAGCTTTGCTGTCCATATCGGAGAGGTGTGGAGGCTGGCTGAGCACAGCGTACAGCAGAGCGAAGAAGATAGCTGGTGTCGCCATATACCCCTACTACGCTCCATCTGTTGAGGTACGACTTGCTAGTTAAACACTCTGCTTTTCACTTCGACTACACGACGGAAAAAATTAAGAAATATTTACAATTTGATCTGCAATGAGGTGATCCGAAGTAGAACTAAAGTCACTGATATTGGCGAAAGGATTACCAAGCTGAAGTGGCAGTGAGCAGGGCAGAAGGATCGAAAATATGAAAAAGGTGTTCTTAAGCGAATGGATTTGACGTATGTAAACGCTTTATTGTACCAAAATTAACAATAACAAAACGGCGTACAAAGGCGGACTTATCCCACTTAGAGATCTCTTCCAGTCAACATTATGGTAACTGATAGAACTAGTATAATCCGTTTAGTACCAAATTTGGATAAAGATTCATGATTAGAGATTCAGGGCTCTACGTAACAATCAAACACCTATGTCCAGCTGTGGACTTATTCGCATAGTACAGTAAATCGTCAATTGGAAGATGAGAATTATCTATTAATATTTTCCTTGTTACAATAAATCAACCTCGTTTGATGTTGTGGTGCCCCTTGCCACTAATATTAACTGTGGACCACTCATCATCATTGTCGGCCTTCCTTCAAACGTTAATCCCACTACTTTAACCAAAAGCAACCAATTTATAACCAGGTGGACCGACGACCTGAAGAAGGTGGATGCGGAGGACCGGGTGTGGTCACCACACATTACTGAAGGCCTATGTCCAGCAGTGGACGTCTAATGGCGTATAATGATATGATAATGAACCAATAATCGTTCCCCAAACTACCAGGATAACATAAAACTCAAGATATCTTCCAGGCCTTCATCACGGCGCTCTCGTCCCACATATCGTCGCACAGCCGCCGCATAGAGACCGCCTTCCTGTCCTCGACCACAGCTGGCCAGACCACTGGTGTGCTGTCGAACACGTTCCCAGCTTCTCTGGTGCTGGAGTCGGCAGCCGCTGTGCTGCTGGATACCCTGGCTGAGCGGCAGAAGGTGGAGCAGGCTGATGAAGGTGAGAATATCCTATTCATCCTGTTAACCGAACGAAACTACCAGGCGACCATATCTTTGAAGAAGTTGAGTACCGTCTCTGCCCTATGATAAATGACTTAAGTTCGTTTTAATTTTAACAGTATCATTGAATAAGGTGCTAGGACGAATGCAGCAGCGTTCTCCTGTGTATATTAAGATCATTACTGCGATGACCAATCCACCTGCCAAGCATGGTGATTATGGCTTATCCTCAATGGACGGCCACCAAGTGGCATTGTATTGGAGAAGCTATGTTTAGCAGTGGACGTATTTCGACTGATGATGTACTAGGCGATCATAAATCTAAGAAGCTCTCTACAAAATTGTAGGTATGCATCAGAACCTCAAGCAGGGCTTAATTCCTCAAGTACCAGGCTTCTATATCCTACAGGAGTTTGTAGAGTCGCTAATGTTGGAGTAAAGGAGTCGCTGTTGGCATTTGGAGCGCTAGATGTTATTGTGCCCCATTACATTCTAATACATTAAGTACCAGGAGACAATAAAGTCGAAATTCTTTAATGCCTACGTCGAAGCTCAGAGTTTGATGGTTATACCGACATTGCTGCCAGGATCTGGCTAGGTTCACTGTGCGTCTGTGAGGTTGGCATTTGGAAGATTTGGTGTTGTTGCGTATTCAACATTTGAAGTACCAGGAGACAATGAACTCGAACAACTTCCACAGAGTGTAAAGACCAGCCGCCACTGCTGGATTTGCCAACGCTGCTCTTGGATGCGGATGCTCGACAGAGGCTATCCGTATTAATGGCGGAGCCCCAGGCCTGCGTCGCGGGTCTGAGGCGAGCGAAAGACCAGCTCAGAGGCCTGGCGCGGGCTATATTGAGGAACCCTGTGGATGCTCAGTTAGGTAAGCGGTCAAATTATACAGAAGTTGGTGCATATTCGTGACATTTATAAGTAACTAGCTGTTGCCCGAGACTTCGTCCGCGTGGACAACTTAACATCACAAATTATTATGTATTTCCCGAAGGAATGGGATGTTTTTTCGGAATATAAACTATCATATGTCCTATTCCAGGACCTAACCTATATGTGTGCCAAGTTTCATCACGATCCGTCCAAAGGTTGAAGCGTGATTGAGTAACAAACATCCAAATATCCAAACTTTCACATTTATAATATTAGTAGGATTGATAGGGAGCGGAATCTCATGGCAGAACATATTTTTTAAATAATATTTAGGCTTGGTTACAAGACCTTTAAGCCATTGGTAAAACAACCGAATTATAGGGACGAGATATATTTTATCGAGTTTTCAAGCTACAGTCTTTTCAATTATAAATTGTGGTTTGAAAGAAGATACAGGAACGTGGGTGAAATCAAGGCAACTGAGGAATTTGCACCAGGGACGAGTATCAGCGTTCTGCTGTGTATAATCGTCTCTGCCTACCCTTCTGGGGCCAGGGCGTGAGCATTGTGTATATAAATAAAAGCGAATGTATACAGCGCTTTACATTCGCTATACAATGTTTCAATACCTAATTTATTTTACAATATATTTATTTACAATATTTTATTTTTAGAAATGATTTTAACAAATAGATCGTACAGTTCACGACGGCTCGCCCAACTCCTCTGAATCTCTTACATGTCATTGTGTGCGTTATATTGTTACCGTGTTGGTTCTATCGTTACTCACTAATCATCAATGTGGGCATACGTACACTAACATACTGACGTTCCGACTAGCTTCCCTTGTCCCGCTCTGACCCCTAACTGGGCGTCCCATCATGAATTGAACGACCTATAATACCTTTTCAATTAAATGTCTATGTAGAATAGAACAGAATAGAATAGAATAGAATAGAATAGAATAGGTCATTTATTCATAGCTACGACACACACATACATGAGAAATAAACAGAACAGAAATTAATAAATTACAATTTAAAAATAATCAAGGTACATATGTGTCGCAGCAATAAAATGGCGCTGACTCAGCATAATGCTGCAGCACGCAACGCGAACTCCAGCGCTAGTATTCTGTCAGCACCAGGTCAAGTGACTTCACAGATTTAGTTTTTAAATTATGCTTAGAGGGCTGTCAATGTATTGGTCGTCATAATAATATTAAATATATATAATTTAAGTTTGTAAATTAGTAGAAATAAGGGCATTAATAAGAATAAAATGTACGTGTTCTAGACAAGATCCCTCAGCTGCCAGTGTGGAGTAACAACGACGCCCTCTCCACTGATCTGCCGGACTTTGCTCTCTCGCCCCAGGAGTACATCACAGAGGTAAATATAAAGTATCATCATCATGGACATAGGCTTTCCCCAATGAACGCCACCACACCCGTTCCTCCGCCCTCTGCATCCAGCCGCTACCGGCTACCGACATAGCCGAAAGGATTAGTAAGCTGAAGTGGCAGTGGGCGGGCCACATATGCCGCAGAACCGACGGCCGTTGGGACATTCCCGCCTCCTCACCATTCTCCCCCCGCAACTCCTCTAAGCGAGGATCAACGGAGGTAACTGCAAAGACACCTACCAGTGAAGGTAGGGCAAGTCCCAGGTCATGAATTTACGCTACCTTGGGCCCCAGACAAATTTAATTAAAGAAGTAAAGAGTCAAAGTAGGAAGAGAGTTCCCACTTCCCCTCTAGCAAATGGGAGTGTAGCAATGAAACGATGACCAGAGTGGTCACGTCGGGGGGTTGGGGGGTTTGGTGTGGCCAAGATACGCCTGGCCACCTAGTTTGAACACCACGGACGTATTAGCGCCTTTGTGACGCAGTGATCTGTGACGGAGTAGCAGAAGGCTACTTCGTATAATAGTGCCAATAATAGGCATGGTAAAAACGCTTAAACGCTCGGAAATTGTGACGGTTCGCAACCAGATATCCATATCGGCCGTTGGGACAGACGAGTTCTGGAGTGGAAACCGCGGATCGGCACTCGCAGGGTGGGACGCCCCGCCGCCAGGTGGAGCGACGACCTAAAGAAATTGCCAATAACCAAAAATAAATGTCTACGATTAATGTGGTGATTTCCGTTAGTACCTGATGACGCTGCCGCAGCATTTGGAGATGCATCTGTCAGAGAAGCAGGCGCCGTGGCAGTTTCTGTCCGAGGTACGTCCCTATCGCCGTAAACAGGATTATGAGAAACTCTTTGCAATATGTCGAATACTACCAGTCCATGAGAAGGTGAAACTCCTATTAGCTGTAGAAAATTGTAAGTGCGGTCCATATTTGACACCAAGTGACCACTTACGCTTCACCAGGAGTGTTGACCAACAACTGTTTTGTGTGCCTAGAGTCTGCAACTACTATGGTGAAAGAACAAGGCAATATTTGGTACCCAACATTGTTAACACTATCCCACTAGGCATCAGAAGCAATGTAATCAACAAAAACACTTTCAGAATCAAATATAAGAAATATCTAGTAAACTCATTAACGTAACCTCAATCTTTTTGTGCTAATATCAAAATTAAAAACTTTGCAACTTTGCTTTGCTATTCACCATTGCGTAGTGATATTTAGTATTCTCTGCCATAGATGTGTATAAAGTAAGAGAGCAGTTTCTGCCAACAAACTGTATTATAGTTTGGCGGAGTTATTGTATGTATATTTTTTAAGAGATGAATAAATGATTTTATTATTATTATTATATACCTACTCTCTCACGCGCCGTCGACGGCTCACTGGCCCCGCCCACATCGCGCGCTGTACCGAGTATAACAACGCTAAGTCGAGCGCCTTACGACATATTTTCGGGCGCTGTCGGCATCATCAAACGCGTAGCGGTCCGCCTACAAATGGCGCGCTGTACGGACAAAACAAACGCTAAGTCGAACGCTTAAGACACATTTTCGCGCGCTGCCGGCACATCAATCGCCTACGCTCCGCCCACATATCGTACGCTGTACGGAGTAGTAACAACGCTAAGTCTAGCGCGTTAGAAATATTTTTGCGTGTATTGCCTGACAGTGGGAAGGACTAGATGATGAAAAGCGTAGGTATTTCTGTTTTCCCAGTAAGTGGTGTATGTTAATTTAATTTTAATTTAATTTATTTATTTTAAAGATAACATTGATCCATTTGTCTAACACAAATTAAGACTTAAACTATTAAAAAAGACTTAAACTACATTAGTATTTAATAACTAAAAATGATTTAGTCCTCTGGGTGAGTGTCCACACCAGAGGACTGTCCATTCTATTTGCTATCATTTTTATAAGATTTAATTTTTTATTTATTTATTTTTTATTTTTGCTATTATTATAAGAACGTAACTATAATATTTTAGCTCTGGACATTAACTATTTTTTAACTCATTATCTTATTTTATTATATTACCTATTTTAATTATTATGTAAATGTACAAATATTCGCATACAATGTCTATTGTTTAATAAATAAATAAAATGAAATGAAACTCATATGTGATCAACACATCTAATACCAAACTAGAGTTACCTGCACTGTGGTCTATGACAATTTAAATTCTTTGCTTTGGATCACCATCTGTATCAACATCAGGCCAACTTCACGATGGCCTTGACAGAATAGGTAAGGGGTCATGAAATCCGTATGGTTCCCGGCTTAGAATTGGGCTACCCGTATCTTTTCCGTGGGTGTCGTCAAGGCGACTAAGGGATTGCACCAGGGACGGGCAGTAGCGTACTCCTGTGTATGTTAAGATCATTACTGCTCATCATCATCCGCCTGCCAAGTGTGGTGATTATGGCAAATCCCCCAATGGACAGCCCACCAAGAGTGGTATTCTATTGGGGAGGCCTATGTCCAGCAGTGGACGTATTTAGGCTGATGATGATGAACCCCCCCCCCCTCTCGAAATGCCTTAGCATGATCCGAAAAAATGAGACCATCTCAATGAGACCACCTGAATAATTATAAAACATCAGTCAGGCCTCCCCGACCCGTCTGGCCAGCGCGGGGAGTGTAGATTAAATCCTCCGTCTGTCTCCGGCAGGTGAGAGAGCGTTGTGCTCCTGCAGTGGAGACAACAATAACCTGATGATGAATCATTTTTTAGATCTGCCTCTGAGAAGATCTTGTTAAACAGCCATGTTGTTCATTTCCATTTCTGCCTCGTTCGCCTAGTGGCTTGGTCATTGGACTCGAGTGCCTGAGGTCGTGGGTTCGAGTCCCACTGGGGACATACAACTTTGTACAAGTTGGTCTCAGTCTGAATGTTATATTTGTGAATTGTCCTATCCTTGTTTAATTTCCATAGCACAGGAGAAAATAGTGTATGTAATTTTTTTTTACAAAGTATAACTTGCGACGTTTTAGCAGAGCCCCGGTCTCTGATTTCAAATCTGACTATGCAGGAAAAATATGCAAGAAATGTACTATTTTGTACCCGATAAGTAGAATTTTAGATCAGGCCTCCCCAACCCGTCTGGCCAGCGCGGGGAGTGTACGCCAAATCCTCCGTCTGTCTCCGGCAGATGAGAGAGGGTTGTGCTCCTGCAGCGGAGACAACAATAACCTGATGATGAAGTAGAATTTGTACTTTAGCCATTCAAAAGTTATAGGAATCTATTGGTGTCTTGATTTATCCTAAGCGTGAATGTTTCAGGTCTGCGTACACACGTGCGAGGTGTACGCTGAGAAAATATTAAATATACGAAACATGGACGCACTCGGCACGAAGAGATGCCTCACAGACATTGGTAAGCGATATCTTACCTTCCCGTTGGTGTTCAAGGCGACTAAGGGTTTGCATCAGGGACGGATAGCAGCGTTCTCCTGTCTATGTCTACTGCGATCACCAATCCAAGCGTGGTGATTATGGTAAAACTTCCAATGGACAGCCCACCACAAGTGTCATTCTATTGGGGAGGCTTGTGTTCAACAGTGGACGTGTTTCGGCTGGTGATGATGCATCACCATGCTGGGTTGGAGATAGGTGGAGTTTGGAGAGAATAATATATGTCAGCATGTGGTTTCCGGTAGAGTAGAATAGGACCACTCCAACTGTTCCCGTGGATGTCGTACAAGGCGACTGAGGGAATACATTATAAAACATCAATCAGGCCTCCCCAACCCGTCTGACCAGCGCGGGGAGTGTAGGCCAAATCCTCCGTCTGTCTCCGGCAGATGAGAGAGGGCTGTGCTCCTGCAGTGGAAACAAAATTAACCTGATGATGTATGTTTCCAGTGTACCTGTCGAGCGTAGTGGAAGACCTCGGGACGAACATCACGCCAGGTCTGAAGAACTTGGAGAAGACGCTGCGCGCGGCCACTCGAGCGCCAAATGAATAGATTAGCAGAACTCGTCAGTTAATAACGTTCACAGCTGGACATAGAGGCTTCCCAATCATTAAAAGTAGGCAATGAGAATCAGTCACGTTATAAGTTTTTAGATATTCAGCGCTAAAAACCCAACAAAAACATTATTTAAATGGGATCAGAAATGACGAAGATACAGCAATTTCAGTCCAATAGCTCCAAAAACGGAAGTGACGTCATCTATGGCGTCGCGGGAAGAACGCAGCACACTAGCGCAGTAAAAATAATGAAATCCAAGCGAGAGGGCGAGATCGCGCGCGGGTTGTAACAAGTTACGTCGACATAAAAAGCGCGCGCGTTTTGAAAAGATGCGTTACATAAACTCTAATAACCGAATCCTTTCTCGATGGATCTGTGCCTCCAGTGAAAAAGGGCCTAGATTAGAAAATACAACTTTTCAGGAAACGTAATAAATGACTGAGTATTAATATACTGATTTTCTTTTTATTCCTGATGGGTGTACACAGTACGCTTCTCACCTGATGAGAAGTGGGTGAGTCATCTTAAGGTGGGGTTGTAGTAAGGGAACGTACCCATACCACGTGATTCGTTTAGGGGTGGAAAATATCACGCTTGGTCAGAGGGGCGGGAGGAATAGGTTTTCGTCACATAATCAATGTCCTCTAGGGAAATATCGCGCGTTTTTGAGCTACATTCAAATATTGGGTCATGTAGTATGGGTACGTCCCCTAACTCTAGATGTGCCAGAGCTAAAAAATAAATTATTTTCACCGGCCTACACTAGCATTCAAAGTATCCAATCATCAAAGAGCCGTGGTAGCCTAGTTTGTTTTGCACAAGCCTCGCGTTCATGAGTTTGTGGGTTCAAACCCCCCTCAGGAGCGAACGGTCTACTTTCCCCATCGGTCTACCTGTCCAAATGGTCAACTTTCCTTATTTGTCCACGCCTGTACCAATGATACGGTTTATTTATAACTAGCTGTTGCCCGCGACTTCGTCCGCGCGGACAATTTAACATCACACATTATTATTTAATTCCCGTAGGAATGAGACGTTTTTCGGGATAAAAACTATCCTATTCCAAGACCTAACTTATACGTGTGCCAAGTTTCATCTCGATCCCTCCAGTGGTTGAAGCGTGATTGAGTAACAAACATCCAAATATTCAAACTTTCGCATTTATAATATTAGTAGGATACCACAGGCTTTTCGGTGAAGGAAAGCATTGTAAGGAAACCTGCAATAACAAAGAAGTTCTAAGGCGTATGTGAAGTCTACCAAATGGGCTCGGGGCAGTATTTGTGGACAGGGGTTTGGCATAAAAGATCCTGAAGGGTCAAAGTGCCCCCTGAGAAGATAAGACCTAGTCATCAATCATTTGAATGCTTAAAATTGCACTCTGACAGAATTTTAAAAGTGGTAGCATCACATACGATTGAGTGGTAGCTCTTCTGTAAGTGTAATTTTTTTTAACATTAAGTTTGTGGAATTATTTTAATAAAATATAAAAGCTATGAGCCTCATTTTTTTTCTTTAATGCATCTCCATCAGTGTTTAATTACATATGAATATTACCTAAAAATATTTCATAGAAACTAAAAAAATATCTATGTAACTACTGGGAATTCCAAAAAAAAATTGTTACTATAGAAAAGAAAAACAAACTCAAAATATTTCCAGGACATACCAGCTTTTATTATTCAGCTACGGCCTTCGACGATCATATTACATCATATTTACTCATCATATTTATGTATTCGGTGTGATTCTAAGTGTTATATTATCTAGGTACATACGTATTGCAATTACACATATCATATTAATTACTGCTGCACATGCTGAGTCGTTTGCCCTTTTGCTGCCACGGCACACGCATACTATTTTTACTATGTTAAAAATTTTAAATTGTTTTCTCTAGTTCTTATAAAAAAAAATCCTTTTTCTTGCTTTGTTGGTTTTTTCCTAGTTTGTGCCAATTGTGGTTGTGAATAAATGTTTTTCTTTCTTTTCTTTCTTTATATTAATGTATGTATGTATGTATGTATGTATGTATGTATGTATGTATGTATGTATGTATGTATGTATGTATGTATGTATGTATGTATGTATGTATGTATGTATGTATGTATGTATGTATGTATGTATGTATGTATGTATGTATGTATGTATGTATGTATGTATGTATGTATGTATGTATGTATGTATGTATGTATGTATGTATGTATGTATGTATGTATGTATGTATGTATGTATGTATGTATGTATGTATGTATGTATGTATGTATGTATGTATGTATGTATGTATGTATGTATGTATGTATGTATGTATGTATGTATGTATGTATGTATGTATGTATGTATGTATGTATGTATGTATGTATGTATGTATGTATGTATGTATGTATGTATGTATGTATGTATGTATGTATGTATGTATGTATGTATGTATGTATGTATGTATGTATGTATGTATGTATGTATGTATGTATGTATGTATGTATGTATGTATGTATGTATGTATGTATGTATGTATGTATGTATGTATGTATGTATGTATGTATGTATGTATGTATGTATGTATGTATGTATGTATGTATGTATGTATGTATGTATGTATGTATGTATGTATGTATGTATGTATGTATGTATGTATGTATGTATGTATGTATGTATGTATGTATGTATGTATGTATGTATGTATGTATGTATGTATGTATGTATGTATGTATGTATGTATGTATGTATGTATGTATGTATGTATGTATGTATGTATGTATGTATGTATGTATGTATGTATGTATGTATGTATGTATGTATGTATGTATGTATGTATGTATGTATGTATGTATGTATGTATGTATGTATGTATGTATGTATGTATGTATGTATGTATGTATGTATGTATGTATGTATGTATGTATGTATGTATGTATGTATGTATGTATGTATGTATGTATGTATGTATGTATGTATGTATGTATGTATGTATGTATGTATGTATGTATGTATGTATGTATGTATGTATGTATGTATGTATGTATGTATGTATGTATGTATGTATGTATGTATGTATGTATGTATGTATGTATGTATGTATGTATGTATGTATGTATGTATGTATGTATGTATGTATGTATGTATGTATGTATGTATGTATGTATGTATGTATGTATGTATGTATGTATGTATGTATGTATGTATGTATGTATGTATGTATGTATGTATGTATGTATGTATGTATGTATGTATGTATGTATGTATGTATGTATGTATGTATGTATGTATGTATGTATGTATGTATGTATGTATGTATGTATGTATGTATGTATGTATGTATGTATGTATGTATGTATGTATGTATGTATGTATGTATGTATGTATGTATGTATGTATGTATGTATGTATGTATGTATGTATGTATGTATGTATGTATGTATGTATGTATGTATGTATGTATGTATGTATGTATGTATGTATGTATGTATGTATGTATGTATGTATGTATGTATGTATGTATGTATGTATGTATGTATGTATGTATGTATGTATGTATGTATGTATGTATGTATGTATGTATGTATGTATGTATGTATGTATGTATGTATGTATGTATGTATGTATGTATGTATGTATGTATGTATGTATGTATGTATGTATGTATGTATGTATGTATGTATGTATGTATGTATGTATGTATGTATGTATGTATGTATGTATGTATGTATGTATGTATGTATGTATGTATGTATGTATGTATGTATGTATGTATGTATGTATGTATGTATGTATGTATGTATGTATGTATGTATGTATGTATGTATGTATGTATGTATGTATGTATGTATGTATGTATGTATGTATGTATGTATGTATGTATGTATGTATGTATGTATGTATGTATGTATGTATGTATGTATGTATGTATGTATGTATGTATGTATGTATGTATGTATGTATGTATGTATGTATGTATGTATGTATGTATGTATGTATGTATGTATGTATGTATGTATGTATGTATGTATGTATGTATGTATGTATGTATGTATGTATGTATGTATGTATGTATGTATGTATGTATGTATGTATGTATGTATGTATGTATGTATGTATGTATATTTCATTCCAGATTCATAGTCCTATGAAAACAAACGCTATTTACGTCTCGGTAACATATACATGAAAGGGTCACCAGCAGCAAAAACAGGTTTTTATTACCATGTAAACTTTGCAGTCCACTTAGGAACACCATCTATTGTGTATTTTGTTTTCGAGACGCAAATGCGTTTGTTTTCATAGGACTATTAATCTGGAATGAAATATATGTATGTATGTATGTATCTATGTATGTATGTAAGTATGTATGTATGTAAACGCTTTATTGTACCAAAAATAACAACAACAACAATAATAAAATAGGAATTAAACTGTGTACAAAGGCGGACTTATCCCACTTAGGGATCTCTTCCAGTCAACCTTAGAGTAACCGAAAGGACAAGTATAATGCGTTTAGTACCAAATTTGATAAAGAAATGTACCTACTTTTAATATGCAAGTAAAACAGCAAAATATACGATTTGACAGTCTTATAATAAAAAAAAATACCATTAAAGGTACATTAAGAGACTAATTCCTTACTGAACTACTATTTTTATTTTTCATATAACTTGTGGTCACTCAAACATTAATCATCATCAGGTTATTTTGGTCTCCACTGCAGGAGCCAACCCTCTCTCATCTGCCGGAGACAGACGGAGGAATACCGAATATATATTGTAATATACCTAGCTATAAATTATATTAATATTATATTGGGCTCGATTCTGAAGGCACTGCGTTAAAATTTTACAGCACTAAAACTGTTGTTATCCTTGTCATACAGTATTATAAAGATAAAGACGAAACAAATTATAGCGCTGTCAAATTTTAAATGTGTGCTTTTAGAATCGCGCCCATTGTATCCGTCTGTAATGGGCTTTACATAGTTTTTTGGACACCAATTTGACAAATTGTACAAATGGGAAACTGGTGTTGACACAGGTTTAGCTAAAATTAACACCAGTGGTCACCGCTCTGCTTAGTCAAGTAGCCTCTAAATATTTATTGTATTAATATTAAAACAAACAATTTATATATAACACTAAAATTAGTCGTCCCAAATGTCATGCTGTGGATCAGTCTCAGGCAAATATTCCCTTTGCAGATTTGGTTTAGGAGTAGTCATCGCCCCAGTCGTCTCAGGTTTAGTACCAGGAAATAGCTCAAACCTGGCGGGGCAACGCGATATGTGATCCTTAATTGTTGCTTCCGAAAACCTATGAGTAGCGTTGTACGGGCAAATGATAAGCTTCGGATACATCTTCTCGCATTTAACGAGGTGCCTTTGGATGCGGGAGCGCGGAACGCGATGTGCGGCGTCGTAGGGACAGCTTACGAATGGGTCATCCATTTTTGATCTGTTGGGACAAAAATATTTGTTACTAGCTGCTGTGCCTGCAGCTCCGCTCACGTGGACTACAGAATCCACCCCGTTCCCACTTCCGCTCCCGTTCCCTTCCCATTTCTACTTCCACTCCCACTCAGACTCGAGACCAAAGATGTATAAGAGTACAAAAGGGTACAATTTGGCGTGAAAATGTTTCTCATGCCCTCTTTTGTACACCCTAACAAACAAAACTTTTTATTAAAAAATTAATAAGAGCGAAGCGGCGCAATTAATTAAGAGCGGAGCGGCGAGCATGCTATTTATGTTGCTGGAGACCACGGAAGGAGCCAAGCGAGCGTGCCGCGGCACCGGTGAGGTCCAAAGCCCAATTCGACAATTTTTTTCTTTTTACATAGTTCCCCTTTCTACAGTCTGACCCTCAAAGCATACAAGCAAGGACAAAATCGAGAACGAAACTAAAAAATTATAAAAAAAACAATATGGTGAAGTCAGAGAACAAGAAATGAAGTTACAACTCGAATCAGTGTTAGTGGACAAAACATTGTGAAAACTTATTCTGCACCGGTATGTTTTTTAAAGTTAAGCTTTGTAGGTACTCACCGCTGAATAAATCGTTTGAATCGAGTTTCAGCAGCGCTCAACAAATAATATTCTATTCAGATTTCAGACAGAATAATTCAATTTGTATTATTGCACACAAATTAGATAGAGATGTCCAATTATTGCACAAACTTTGCAGGTTGCAAGTTTTTTAATTTTTTTAGTTATATTTATTTACTAACCAAAAGGCAAAGGTACCTGAGATCATACAGCCTAAGCTTTAGTAGGCCGAACCAAAGCTCATATCTATAAGTCAGTCCTAACATATGAGTCACCCGTTATTACAGTTGATAGTGAGCTTAAATAAGATTTTACCTATGGAAGTTTTAAGAAGATCATCCTAATCACTTCTATTTTTTTTTAATTTCCACTGTCAAAAGAAAACACATTTTTTTAAAGAATATATATATTTTTTTAATTTAATAAATATACATATCTTAATATAATATGCCATTTTTTATACTTGTTAATAAATGTAATTTTATGCTCGCATCTTATTTCTGCATCCATGATTTTCAAGACCATGAGCGGTTTATTCGCTAAGCGATGTGACCGCCTCATCGCAGACACTTTAAATCGTCATGTGTGAATTCTTCTCTTCTCCGACCAATTTTTAAAAGACCTAGCTACTTATAAATACAACAATGACAAAACACAATTATATAAAAGCTAATAATTTGCTATATGTAGTTTTTTTTTATGTTCTAATTTCTTGTGTAAACTTTCTAAGAATCCTTTTGAGCTTCTGACAGCCTGCTGGTAGCATTTCTCAAAGCCGCTATAGTCATCATCCTGTAAATAAAGAAATAAAATTTCTAATAAATAAAATCGTAAACTTCGCGTGTCTGTACATTGAAGATATTTGCAAAAAAATGGGGGATCTAAGGATAAGTAAAAGTAACACATTTCGATTATTTTAGAATTTCTCGTCTGTTTGTTTGTGCACGCATCACGTAAAAACTACTGGACCGACTTTGATGGACATTTCACAGAAATATAGGGCTTAATTCGGAGTAACATTTAGTCTTTATTTCATCGCAATCGGCTTACTCAATCGAAAGTTAAGGGAATTTTTAGTTTTGAAATGCATTAGTTTAGTAGGTATGCAATATAACAAAGAAGTTATAATTATAATTTTGAGTACAATACGGATAGCGATGAGTTAGGTTAGGACTACATTTGAAGCTGAATGGGCGTCGGAATCGGAGTCAGATTGAGAGTGAGAGATTAAAAATAATGGTGTAGATCACGCTAGCTGAGCCGCGGGCACAGATATAACATCCAGACCTGGAACAACTTATACAAAGTTATCTGTCTCTAAATGGAAGCCACGACCTCTGGAAATTACCACAGCAACTACAGTACATACACAGTATGGGTCCCTGATGATCCTGTCACCTTCAGGGTCGAAGTCTCCGAGAAGCAGCAGCTTAGCCTTGCAGTCTGTTGGAGCTCGTCTCCTCAAGTCATGCATATTCCCCTCGTCCATACCGAATATGTAGTCAAAGTGGTTGAAATCTGATGATTTTATCTGCGGAATAAAAAAAAACAAGTATAAACTTATGACGTGTGATTCTCTGCTTGGAGGCGCCCACACGCTAGTCACTACTAAGAGTCCCCGCAGACTGCAAACTTTATTTCGGCCGATAATTTAGTCAGGCTCTTAAACAGTATAAAGATGTATGCAAGTGCGCACACTATGACGATTTGTTGGCCCAGTGTGCGCACTAGCAGCTCAATCCGACTAAATTATCGGCCGATATAAAGTTTGCAGTCTGCGGGGACTCTTAGTCTGTGGGCTCCACAACACTCCACAAACACTAGCGTGAAGAGGAGCCACCTCCAACCTTCTCACCCCCTTCTCTGCGATTTTATTCGCCGCGATTTTTTCCGCGCGGATATTTTTCCGCATCCGCGGCCTGGCGCGGTGAAATCTGCAGTAAACAACGATCTCTTTTACTACTTCGATGGTCTATTTCGATGGCAGCAAAACACAGATTTGGTTGCGGAATTTTTTCTGCAAGTGCAAGCTTCATACAACTTCCGTATGTCACAGAATTCTGTGGAAAAAATCGCGGTGCGTGTTAGGGCTTGTCTGTCACCACCGTCGGTGTGCGTCACTCCAGCTCACACAAAGTCAAATTTCAATAATCTGACTCTGGCAGGTTTAGTACCCACTAGCTGTTGCCTGCGACTTCGTCAGCGTGGACAACTTAACATCACAAATTATTATGTATTTCCCGTAGGAAAGGGATGTTTTTTCGGGATAAAAACTATCCTATGTCCTAATCCAGGACCTAATCTATATATATGCCAGTGGTTGAAGCGTGATTGAGTAACAAACATCCAAATGTCCAAACTTTCACAGTTATAATATTACTAGGATAACGTACTATTTTGTACCTACTCAAATTTCAGATTTTGTACTTAAACAGATCAAAAGTTACAAGGGGGTAGTGAAGAGCTGGAATGACGTCACTCCAGCTCGTACATTTTAACTAAGGCACGTACTTAAATTGTGATCACACCAGATCGGACCTTGGAATTTGTACTACTTTGTACCTAAAAATCAGATTTTGTACTTATATAATTTAAAAAATATACACGAAAAATGCCGTTCAACGCCCGTGCAGTCAGTCTGCTGGCATTCGTCGTCGAGTGAACACTTTGTCTACCAAGTTACATATTGCAGTTCGTCAGTGTTGTGTATATATGTTATGTATATATTATTTACTCTAGTAGCCAGATGGACAGACGACCTAAAGGTGGCCGGAAGCGGCTGGATGCGGAGGGCGGAGGACCGGGTGTGGTGGCGTTCATTGGGGAAGGCCTATGTCCAGCAGTGGACGTCTAAAGGCTGACATAATGATGATGATGATGATTTACTCTAGTATATATTATGTTTGTTATTATACATATTCGTAGTTACAAAGTTATAGATATCCATTGGTGTTGTATCCTTCCAGATCAAAGTTTATTGTATTTATTACTTATCCTTAGACCCCCAAATTATTATTTACAAAGAACAGACATGCCCAGTTTACGTTTTTATTTATTAGATATCAATCTATAGGCATTATCATCATATCAAGATTATTTATACCTGTCTGGCGCAATGGTTGGTTTCAGGCAAGTTGTGAAGAACCATTGTATCCTGTGCTCGCCAGTTGGGAGGGTCTCCAGCATGCCAGTTCTGTATCGCGGCGCTGTCCACCTCCCATTGGTCTCCGAGACCCAAGTCCTGGACTGTCTTCTTGAACACAGCTTCGGCTAATGGCGATCGACATGTGTTGCCTGGAAAAAAACATAACAAGTATTAGAATTTTCTAAAAAAAATGAAATTGGTGGGCCCTCTGACGTTTAATTTAATTTGTGATAATTTAATACCAAGTGTATTTTTAAATTTTTATTTTAATATTATATAATGACATAGATAGTATGTTATATACTAAGACATTATTTGAGTTGTTGACATTGTAATTTATACTTTTATTTTATGACGATCCCTTTTACCATATTAGAATGACATGTAAAATTGAATTTTTAAGATGTAAAAGTGAAATAAATAAATCTAATCTAATCTAGATACAGAATTAGGAGTTAGGAAATACATCAACTTAGAGTTGCAGCTTAAAGTAATGGACCGAAAAATAACTGGTTAGTAACCACTAGCGGCGGCAAGATCAAACGAGGGCAGGGGAAGTCAACCTTAAGGATCTAAATAAGTACTTGGGTTTTAATTTTAGTAGAAACTAGCTGTGCCCGCGGCTCCGCTCGCGTGGACTCGTTTACCCCAACGGTAGCCAGTTCTGCGACAGATGTGACCAGTCCACTGCCACTTCAACGTACTAACTTTTGAAGTTATGTCGAAGAGTGTAGTTCTCTGGCGGATCACCTCGTTTCGGATCTTGTCCCTTAGAGAAACTCCGAGCATAGCTCTTTCCATAGCCCGCTGAGCGACCTTCAGTTTTCGGACTAGTCCCACTGTCAGTGTCCACGTTTCTGCGCCGTAGGTTATTACGGGTAGGACTATGTTTGCAAGATTAGTATAGCAACTAATTATCTAATCTGTGACATATCTATGTATGTATATCTTACTCAGAATTAAAAATTTCCGCGGTTCCAAGAAATTTTATTTTAAATTTGGAGCTAGATATTTTTTAAAGATAGCTATATTAACACCTAACATAATAATAAACACCTAACAAACGGAAGGTAACAAACAAATTTTATATGACGACCTCCGTGGCGGAACGGGTAGCTCTCGGACTGCCACGCCGGAGGTTGCGGGCTCGAATCCCGCTAGGGGCAAATATTCGTATGAAGAATACGAATGTTTGTACCCAAGTCTTGGATGTATATATATGTATTTAAGTATGTGCATCCGTTATCTAGTAACCATAGCACAGGTTCTGCCTAGTTTGGGACTGGATAATTGGTGTGAATGTCTGAGATATTTATTATTTATTTATTCATTCAAATCATAGTGTAAAAATGTTCACGCCAATCAGAGATTTTTTCCATAGCGCCCCTTTTGTACACTCTGGCCAACCTTTACCTCTAAAAAATGCTCGTATGTATTTTTTTTTAATAAAAATGTCGAGTTCTCTTTGTTTTTTTTTGTATTATCCTCGTTACAAGTAATACATATTAGCCGTGAACCTTAGCACCTTTGAGATACAATCCAAATACAATACACTTGAACAAACTTTTGGTAAGAAGTGGAAAAACAATGAACTAAAACTTAATTAGGCAAAGACTTACCAAGACACACAAATAGAGCTTTCTTCTTCTCGTTTGACATTGTTTTTTAAATAATCCGGGCACAGTTCCTAAAATTGCACAGTGTTTCACAATATTTATTTTAGCGGCAGATAAACGCGTTCGCGCGCGTTGGAAGCCGAAGTAAGTTTGACAACAGACCGCGTCGCGTCATGGTTGAATTGAAAAGCGACTGGTTCGAGGAAATCCCATTCAAGCCTGTGAGTCATTTTGTCTGTACGGTAACCGTTAGCTTGGCTTTTCCACTTCGTATGCCTTATGCCTGGAGTGGAGACGTGGACCGACGACCTGAAGATGGTGGCTGGGAGCGGCTGGATGCGGAGGGCGGAGGACCGGGTGTGGTGGCGTTCATTGGGAAAAGCCTATGTCCAGCAGTGGACGTCTAAGGGCTGATATGATGATGCCTTATTCTGGCATGCACCGTTAAGGACTGCAATTCTGAATAGATATAATGTCGTGAATTACCTAGTTGAATTTAGTCGCAAAAAACTTGATTTACCTAGTCGGTCCGCCGTTTTCAGACTAATTCAAGTGAGAAATCTCAGGGTGGGCTAGCCAGAGTAAGGCTTGCTCATCATTCAATCCCCTATAACTTTTAAACGGAGGACTGACAAAATCTGACTTCTTGGCAACTAATTCACGTGACAATCGACTAAATCAGTAGCTCGCTATGTACCGTGATTTCGGAACTTTAGCCGACCGACAAAATCTAGTTTTTTTTGCGAGTAAATTCGACTAATTAACGTCATTTTGGATATCTAATCAGAATTGCAGTCCGGGATGGTGGCATGTCAGAATAAGGCATACCTCCACTGCAGCTTTTGCCAAATGCTATGCAAGGAAATGAATGAAATTTTCAAGTATAGATCATACACGTCACAATAGCACGCGATGGCGGGACGCCGGCAGACTTTATATTATCTTTGTTAAAACTTAATTTAGTAATAAGGAGATTTACTAGAATAATAGGTCCAAGACTAGAACCCACAAAACAAAGTACGAACATCAAACTTTTTAATTACGTCATCGGAACAAAATCGTTTAGGCTAAGTTTGGCCCAATGGCCCTTTTGCTGCCACGGCACACGCATACTATTTTAACTATGTTAAATAATTTAAATTGTTTTCTCTAGTTCTTATAATTTTTAAAAAAAAATTTTCCCTTTTTTTTGCTTTGTTGGTTTTTTCTTTGTGTGTGCCAATTATGGTACCTAGTAAATAAATATTTTTTCTTTCTTTCAATTTAATATGTTCATTACTCCAAAAGTTGTTGCTGTCGTTTCCTTTGAGATCAAAAACTAATTTTTAAAGTATGAAGTCGGGTGGAGCAGCCAGGGAAACTCTCACGGTCAAGGTCATATCGGCCATTCCGCGTCATGACAATCGATATTACGTCACTTTTTGTGACACACAACATTATCTTATCTGTGTAAAAAATTAACAATTGATACTATAAAGCTCAGAAAAACGAATAGCATCGATATCAGAAAAACGAATATATTCGTTTTTCTGAGCTATAAAGCATGCTTTCTTTAAATAGACCTGTCTCCATCTCACTCCGCACTTAAGGTAATTATTATTAACTAGCTGTGCCCGCGGCTCCGCTCGCGTGAACTACAGAATCCGCTCCCAATCCCACTCCCCTTTTCCCACGCCCACTCCCATTCCCACTACCAGCTCCAAATGTAGTCCAAACTCATCGCAATCTGCATAGTACGGAAATACTATTATGTGCAATATATTGCATACTAACCTTACCTACTAATGTATTTGAAAACTAAAAATGTCCATAACTTTTGATTGCGATGAAATAAAGACTAAATGTTAAGCCCCATGTTTCTGTGAAAAGTCCATCAAAATCCGTTCAGTACTTTTTAAGTGATGCGTGCACAAACTCACAGACAAACCGACTAACAGATAAACAGACAAACAGACAAAAATTTCAAAAATGATCGAAATGTGTTCTGTTGCTAATCCTTGGACGCCCCAATTTTTTTTTTGCAAATATCTTCAATGTACAGACACGCGAATTTTACGATTTTATTTAAACGGCCGTCGGAACGACAGTACCGACGGCAGTTTGGAAGAACGAGTTCTAGAGTGGACACCGTAGATCGCCACGACGCCCCGCGGCCAGGTAGATCGAGGACCTGAAGGTGGCCGGAAGCGGCTTATCCGTAGGGCAGAGGACCGGGTGTGGTGGTGTTCATTGGGGAAAGCCTATGTCCAGCTGTTTGACAGATATTTTGTTGTATAGTTGGATATACAAAATAGGTGTCAATAAGGAAGGGGTATTAGAGGGGAAAGAAGTCGGATAGGAAAGAAGAGAGGGAAGGGGAGGGGTAAGTTTGAAGGAGGGATAGTAGGAAGGGGTTAGGGGAAAAGAGAAGGAGAGGAAACATGAGGGCTAGGCTAGCGGGAATGGGAGGTGGTAAAAAAGAGGGAGGGGAGTTGTGGACACTAAAGGGCGGTGGAAGGGGCAGGTTTGGGTAAGGATGAAAGGGGAAATCTATAAAACAAACCAGCAGACAAAATTTCCAAAAAAAAATTACGAAATGTGGGGGCTAAGGAAAGCTAATTAGTATTAGCGAGGGCCGCAAATGTCATTATTGGTTGCGTCAATCAAGCTGTAGTTACTCAACGGTCCACTAGATTGCGCTACAGGTAACGAATTATCACAATTCGATAAGAATATTGAAAAATTAGACTTTTACGCCATCTATGGTCGAATAGTCGTATGACGTTATATCTTTCATAATGTTATAGCATTTACAAACCCCAATAGATGGCGTTTAGGTAAATAACAAGACGTGTATGTAATTTGGTTTAAGCTACCAATTTTAGATTTACACTTTTTGTTCGGGGATTGCTTATCTTACTCTAGTATATATTATCTTTGGTATTAGATACTAAATTAGCTTTCCTTAGACCCCCTATTACAATATTTTGCAAAAATCTTCAATGTACAGACACACGACGTTTACGTGCTTATTTATTAGCTTTGGCTATATATAAATCCAGATATTAGTTTAGTAGATATTTGATGAGTGCCTGGTTTTAAATTTGTTACACTCTGAATACAGAATGCATACGACCTCCGTGGCGGAACGGGTAGCTCTCGGACTGCCACGCCGGAGGTTGCGGGTTCGAATCCCGCTAGGGGCAAATGTTCGTATGATGAATATGAATGTTTGTACCCAAGTCTTGGATGTTTATATATTTATTTAAGTATGTCTATCCGTTATCTAATAACCATACCACAGGCTCTGCTTAGTTTGGGACTGGATAATTGGTGTGAATGTCTGAGATATTTATTTATTATTTATTAAAAACACAAACAAAGGAATGTTATTCGATTTATTTAAAATTCAACAAATATGTACAATAAACTTATAATTCATAATTAAAATAAATGTACTGCTCAAAACAATTGGGGACACAAGATTTTCAAATATTACTAAGGTGAAAATAATGTTTACGTCATTATATTCCTCATAAATAAACGATTATTAACTTCATTAATTTCTTTTTTATAAAATTACAAAAAAAAAATGCAGTTTGGGCGAAAAACTACTGGAACTCGAGCGCCATAAGGTCGTGGGTTAGATTCCCACTGAGGACAGACAACTTTGCACAAGTTAGTCCTATCCTTGTTTAATTACCATAATACAAAAAGAAATCATAGTTTGGGATTAGACAAGTGTATGTATATATTGCCGTGTGGTTTCCGGTAGAGTAGAATAGGACCACTCCAACTCTTCCCGTGGATGTCGTACAAGGCGACTAAGGGAATACATTATAAAACGTCAGTCAGGCCTCCCCAACCCGTCTGGCCAGCGCGGGGAGTGTAGGCCAAATCCTCCGTCTGTCTCCGGCAGATGAGAGAGGGTTGTGCTCCTGCAGTGGAGACAAAAATAACCTGATGATGAATGTATATATGTATCCTGGGTGTGGCTTATCCAGAACCCAAGGACTACAGGCTTCTGCCCCTTAGCTGCATAATAGATTTTATGCAACGAACTGTGGGGGGTGGAAGCACAGCATAGACAAAGGGGCTGACACAAAAGATCCCACAGGGTCGACGTGTCGCCGGGCGTGCCTGGCCCCCTATTAAAAGATAAGATGTATATATGTAAAATTTTTATTTAAGTGTTTCAGTATCTGATACTGTGTTTAGTTACTCCTATACAGTTAGGGTACATATGCTCATTAGTAGCACGACAGCATGCTAGTTACAAGCAAATGCTACCTACTAGCATGTGTAACAAGCACCATGCTAGTTTTGAGCATGCTACTAAATCACAGGACAGTTTATTTTCGAGCATGCTACCTGTGGTGGGAGGGGTTGTGCACTAGCACTAAGCACGTGTGTACGTGTTTGCTTATTAGCATGCTAGTACTGAATAGTTTTGTTGAGTTCATTTTGCAAGAAACTGTCATTAATAGAATGTTGTTGATCACTTGGTTCACTTATAGGAGTATAATTTTCAACTCCATAGGTCATACACTCATCCATTTTAAAATCCTGAATATTTGTGTTTCGTACAATGCTTTTTAGGTAGCATGCTTATAAATAGCATGCAAGATCAAAGCAAATATGAACTTGCATGCTACTAATGAGCATGTATATCTGTATCTTTAAGATAGACATGTAATAGACCAAAATCAGTTTTTAAATTTAAATAAACTGAACATATTAATATTTGACACTGTTTAGTTACGTTGACTTTTCTTTTTCTAGACTTTCCAGGAATCCCTTCGAGCAACGCACCGATTGCACGTAGCACTTTTCAAATCCTTTTGTGTCGCAGTCCTGTAAAAATAAAGCATTTTTAGTACTTCAGCACTTGACGTAGATGCAGTGGTAGTATGTGGACCATAGCTATCTGAGGTGGAACGCCAGTGGGATGCCCCCCGGCTCTGTCGCCAGCTGTACTGACAACCTAAAAAAAGGTGGTTGAAAACAGCTGCAGAGCAGGACTATGTCCAGCAGTGGAAGACAAGTAAAGTTTGGAGTTAAATAGTTCCCCGATTTAGAATAGGGCCATCCACAATCTTCCTGGGGATTGCACCAGGGGCAGCTGCATTCTCCTGTGTATATTAAGATCATTACTGACATCACCAATCCACCTGCAAAGGTGATTATGGCGAATCCCCCAATGGACAGCCCACCAAACGTGGCATTTTATTGGGGAGACTTATGCTCAGCAGTGGACGTATTTCAGCTGATGATGAGGATGATGGGAAAATTACGGAAATTCCATAAGAAATATTTTCTTTTCAGAGATTTTCCCTTTTTAGAAATGACTAAAGTTTCACCTAAATAAAAGTATTAAATAATTAAATAAATCATACATAATATGGATCCTCAATGATCCTGTCACCCTGTGGGTCGTAGTCTCCAAAGAGGAGGAGTTTGGCCTTGCTGTTCTTCGGAGCTCGTGTCTTCAGGTCACGCATGTTGGCCTCATCCATTCCAAATATGTAATCATAGTGGTTGTAATCATCTGATGTTATCTGTGGTAACGATGCACAATTAAATGCTAATCGGGCATATGCAGTTTTTTAGGGTTCTGTACCAAAATGGTAAAAACAGAACCCTTATGGTGAGAATTCGACCATCCATCTGTCCATAGAAACAAGACACAGGAAAAATCAAAATCTTTTGCAAAGATAAGTTATACAGTCCAAAAAATTTACTCTATTGCCAGTTTTAGGAACTGTGATTGGTGGTAGAGTCAACTCATCGTCACTATGGTGATAAAAGGCCAGCAGCAAATTGCTGGTATGCCCACATCTGAATTGGTATATTTAACTCTTTTAATTGTCACTAATAAATGCGAAAGTTTGGATGTTTGTTACTCAATCACGCTTTAATCACTGGACAGATTGGGATGAAATTTGGCATACATTATTATAGGTTAGGTCCTGGAATAGGGCATAGGATAGTTTTTATCCCCAATAAAATGTCTCATTCCTGCGGGAAATCAAATTAATCGTAAAAGCAGTGAAGATGTGTAAATATCGAAACCTATGCGGACGAAGTTGCGGGCAAGAGCTAGTAATAAATAATAATAAAACATTCTCTCATCATAAAAGTGACTCTTTCGAATGTTAATTTCGGCGTCGTTTTTCTTCAGCAGTTTTGACCGGCTAAAGCCATACGCGTACAAATTTACGAGACCCTTACTTGCCTGCCTAGCATGATTATTGTATGGAACATTGTGTTTCTTCATAGTGTCCAACGCCCTCCAGTCAGGAGGGTTCCCGACATGCCAGCCACCTATCGCAGCGCTGTCAATCTCCCACTGGTCTTCGAGACCCATATCTTTAACAGTCTTCTGAAATACCCCCTCAGCTATCGGCGACCGGCATATATTGCCTGAAAAACACGGATATCCTTAGCATTTTGGTTAATTTTAAGTAGGCGCGTGAAAGAATACTTACCAAGGCAAATGAAAAGTGCCTTTTTCTTTTCGTTGGACATGGTTTAGTTAGAATTTTAAGAAATTTGAACAAAAAATCGCGAGATAGATACAAGTCTGACTGGTGACTGGTGACTGCGGCTGTCACATTGCATTAAAAATCTTTTTTTTTTTTGCTTTTTTGGTCAGGTTATTCTTTCAAATTGAGATGGAAGAGAAAGAAAGTGCTTCACTTTGTACCTATCGTTTTTTCTCTTTACCTAACAAATATTACAAGAGTGTGTAAGAGAAACGCAACGCCTGTTCGTTTCATCGATAGACTTTTGAGTGCAAAATAAAGGGCGCTTTACACGACACGGACTTATGGGGGTTCGCCTGATCCGATTTCTTAGTATGATTTAACCACAGACTTGTAATAACTATCTGGATTAGCAAGCCATAATTAATTGTAATGTTTGCTGGAACTGGGACATGCGGTCAAAGCCTAAAGACTGACTTGCAATACCGTAGACAGAGAGACATTTGTATTGTAATGCAGTGCCGAAATCGTGCTGTAATGTAACTCGATAAAAAATCATTCAAATGTTTTGTGAATTTGATGATGCTTTTGCAATCGGGGTCAGTAGAAATTGTTATATCGCAAACTGATTGAAGTGGTTAAACTAATTTACAGTTTAGTAGGTAAGTACTTAGTGCCAGACCGTTTCCATAGAAAAAACACGACTTTTTTTTACAAAACGTACACGGGTTTCGAAAACATTGCAATGGCAATACTGATTTGTTTTGTGTTTTGAGGTGGTTGTTCCCGCGTTTTTTGGAGAACAGTTTGTTGTGTATTTGTTTTTTCTAAAATAATGTATACTTCGGGCTTTGGTGTTTAGTAGAGATAGTATATTATACAACAAGTGTCTGTGCGTGTGTACACTGTGAAGGAAACATAAATAAACGTGACCAAGCTGATTTTTTAAAGCAGTGAACTTCCTAACCTTAAACCTTACTAAAGTTTACTATCAACCTTAGTAAGGGAGTTCTGTGATTATATCAAGGCCTCGGTCTGAAGCACTCTCATACTGATAATAAACAGAAAATTAAAAGATATCGTGATTAGACTGATAGTATTATTGCCAATGTCTTAAAAAAACAAAAAATCTTTTTTTTGTTTAGACATTTTTGATTTGAAATGAACGTAGGTCAGCCACATCAACTTTTAGCAATAATCAGTAAATTTACCAATATTTTACAGTTTTCTCAACGCTATGAGTACACCTAACAAACGGAAAGATCAAATGGAAGGTAACAAACAGAATTTTATTCATTCACGTCTTAGAGTTTTAACTTCCAAAAGTTTTTAGCCAAAAACTAATTTCAGGAGACAAAAGCGCGAAAAGAATTAAAAAGGAATGTAGTTACGGTGAGACGTGCTATAGACGGAACCCCGCGCACTTCAGAGAGTACAGCCATCCACACTGTAAGTAATTTACGAGGAAAAGAGTGCAAGTGTACGAAACGGGGCAATAGGAAAAAGCGACTAATTATTTTGGTAAACTGACGAAAGAATTAAGCTGAAGTGTCAGTGGGCGGGCCGCAGAACCGATGGCCGTCGGGGTATACGAGTTCTGGAGTGGAGATCGCAAATCGGCACTCGCAAGGTGGGACGCCCCGCTGCCAGGTGGACCGACGACCTGGTGTGGTGACGTTAAGGCCTATGTCCAACAGTGGACGTGTAGGGCCTCACATAATGATTTTGGTAACATTTAGCAGTCATTTACGGCAACCTAACAAGCTCCGGTAAAAGACAAATTGTAACTGTTTCCCATAGTGCCCCCTTTTGTACATCCTGGGCCCGTACATAGCTCAAAGGAAACTTATTAAAGTAGTCATTGGCTATATACGGTCCTAGTTTTCTAATATTGCAAGTTTTATGTATATTGCAAGTAGAGAGAAGCGGAGGAAGTTGGGTGAAGCCTTTGCCAATAAAAATAAGTATGTTATAGTACCCAAGAGACTAATAGAAACGGAGGACAACCATTAAAATGACGGGAAAATGAAATAAAACAGGCCCTGGGACCATACTGGACAAGAGTGGCACCAAACAAGAAGGAATTGGAGGAGGCCTATGCCAGAAGGCATACCGAAACAAGAGATATAATATAAATAATCCTTAGTATTAAGTGTTATAATTTCAGAAATAAAGACTATTATTATATGTAATTTTATCTGAAATGAAATTTTATATTCTAACCTGCAGTGGAAACCATCCTTAACGCACACAGTGGGGATGGAGAGTACCCCATACCACCCAAGTTCAGTCTACAAAGGCACATGATACAGGAACAACTTGAAGTAATAGTTGAGAAGCAGTTGTATGAGCCAAGAAATTCAGAAAATACAAGCCAAGAAGAAAGATCTAGGTATGTTGTCTTGAGGACATTGTATTATTTTATGAAAAAAATTTATGTATCTGTATAAAATTTTATACAAACCTTATATTGACGACGACCTCCATGGCGGAACGGGTAGCTCTCGGACTGCCACGCCGGAGGTTGCGGGTTCGTATCCCGCTAGGGGCAAATGTTCGTATGATGAATATGAATGTTTGTACCCAAGTCTTGGATGTTTATATATTTATTTAAATATGTCTATTCGTTATCTAGTAACCATACCACAGCCTCTGCCTAGTTTAGGACTGGATAATTGGTGTGAATGTCTCAGATATTTATTATTATTATATATTGTATATAGATATTGCTTTATTTTATATTATTTTGACTATTCTATATAGACCATGATGTAAATATATACATGTAAGAGTCTGTCCATATTTACAGAAGAACACCTCTATAAGTTAAATAATTATTCTCTAGTCCACATGATCAGAGTCACGGGCACGGCTATCAAACTGATATTATAAATGCGAAAGTTTGGATGTTTCTTACTCAATCACGCTTCAGCCACTGGACGGATCCGGATGAAGCTAGGCACACATATAGGTTAGGTCCTGGAATAGGACATAGGATAGTTTTTATCCCAAAAATCATCTCATTCCTACGGGAAACCAAGTTAATCATTTAAAGCAGTGTGTAAATATCAAAACCTTTTGTATAATTTTCTTTTCTTTGTGTTGTTCTTGTATGTACAATAAACTATTAAATAAATAAATAACCTACCAAATCTAGTTAGTGTCTTTCATTTAATATGGTGGTGGTGTGTAATAATAATTTGTTTATAAGTAGGTAACTGAAATTTATTCACATTCATTACCATTGACATTTACTATTTTCCTGTATATTTTTTTCATCTATTTCTTGTTTTATGTCATATTATTAATTAATTATAATGTTAAAAATTTTTGCACGCCTAATTATGGCAGAATATGTTGGCCAACTATCTATATTATCATCACATTAATACCATATTCCAGCAAATAAATTAAATTTCATTTCATAAACCTACGCGGAGGAAGTCGCGGGCAAAATCTAGTTTAATCATCATTAGCTGAAATATGTCCACTGCTGGCCACAAGCCTCCCCGATAGAATGCTACTTTTGGTGGGCTGTCCATTGGGCATTTGCCATAATCACCACCCTTGGCAGGTGGATTAGTGATTTTCAGTAATGATGTTAATATACGCAGGAGAACGCTGCTGCAATCCCTTAGTCGCCTTGAAGACATCGATGAGAAGATTCGGGTTGGCCCTATTCTAAGCTGGGAACCACACATAAATATTTATTTATTTTATTTTATTTTATTTTATTTTATTTTATTTTATTTTATTTTATTTTATTTTATTTTATTTTATTTTATTTTATTTTATTTTATTTTATTTTATTTTATTTTATTTTATTTTATTTTATTTTATTTTATTTTATTTTATTTTATTTTATTTTATTTTATTTTATTTTATTTTATTTTATTTTATTTTATTTTATTTTATTTTATTTTATTTTATTTTATTTTATTTTATTTTATTTTATTTTATTTTATTTAGTAAACAACAATCACAGACAATATATTACACCATAGTTATAGGTACACACTCCTATTTGGGCAAGCGTATATAAACGAGACATGGTGTGGCAGTAACAGCCCATAAAGACCTTGGCCTGTTCTAGTTCCTGTTCTGTTTATATACCTTTTCACTATCAATATGTTATTCTTCCAGCTCCACAACTAAAAAACCAATAGAGGCGAGGGAATTAAAACAGGAATCAAGTAGAAATACACAAGATAAACACAGTGATATTGTGACGACTCCTCAAGAATGTGTCACAATAAAACCAGAGACAAGTTCCAGTAAATTAAATATTAGTACCAGAGAGAAGAGTAAACCACCTACATTAAAAATGGAAGACAGAAATTTAAATGTTAATAAAGAACTCGGAAAAGAAGAAAATAAATTATCATCAAATCAAGGAAAAATATCGAAAGAAAAAGGTAACTCAGTAGAAGTCCATAAACAGATCAGGTTATAATAAAATAAAATAGCCTTTTATTCCTGACTTGCATGCATACATTGATAAATTGATTAAATAAAATAAATTTCAAAGTTATTAATTACTAGCTGTTGCCCGCGACTTCGTCCGTGTGGACAACTTAACATCACAAATTATTATGCATTTCCCGTAGGAATGGAATGTTTTTTCGGGATAAAAACTCCTATGTCCTATTCCAGGACATTGCACATCGGATGTTTGGTTGTTTGTTACTCAATCACGCTTCAACCACTGGACGGATCGGGATGAAACTTGGCACACATATAGGTTAGCTACTGGAATAGGACATAGGAAAGTTTTTATCCCGAAAAACATCTCATTCCTACGGGAAACCAAACAAATCGTTAAAAGCAGCGTGTAAATGTAGAAACCTACGCGGACGAAGTCGCGGTCAAAAGCTAGTCCTACTAATATTATAAACGTGAAAGTTTGTAAGTATGGATGGATGTTTGTTACTCTTTCACGCTTCATCCACTGGACGGATCGTGATGAAACTTGGTACACATATAGGTTAGGGCCTGGAATAGGACATAGGATAGTTCTTGTCCCGAAAAACATCCCATTCCTACGGGAAATACATAATAATTTGTGATTTTAAGTTGTCCACGCGGATGAAGTCGCGGGCAACAGCTAGTTAATAATATTCGTTGTTCCTAGATGCAGACTATCGCGCTATAGTGGCTCCGACGCGCCGCGCCGAGGATTTCCTCAAAGTGGTCCGGCCGCGCGGCCGCATGGCCGCCAAGCACGCCGCCAGCGCCCCCTACCACATATTCTACACCACCATCACAGACTCCAAGGAGACTCACAGCCAGCCGTACTCTATTACGTTTTTAGGTGAGAACACTGTTTTTTTTTAAATTAAATATCTTAGACATTCACACCAATTATCCAGTCCCAAACTAAGCAGAGCCTGTGCTATGGTTACTAGATAACGGATACACATACTTAAATAAATATATAAACATCCAAGACTTGGGTACAAACATTCATATTCATCATACGAACATTTGCCCCTAGCGGGATTCGGACCCGCAACCTCCGGCGTGGCAGTCCGAGAGCTACCCGTTCCGCCACGGAGGTGGTTATTATTATTAATCAATAACTTCACCAACCACACATGCCTCCAATTATTTCACACTGTGTAATCAACGATATTCCATGCTGATGTGTGTAATCTATACATATAATAAAACTAACTGGTCTGTCTGTACATGGGCGATATTGTAAAAAAAATTGTATGAGGCGTCTTTATAGGGCCAATAGAAGCCAAAATAATTAATTTTTGTCTGTCTGTCTGTATGTGTTTGTTTCCTCATCCATCACGCAAAAACCACTGAATGAAATTTGATGCAGTCTTCACAGTTGTCTTTCTGGAGGTCTAACTTAAAATCTGGTGCATGTTTCATCTTGATACGCCACTTAGAACCTGAGATATTAATAAAGTAAATTTTTCTACAAGCCATTATAACAAAGAAGTATCATTATGTTTGAATATTGATACAATTCATATTGCGATTGTCATAGTCAAAATCATTTATTGCACATGAGTACACTTGGTACATTTATACACGTCATTTTTTTATCGACTACCACTTCCTAGGTGTTAGCGCTGTGAAGAAGAAACGGCGCAACAAACTTCACGCAACACATCTTTTAAAAATCAAGTTTGCATACAATTAATAAAGATTTTGCGAAGCTGGATTAACATTAGTACCAGGCATCTTTGCCATTCAAATAATCGTTTAATTTATAATAGGCTTTCTTACAAAGTTGTTTTTTAATGTGAATCTTAAACTTTCTGTCCATTATATTTAAGATTTCCTCTGGTAGTTTGTAGTAGAAGCGTATACATTGCCCCGTAAACGATTTACTGACCTTACTTAGTCTTAACCCTGGTAAAACAAGTTTATTTTTATTTCTTGTATTATAACTATTATTGTCACAGTGCCTCAAAAAGAGAGATACATTTTTTCTGACATATAAAATATTATCTAAAATGAATTGACCAGCTACTGTTAATATGCTTATTTCTTTAAACTTTTCTCTTAATGAGTCTCTACAACGCAGATTATAGATTGCCCTAACTGCTCTTTTTTGCAAGATAAAAATGGTCTCTATATCTGCTGCTTGACCCCACAGTAGGATACCGTATGCCATGATACTGTGGAAGTAGCTAAAGTAAACTAACCTCGCGGTAGCAACATCAGTTAATTGTCTGATTTTCCTTACGGCGTAGGCGGCAGAACTTAAATGAACTTACTTGGTTTGTACTATAGTTGGAGTGGGCGTGGTCATGAGACCGGGACCGGGATTGGGTGGGATTGAGAGCCTGAGTGGAAGTGGGATAGGGAGCGAGAGTGGGAACGGGAGCGGATTCTGTAGTCCACGCGAGCGGAGCCGCGGGCACAGCTAGTACATTATAAGCGTATATTTGTGTGTGTATTTATTTATATATTTGTGTATGTATGGACTTTAGTATATATTATCTTTGGTATGGGTCTGTATAAATTATGATCCTGCCTTGAATCTGCTGTGCTAGCTAAGAAGACCGTAAAGTGTTTTGGCAATTTTATGTAAACTGTCAAAAAAAGGTCAATCTGGTCAAAACGTTCTATGAAAATAATTATAGTTTCTTCGTCAGTTGAAGAATTAGAATTCATCAGTCGTAGAATTATAGAAAACCAGTTTGACCCCTCTTATGACAAGTTTCCAAAAGGTTGTCAAAACACTTTACGCTCTCCTTAGCTACCAGGGCGGTGTTTAACTGCATAGCCCTTTTGTCTGCTATTCTTATCCTCTACCCAAATGTTGTCTGGAAGAAATTTTTATCTATTATTTTTATTTTAATTATATCTTTTAGCTACAAGACCGCCTAGATGTACATGTGTAAGCTACTTTATCACATATCTGTGTATTTTTTATATTGCAATATAGAGTAATTTGCCGTGTGGTTTCCGGTAGAGTAGAATAGGACCACTCCAACTCTTCCCGTGGATGTCGTACAAGGCGACTAAGGGAATACATTATAAAACGTCAACCAGGCCTCCCCAACCCGTCTGGCCAGCGCGGGGAGTGTAGGCCAAATCCTCCGTCTGTTTCCGGCAGATGAGAGAGGGTTGTGCTGCAGTGGAGACAACAATAACCTGATGATGATGATGAATAGAATGGAGATACTACGATCTCAAATTGCCTCTACTATTCCGCTCCCTGCCCCCTCCTCCATGCCCAACTTTGCTTGACCCCAGTTTCACCTGATGGTAATTGATGATGAGGCCTAAGGTGGAGCGCGCTTACCCAGAAGATGCCTATTCACTCTTCCATCATGGTGGGAGTGAATAGGGGTTGGAGTAAGCGAGACAATATGCAGCTGGCCCAACGGCCCGAGAGAGGGACCACCACACTTGTGGGAAACTCGCTTGCAGGCCCCGGGACCTCCCCCCGCCCCCTGAATGGCTATCGGGTCCTCCTATCTGGTCGCAACTCACACTGTATAAAATACTCGTATAAAAGTCCTTTCTTCCATATAGATTGTTCAATTTACGAAGGCATGCCCCGTTACTTTGCTAATCCGAACGTCCGTATCTCAGTGACCATATGTACACAACATATCATCATCATCATATCAGCCTTAGACGTCCACTGCTGGACATAGGCCTTCCCCAATGAACGCCACCACACCCGGTCCTCCGCCTTCCGCATCCAGCCGCTCTCGGCCACCTTCTTCAGGTCGTCGGTCTCATATAATGAAATGTAAGCGATTTAGAAGAGACGTGTCGTCGTGAACTAAACGATCTATACCTATAACAGCCACATTAATATACATATGTATCTATTTAAGTCTATTTGTGTGTAAGTTTGTGAGGTTGTAGCGGGTAATCTCTGGATCTACTGAACCGATTTTGAAAATTCTTTTACCAATAGAAAGCCACGTTATTTGTGAGTGTCATAGGCTATATGTTAACCCGAAAAATGAAAAGACTTGTTCGTGGTAGTCGGAAAATGTTTACGCCCTACGAAGTGGGCACGGGTCAGCTAATATATTAAGTATAATCAACCACATTTATTTAATAAATATTGATTATGTAAATTTAATTGGGTAGGATTTTTACTTAGTATTTACCTATGTTCTAAAATTATAATTTCAATTATTTCTCTTATTTCAATTATCTCTCTCGCGGGTCTGCTGGAAGAAATTTCTCTCAGAGACAAGTTCGCCCTTTGTACTTGTGTTTCTTTTTAATTTATTATTTTTGTTTTATCTGTGTGTGTGCAATAGAGTTAAATAAATAAATAAAATATTTCTTTTCTTTCACCTGCAATACTCTGTCGCCATGTCTTTCTTATTTTCCTTGGGAAAGGTTGCCTGGAAGAGATCGCTTTAAGCGAAAAATTTGTACACTGTCCAAAAATCTGTATATATTTTTATTGTTCTTCTTAATTTGTTTGCAATAGTTTATCTATTACTAGCTCCCACGTGGGTTGTTCGGCCAAAAGACAGTTGACGAATATTCGCTTGTGCTTTTCAGAAATCCTCGACTCCAGTTTGGGAGAGCTGAAGTGTTCACTCCAGATCAACTTCATGGTTGAACTAGGATGGCTTCTCGCTCAGTATTATTTTGCTGGATACAGGTATTTTTTTTTCCTGTCTAGCTGTTGCCCGCGACTTCGTCCGCGTGGACAACTTAACATTACACACTATTAAATAATTTCCGTAGGTATTAGATGTTTTTTCGGGATCAAAACTATCCTGTGTCCTATTCCCGGACCTAACCTATATGTGTGCCGAGTTTCATCCCGATCCATCCAGTGGTTGAAGCGTGATTGAGTAACAAACATCCAAATATCCGAATATCCAAACTTTCGCATTTATAATATTAGTAGGATGAGTTTACGCTTGATTTCAATGTCACCTGATGGTAAGTGACGATGAGGTCTAAGCGCGGAGGCTGGTTCGCCTGTAGTACTAGTAGGTGATTATGAATCCGTTCGCAATCAAAATTACAACGCGAGATTGTCAAACCATTGGAAGCAAGTCTATACTATATAATATTACAAAGAGGTAAAGTTTGTGAGGTTGTAGCGGGTAATCTCTGGATCTACTGAACCGATTTTGAAAATTCTTTTACAAATACAAATATATTTGTCGGCCTCGTAGCCTAGTCGGTAGTACACCTGCCTGCGAAGCTCGGGGTCGCGGGTTCGAATCCCGCCCAGGGCAAACATTCGTGTGATGAGCACTCGTGTTTGCCTTGTGACTGGATGTTATTTATATATTATATTATATATGTATATCAGCTGTCTGATACCCATATTACAGGCTCTGCCTAGTTTGGGATCAGGTGGCCGTGTGTGAAATGTCCCCACATATTTATTTATTTATTCATTCATAAACACAGGTGATGTAAAGGATGTACAGGATATAGAGAGCTCTGTGTTCTCGCCCATTGGGCATATGAAAGCATTAATATGTTAGTAAACTTGATCGAAGCAGACAAACGGAAAACTTGTGTATTATAGATACATAATTATGAAATTAACAAATTTAAATTTTTTACCAATAGTAAGCCATGTTATTTGCGAGTGTAATAGGCTATGTAATTTATGAAGTTACTTGGTCCACGCGGACGAAGTCGCGGGCAAACAGCGAGTGTGTTATAAAATCTTGTGGTTTCCGGTAGAGTAGAATAGGACCACTCCAACTCTTCCCGTGGATGTCGTATAAGGCAACTGAGGGAATACATTATAAAACATCAGTCAGGCCTCCCCAATCGTCTGGCCAGCGCGGGGAGTGTAGGCCAAACCCTCCGTCTGTCTCCGGCAGATGAGGGAGGGTTGTGCTCCTGCAGTGGAGACAAAAATAACCTGATGATGATGTTGTAAAATCTTGTTTCAGTGAGAAGAAATTGACAATACTGTACGGCGAGGACTCTGCAGACCTGAGGACCATCAACCAAAAGAAGCCACACGTGGACGCCCACTACGTGTCCATGGCCACTCCCTTCGGCAAACACCACACGTGAGTTATATCTAGATGTTTCCTGACTTCTTAACCTATGTTTTTCTTATTTTCAATGCCAAAGATTGTCTGGAAGAGATCGCTTTAAGCGACAGCGCCGCCCCTTACGTCCACTGCTGGACGTAGGCCTTCCCCAATGAATGCCACCACACCCGGTCCTCCGCCCTCCGCATCCAGCCGCTCCCAGCCACGTTCAGGTCGTCGGTCCATCTGGCGGCGGGGCGTCCCACCCTGCGCGTGCCAATCCGTGGTATTCACTCCAGAACTCGTCTGCCCCAACGGCCGTCGGTTCTGCGATAGACGTGGCCCGCCTACTGCCACTTCAGCTTGCTAATCCTTTCGACTACGTCGGTCACCTTCGTTTTTCGTCGGATCTCTTCATTACGAATCATATCCTTCAAAGACAGCCCGAGCATAGTCTTCAGGTCGTCGGTCCACCTGGCGGCGAGGCCTTCACTCCAGACTCATCGGCCCCAAGGTCGCCTGTTCTGCGACAGACGTCCCGCCCACTGGCACTTCAGCTTTTAGTATTCAGATGGGAAGTGGGACCTCTTTTCCTACTTCGACTTTTTACTTCTTTAATTTAATTAACCTGGAGCCCAAGATAGAGATATCGTATGCCTTCCGATTTAGTATAGGGCCACCCCCAATTTTATGTGTATCGTCTAAGGGATTGCACCAGGTCGGGCAGCAGCGTTCTCCTGTGTATATTAAGATCATTACTGCGATCACCAGTCCGCCTGCCAAGCGTGGTGGTTATAGCAAACCCCCCAATTGACAGCCCACCACAAGTATCATTCAATGGGGGGGGGGGGGGGGGGCTGTTCAGCAGTGGACGGGTTTCCGCTGATGATGGTTACCTTGGTTCCAGTAAAATGATGATCCTTTGCTATGAGGACGGCTCCCTCCGAGTGGTGATCTCCACCGCCAACCTGTACATCGATGACTGGGAGAACAGAACACAGGGGTATGTATGCTTAGAATAACTTATACATAGACATACAAACAGAACGCGTGACTAAACAACTTAACTAACATACACCAGACACATACATATATACACACACCCCTCCACCCACCCCCACCCCCACACACCCTCCCCCACCCCCCCCCCCTACACCCCCCCCCCCTACACCCCTCCCTCTCCCCCCACGCACACACATACATTTTTAGCAACTTTATTAATTGTAAATTATAAATTGCATCTTTCCACATTTACCCGTATCACATGATATACACACACATTCACACATACCCACGTCCTCCCATACCCCCTTATATACTCACACACACACATACCTCCCTCCTTCCCCCCACACATACATCCACAGACAACCTAGCAAGATAAATCGGTTATAACCATTCTTCACTCGCTTCCATCAACATCTTCATGCAACCTCCTTTTATTCTTCTCACTGGGGACCACAGTATATTACAGTCCGTAAACATCTGTAACGCAAATAATGGGCTCGATTCTGAAGGCATAATGTTAAAATTTGACAGCACTAAAACTGTTGCTATCCTTGTCACACAGTATTATGAAGATAAAGACGAAACCAATTTTAGCGCTGTCAAATTTTAAATGTGTATCTTCAGAATCGGGCCCAATATCTATCTTTCTTTTTAGCCTCTGGTTCAGCCCCAAGTGCCCCGAGCTGCCCCAGGGCGCCATGCCCCACGACGGCGAGTCCCCGACTATGTTCAAGAAGTCTTTACTGCGGTATCTGAACCACTATCACATGCCCCAGCTCGCTTACTACGTGGAGAGGGTGAAGCGATGCGACTTCAGTCATATCAAGTGAGTTTTACAACTTCTCATTAAAATTTCACAAGCTGAAGTGGCAATGACCATGATATATTATAAATTTAACTTTTCAAACCGCGCGCGCTTTTTATGTCGACGGCACTTGTTACAACCCGCGCGCGACTTCGTCGCGCTCTCGCTCGGAGTTCATTATCCGCTCTGTGTCGCGCGTGTTTTGTTTGCGGCAGACTGCGTTCTGATGATGCAGATGACGTCACTTCCGGTCACTTCCGTTTTTGGAACTGTTGCGCTGAAACTGCTGTATCTTTCTAATTTTTGATCCGATTAAAAAAAAACATAGTATCAACGATCTCTATGTACCACTAGATGGAGCGTTCCAAACAATTGCTCTGTTCCACGCAAGTAGCCACAACTCTTTCACATTCACAATGAAACTTGTGCAGTTACTACGCAGAACATTTAATTATTTTCTAAATATTGACATTATTTAACCGTAGCGTCAATATTTAGTAATAATTAAACGTTCTGCGTAGTAACTGCGTAGTATTTGTTTTTTTAACACTAAATATGTCCATACTTCACAGTGTGTTTCTGGTGGCGACCGCCCCGGGGTCCCACTTCGACACGGACTGGGGCATGACCCGGGTGGGGTCCCTCTTGAGGCAGCACTGCTGCATCCCCCCCGAGGAGACCCGGCAGTGGCCGCTGGTGGCGCAGGCGAGCAGCCTCGGCAGCTACGGCAAGGAGCCCAAGGTACCAGGAACACATAGCCTTAAGAGAGACTACTGAAAGGCCTTTTGACATATATCATCATCGTCATCAGCCTAAATACGTCCACTGCTGGACATAGGCCTCCCCAATAGAATGCCACTTTTGGTAAGTTGTCCATTGGGGGATTTGCCATAATCACACGCTTGGCAGGCGGATTGGTGATCGCAGTAATGATCTTAACATACACACACAGGAGAACGCTGCTGCCCGTCACTGGTGCAATCCCTTAGTCGCCTTGACGACACCCACGGGAAAGATAGGGGTGGCGCTATTCTAAGCCGGGAACGACACGGCAAATTTGACATCTATATCCCACTAATATTATATATGCGAAAGTTTGGATATACATACATACATACATAATGTTCACGCCCTGGTCCCAGAGGGGTAGGCACTAGGTAGAGACGATGTATAGCCACTTTGCGCGATCCAACGTCGCAAAGCGAAAGTTTGGATATTTCGATGTTTGTTACTCAATCACGCTTCAGCCAATATAATTCATATAGGCCAAATCATGTGGACTATAGAATTATTGCTCCCCCCCCCAACCCCCCCCCTCCAGGCACCGTCAGCCTCCTCACGCCGCCCCATCTATACCAGTCAGGACGCCCGTCCCACACTTCGCCTGCCCAATCGCGTACTGCGTAGTAACTGCACAAGTTTCATTGTGGCGGCTGGCGGTGCTTGGAGTGGGGGGGGGGGGGGACAATAATTCTATAGTCCACGTGATTTGGTCTATATGAATTACTAGCTTTTACCCGCGACTTCGTCCGCGCAGGTTTCGATATTTACACACTGTTTGCACGCTCGCACGATTGTTTGAACGCTCCATCTAGTAGTAGACATGTCTACTACTAGATGGAGCGTTCAAACAATCGCTCTGTTCCACGCAACTCGATTACATTTACAATGAAACTTAACTATGTCTATACATAGACATTTATTATTGGTAATCGGCAATTACAGGTCATACAATTTTAAAATCTATAACGTAACATAGTAATAAATATTATATAAAATGATTATGTCTCATAAAAGAATAAACAAACATTAAACACTACTAATTATATTTACAATTTTCAATGAATTCATCAAAGCTGTAGAAACCCCAACCCGTCTGGCCAGCGCGGGGAGTGTAGGCCAAATCCTCCGTCTGTCTCCGGCAGATGAGAGAGGGTTGTGCTCCTGCGGTGGAGACAAAAATAACCTGATGATGTAGAAAGTATATTAAAATCTATGTACTAAAGTTTGTAGTACATAGATATCGTTGATGAATACATGTATATTTCCCAGTTATGGCTGACGGGCGACTTCCTGCACAACTTCACGAAGATCAAGAACCAGTCGCAGCTGCTGTCCACTCCCGCGCAGCTCAAACTCATCTATCCGTCATTGGGTGAGCGAACAACATCTGTCACTCTGCAAGCTGGGCAGGGGGATGTTGCGGCACACATACTGTGTTCATCATTTGACGACCTCCGTGGCGGTACGGGTAGCTCTCGGACTGCCACGCCGGAGGTTGCGGGTTCGAATCCCGCTAGGGGCAAATTTTCGTATGATGAATATGAATGTTTGTACCCAAGTCATGGATGTTTATATATTTATTTAAGTATGTCTATCCGTTATCTAGTAACCATACCACAGGCTCTGCCTAGTTTGGGACTGGATAATTTATGTGAATGTCTGACATATTATTCCTTCTATAGCTTCGATGAATTTATCGAAAGTAAGTTTAAGAAATTTTAAACAGTTATACTGTTAAACCTGTTTTTTAATGGTTTTAATTTAATATTAAATTATGATTATATTATGGACTTTTGAAAAGATATTTACTTACAACTGTATAAAAATAATGACATGTATTATTAATATATTTAAAAAAAAAGACTTGTAATCGAATGATTATCAATAAAATATGTCTATGTGTATTCCCCTTGTGTTACCTACGACATCAAAATTAGAGATTTGACATACATTTTTTTTACAGAAAACGTGAGGCAGTCCCACGATGGACTGCTGGGGGGCGGGTGCCTGCCGTACGCGGGCGACGCCCACGCCAAGCAGACCTGGCTGAACAGCTTCTTATAGTGAGTATCATTCTTAGAGCCGTGGTAGCCGGTTGGTTGTGCACTCGCCTCACGTTCATGAGGTCCTGGTACAAACCGCGCCCGTACCATGGAGTTTTACGAAACTTAAGTACGGTTTATTTATAATACCACAGGCTTTTCGGTGAAGGAAAACATCGTGAGGAAACCTGCGTATGATGAAGAAGAAATTCTGAGGCGTATGTGAAGTCCACGAAATGGGCTTGGGGCACCGTTGGTGGTCAGGGGTTTGGCACAAAAGATCCTGAAGGGTCGAAGTGTCGCCAGGTCTTCCTGGCCCCCTGAGAAGATAAGAGTAGCATTCTTATATCACGACTTGTCTCACCGAGTCAGAATACCAGCGCCGGAGTTCGCGTAGCGTGCTGCAGCATTATGCTGAGTCAGCGCCATTTTATTGCTGCGACACATAGGTACCTTGATTATTTTTAAATTGTAATTTATTAATTATGTTCTGTTTATTTCTCATGTATGTGTGTGTCGTAGCTATGAATAAATGACCTATTCTATTTTATTCATGCGGGGCCCAGATGACGTGGACATATCGATTCTCTGCGCCGACAAAACGGCAATGTCTGTTTTTATCTGTGTTTTGAAGTTTGTTTATTTGTTGTATATGTAGATGTAATATGTGTAGAACCATAAAAACTTAATACTTATATTTATTTATTTAACTTTTTATTGCACACACACAGATAAAATAAAAAATAATACATTAAAAGAAACACAAGTACAAAGGGCGAACTTATCTCTGAGAGAGATTTCTTCCAGCAGACCCGCGAGAGAGATAATTGAAATAATAAAAGCAGACATAGTGTGTACGTAAATAAAAAAACATATACATACATACACTAATATAAACTATATACCCACTTACATAGATTATAAAATACACAATAAAAAAAAGTATATAAATAAATATTTACCAATAATATATAAATATAATATACATACATTCATAAAATACATATAAGATATGGATTCCAATCCTAACTTAGTGATAGATAGTGTTCTTTAACACGGTTTTTGAAAATAAAAAAGGATTTACTATTACGGATATCTGTAACTTATTTGCTATTTTATTTTATTTATTATAGTCATATAAGTACCTATTTATCATTTAAATTTCCTAATCAGCGCAACCTACAATTTCTCTGGCATAATATTTTCTACCCAAAGGTTGTCTGGAAGAAATCGCTTAAAGCGATAAGACCGCCTAAATTGTACTATTTGTAACTTCTATAACGTGTAACTGTATTTGCTTGTGCAATAAAGTGTATTGTATTGTATTTGTTGCGCCGTTTCTTCTTTCCAGCGCTAATAGGGCTAATAGGGCCCATGACAATACCCTTTAACAATATGTGATAAGTCAATTAAAATGTATTTAACTCATCATCTTGTAAACAAGTGGATGCTCAAGCCGTGTGGTTCCCGGCCACGCTAAATCTTCCCGTGGGTGTCATCGACTATGGGACTGCCATCATCAATCCGCCTGCCAAGCGTGGTGATTATGGCAAACCCCCAAAGCCCAGCCCACCAAAATCATCACGTGTCATTCTATTTGAGAGACTTGTGTTCAGTAGTGGACGTATTTCAGCTGATGATGATGTTGAATAAAAAAATACAGCTAAGAATGTTATCACTTATCACCAATTAAAAAAAGACCTTTGAGTTTTCCGCTGCGGCCGTTGTCGTAACTGAGATTCGCAACCAGTTGCGAATCAAGAGAACTTTTTCCTTAATCGCAACTTGGTTGCGGTTAAGGAAAAAGAACTTCTGAAACTTACATAGTTGCGATGGGAGAAAAAAAAATCTTCATTTGCAACCACTAACTAAGAAATATTTAAGTAAAACCAAAAATCGAATTTTAGATAATATAATATAATATAATATAATATTATATAATATAATATAATATAATATAATATAATATAATATAATATAATATAATATAATATAATATAATATAATATAATATAATATAATATAATATAATATAATATAATATAATATAATATAATATAATATAACATAATATAATAATCCTTTCATTATGATCTACATAGTCCGCAAGTAAAAAGTGTATATACTTTTTGGGAATAACTACGTCGTCAGGATTTTGAAAACGTACCATGGGGGCACCTAGAATTTTATTTCTTTCGTTGCATAATCCTGTTTTAACACTTTTAAATTTTGGTCATCATCATCATCATTTGGTATTTTTAAAATTTTGGTATCTCTTCACAAATGTTGGAGACCGTAGTTTTCACCTAAATACGCCATTTAGTTCCATGCAACGATAATAGATGGCGCGTGCGTCGAATTAAAACGCGCTATTGGTTCGTTACCTGAGTGGTACAAGTATATTCTTCTGGGCGCGGTTCAAGTAGCTATGTCGGTGACTTTAGTCACTTATTTTTGGAAGCGTCATCAAGCACCACCGGTGCATGGGGCGCTTAGTTATAAGTCTACTCATCTACACTAGCTTTTGCCTGCAACTTCGTCTGCGTAGGTTTCGATATTTACAATCTTGAATTTCGAAATAGACATCTATTTTAACCGACTTTAAAAAAGCGCCCAAGTGCGAGTCGGACTCGCCCATGAAGGGTTCCGTAGCAGCAAGTAACATAATATAAAAGTTATTGTAGTTCGTTGTAACTTTGATCGATGTTTTAATAATAGTATTGTGGTTTACGATTAATGACGTATTAAAAAAAACTACTTACTAGATCTCGTTCAAACCAATTTTCGGTGGAAGTTTGCATGGCAATGTACATCATATATTTTTTTTAGTTTTATCATTTTCTTATTTAAAAGTTACGGGGGGGGGGGGGGGACATTTTACCAATTTGAAGTGTCTCTCGCGCAAACTATTCAGTTTAGAAAAAAATTATATTAGAAACCTCAATATCATTTTTGAAGACCTATCCATAGACAAACACGTATTTGTTTGATGAAAATATTTTTTTTGAGTTTCAGTTTTAAGTATATGGAACCCCCTAAACTTATTGTTTTTTTTCTATTTTTGTGTGAAAATCTTAATGCGGTTCACAGAATACATCTACTTACCAAGTTTCAACAGTATAGTTCTTATAGTTTCGGAATAATGTGGCTGTGACGTACGGACGGACAGACAGACATGACGAATCCATAAGGGTTCAATTTTTTGCCATTTGGCTACGGAACCCTAAAAAGGTGGAGGTTCTCAATCTAGCTTTTGCCTGCAACTTCGTCCGCGTAGGTTTCGATATTTACAAATCTTGAATATCGAAATAGACTAAAGATGTGTCGTCATGAGTTGCCGTGTGGTTTCCGGTAGAGTAGAATAGGACCACTCCAACTCTTCCCGTGGATGTCGTACAAGGCGACTGAGGGAATACATTATAAAACATCAGTCAGGCCTCCCTAACCCGTCTGGGCAGCGCGGGGAGTGTAGGCCAAATCCTCCGTCTGTCTCCGGCAGATGAGAGAGGGTTGTGCTCCTGCAGTGGAGACAACAATAACCTGATGATGAGTTTTTAAAATCACAAAACGAAACCGTTATGCGTTTTCAAATAACGATATGATAACTATCTATTTTTAAAAACTATCTATTTCCGCAACGTCGTCGCGTAAAGGTTATGTTAGCGGGTTTGTTTACAAGTAGTCGCGTTTCATCATCAGGTTATTTTTGTCTCCACTGCAGGAGCACAACCCTCTCTCATCTGCCGGAGACAGACGGAGGATTTGGCCTACACTCCCCGCGCTGGCCAGACGGGTTGGTCTTTGCCCTTAGTCGCCTTGTACGACATCCACGGGAAGAATTGGAGTGGTCCTATTCTACTCTACCGGAAACTACACGGCATTACACTTTCCAATTAACTTCCCATCGAACTTTACCAGGCTTAGAACTGACTGTATAGACGTAATATGAAATTAAATATATGAAGTACTCATCTACTAGCTTTTGCCTGCAACTTCGTCCGCGTATGTTTCGATAATTACAAATCTTTGCTGGAGTGTAAAGGGCTGGTGGTTGTTGATGATGGAAACACGAGGAATATTGATAGAAAACACTTGTTTTATTAATTACTAGCTGTTGCCCGCGACTTCGTCCGCGTGGACAACTTAACATTATACATTCTTATGTATTACGTGTATTACTAAATCCTAAAAGAAATCTATTAATCTGGTTATGCATTAAAAATATTTATATACATAAAAAACATAACATCCAATTGAGAACCTCATTTTTTTAAGTCGGGTAAAAATAAGCGTTCCGGCGGCGGTTTCGCCCGTTTGACTACAGTTTTTTAGGTTTCCGTAGCCAAATGGCAAAAAACGGTACCCTTAAGGATTCGTCATGTCTGTCTGTCCGTCCGTATGTCACAGCCACTTTATTCCGAAACTATAAGAACTTACTATTGAAACTTGGTAAGTTGATGTATTCTGTGAACAGCATTAAGATTTTCACACAAAAATAGAAAAAATAAACATTAAATTTTGGGGGTTCCCCATACTTAGAACTGATACGTGTGGTCATCAAACCCATACGTGTCGATAGGTCTTCAAAAATGATATTGAGGTTTCTAATATAATTTTTTTCTAAACTGAATAGTTTGCGCGAGAGACACTTCCAAAGTGGTAAAATGTGCCCCCCCCCCCTGTAACTTCTAAAATAAGAGAATGATAAAACTAAAAAAAATATGTGATGTACATTGCCATGCAAACTTCCACCGAAAATTGGCTTGAAAGAGATCTAGTAAGTAGTTTTTTTTAATACGTCATAAATCGTAAACCACAATACTATTATTAAAACATCGATCAAAGTTACAACGAACTACAATAACTTTTATATTATGTTACTTGCTGCTACGAAACCCTTTATGGGCGAGTCCGACTCGCACTTGGCCGCTTTTTTTTAAATAAAGTTGACATTTACATTTATCATGAATTAAAAGATTATCATATAATCAATAAATCTTATTTATATTTTAATATTGTGCAAATTAGGTGATATTTCCTTCCCCCCCCCCTCCAATTTGTCCTTTCCATACACTTTCTTTCTTTCCTTCTCCATCCCCTTCCCACAACGTTGAAAGCCCTTTCTCCCACCCCTTCCCTCTCCCTACTCCTACCTCCCCCCCCTTCCCTCTCCATACCTCTCCCCCTTCCCTTAACCCACCCCTTCCTACGCCCTTTATTTACCACTGCCCCCTCATCTTTCCTCTCCTAACCTAATCCCTCTCTTCTTTCCCATCCGACTTCCTTCCCCTCCTATTCCCTTCCTATTTTGCATATCCAATTAACTGTACAACAAAATATCTGTCAAACTGCTGGACATAGGCCTTCCCCAATGAATGCCACAACGCCCTACAGATCCAGCCGCTTCCGGCCACCATCTTCAGGTCGTCCATCCACCTGGCGGCAGGGCGTCCCACCCTGCGCGTGGTACGTCGCGTCCCACTCTAGAACCCGTCTGCCCCAACGGCCGTTCGGTACTACGACAGATGTGACCCGCCCACTGCCATTTCAGCTTACTAATTCTTTCGGCTATGTCGGTCACCTTTGTTATCCATCGGATCTCCTCATTACGAATCATATCCTTCATAGAGACCCCGAGCATTGCCCTCTCTATAGCTCGCAGAGCCACTTGAATCTTGTGGATCAGGCCCACCATCAGTGTCCACGTCTCCGCGCTGTAATCATGACAGGCAGGATGCACTGATTAAAGATTTTTGTCTTTAAACATTGTGGAATAGGTGACGTAAAGACTTGACGCAGTTTTCCGAATACTGCCCAGCCTAACTGGATTCTTCTGTCAGCTTTTGAAATTGATCCTACCCAACTATATTGTCTGTCCTAGGCAGACGTACTCCTGAACAGCTTCGATATTGACATTGTCGACGATCACCGGTCTAATTCAGGGCCACTAATTATCGAACAACGAACTTTTTGTATCGAGACTTGTGGAAATACCTGAAATACATGAGCTAAAATAAATCTATAAATGAGCTTTAAAACATCGTTGTCACTTTCTGTCAAGTTCTTGCAACGACCAGTAATGTTGATCTACACATTCATACAAATGATATGAAATGAGAGGTCAACTTGTATATCAGCATCCTGACATTTTATTGAGATATGACTTATACCAGTATGAGGCCCGAACTCAAAGCTATTAAACAGTAAAACGCCGTCAAATTCTGTTCAGTAGTTTCCAAGATTAGCCCGTACATACATACATACATACAGACAGATAAGAAATTTTATAATTATATTTTTGGACTCTACTGGTCATAAGTAACGTCCGGGCAGTGAAATTTTTTTTTTATCTTCAATGTACAGATTCGCTTTTCTTTTGTTTTTTCTACTCTTTTATTATATGTATAGATACGGATGGCTGCGTGCCATTGAACGCGTGGAAGAGAGGGAGGCCATAGACAACAGCGATTACTTTTTATACAGGTTATTGCCAGCGTAAAATATATTGTGTTGGCTTCCAACAATCTTGAATTTCGAAATAGATATCATTTTTAACCGACTACAAAAAAGGAGGAGGTTCTCAATTCGTAGGTTTTTTTTTCAGATTCAACGTCCCTAAAAATGACAGAAATTCATATTAATTTGGTTTTCCGTAGGAACGAGATGTTTTTTAGGGATAAAAACTATCCTATAACCTATATGTGTGCCAAGTTTCATCTATGCCGTCCACGAACACGTCACAGTGTAAAAGGGCATTATTTGTACCTAAAATAGACTTTACTTTTCTTCCATGCAGCTTGGTATTCGACTTATGATGAAAAATGTCCAAAAAATACCATACCACAGTGAAAAATCTGAAATAATTAGAGTTGATAGAGGTTTAGGTCAACATTACAGGTTTTTTTTTCTTTTCCACCATTTATTTTCACTATAATATGCTCTGCTGTCTGCCTATCTACTTTGACTCGTCTCTTTCACCCAAAGATTTACTGGAAGAATGCTCATACAGAGTTAAGTGCGCCTTTGTACATCATAGGTTTAAATGGGTAGTGTACCTTGTATTTTTGTGAAATAAAATATTAAAAAATTCGGAACAATATTAAAAAATGATTTATTTGGTCTCATAGAAAGTAAGACTTTCTAAATTAGATCCTTTTTACTGGAGGTACAGAATTATATGTCCTTTCCCCCCCAGCCAGTGGAGAGCCACATCCACCCACCGGAACCGCGCCATGCCCCACATAAAGTCCTACACGCGAGTGTCTCCGGACGCCAAACGAGCAGCCTTCTACCTCCTCACGTCTGGTAACGTGAGCAAGGCGGCCTGGGGCTCGCTGAACAAAGGCAACGGAGCCCTGAGGGCCATGAGCTACGAGGCAGGGGTTTTGTTCCTGCCGAGATTTGTGGTGAGTGTCGTTACGAAGCGTTACGTCTCTTAGGGCGCTGTGTGAAGGTAACACGGCGCTGAATGAAGGCAACAGGGCTATGAATGAAGCTGACAGGGCGCTGAAAAAAGGTAACAGGGCGCTATTATAGGTAATTGGTCGCTTAATCAATAGAATGCTCAATAAAGACTTAGCATTAGAAAGTGTCTCAAGCTACTGTAACTAAAATAAATGCAGAAGTTTACAGCACGAACGTCGGGTAACTAGTTCTAGCCCTGAGGGCCATGAGCTACGAGGCAGGGGTTTTGTTCCTGCTGAGATTCCTGGTAAGTGCAGTTACGAAGCATCTCTTAGAGCAATGTGCAAAGGTAACAGGGCTGAGAATGAAGGTAACAGGGCGCTGAATAAAGGTAACAGGGCGCTGAATGAAGGCAACAGGGTTCTGAATGAAGGTAACAGGGCTCTGAATGAAGGTAACAGGGCGCTCGATGGCAATAGGGCTATGAAGGAAGGTAACAGGGCTATGAATGAAGGCAACAAGGCGCTGAATGAAGGCAACAGGGCTGAGAATGAAGGTAACAGGGCGTTGAATAAAGGTAACAGGGCGCTGATATAGGCAATGGGATTAGAGAGTTCTGTAAAGGTGCAGGGTTAGCAAGTGTCGCAAGATACTCTAACTAGTATAAAGGCAGAAGGTAACAGCACGAACGTCGGGTAACTCGTTTTATTTCCTCACATCTGGCAACGTGACTAAGGTGGAGGACGGAGGGAACTGCACGCTAATTGGCCTGGTCAAGATGGCGCAAGGCCCTGATTGGTCAGAGTACATTGTGCGAAGATGCATTTTAGTTAATAGTTTTAAAACAGCTATACTGTATTCTATACTAGGGTGGTTGGTTAACGCATTTTTTGGAGAAAAGTTTTTTTTTTTTTTCAAAATAGGTAATGTATACTTCGGGCTTTAGTGTTTAGTAGTAATAGTATATTATGCAGCAAATGTCTGTGCGTGTGTACACTAAAGGACTAAGTTGATCATCTAAAATCAGAGAACTTCCTAACCTCAAACCTTACTAAAACTTACTATCGACTTTAGCAAGGAAAGTCTGCGACTAAATAAGGACCAACGTTGGTCTGAGGTACTCCGATACTTATAGTAAACAGAAAATATATCGAGATTAAACCTAATTACATTGTTGCCAAAGTCTTAAAACAAAAAAACAAAAAAATTACGACGATCTCTATGTACTACTAGATGGAGCGTTCCAAACAATCGCTCTGTTCCACGCAAGTAGCCACAACTCTTTCACATTCACAATGAAACTTGTGCAGTTACTACTTAGAACATTTAATTATTACTACATATTGATGCTACGGTTAAATAATGTCAATATTTACTAAATAATTAAATGTTCTGAGTAGTAACTGCACAAGTTTCAAAGTGAATGTGAAAGAGTCGTGGCTACTTGCGTGGAACAGAGCAATTGTATGGAACGCTCCATCTGGTAGTACATAGAGATCGTTGATTCTTTACTACTTCTAACTCTATTCTATACCTAGTATAACTGGCCACTCCTTCCACAGATAAACGAAGACTTCTTCCCTCTGGAGCCTGGACAGAAGAACAGACTAATCATACCGTACGATCTGCCCCCCACTAAATACACCGAGGATATGTCGCCATGGGTCTCGGATTACTTGTACTGATTTATGATGTCCTGGTACCTGCCCATCATTACTAGCCTGTTAACGCCCACTGCTGACTGCGCCGTTGGATACTTTAAGTGATTCTGTTGTTTGTCATGTAATTATCATGTCTGTGAACTACCACGCCTGGGGTTAGGACCCTCCCACGAAATCATCATCATCATCAGGTTATTGTTGTCTCCACTGCAGGAGCACAACCCTCTCTCATCTGCCGGAGACAGACGGAGGATTTGGCCTACACTCCCCGCGCTGGCCAGACGGGTTGGGGAGGCCTGATTGATGTTTTATAATGTATTCCCTTAGTCGCCTTGTACGACATCCACGGGAAGAGTTGGAGGGGTCCTATTCTACTCTACCGGAAACCATGGGTTTCGGATTACTTGTACTGATTTATGATGTCCTGGTACCTGCCTATCATTACTAGCCTGTTAACGACTACTGCTGACTGCGCCGTTGGATACTTTAACTGATTCTTTTGTCTGTTATGTCATTATCATGTCTGTAAACGTCCACTGCTGGGGTTAGGAGCCTCCCACTAAATACGCCGAGGGTATGTCGCCATGGGTTTCGGATTACCTGTACTGATTTATGATGTCCTGGTACCGGGCCATCATTACTAGCCTGCTAACGCCCGCTGCTGACTGCGCCGTTGGATACTTTAAGTGATTCTGTTGCCTGTTGTCATTATCATGTCTGTAAACGTCCACTGCTGGGCTTAGGACCGTTTGATCGTTACTAGGGGTTCTGATCCAGTTTGGTGATAAGTAAGTATAAATAGTCTGTAACTGTTGATTTTATTTTTAAAATAAAGATAACATTTTTGAATTTAATTCAGTTGTTTTTTTTCAACGCTCTTTCCCATTCTTGAGGACTCGATTGAAAGGCTTCGTTTGGCGGCAGAATAGTCGAACGTCCATTGCTGAACATAGGCCTCCCCAATAGAAGGCCACTTTTGGTTTGCTATCCATTGGGGGATTTGCCATAACCACCACGCTTGGCAGACGGATTGGTGATCGCAGTAATGATCTTGATATACACAGGAGAACGCCGGTGCTTCTCTTAGTCGCCTTGACGACACCCAGAGGGACATTAGGGGTAGCCATGTTCTAAGCCGGGAACCTCACCCTATACATACCTACTCAAATAAATAAATATGACAATTAAGTTTAAAAAAAAGAGGAGTGTCTGATCAGTCAATGAGAAAATATTCATCATCAGGTTATTGTTGTCTCCACTGCAGGAGCACAACCCTCTCTCATCTGCCGGAGACAGACGGAGGATTCGGCCTACACTCCCCGCGCTGGCCAGACGGGTTGGGGAGGCCTGATTGATGTTTTATAATGTATTCCCTTAGTCGCCTTGTACGACACCCACGGGAAGAGTTGGAGTGGTCCTATTCTACTCTACCGGAAACCACACTAAGGTATGACTGATATTAATACTCGAACCCCTGATCTCGCTGCAACAGCACGAACTAAACCAACGAGTATAGATTGTTCAATTCACGATGGCATTCCCCGCTACTTTTAAGCGGTGAACGCGGTGAGCCAATCCGAACGTCAGTATGTTAGTGTACGTATGCCCACATTGATGATTAGTGAGTAACGATAGAACTGACACGGTAACAATATAATGCATACAATGACATGTAAGCTATTTGAGAAAGAGTACACGCGACTACTGCCTTTCTATAATCCTTTGTAGCCACCGCAGGTTAGCTGGAAGAAATTTCTTTAGAAATAAGCTCAACCTTTTGTATAATTACTTTTCTTTGTGTTAAATAAATTTTAAAAAAGTGGGGCGTGCCATCGTGATAAAAACAACAATCTATACAACTCCAATAACATTTCCACTACAATTAAAACCCAAGTATTTAGGTCCTTAAGGTTGAGTGCCCCTGCCCTCGTTTGATCTTGCCGCAGCCAGTGGTTACCAACCTGTTATTTTTCGGTCCATCGCTTTAACCTGCAACTCTATATATGTTGATGTATTTCCTAACTCGATTGCATTCTCTATCGAATAGTGTTCGTGTGAGGTCATATTGTTTGTATTAGTCATTGTTATTATGAGGGTAAGTGATGTATTTATTTATTTAACAATTACTATAAAAGTAAGGAAAAAATATACGTACAAAATGGTAATGCTCTTTAAGAGATTTCTGCCAGCCTACCAGCATTAGAGATAGTTTTAAAATTCTAGTAGGTAGGTATTTGAAATTGTATAAAGTGAACACTTCGTCATTAGCCGAAGTACGCCCACTGTTGAACTTAGGCTTCCCCAATAGAATGACACTTGTGGGACTTGCCATAATCACCACCACGCTTTGGTGATCATAGTAAATCCTCCCATGGACAGCCTACCAAAAGTGTAATCCTATTGGGGAGGCTATGTTCAGCAGTGGGAGTATTTCGGCTAATTGACCACCACGCTGGGCATGCGGATTAGTGATCACAGTAACGATCTTAATATATACAGGAGTACGCTGGTATACCAGTATCTGGTGCTATCCGTTAGTTGCCTTGACGATAACCCTCGTTTGCCTCGTGGCTTCTACTGGAGCGGCACAGGCCGTGGGTTCGATTCCCACTGGGGACAGACAACTTTGTAAAGTTTGTACAAGTTGGTCTCAGTCTGGATGTTATATTTGTGAATTGTCCAATCCTTGTTTAATTCCCATAGCACAGGAGAAAATACTAGTTTGCGATTAGACAAGTGTATTGTATATATGTAGTATTTATTTATTAGTTGCGCGCGACTTCGTCCGCGTGGACAACTTAACATCACAAATTATTATGATTTTTCCGTAGGAATGGGATGTTTTTAAGGGATAAAAACTATCCTATGTCCTATTCCAGGACCTAACCTATATGTATACCAAGTTTCATCACGATCCGTCCAGCGGTTGAAGCGTGATTGAGTAACAAACATCCAAATATCCAAACTTTCGCATTTTTAATATTAGCAGGATAGTAGGATGTAAAATTTATTTATTATTATCAACGATCTCTATTTACTACTAGATAGAGGGTTCCAAACAATCGCTCTGTTCCACGCAAGTAGCCACAACTCTATCACATTCACTTTGAAACTTGTGCAGTTACTGCTCAGAACATTTAATTATTACTAAATATTGACATTATTTAACCGTAACGTCAATATTTAGTAATAATTAAATGTTCTGCGTAGCAACTGCACAAGTTTCATTGTGAATGTAAAAGAGTTGTGGCTACTGCGTGGAACAGAGCGATTGTTTGGAACGCTCCATCTAGTAGTACATAGAGATCGTTGATTATTATTCATACATGCGGAGTAACTAAGAAAAAACTTCATCTTTATTCTTATTACTTTCAGCTGATATGTTTCTGGTGCGCCGTTCTCGCGGCGGCGCACGCGCAGGAGTTCTACGCGCCACAGACGTTCAGACAAAACGTAAGTACGAGCATATTGGGCCAACGATTCCTTACGTACTTTGTTGTCGATGAAAGTTTATGCGAAATTTATCATAAACGGTGCCTGTAGCCGTGTGGTTCCCGGCTTAGAACAGGGCCACCCCCGATCTTTCCGTGGGTGTCTTCAAGGCGACTAGGAGTTGCACAAGGGACGTGTATATTAAAATTATTACTGCGATCACCAATCCGCCTGCCAAGCGTGATGATTATGGCAAATCCCCCGATGGACAGCCCACCAAAAGTGGCATTCTATTGGGGAGGCTTATGTCCAGCAGTGGACGTATATAGGCTGATGATAGACTCACAGTCATTTTTTAAACTAAGATATGGGCGTTAGTTTACACTATTGAAAACGTATAGATGTAAGGGAGCGTAGAAACATCCGGTGCTCCAAATACCAACCTCATCTTAGTGCGATGCATCTTGCTAATTGACCTACGAAGCCCTGATTACCGACAATGGCGGTATAACCGTTCACTTTATTATTATTTATTTAATTTATTAATCGTATATAATAAAACATTTTCTTACAAAAATTGTCTCTCAAAACCGTCTAGACGGTTTGACTGGGGATCATAGTCTCCTTATGTTTAATTGAAATTAATAACTAAATATGATGGAGTTAAATGCTTTCCAACAAATAATTTTTCAGCATTTTTTTAAATTTACGCTTGTTACACTCCATTCTAATATCCTCGGGCAAGGTATTAAGTAAATACTTGGTAATACCACAGACCGTTGGCGAGTGCTGATTACTGCGATTGGCAATTTATTTGGTGGTGGCGTTCATTGGGGAAGGCCTATGTCCAGCAGTGGACGTCTCAGGGTTGATAAGATGATGATGATGAACCAATAGATAACTATAACCTGGATGACATCATTTCTCCGGTCTCGGATTATTACAGTGTAATCAGTGGGTGGTTTGGGGGAGATGGGAGGTTTTCTCCGGTCTCTAGTTATTACAATGTAATGAATAATAAGGTGCGCCGTTGCCGTGTGGTTTCCGGTAGAGTAGAATAGGACCACTCCAACTCTTCCCGTGGATGTCGTACAAGGCGACTGAGGGAATACATAATATAAAACGTCAATCAGGCCTCCCCAACCCGTCTGGCCAGCGCGGGGAGTGTAGGCCAAATCCTCCGTCTGTCTCCGGCAGATGAGAGAGGGTTGTGCTCCTGCAGTGGAGACAAAAATAACCTGATGATGATGTTGATGATGACTAATAAGGTGGGGGCGAGGGGGGGGGGGTTTCCTCCGGTTATTACAATGTAATGAATAATAAGGGGGGGGGGGCGGGGGAGGTGTAATTAGTGAACTAGTCACATAGGTTTGATTCTCCTTACATTGCAATACATAACACAAACCCAACCATGTGTGAAATTCCTAATCAAAATAATTGGTCACTTATCGCGTGAGGTAACAGACTATATTGTGAGGTAACTGAACTGCCCTGGTTAGACCCCCCCTTCGCACCTCCAGGCCGGATAAAGGGGGGGATGGTTTATTATTGCCCCCGTCCCTTACGACTAAAATCGTCAAAAGGACATTACTAAAAGAAAGAAAAGAAAGAAAAAAAAATATTTACTACCACAATTGGCACACACAAAGAAAAAACCAACAAAGCAAGAAAAAGGAAAAAAAAAAATAAAGAAAAACTTAAGAACTAGAGAAAACAATTTAAAAAAATTTCAATATGGGTAAAATAGTATGCGTGTGCCGTGGCAGCAAAAGGGCAAACGACTCAGCATATGCCTAGACCAAGTAAGGTGCTAGGCGCTGATTTTCAGTCGCACCCGGTGCAGACAAGCTTGTCTACAGTGCCAAACAAAGAAGTAATAAATATGATATGTGTAATTGCAATACGTATGTACCTAGATAATATAATATAACACTTAGAATCACACCAAATACATAAATATGATGAGTAAATATGACTAGAATTTTTTTTTTTTAAATAATAATAAAATATAATAATGAATACTACTAATAACTTGTTTACAAATATCGTTGTTAACTCATAGATCGATCAAGTGTGTTTCTGGAAAATAGGTCGAATCACACTCAACTGAACTAAAATATCTGCTTTAGATACTTTACTGACTTAAAAATAAAACAATAAAATAAATCATCATCAGGTTATTGTTGTCTCCACTGCAGGAGCACAACCCTCTCTCATCTGCCGGAGACAGACTGAGGATTTGGCCTACACTCCCCGCGCTGGCCAGACGGGTTGGGGAGGCCTGATTGACGTTTTATAATGTATTCCCTCAGTCGCCTTGTACGACATCCACGGGAAGAGTTGGAGTGGTCCTATTCTACTCTACCGGAAACCACACAAAATAAAACAATAAAATAAATAATTCGTTGCTATTCCCACTAATGGACGTATCTGAAATGTTGATTTTACGGGACAACTTTCAATAGTAGTTATCTGTAGTTATTCATGTGGTTCCCGGCTTCAAATAGCGTTCACCCCCAATCGTCAAGGTGACTAAGGGTATGCTCCACGGACAGGCAGCAGCGTGTTCCTGTGTATATTAAGATCATTACTGCGATCACTAATCCTGCCAAGCTTGGTGATTATAGCAAATCCCCCAATGGACAGCCCACCAAAAGTATAATTCTATTGGGGAGGCTTATGTTCAGCAGTGGACATGTTTCGGCTGATGAGTGGAACATAAACTTCACTTTTTAAACACGGCTTTATTTAAGTCGTAAAAGCAGAAAGTTTTCACAACAGAACCGATTAAAATTTACTCCGAAAACTTTTAAATACTTTAGTTACGCCTATTGGTCCGAACAACGACGAATAATGAGTTGTTCTTTTCACAAATTAATATATTCATCATCATCATCAGGTTATTGTTGTCTCCACTGCAGGAGCACAACCCTCTCTCATCTGCCGGAGACAGACGGAGGATTTGGCCTACACTCCCCGCGCTGGCCAGACGGGTTGGGGAGGCCTGATTGATGTTTTATAATGTCTTAGTCGCCTTGTACGACATCCACAGGAAGAGTTGGAGTGGTCCTATTCTACTCTACCGGAAACCACACGGCATTAATTAATATATTACCGAGTTACAATTTAAGATTTTTAATAATACAATCTAGGTGGCCTTACTGCCTCAAGCTAATTCATTCAGACAACCTTAGCACAACCAATCTGACACAAGGACCTGTCTCATATATTTTGTTGAATTTGACTTAATATCCCTAAATATATCCTTAAGGTATTTAGGTCCCTGTATTTTTTATTTATTTTTTCAAGACAAAATGTTATCCTTAAGGTACTTAAAATTGAAACTATAGATTGAGGTACCAGGAAATCATATCAGGTAGGTGTTGGTATGTAACAGGTCGTGCCGGGGCTGTTCCAACCGATGCACCGCCCATGGAACACCATGATGCGAATACCTAACAGAGTAAGAGCAATTAATGACTTTTATTATTTTATGTTTTCCTAGTACTCTGTCGCACATAACTACTATAGTAATTACTTAATTAGGTCTAACTAGCTGGTGCCCGCGACTTCGTCTGCTCACGATTAGTATTTCTAGTAGCTTTTTGTAGGACTATTTAAGATAAACATTTCCATCATACATAACATATGTGTAACTCTAGCGGTTTTGGCAGCGCACGCCAGAATAGCTCGCAGATGGTAGATTTTTTCCTACTTACTTGATATTTTGGACAATATCTTTATAAATTGTAGCCTATGTGTTATTCTGATGTATAAGCTATATTATTGTAAAGTTTCATTAAAATCCATTCAGCAGTTTTTACGTGAAAGAGTAACAAACATCCATCCATACTTACAAACTTTCGCGTTTATAATATTAGTAGGATTTGACGCAAAAAAGACTAGATTTTCTATCTAGTAGAATAAATATGTTTTTATTTTATTCAAAACCGTTTTGGACAAATGAGCACACTGACTACCAGCTTTCGGTGTTTGTCCGGTCCTGAGTATTTTAGAACTTAACTTTTCCGGTTTGTCGGATAAGTTCCTCGCGTTGTTTCTGCTCCTCGTGCAAGGATTATCGTCCGACAAGTCGTGTGACCTGATCCCGGCGTGTGCACCCGACTTACAATTCTAGTTTGATATTATTTCTGTTTGTATGTAATGTTGCACTGTATGTGTTTTGCAGCCAATAAATAAATATTCTATTCTATTCTTTAGATAACTTATCTAGAAATATTTTCAGCTACGAGTACCTATTATTATATCTTTTAAGAAACTTTATTTTTTGATAAATTGCCTTATTGGCGACGTAAAGATGACGCGCGCGCCCCTTGTGGCAAAATTTGGAAACAAAATGCAGAGAAGTTTTTTGATAACGTTCTCAACAGCTTCACTTAGAGGCCGTTAAAGTATGACGTAAGCAGATTTTTTGCAATTATTAACCTCCTCATCCCTCTCATCAGCAAAAGTAAGCAAAGCATTGGATGTTTGCTGCTTAATGCTGTGGGTCTGCTCACTTTCGTGTGATTTTGGAATATCGATATCGTTCTCTTCGAGCCATTCAACATCTTGGTCCATTCAACCAAAATCGACTACATTTTGTTAAAAATCCGAAAAAGTAAAAAATAATTACTGCTGGCCAGACGCCCCCCCCCCCCCATAAAAATAAGCAAAGCAAAGCCCCCCCCCCCTGTAATTTTATTTTATTTGGAAAACCAACAGCTTACAAACATTTGCAGTATTAGATGGTGTGTGTGTGCATGAAGTGTGGAGTTGTATGTGTGAGTGTGTGTGTGTGTGGTTAGGGGTAGTGAATGCATACGTTCTATATAGATAGGAGCGAGTGTTAAATGTGAGCATGGGTACGAGGGTATGGGTCAATAGTTTTTCTCAATGCTGCTTACGTAATACAGCAATGGCCCCTTACTCGAATCTAGAATCAAGTATTAAACTGGCACTATTAAATTAGTACCGAAGACGTTTTGAATTCAGGCCGATTGGAGCGCTGGTGAATTTTTTTGTCACAATGACTATTGGTAGAAAAGCATGACCTTCTTCACACCCCCATCTCAGACTTGTACTTATTTGTCTGAGCCCCCATGTTCAACCACAAATAAAGTAGACGGATCATAGATTAAATAACTAAAATCCTGCACCATTTCCTCCCCCCCTCCCCCCTCCCTTCACAGTAATCTCATTCTCGCTATATTTCATTCCAAAACCAATAGTCATACGAAAACCAACGCTATTTGCGTCTCGGTAACTGTACATGAAAGGCTCACCAGCTGCAAAAACAGGTTTGTGTTACCATGTAAACTTTGCTGTTCACTTAGGAACACCATCTATTATTTATTTTGTTTTCGAGACGCAAATGCGTTTGTTTTCACATGACTACTGATTTGGAATAAAAGCCCACCCCACTCTAAGCTACCAGGACCCCATAAAAACAAAAGAGTTCTCTCTTTGCAGATAGATTTGCAACCGAAGGGGTTGTTCACCCCGGCGGCTAGGAATGACGTCACGCCCCAGGGCAGCGTGTCCGAGCCATGGCGGCCGATCGCTCCAGCCCCGGTACAAGAGCCGTGGAGAGGTGAGTCGATCCGGTTAGAAACACATACATAATGCTCACGCCTTGGTCCCAGAGGGGTAGCAGAGACGATGTATTGCCACTTTTCGCAATTTAATGTCGCAAAGCGGTTTTCCTTCGTCCGCTTTTCGCCCCGTGATACCCCTTGACGTGATGTGTTCCGAACAACATCGCCATGTTGAGGTACCACGATTAGCTAGAAACACGCCTTAGGATTATGCGAGCCTAGTATATCTCTACAGAACTTTTAAAGTCGAAAGGTCCACAGTTGGACTGCTAATATTTAGTTGATGTTGTGATGCTCCTTTACATGCAAAACAGCATGATCCTACTAATATAATACTATAAATGCAAAGGTTTGGATATTTGGATGTTTGTTACTCAATCACGCTTCAACCGCTGGACGGATCGTGATGAAACTTGGTACACATACTATAGGTTAGGTCCTGGAATAATTTTACGAAACTTAAGTACGGCTATTTATAATACCACAGGCTTATCGGTGAAGGAAAACATCGTAAGGAAACCTGCATATGTCAAAGAAGAAATTCAGAGGCGTATGTGAAGTCCACCAAATCGGCTTGTGGCACCGTTGGTGGACAGGGGTTTGGCACAAAAGATCCTGAAGGGTCGAAGCATCGCCAGGTCTTCCTGGCCCCCTAAGAAGATAAGATAGGTCCTGGATTAGGACATAGGAGTTTTTATCCCGAATAAATATCCCATTCCTACGGGAAATACATAATAATTTGTGATGTTAAGTCGTCCACGCGGACGAAGTCGCGGGCAACAGCTAGTAACTAATAATTTTCACCTTTGCAAAGGAAATGCAATACAGTTTATTACCCCAGAAGTCTTCTAACGAAAGTATTTACGATCGAAAGCTAATGTTTGTATGTATGAGTGCATTGATTTGAATAATTAGATTTGAATATTGAAATGTGACTGGACTTGTCACGCAAAGTTGGATTGTATAACAGAGTCTGATGGGGAGTAATGTTTTGGGAGATAATGAACATTCTATAATTATCGGACATTCCTATTCTCTGTTTTGATTTCATTTAATTTGTTTACATTTTATCTTTTAATTAATTTGTATAATTTTTAAAATTAATGCATGAGTTATACCGAAATGTAAAAAAAAGTTATCAATAAATATGTCTTTCTCTATAAAGTTATTAACTAACTAGCTGTGCCCGCGGCTCAGCTCCCGTGAACTACAGAATCCGCTCCCATTCCCACTCCCGCTCCCGCTTTCGCTTCCGCTCTCCTCCCGCTCCCGCTCCCACTCCCATTTTCCCACGCTCACGCCCACGTCCACGCCAACGCCCACGCCCACGCCCACGCCCACGCCCACGCTCACGCCCACGCCCACGCCCACGCCCACGCCCAAGCCCACCCACTCCCACTCCAATTTCCACTCGCAGTTCCAAATGTAATCCAAACTCATCGCAATCTGAATAGTACTATTATGTGCAATATATTACATACTAACCTTACCTACTAATGTATTTGAAAATTAAAAATGTCTATAACTTTTGATTGAGTTAGCCGATTGCGATGAAATAAAGACTAAATATTAAATTACGCCCCATGTTTCTATGAAAAGTCCATCACAATCCGTTCAGTAGTTTTTAAGTGATGCGTGCACAAACTCACAGACAAACAGACAAACAGACAAAAATTTCAAAAATGACTGAAATGTGTTCTATTACTTATCCTTCGACCCCCCAATATTTTTTGCAAATATCTTCAATGTACAGACACAGATACTTCGCGAGTTTACGATTTTATTTATTAGATGTGACTTTTAGTTTACGAAATCGTCGTCTTTTCAGAGCCCAACAACTACGTGCAACCAGCTTCGATCTTACCGAAGCCCGAGCCGTGGCGGCTGCCGTACCAGACCACCAAGGAACAGCAGGCCTCCATACTGCATCACAAACAGGCTTTGACTTCTGGTGAGTCTTACACAGTCTGGTGAATCCCGCTAGGGGCAAATGTTCGTGTGATGAATATGAATGTTTGTACCCAAGTCTTGGATGTTTATATATTTATTTAAGTATGTGTATCCGTTATCTAGTAACCATACCACAGGCTCTGCCTAGTTTGGGACTAGGCAATTGGTGTGAATGTCTGACTTATTTATTTATATGTAACTAGCTGTGCCCGCCGCTCCGCTCGCGTTCCATTTCATTTATTTGCAATAAATTGTAGGTACATACACATATTGTATTGGATATTTATACTTAAAGTTCCTGTACAATATAACCCCTTTAGGATTGTAGCATATTATAATTAATTGTCTACTTAGAAACTACATTAAAAGTTGACAACTTAACATTACAAATTATTAAAAATTTCTCCGTAGGAATAAGATGGTTTTTCTGGATAAAAACTATCCTATGTCCTATTCCAGGACCTAACCTATACGTGTGCCAAGTTTCATCACGATCCGTCCAGTGGTTGAAGCGTGATTGAGTAACAAACATCCAAATATCAAAACTTTCACATTTATAATATTAGTAGGATTTCATGCATGACTTTATATTAAAATTAAATGTTATTTCTATATTTAAAGTAATTAATAATGTAAAACTAGAATTTGCCCGCCATGGATGGCAGAATATGTGAAACTGTTGTCATTGTATACCATATTATTTTTAGCATATTCTAGTAAATAAATATATTAATTCATTCATTCATTCACTCATCATTCATTCATACACCATTCATTCATCATTCATTCATCATACATTCACTCATCATTCATTCATACACCATTCATTCATTCATCATACATTCATTATTCGTCATCAGGTTATTTGTGTCTCCACTGCAGGAGCACAACCCTCTCTCATCTGCCGGAGACAGACGGAGGATTTGGCCTACACTCCCCGCGCTGGCCAGACGGGTTGGGGAGGCCTGGTTGATGTTTTATAATGTATTCCCTTAGTCGCCTTGTACGACATCCACGGGAAGAGTTGGAGTGGTCCTATTCTACTCTACCGGAAACCACACGGCAGTGTGGTTTCCGGTAGAGTAGAACAGTGTGGTTCATTATTCATTTATCATTAATTCATTATTCACTCATCATTCATTCTGCTGTGCCCTATCCGGCGTCCTATATTAATTTTTTATATTTTCCTCCAGAGGGCAGTTTCCGCTTCGAGTACGCTTCTGACAACGGTCTTGCAGCTGGCGAGGTGATAGAACCTGACGGCTCTAGGGTGGGAGCATACCAGTACAAGGACCCCAACGGCCAGCTCGTCAAGCTCAAATACAAGGCTGGCAAGGACGGCTTCCAGGTAAGAACATCAGTAGAAGATAGTTTATATATATATATAACAGATAGACAGACAGATAGACAAAAAATCTAAAAAAAAAATTGTTTTAGCTTCTGTTGGCCCTATAAAGACCCCTCATACAATTTTTTTTAATATCTCTCATGTACAGACACAGACTAGTTACAGTTTTATTATATGTATAGATTATGTATTTGTGTATGTATATCAGCTGTCTGATGCCCATATTACAGGCTCTGCCTAGTTTAACTAGAACTAAACAAGTACAGTTCAAGTATTTAGTTATTATGTAGTCTAATATGCACTTATTTTGCCCGCCCCCCCCCCCCCCCTCGCTCTTACTGCCTTGTCTTACACTCTGTAATGTTGGCTGGAAGAGATCTCTTTTAGAGATAAGCTCACCTTTGTACACACCATTTATTACTGTAATTAGTTTTAAGATGTGCAATAATAAGAATATATATAGTCCTATCCTTCATACTAAATGTAGAAGCGTTTAATAAATAAATAAATATGTGGGGACATTTCACACACGGCCACCTGATCCCAAACTAGGCAGAGCCTGTAACATGGGTATCAGACAGGTGATATACATACATAATATATAAATAACATCCAGTCACAAGGCAAACACAAGTGCTCCTCACACGAATGTTTGCCCTGGGCGGGATTCGAACCCGCGACCCCGAGCTTCGCAGGCAGGTGTACTACCGACTAGGCTACGGGGCCGACTTTACCGGCCACTTCGGTGTAAGGCACCTCCTACATGATATGGGACTTCCAGAAACCGTCAACTGTAGATCCCACAGAAATCCTATCAAAATAGAATGGAGAAGTAGGCGCGACACGCGTGCCAACAATTTGCAAAAACTATTAAACGCTTAGTTATTTTGCGCCAAGTCAAGAATAGAATAGAATATTTATTTGCATAAATAGGGTACAAATGTCAAATCTTATAACTAGCAACTGGTAGATCATGCCTATTTAGCCATCCATATAATAGCGTGTAAATGTTACACATTACAAATTAAACTTAATACTTATATAATAATATGTCAATTAAATTTACGAAAAGTCATACCGGGTGTAAGGGACAGCTCTCCGCAAACTGATAGGGTGCATTCAGCTCCTTATTCCGAATTATATGTCACCGGAATTTTTCTCAGGAACATTAGGGAAATTCAAGAAACCTTGTTTGTTTGATAACCTCGTACGCAATGTAACGCTACCACTGCGGGCCGGCCGGCCGCCATCACTACGGGGTCAATGCGCTCGCGTCACGTGATTTGTAAGATTTAGGAATCCATTACTGCTTTTTTGATTGTAGCTGTTTTATTTTAAAAAATGAAGTGCTGTTTTAGAGAATGTAATTTTACGTTGAAATAAAAGAGATATTAACCGAAAAATCCATAAAAAAAATGAAAATTTTCCTGAGAAAAATTCTGGTGACATATGGTTCGGAATAAGGAGCTGAATGCACCCTATCAGTTTGCGGAGGGCTGTCCCTTACACCCGGTATATTCACACTGTCAGTATTTAACGTACCTACTGTACAAGGTCGGGTAAACATCGACAAAAAATCTGCAAAAGTGCCATATTGTGCGGTTTCTAACGGAAATATCTCCTCACTAGAAAAGTGACCGCGAGTCATGAAGGGTGCGCGGGAGGGGCGCCCTGTGCACGCGCGATACTGAAGTAAACGAATGGCTAATACCGCTCTATCTTGATAGCATTTCTGTGGCAAACATACTTATTTGCGCACCTAGAAAAGTGGCGCCCCCCTGCTAATATACTGTTAAGCGTTTGATAGTTTTTGCAACATATTGCAAAATGTTGGCACGCTTTTCGCGCATACTTCACCATTCTATATTGATAGGATTTCTATCATGCGTGTAGTGGGAACGCCCGCCACGTTTGGCATTTTTCTTATTTCTTTATGTTAAATCTATAAACATTTAACTAAAATATAGATAATTAATTTTTGTAGTTGTTGGCATAGCTTACCGCATTGTGGACCCCAGCTGAGTTTTGTCAATCACCAGGTTCCTTAACTCCATTGTCTGCAGATCCTCGAAGGCAGTCATTTACCCAAGAGTCCTCAGCCGGTCGCTCCGCCGTCCAACAACCAACACTACCAGCATGCGTATGAACAGCAGCAGAGGCAGTACGACCTCCAGCAGCAGTATAACCAGCAGCGACAGGAGCCGAAGAGCTGGAGCCAGAACCAGAACCAAAACCAGGTGACTGATCGTATTAAAGCTTGAAGCAACTTTTTTTTAAAATCTATATTTATTTATTGAGGGTTTGGTACAAAATGCTGACCATGTCACCCTCGTAATTACAGGACCTTATCTCACTCTATCTCCGATTTGAGCCTACCAGCGTTAGTGCATACAACAGCTTAGCCTCCTCCGTTAGAGGAAAAGCCAGAATACTGTTGCATATACTAACACTAAACATATTTACGTTTATGCGCCTAAAAATCTCTTGTCTTAGAGGCTCGTTCCGATCACACTCCGTCAAAATATGTTCTGCATCCTCCATCAGACCACACTCATCACAGTTAGAAGGTACCTTTTTCATAAGATATGCAAATTTATTTAACGGGATGTGTCCGGATCGTAGTCTTAAACTAGTAACAGCCTATTTAAATTTTTATCGAACCACGGGGAATGAAGCAACCTTGAATAGTTTTATTTTATTCCTGATGGCATTGAGCATACATAAGTGGCAGTAGGCGGGCCATATATGCCGCAGAACCGACGGCCGTTGGGGCAGACCCTCCACTACCCTATCAACCTCGCGGTTATACGGACCGAATCACGGGGGGGGGGAGGGGGGTGCCCGGCACTTGCGGTGCGCCCTGCTTGGTCCCCTACAAATTCTTTTTTGTCCCTTCTATTGTATTGCCGCAAATTCTGGCAGATTCACTCCACACGAACATCACTTCGCCGTCGCGCGGCTCTTTCCCGTTCTCTGTTCTACATTCCGTACTCTTGAGCTCTCTCGGGCAGCTCCATTGCTCTTCTGCGTTTGTGCCATGCGTTGCCGAACCGCTTGAGCTTTGCGAAGTTCGCCTCCGTGCTAATAAGACAGACCTGCCGATGGAGCAGACGAGTTCTGGAGTGGAGACCGCGGGTCGGCACTCGCTGGGTGGGACGCCCCGCCGCCAGGTGGACCGAAGGTGGCCGGTAGCGGCTGGATGGGGAGGGCGGAGGACCGGGTATGGTGGCGTTAATTCGGGAAGGTCTATGTCCAGCAGTGGACTTCTAGGGGCTGACATGATGATGATGATTCCTGATGGGTTTATGCTTGGCCTCAAACACCTGAAGGGTCGTAGTATCGCCAGGTCTTCCTGGCTCACGCTGGTCAACGCTAGTCGCGGAAGTCGAACAGCTGGAACCAAGAATCCTTAGGTTTACTTTACTAAGTATAATCTCATTTTGTTCTAGGGCAACGAGGGTGTCAGAGACGGCAGGCCCGCCGCCGCTGGGCAGTACTATGTCCAGAGCTGGAAACCGGGACAAGAGGACGATGGACAGGTGAGCTTCATACAATAACGAGCCTCTGATGGCGTATTTAATACGAAAATGATTACCACACGAAGAGATTCCTAGAAGAGTACATTTTTTGTAGAAATTGACATGTAAATCCTTCGAAAAAAACAGCCGAAAAAACAAGCGATTTAAAAAAAATTATACTACACCTCATACCATGAAGCAAAATATTTTTTCGTAGCTCATAGTTTCACCTCAAAGTGTTTTCCTTCATGATTGACACTTAAATTAAATAACAGGTTATTAAATTAGATAACAGATGCACATTTTAAAATCATCTGTTATCTGATTTAATAACCAATTAGTGGGCTCGATTCTGAAGGCACAATGTTAAAATTTTACAGCACTAAAACTGTTGCTATCCTTGTCACACAATATTATGAAGATAAAGACGAAATCAATTTTAGCGCTGTCAAATTTTAACGTTGTGCCTTCAGAATCGGGCCCAAGTGTCAGTTTAATTATTATTTATTTTTCTTGTCTTTACATCATATTTTGTATATAATAATAATAATAATAATAAAATCATTTATTCATCTCTTAAAAAATATACATACAATAACTCCGCCAAACTGTATAATACAGTTTGTTGGCAGAAACTGCTCTCTTACTTTATACACATCTATGGCAGAGAATACTAAATATCACTACGCAATGGTGAATAGCAAAGCAAATTACAAAGTTTTTAATTATGATATTAGCACAAAAAGATTGAGGTTACGTTAATGAGTTTACTAGATATTTCTTATATTTATTTCTGAAAGTGTTTTTGTTAATTACATTGCTTCTGATGCTTAGTGGGATAGTGTTAACAATTTTGGGTTCCAAATACTGCCTTGTTCTTCCACCATAGTAGTTGCAGACTCTAGGCACACAAAACAGTTGTTGGTCAACACTCCTGGTGAAGCGTGAGTGGTCACTTGGTGTCAGATATTGACCGCACTTAAAATTCTCAACTTACATATCACTTAAATATCTTACCTATATATATTATAATATTGTATTTTTATTTCTTATTTAAACTGTTTATTATAAGTACATCCCTGTTGTAATGTTCGGTTATCCGACACTGTTAGGTCTCAGCTGAAAATCAGTGCTCTGCCCTCACAGGCAAAGCAGTATGCTGAGCTGGGGCCTGTTTGCTGCAGCAGCACACATACTGTGTCTACTACAGTGTCGCCACACTGTACTGTTGCCCCCTCCCCTACAGGTCGGTCGCACGCGTCGGTTCTACTCCCGGTTCGTCGGATAAGTTCCTCGCGTTGTTTCTGCTCCTCATGCAAGCGAGTGTAATACTAAACTATCGTCCGACAAGTCGTGTGACGTGATCCCGGCGTGTGCATCCGACTTACAGTTCTAGATAGATAGATAGATAAACTCTTTATTGCACACAAATTAAGGATAACAATAAAATAGGTACAGATTTTTGGAAAGTGTACAAAGGCGGCCTTATCGCTTAAAGCGATCTCTTCCAGGCAACCTTTCTGAAGGAAAATAAGAAAGACATATTTATAATTTTAGAACATGGTAAATATTTAGTAACAATATTACACAATTGAATTTACATACAAATATACTTAAATACATACACATGCATACATATATAGTTTATAATACAATACATATACCGTACGTAATATACTATATTAAATATAGTTCTAGATTGATATTATATATAATGTTGCACTGTATGTGTTTTGTTGCATCCATTAAATGATTATTCTATTCTATTCTATTTGAGAATACCCCGCGGTCTCCACTCCACAACTCGTTTTCCCCAACGGCCGTCGGTTCTGCGACAGACGTGGCCCGCCCACTGCTACTGCAGCTTGCTTATGCTTCCTTGTAATTACATACAAAGTGTTAATAGTTTATTTATTAACCAACAGTATCGAGAGAACGAGGTGGATGCTCAGCAGAACAGAGGCCCTCACACCTTCGGGGAGGGATACGAGTTCGCCTTCCAGGGTTGAACTGGACTCTACATGATCTCGACCATAAATATAAGACCATAGACTATAGAGCATAGAGTATTATACTTTTAAGGCGGTATTCACATGCTCGCTATAGACGCCGAAATCGAACTGAAAATCTTTTTTGTTCTCTAAAGAGTCATGTGACCTTGGATAAGCGTTTGGCGTAATTATCGTAGTTTGATGCCAAACGCTTATCGAATATACCATAAGTCCCTTTAGAGCAGGGATTCCCAAACTATTACCAGGGGGCAAGAGACCCCTTTTCCAAAATGAACTGATACATCAGACCCCATAGCCAAATTACTTTAAAAATCCTATCTCTAGTTTTTTCCTACTGATACAAAATACTTACCAATTTGAAAACTTTGCTGTTGGTTAAGTGAGTAAACTTGACGTCATTTTCTCATCAAAATAACTATACTTAAAATTCAGTAAATATCAAGTGTAATTAATAATTATTAACGAACTTGTGCACGCTTATTGACTTGTTGAGTTTTTTTTAAAGTACAACAATGATACTTGCTAATAAAATATCAGTCATTCTTATAACAAGTTGGAACAGTAACATAACTTATACAGTATCTTGAAAGTTTCCAATAATAACGTGTGTTAATTAATAGGGGTTGATTTTTAGACCTCGTCGACCCCCAAAATCAGTTTCCGTTTATATCGACCCCTAGGAAACCGGTTTCGACCCCAAGGGGTCGGTATTGACCACTTTGGGAATCCCTGCTTTAGACAGTACAGAATTTTTTTTTAATTCGACGCACATCAACATGAGGCCCATGCTGCGTCTCTTTCTTTTAGAGTAGCGACGCGGTAAAACAATATTTACTGTTATCTAATATATCACGTGTGCTGTGTTTGGCGCAATCCGCCAAGATGGCAGCCAGCGATAAAAACGTGACATTTTGTTGCTTTGTGAATGTGTCTTAGAGTCCCCGCAGACTGCAAACTTTATATCGGCCGATAATTTAGTCAGGCTCTTAACAGTATAAAGATGTATGCAAGTGCGCACACTATGACGGTTTGTTGGCCCAGTGTGCGCACTAGCAGCTCAATCCGACTAAATTATCGGCCGATATAAAGTTTGCAGTCTGCGGGGACTCTTAAAGCTGGTTTCACAATGCAGCGAACTGTCACGTTTTCGTCGCTACGATTTTATCGCTGTCATCTAGGGAATTCTGCTAAGCACAACACGCATTACCGTCTGGTGAGCGTTTTATCGCTTCGCGCGTAATTTGCATTGTGAAAGTAGCTTAATTGTGACTGATATAATCTTACGAATTGTAAATCCGACTTTATTAGATCGCCATCTTTTTAAGTCCAACGGCCGTAATTTGGGAAAATATTAAATTAATCACCAAGATATGATTAAGTAATGATATTTGTTATCCTAACTAGTTATAACAATAAATAATTTTAATATAATCTTGTTTATATATTTGATTATTCCTCTTTGACGCTTCTACAAGTAAACGGAGCTGCATAATTTGTTGTTGGGTATTTCTATAAGAAAACCCAACAATCATCAGCCTGCAAGCGTCCACTGTTGGACATAGGCGCGCCACTGCGCCCGATCCTGCTCTTCTCACCCAGTCACTGCCAGCCGCCTGATTAAGCCCGTCCCATACGACAATAATTTCCGTTATCCCACTAATATTATTAATTTGCGTTTTGCTTCCTCTTTCATAATGCGAACTGCTAAGGAATGGAACTCCCTGCCAGCTTGGGTATTTCCGGACAAGTACAATTTGGATATCTTTAAAGGAAGAGTGAATAGGCATCTTCTGGGTAAGCGCGCTCCACCTTAGGCCTCATCATCACTTACCATCAGGTGAGATTAAAATTAAGCGCAAACCCATCAACAATAAAAAAATGCGAATATTTGGATGTTTGTTACTCAATCACGCTTCAACCACTGGACAAATTGGGATAAAACTTGGCACACATATAGTTTATCTCCTGGATTAGGACATAGGATGGTTTTTATCCCGAAAAAACATCTCATTCTTACAGGAAACCAAATTAATCGTTAAAAGCAGTGAATTTGCTCACAACATGGCGCTACTTTTCAAGATTTGTAAATATCGAAAGCTACGACGAAGTCGCGGGCAAAGGCTAGTTAAATAATATCATCATCATCATCAGGTTATTTTTATCTCCACTGCAGGAGCACAACCCTCTAATAATATACTTATGTTATAATTATGTTAACGTTATATTTTTTAAACAACACATAATTTTATTTTAGTTTAATCGTCAACAATAACCAGATTATATTGTTTTTGTAAATAACCCTTTAGGTACATAGTCAGGTTTTGAGAGAGCTATTTAAATTATGAAATTAGAATTAATTAATATAATAAAATAAATTAGTAGGCCGTGTGGTTTCCGGTAGAGTAGAATAGAATCACTCCAACTCTTCCCGTGGATGTCGTACAAGGCGACTAAGAGAATACATATAAAACATCAATCAGGCCTCCCCAACCCGTCTGGCCAGCGCGGGGAGTGTAGGACAAATCCTCCGTCTGTCTCAGGCAGATGAGAGAGGGTTGTGCTCCTGCAGTGAAGACAAAAATGACCTGATGATGAATTAGAATAAATTATAACTAACTTAATTAACAGCGAGACGTGCTAACAGAAAGAAATGTTGCATCGTACTGTTGATGGATTCACTCACACGAAGAGGGGTCACGCCGACCACCTGGACTCTGCTGAGTCGCTTGGGATAAGTCTGGGATGTGCTGCGCTGCAGTTCTCGGCTCTTACTTGTATAGTACGACCAGGTGGCGAGTGCCTGACTAGGTTTGAAGGAAATATTTCTAAGGCACGTGTGGCCATTGTTCGGAACGAACTAAAGTTGAAGATTTTATAATCTGTATTGTATTTTAACGGTTCATTCATTCAATCCTTTTTACAACATCGTTCGTGTGGGACGCACGTCAATTATAGTTTAATTTAAAATATACGTGAAACTGTCGAAGTATTCTTTTATTTATGTTTTATAACAGCCATTATTAGGCTTTACTTTCGTATGAAGGAAGGTTCATGTCCATTGATGTGAATTATTACCAGGTTATTAAATAAAACTGAATATTAGTTCATATACCCACAATTTATTAAAACAACACCCCCACACAATGTATTTTGCCAAACATATATATATAATTAATACATTTTTCAATTGTATATATTTACTACAAATTATGTAGGTATATTAATGTGATTATATTCATAAATTATATTTTATATTATTTTATAACAGGCAGGACTAGACGTTAATGATCAATTTTAAAGATATAAAATAAAAAATTTAATAAAAAAAAAGATAATTGGCTTTGTTTGGCAAACTCAATTACAGGAACAGTTGCATTAAATTTATTAAGATAGCAGTATAATAAATAATGAAATATATAATAGGTATATAATAATTATAACTCCTCCCCACTAGCCCACTGGTTGCTTTGCAGTTAATTATTTGGTTACTGCCACTTATAACACTTATTAAAATAATATGTCATAAATATTTTGTCATAAAATATTATGTCATAAAATTTATAAAACAAAAGTCTGTAATATAAAATATCAGAAACACTAGGAGCTGAGAAACTGCATTCAGAATAAACGGCAGATCGAAATTACTTATTTAAAGAACATAATATATATTATATGCTTACATATAAGTCTACACAAGCCTCAAAAATATCACTAATCACTATCACATGAATATATTATTAGTATTTAAATAAGAGTATGATAAATGCTACTCCAAAAATTCACTACCTAATAAAATATAATTATATTAGGATATATTTTTCTATAACATAGATAGGAAATATAGTTTAAAATGTATTTTACAAAAGTTTCTTTAATTAATTATTACTACCGATACACTTGCGGCCGTTGGCTCTTGCACTAATATTAATTTAAATCGAAAACTATTAATCTGTACAACATTTCAAATATAAATAAAATCTGTCATTAATAATTTTAAATTAATTTAGACATGATTTTAAACGAAAATTATAAATACATAGGTAATTAATGTATTCATAAATAGTGTAATGTGAACTAATGTTTAATCAGATATTCAAAATGTCACTTGATATAAATAATTATATAATCATGACATACATTACTGATAATTGCGCATATGCACAATTCAAACATATATGTAATTAATATAATATAAAAATACCTACTTAAAATAATTTTATAAAAATATATGAGTTTATTTGTTTACTAAATACTCAACATATTTAAGGACCCAATCCAGCTATTGTACATTAAATCCTGTAATCATAGTGTATTATTTATATTAATAAAACAACAAAAAATGTACATCATAAAATATGAATGATTATTATTTATGAGTTATTATATTATGAGATGAAAATACTAATTAATTTAGGAAAGCACTGAATGATTTACGTCGCTGTAACATTAATATTAAAATAATATATTACAAGTATTAGATATATGATCATTAATATTGCAAATGTTGACTATAAGAAGTAAATAATTGGATAAAATATGTTTGTACCTGATCCTTTGTGGTACACCCGCGTAAATAAATGGTACCCATATTTATTTTTACTTCTCAATATTTTGCTATGTTGTTGCTATTGTTTGTTTATATAATATTGCAAATATTAACTATAATTAAGTAAATGATTAGATGAAATATGTTTATACCTGATCCTTTGTGGTACACCCGCGTAAATAAATGGTACCCATATTTAATTTCACTTCTCAATATTTTGCTATGTTTTTGAATAATCATATTTAATATTTAAAAAAGCGACTGCAATTCAGATGAGAAATATGAGTAGCTAAGTTTGTAAGTAGGTATATAATAATGATCTACTTACACAGGTACCTAATAATGGAAGATTATGTGATTATACATATTCTTTACGCCAAAAAATCTATTTGAGGCATGATCGTAACTACATTATTAACTATTCATTGCTATTCAAAGATTTATCTTTATAGACATACAATTTTAATTTACTTAATGCAAATTAATAACTTTAATTACCAATAATATGTAAATATTTATGAAATGGACATGTTTCAGCTATGTTTCGTACAAAGTATCTATGCAGCCATACATAGATAGATTCTGTTATAATGTCTTTTATCTGTTATTCATGTTTCCTGTTGGTTGTAATATCTAAATTTCTGTAATTTGTAAACATTGTGAAGCGTATATGAATATATTAGTTAATGATTTAAAACTGTTATAAGTAATTAAGTTTCGTCAAAGATAATGTATAGGGTTACGTCTTGAAATTAAACAAATAAATCACAGTGTACAATGGGAAGCATAATTATTATATAGCTTTTAAGTTATTTGTTTCGACGCACAGGTTGTATATCCGCATACGCATCGTTTTAAAAAATGTCATATTTATATACTGGCTGATGTTATACACTTATCATGAAGTAACTTGACATAAATTTTATCTGGTGGTAGGTGATGTTAAGGTCACAGAAGTATGCAAAATATGTAACTCGTTTTGTTGTTGTTTTAAGATGTTATTTCAAGATACTTAAGCATGTATACCTAATTTATTGGTAAGTGATGTTAAGGTCACAGAAGTATGCAAAATATGTAACTCGTTTTTTGTTGTTTTAAGATGTTATTTCAAGATACTTAAAGCATATATAACATATTAGTAAGTCATGTTAAGGTCACAGAAGTATGCAAAATATGTAACTCGTTTTTTTGTTGTTTTAAGATGTTATTTCAAGATACTTAAAGCATATATAACATATTAGTAAGTCATGTTAAGGTCACAGAAGTATGCAAAATATGTAACTCGTTTTTTTGTTGTTTTAAGATGTTATTTCAAGATACTTAAAGCATATATAACATATTAGTAAGTCATGTTAAGGTCACAGAAGTATGCAAAATATGTAACTCGTTTTTTTGTTGTTTTAAGATGTTATTTCAAGATACTTAAAGCATATATAATTTATTGGTAAGTGATGATAAGGTCACAGAAGTATGCAAAATATGTAACTCGTTTTTTGTTGTTTTAAGATTAACATCTTAAAACAACAAAAATACTTTATAATACTAATTTCAAGATACTTTAGCAAATAGGATTGAATATAAAGTAATAAAATATTTTTAGTATAATATACCACGGCGCTGTCATATGGTACATATCGTCAAAAAGATCATCAAGAATGATAATATTACAGAGAATCCAAACAATGAATTAGACAAGTGTATGTATGTAATACTTAAATAATGAATTTATTTATAAAAGACATTCATAGAGAACTTATGTCCATCGCATAAAATAATATATAATGAAAACTAAATTGCAAGCGAGACGATTTCGTCTTCATAATCATTTTTGATTACACAATGATTTATATTACTAATTATAATTATGAATTTAAAACATGGTGCAAGTGCTACAATAATGAAGTGAAATGATCTCTACTGAATCGATTATGAAATATATAGGGTTTTATATATATAGTTAAGTTATTACAAAAAGAAATAGAATAATATATACCTAATGAAAACTACAATTAAAATGAGACGATTTCGTCTTCATAATCATTTTTGATTACTTAACACATATTACTAATTATAATGTAATATACATTAATTTCAAACAAGTGTTACAATAATGAAGTGAAATGGGCTATAATGAAGTGATCATGCAATTAGTGCCGAACGATCGGCCTGATATAAGTCAGGCACATCATGAAATGGCGCCAGATCACGATGTGGCTAGGCGCATCCATGATGTGCCTGATTTGAAGATCGGCCTGCGGCATATATACAAATAGAATTTACTTGTAACCAAAAGTGAGAATATAATGAACAATGACATGATAATATAAGTAATGCAATTTATTTTTATTTAACTATGTACACTCGACAAATTTAATTTACCATCAAAGTGTTTTGTCCCTTTTACGCACGATGTGAATGTATGCGTTGCATTAAAAAATTTATGGCTTTTGAACAACGATATCTACGTACTACTAGATGGAGCGTTCCAAACAATCGCTGTGTTCCATGCAAGTAGCCACAACTCGTTCACATTCACAATGAAACTTGTGCAGTTACTACTCAGAACATTTAGTTATTTACTAAATATTGACATTATTTAACCGTAGCGTCAATATTTAGTAATAATGAAATGTTCTGAGTAGTAACTGCACAAAAGTTTCAAAGTGAATGCGAAAGAGTTGTGGCTACTTGCGTGGAACAGAGCGATTGTTTGGAACGCTCCATCTAGTAGTACATAGCGATCGTTGCTTCTGAATTGTTTTTTTTCCTGTAAATGTCAAGTCACTGTTACAGTGACATACTGAGAATATTGACAATAATAATTTGTTAATTTTTCAGATTCTTAATATTTGATATGATAACAAAAACAACACATAAATGTAACTCTCCAAGGAGTATATAAGATATCATCATCATCATGTCAGCCTTTAGACGTCCACTGCTGGACATAGGCCTTCCCCAATGAACGCCACCACACCCGGTCCTCCGCCCTCCGCATCCAGCCGCTTCCGGCCACCTTCTTTAGGTCGTCGGTCCATCTGGCGGCGGGGCGTCCCACCCTGCGCGTGCCAATCCGTGGTCTCCACTCCAGAACTCGTCTGCCCCAACGGCCGTCGGTTCTGCGACAGATGTGGCCCGCCCACTGCCACTTCAGCCTGCTAATCCTTTCGGCTATGTCGGTCACCTTCGTTCTTCGTCGGATCTCTTGATTACGAATCATATCCTTCAAAGATACGCCGAGCATAGCCCTCTGCATAGCTCGCTGAGCGACTTGGAACTTGTGGATCAGGCCCACTGTCAGTGTCCACGTTTCTGCACCGTAGGTCATGACATAAGATATGATAACAAATATATCATTAGTATTAAGCCGACTTTTCTCGAGATATATATTACATCCCGCTATTGGCGTTCACACTATGAGATATATTTTTCTGTTGCGATTTGGTTGCGTCACAGACGGACGGAAGGCGCCGCAGGGGGCGGGAGGGCGTGCGGGGTACAGTGGCCTTGAAAATATCGCTCGATCGGGCGAATAAATATTTATAGTTTGGGATGTAATATATATTATAGCGTAGTGTGAAAGGTCGCATTAGAAACTATGGCGAGCGATATCAATTTATATCTTCAGATATAATATATATTATATTATATCCCTTAGTGAAAAGCAAACTTATTACCGTAAGTTGTGTACAATTTCATTGTCCGTATGCCATATCATTGTCATAAATTTCCAAATAGCGTGTTGCTGGTGAAATATTTAAGTTTTCTGCTCTGTGTATTGTTGACTGTGTCATCCAATATTTAAATATGTTTAATAAAGACTTTATAAAAACAAAAACAAACAATGTTGTTGGTTGAGTGAGAGTGCGAAAAGGATAGCATGACTTTATGGGCCAGACATTAAATTGGTCGAGTGTACTTCAAAGAGCTCAAAAATAAGCTGTTTTATACTTATTATGGTTTATAATGTATGAGAAATAAACAGTATGTTGCAGTTTTAGAACATATAAATTATATAATAGGCATCTTCAAACTACTAAGCTCATTATATCCTTTATTTTATTTAATACTCTAATATGTCGAAACACGTATTATATTCATCCAAGTAGTTTATTCCTAATGATTAACTTCAAAATGTCCAAACATGAGAATGTATGCATACAAATTATACATATACTACGACATTAAAGTGGTCCCTCACTAGATGTCGCAAATTTCTTTGGCCGCTATTTTCATTTGAAACTAATTCTGGACTTTTCAGATTTAACAAGTTGGTGCACAAAAATTATATTAAATCTTATCACAAATGATTACACAAGTACTTAAGTAGGTAAATCAGAGGTCCACGACATTGATTCGTATCGAAAGTTGTAACCAAATAATCAAGTAAATTTAGGAAAAATTAGAAACTATTTTTCGACCACCAGCGCCATCTAGTGTTACTCAACCGGTGAGCGACCACATTATGATGTATGTAAGTACATAATCATTCATATTTAATGAAAAGTTTATTCTCAAAATACAATAATATACAGTACAGTAGACCAATAATAAAATATATATTAAGATTTAAAATATGGCAAGTTCATCGTGCTTAATAATAATAAAAAGGTAACATCAGATCGAACTCCAAGAATCATCTAAAAACCTGTTTGTAATATAAATTAAGTCACTTAATTCTAATTAGGAATAAAATTTACTTAACTGTAATAAAATTCGGTTCGATTACTAACCGGTAGGTCTGTATACATAAAAATAACTTAATATTTTAAAATAAATATGTATTTTAACATTTTCTTCAATTCTATGCCTTATTTATAACCATTATAATCCATGAAACATTACGTATCTAATAAACATTTATTATTAAGTATATATCGTTATTTACAATAATTATGCAATAAAATAAGCTCACAAATATTTATTATCATCAATGATTAAGAATCTACTTTTTTGGTCCTTCGCCCGAATATTTCAAAAAGAAATGTGCACAATTTAACACGTGGATTTTTGTAAAATTATTGTCAGAACATTATTTAAATACATTTTATAATGAAAAGCCTTATTTACCAATACAAATTCCAAGGTAAACTCGACACATTAAGTTTTATGTCAACCAGAAACTCAAAGTCATCTTCCATCTGTATTGAAATTAATATTGCTCAAGTACGTCATCGTCACGTTCGCATTCTCGTGTCTTGAAAATGATGATTTTCCTTTTATTATTGTCACAGAAATCCTATCAAAAGAGAATGGTGAAGTAGGCGCTATACGCGTGCCAACAATTTGCAATACAGTATTTCACAAACTATCAAACGTTTACTCGTTTCACGCCGAGTCAAGGTCGGGTAAACATCGATCTGAAAATTTGCAAAAGTGCCATATTGTGCGGTTTCTAATTGCATAACTGTATCACTATCACCTCACTAGAAACGCGACCGCAAGGTATCTATTGTGCGCGGGAGGGGCGCGCTGTGTCTGAAAATCGGCACGCGCGGAACTGAAGTAAACAAATGGCTATACCCGTTCTATCTTGATACGAATTCTGTGATTAAATGTAATATTATTCTATATTGTTAGAAATCTCTTTCAACTGCCTTTATATGAATAAAAACAGTAAATGTAATAAACAATTTTATCGTCTGCTGTAAATTAGTGATTTTCAGATACGAGATTGCGAAGACAACGTGACATTTTGTAAGATTGAAGAAATATTTGATCATCAAATATATTTCCAATATAAAAGTTATTTTATGGTCACCCTCGTTTGATCTAAAACTTTTGGCCCTTCTCATAATCTTTATCTTTCGTTTACCTTCGTTTATTTTCTTTGATTATATATGCAACGATCTCTATGTACTTACTAGATGGAGCGAACCAAACAATCGCTCTGTTCCACGCAACTGCGGCTCGAGCCGAACCCCGTTGACATTCACGTTGACACTTGTGCAGTTACTACGCATAACATTTAATTATAACTAAATATTTACACTACGGGTAAATAGCGTAAATATTTAGTAAATAATTAAATGTTCCGCGTAGTAACTGCACAAGTGTCAAAGCGTACGTTGAACGAGTTGCGGCTCCCGGAGCCGCAATTGCGTGGAACAGAGCGATTGTATGGTTCGCTCCATCTAGTAAGTACACAGAGATCGTTGATTATATACTCATACTCATTTATTTCAACCTTTTGGTACATTGAGAACTCTAGGCTAAGTCGACATTGTTTTGTTTACATTTTGTTTTTATTTACATTTGGTTTCACATATAATTGGCTGGCGTTAACGCGACCATTATGAATACACGGCAATGAGCGACTAGTTTCTGCGGTATAAACAATGTAAATTTATTAACTTCTAAGGAATGTTTGAAAAGCAAATGTTATAGCTTAAAAATTGATTATCAATTTATATAAATACGGCTGCAAATAGGTAATTAGATCAAACGACGTGAAATAGTTATTTTTTGAATACATTCTGCAATTATATGAATAAAATATTTGTATATATATTGTCAAAGTCACATGTGTAAAATATACATTACATATTATTTCCCAAAAACATCTGTAAGCAAAATCCAAATACATATATTTGTTAGTATATAAATAAAGAATTAATTCTAGAATGTGTATTATAATAAGATATCTACGAATATTTCGTTACTGAATATTTCGGTGGTGTCTGGGAGGGAAACCTCAATACAAGAGATTTAATTTTAAATTGGATGGAGCGTAGAGAAAAACTAACTCAGTAAGTCATAAAGTTATTTATTTAAAATCACAATTAAAGACTAATTAAAGGTAGATATTTTGGAGAAAATGTCTTTATTTATTTATTAAATAATTTATTGTATAGTGCAATAAAACTATACAAAAAAAGAATCTGATTTAAAAGGTGGAGCTTATTTCTAAAAAAAAGCATCCAGTGCATAAAATATTTATATAAATGATGATTTTTCTTTATTGTTGACGGATTTGAGCTTGACCTCAATCTCACCTTAGGTATATAGCCTAAGGTAGAGCGCGCTTACCCACAAGATGCCTATGCACTCTTCCTTTAAAAAGATCCTAGTTCTACTTGCCCGGAAATACCCAAGCTGGCAGAGTTCCATTCCTTAGCAGTACGCATTATGCAAGAGGAAGCAAAACGCTTCGTGCGAGAGCGTGGTGTGTCTACTACATAAGGATGAAGTCCCTCCCAGACACCACCGATATATATCTACACACAAGTATACAGTAACGATTATTTTTATTTTAATGTAAGTATATTTGAGTCTATATATGTAGATATGTTTGACACATTTATAATATGTAATGTTCTTTTTACCAGACACCCTGACTAAACGGCTAGTTGTATATTTGCTGTTTGTATATTCTATACATATACAAGCTATTATTGTATACAGCACAGATAGCATATCGTCAATTGAAATTTAAATTGGTGTAAGGAACAAAATGCCATAATATCCAATGGTATATTTAAAAAAAACATTGAAATTCAACGACTCTATTCTTATTTTTTTTTAAAGATATTTTGGCTTGGTTACAAGACTTTTAAGCCATGTCTTATTCGGAGTCACAGCACTTGTCACTTCATATTTTGACATATGTAGTGACAGTCACAAAGAAAAAAAACAAGGTTTTTTGCGGCTCCTGAAAAGTAGTGGTTTGTCCCTTACGCCAGTTTCAATTTCCGTCGACGATATATAATTCTTAAATAGTATATTATTATTATTAGAAACTTGGTCACTAAGTATATCAATTTATACACGAGAGAGATGTATGTATGTTATTTATTGTATAGAAAGATATCTATGAAATATAATGCTTTAAATATGAAGAGTTTTGGGCAATATCTACAGTACAATATATAAATAGAGAACTATGTATGTATGTATACGCGCATTTGGTCACAATAAGGTTTTTTGGCAATAATACAGACCATTTCAGATTCCTTAGTCTAATTATATTGCAAACCCCATAAATTTTAAATATTTGGCATTATATCACCACTCCCAAGTCGAATAAAAAAGTAAAAGATTCAAGATGGCGGTCAAGATGGCGGTCGTTGTCAAAATCGGGTTGTTATTCTTCTTCCTCGTTTTGATAGCTTACGTAGCGAACTGATGATTTATCGCTTATGATGAGGCTCTGAAAATAATTCCACTACATTAGCCGACTGAGGCTTACTATAGGCTTACTTTTATATTACTAGCATGGCCTTTCTAACGAGAAGGTATCCATCTCCATCCCACGCGTGGCCATCCGCCATTATCGCCTGGCGATAAAAATTGCGAAAGATCCATTTCATTCGTCCTCAACATATAACGATGCAAAAAGCGTGTAAGCTTTTACCAACACCGACGTAATTTTTTTGTTGTTGCAAATACTGAATCACAAAAAAAAATCTACAGAACCCGGCCCAGGGACGGGCAGCAGCGTTCTGTGTATATTAAAATAATTACTGCGATCACCAATCCAAGCGTGGTCATTATGTCAAATCTCCCAATGGACAGCCCACCAAAAGTGGCATTCTATTGGGGAGGCTTATGTTCAGCAGTGGACGTGTTTCGGCTGATTGTACCAGGCGACCATAAATCTAAGAAGCATCGCTCTACAAAATTGTATGTATTTTGTCAGAAGAACAAAGGTCCTTTCTGAAAATACCAAACTAAGAATATTTCCTCAAGTACCAGGCTGATATATCCAATATAACTTGTTCAGCAGTGGACGTATTTCGGCTGATGATGACAAAAAACGGTGTCAAGGTTTAAGTAAGTACCTGTTTCTCATCCCTTGCTGGTGGAGACCTCAAGATCAGCAAGAAAGGTGCGTATGCGAAATTCAGGATGGCGATGATCACCAGCATCCACTCGAAGCCGATGCTGTTCACCAGCGCTCCGGAAAACGCTGGTCCTGGAGTGAGGAATCATTTTAATCTAAAATATGTAGTTTAGGTACCTATTTTATGTAACCAATCGGGGACTGGTGTTCGATTGTACTCCATAGCCTCAGACTAATCCTACTAATATTATAAACGCGAAAGTTTGTAAGTAATGATGGATGTTTGTTACTCTTTCACGTAAAAACTACTGAATGGATTTTAATGAAACTTTACAATAATATAGCTTATACATCAGAATAACACATAAGCTACAATTTATAAAGATATTGTGTGAATTGTCCAAAATATCAAGTAAGTAGGAAAAAATCTACCATCTGCGAGCTATTCTGGCGTGCGCTGCCAAAACCGCTAGAGTTACACATATGTAATGTATGATGGAAATGTTTATCTTAAATAGTCCTACAAAAAAGGCCGCCACAGTATATATCTATATCTTATGTGTTAGCCATTATAGCCAAAATAGTGAACCATCGTGATGAAACTTGGCACACATATAGGTTAGGTCCTGGAACAGGACAAAGAATAGTTTTTATCCCGAAAAAACATCGCATTCCTACGGGAAATAGATAATAATTTGTGATGTTAAGTTGTCGACGCGGACGAAGTCGCGGGCAACAGCTAGTGAAATTATATTATCTGTCATTTGGTCGGTCTATCTGTCATATTAGAGTCACACCTAGGAAGCGGTAGTCGATAAAAAAATTACGTGTATAAATGTACCAAGTGTACTTATATGCAATAAATGATTGCGACTTTGACTTTGATGTATCATATTCGGATAAGAAGACTGTAAAGTGTTTTGGTAATCTTACGGAAATTGTCAGAAAATGGGGTCAAACTGGTTTGCTATAATTATATGTCTACGAATGAAGTCCCCCCCCGCCCTACGTAGTCCGGTGATGGAAGGGGGATGGGGGAATCAAATCGAGCAGTTCCTGGGCACACTCCCCAAAATGCAACCTGTAGAAAATTGAAAAACATGCCACACTGCGACGATAATTATATAATAATTATTATTTTAAAGATATCACACATACACACGCACACATACACATTCACATACACGCACACACACACACACACACGCACACACACACACACACACACACATGCACAACATGTATTTTGGCGGATTCACATTAATTAATCTTAGTTATCGCTTAAATTATGTATGTATTATAATAAGGAAGAGCAGGGCTTCTTAACACGGGCTTTTACGCTTAAAAATAAGTCCCAGCCCGTTATATCTATTGTAAAATACTGTTAAAACAATAAATATACTTATTTGATATTTATAAAAATGTAATATTTACTTTGCAATGTTTATCCACTTACCCACAGCGTACCCCAGACAGAAAGCAGTATCTCCAATTGCGTACACGGACCCGTACACGGCAGCGTGCCTGATGTCAACCAGGAATCCAAGCTCCGGCATCATCGAGGAGTCCACCATGCCGATCGCGAAGCCGAGTCCAGCGTTGGGAATGATCAGGTGCTCCATTTTGCGCGCCATGGGAATCTTTGGAGAAATCAGTCAAATCAGAGAATAGAATACTTATATATTGGCTGTATTGAGGATCAAGCACATAAAAAGATATTTGATTGGTAATTAAGTATTAAATGTATACATTGCAGAGGATTTTATTTTGAAAATCCATCAAGGAATGACGAAGTTACTTAATTTAACGCAACTTTTCAAAACGCGCGCGCTTTTAATGACGACGTGACTTGTTACAATGTTCTCGCGCTCTCGTTCGGAGTTCATTCACCGCTCTGTGTCGCGCGTGTTTTGTTTACGGCGGACTGCGCTAGTCAACGCGACGGATGACGTCACTTCCCGTCATGTCCGTTTTTGGAACTATTGCACTGAAATCTTGGTCATTTTGATGATGATGATGAAAGATGATTTTACCAGGATAAGACAGACGCCGATGATCACCAGTCCAACGCAGGCCGCCAGCCAACGTCCCATTTTGTGGCCCAGAGGTCCGAACAGGTTTGTACCTGTAAATAAATATATATTTTAATTTACTTACAAATTATCTACACTTTGTAATCCCAAACTAGGATGTTCTCCTGTACTCAAAATCAAAATCCAAATATTTATTTTCAAAATTGGAATACATTATTCTCTTTTTGATGTCAAATTCTGCCTAAAACTACTCCACTTCCACCTGTATAACCGAGGGGAAGAAGTGGCAACAAACCCAACGGCACAGGGCCCTACCTTTGATTTATCTTATTCATTACAATCATTAAGTCTACCTATGCTGAGCCATCAAGCACTCCATGGACTTTTATCATTTAAGTAGTCATCTAACTTATAGTAGGCTTTCTTGCACAGATTAATTTTTATTGAAGATTTAAATACTACTGGAGTTAGACCAGGAGGACAATTCACAAGTATAACATCCAGACCGGGACCAACTTGTAAAATTTTATAAAGTCTGACTATAGACCTGTATTCCGAACCCATGCCCTCTAACTACCAAGCCACTGGGCAAACTCTACCGTGCACAATTCGGCCGCTTATATACCCTGCGGGAGGATTCACTGAAATATTCTGGGCGCGCGACGTTATATCCATACCGCTGTGTAGAACATTCTCGAGACGCATACGAGCCTGTAATCCGACCATCTCTTTTTTATTGTTGATGGGTTTGCGCATGACGTCTATCTCACCTGATGGTAAGTAACGGTGAGGCCTAAGGTGGAGCGCGGTTACCCAGAAGAGAAGACGCTTATTCACTCTTCCTTTAAAAAGATCCAAGTTGTACTTGTTCGGAAACACCGAAGCTGGCAGGGAGTTCCATTCCTTAGCAGTTCGCATTGTGAACGAGGAAGCATAACGCTTGGTGCGAGAGCGTGGTGTGTCTACTACATAAGGATGAAGTCCCTCACCACGCCTGGTAGTCCGGGGATGGGGGAATCAGATCGTGTATTTCCTGGGCAGTCCCAAAAATGTTATCTGTAGAAAACCGAAATACAGGCCACACTGCGACGATGTTTGAGGCTCTGTAACTTGGTATTTGACAGAGCATCGTCGCCAATGACCTTTCTTCGGACTCAACGCTCAACAAAGCCGTGGTAGCCTAGTTGTGCACTCGCTTCACGTTCATGAGGTCCTGGTACAAACCCCGCCCGTACCAATGAGTTTTTCGAAACTCAAGTACGGTTTATTTATAATACCACAGGCTTTTCGTTGAAGGAAAACATCGTAAGGAAACCTGCATATGCCGAAGAAGAAATTCTGAGGCGTATGTGAAGTCCACCAAATCGGCTAGGGGCACCGTTGGTGGTCAGGGGTTTGGCACAAAAGATCCTGAAGGGTCGAAGTGTCGCCAGGTCTTCCTGGCCCCCTAAGAAGATAAGATAAGATATTGGCATCAGTCTGAACTTACCAATGAGGTAGCAAATGCTAGCGGGCAGGAAGGCGACGCCTTGCTGCCAGCGCCTGGCCTCCATCGTATCCGCCATCCAGATCGGCAGGCTCGGTTCCAGCATGGCTATGCCCACGTTCGCGAAGGTAATTGCACCTGCGAACGGTCACCCCTCCAAGTGTTTTACACGACAATATAATACAATAAAATACACTTCTCTTTAGGACATTCAAGGATCAAATTAGTAACGTCCTCAAAAAGGCTGGGGTCCGCAGTGAGAAGAATAAATGGAGGTGCATGAAAAGGTTGATGAATGTCAGTGAGGCTAGTGAGGTGAGTCAGGATCGCGCACAGTAGCGACACATCGTCTCTGCCTACCCCTCTGGGACCAAGGCGTGAGCATTATGTATGTATGTATGTATGTATGTATGTATGTATGTATGTATGTATGTATGTATGTATGTAAGGCGTGAGCATTATTTATTTATGTATGTACAATAATACACTTTCTTGCACAAACTAATACAGTTAAAAGTGTTACAAGTTAAACATTGAGGCGGTCTTATCGCTTCAAGCGATTTCTTCCAGACAAGCTTTGGATGGAAAATATTATACCAGCGACGTGAATGTATATGTTGTCGTATAGGTCACCGCGCAATCTTCCCGTGGATGTCATCAAGGCAGGGACGGGCAGCTGCGTTCTCCTATGTATATTACGATCATTACTGCATCACCAATCCGCCTGCCAAGCGTGGTGATTATGTCAAATCCCCCAATGGACAGCCCACCACAAGTGTCATTCTATTGGGGAGGCTTATGTTCAGCAGTGGACTATTGAATATGACTCACCAGCAGCGATGATGATGTAGGGATCTGTGACGAGGTCTTTTAGCGAGGGTGGTTCGGACTCCTGTCGCACTACTCCTGGCTGCAGGATCATCAGCTGGAGAACTGTTGATATGAACAAATATAACTAAGATCACTGACATAGGCAAGCTGATGTGGCAGTAGGCCGACCACAGCTGGCGTAGCACTGAACTAAAGAAGGGCGCAGGACCGGGTCTGGTAGCGTTCATTAGGGAGGGTCTATGTCCAGCAGTGGACGACGATGAACTGATGATATTTTAAAGTGACAGGTTAGTTCCAGGAACCAGGTTATATCTATGACATCCTGGTAGTTTTCATTCTAATCTAGCTGAGCAGAATAAAGATAGATAGATACCTTAAAAATAAAAGTAAGTAGGTAGGTAAGTAAGTGAGCGAGTAAGTAAGGGAGTAAGTTACTCATAACAGTGGATAGACAAAAATAACGAGTTAAAAAGGTACCAGGCTATCATAAACCGTAAGATATCACTTACGTCCATCTCCCAGAGCCAAAGCGGACAGCATGAGGAACGGCGCAGTTTTCCCCACGAACTCGTACATGATTCCCCCGAAGGGTGGTCCGATGAGGACTCCGAGAGCCAGCCCGCCTAGTGCTATACCCATTGCGTTGCCGCGTTCCTGAGTTGAAGAGAAAACCAAATCAAAAGAAGCGACCAAGATTTGGATCAGGTTTGTGTCAGGTTTTAGCCAGGTTTGGGTCAAATTTTAGTCAGGTTTGGGTCATGTTTAAGTCAGGTTTTTAGGTAAGGTTTGGCTCAGATTTGAGTCAGGTTTGGGTCAAGTTTGTGTCAGGTTTCGGTCAGATTTGGGTCAAGTTTTGGTCAGATATGGGTAAGGTTTGGGTCATGTTTTAGTCAAGTTTAGGTAAGGTTTGGCTCAGATTTGAGTCAGGTTTGGGTCAAGTTTGTGTGGTGCGTATGAGGCGCCCACTACTCTACAAGTGTATGCGTGCCTTGAGTTTAGTAATAAACCGGCTACCTTTCGTATCGGACGTTTCATTTACTTTCCTACGTACATACCATTGTGTCAAGTTTGTGTCAGGTTTAGGTCAGATTTGGGTCAGGTTTGGATCAAGTTTGGGTCAGGTTTAGGTAGGGTTTGGGACAGGTTTGGGTGTAATTGAGTCCGGTTGGGTCAAGTTTGGGTCAGGGTTGGATCAGGTTTAGGTAGAAATTTAGGTTGGTCGGAGACGAGTTAGGAACGTCTACTTTCCTCATCTTCATCTGAGGACGAGGATGTGAAAAGTATTGTAGGAATTTTTCTAAACTCAAAATATATGTACATTATTAGTTAAACGGTATTCTGAATGCATATAAACGGAGTTAAAAAAAAGAGGCTGTACCTTATCGTCAGGGTACCTCTCCGCCAGCATGCCCATACCCGACACGGAGGAGCAGGACGACCCGATGCCCTGCAGTGCCCGAGCGATGAACAGGACGCTGTAAGACCGCCCGAAGGCGAATACTGGAAGAGAAGGAATTTAATGAAGAGCGTATGTACATCTCTCTACGTGCAGCCTATGAAGTTACACGCAGAAGTCGTATAACGCCCTCCGCGTCTATAACGCACTGAGGAAAATGCTGGCCCCCCACTGAAGTGCATCGGGCATGTTGGCGGAGGCGTGCATCGACTGCTCCGCCCGCCACAGAAGTGCATCGGGCATGTTGGCAGAGGCGTGCATCGATTGCTCCGCCCGCCACTGAAGTGCATCGGGCATGTTGGCGGAGGCGTGCATCGACTGCTCCTACGCAACCGTGTGCAAGCGCAGGCTACAGGACAGCGCTAATGGCGTCATTCAGATGCTAATCGGGCCCTCACTAGTCTCTACAACCTATAGTTACATCATTGGCATGCATGAAAGGTGTATTTAAATATTTAACAGGTATTTAGATCTTTGTTGTCACACACACATGCATACACACTCAAACGCACACACACACCGCCCCCCCCCCACCCCTCCCCCGCCACACATCCATACACGCAACTTTCATACTCTCACACGCTCAGCCAGAACTGTAAAATAACTGTTTCGTTGAAATTTGCTTACACTACATAGCTGGACTTAACCTTGAACTCAAGATTAATATGACTTCCGAGAGGCGAGAGCCTGGTGATCTGTAAAACAGGCACCTGCCCAGTTCAGACACAAGTCTCTCACAAGGCAAATGCTGTCCATCTTATTGTTAAGTCTAGCATAAGATTCCTACTGTATGTGAAAAGAAATAAAGTTATTGTCTTAATTATTACTTACTGATTGTCGACAGGAACATAAGGATAAATCCGGTAAACATCGGGACACTGTAGCCGATCCTGCAAAATAAAACACGTTATCACCAGCCATCTTGTTGCAGTGGTTGTTTTACATTGGGAATTGTAGTCGATATAGAATTTTTACTTTTCAATGAATCGTGCTAAATTTAGAGTTAGTTTTTAGAGAGTTGAAAAACACATGAAATTAAAATCCCCCCTCCTCCCCCCCCCCCCCTCTTCACTTCCCCAAAACTCAGATATCCCTCCTCATGTCCAACCTACTACTTAAAAACATTATATATCAGCCAGGTTATTCTAAAAAAATACTAAGAAATAACGGGATCGATTTAGCAAGCTCTTAAAGTTAAACATAACTTTTAAACTGTCTGTTTTCAGTACTTTAGCCACTTTTCAAGCCACAGTAAGCTTCTGATCCCCGGTTATACCCACCTGTGAGTCAGCGGGCCGACAAAGGGGTTGGCGATTAGTTGCACCAGCGCTTTGCTCGCAAACATAACCCCGACTGCTGTCGTCTCATGAATTAGCTCCTGATGGCGTTCCTCCTTTTCCGCTGTTATGTTCACTGGAAAATACACAATCAAGTTGAACCAACTAACACTCTTTCGAGTAAATATCGCCCTCTCCTGACTAAATAACAGCCCTTTGTAACTAACTATATAACGCCCCCTCCTTACCTAAATAGTGCCCCCTCTCTACTAAACACTGACGATAGTATCGAATCAAAAGTATCGATACTACTCAGATATCGATACTTTTTGCGGATCCCTAAGCGTGCCGTCACACATAGCGTGCATCAGGTTGCGGCTCATTGTAACTAAATAGCGCACCTCTTCTTACAAAATAGAAGGGCCCTTTCCCAACCAAAAATCACCCCCTTACAATAAAATGCGCCCCCTTCCCACTTAAAACTTTGACTTCTCACTAAATACACAACCCTTGCGTCGTGGTTGAGACATAGACGTTACAGTATGACGGGGAGTTATCACCACGCTTATCGGCATCGAGACGCGTCCAGATAGCGGATAGTCTTTTTTCGATTCCAGGTGAGTTAAAACTCTTATGAAAGAGAACCACTTGACTCAACTTAATGGCGTTTCTTTACCAACTTTATAGAGCTCTCTCTACTTAATTAGTGCCTTTCATAATAACTAAATATAACGCATTATCTTCTCACTAAATAGTACGCCTAAATAGATCCCCTTCCCTACTAAATATAATTTCTCGACTAAAAAGCGCCCCCTACCCACTAAGAACTAAATAGCCCCTTTCCCACTAAACACCCCCTCGCTGCCCCGCCACTCACCGTGCGTCAGGTTGTCAGCGAGGGGCGCGGTGCGGTTGAGGCAGGGACAGTAGGGCGGCGTCGGCGCTGGCGTGGGCACCTCGTCGAGTGACATTGACAGAGGTGCGTCGGGGTGACGGATGTCATACAGGAACTCCGGGATGATCGGCACTGTGGAAAAAACAAACACTAGTCTTTATTGTGAATCATTTAGGTACGAAAATTGATTACACAGGTAGAGCTCAGTTACACCCTCGCACTCGAAACAGCGAACCGATTTACAATACAATACAATACACTTTATTGCACAAACAAATACAGTTACACGTTATAGAAGTTACAAATAGTACAATTTAGGCGGTCTTATCGCTTTAAGCGATTTCTTCCAGACAACCTTTGGGTAGAAAATATTATGCCAGAGAAATTGTAGGTTGCGCTGATTAGGAAATTTAAATGATAAATAGGTACTTATATGACTATAATAAATAAAATAAAATAAAATAAAATAGCAAATAAGTTATAAGTATTCGGTTTTTATGGTTCTACATATATTACATATAAATACATATACATATAAATATTACAACAAATAATTACAATACATACATACAATACAAATACAAAAATAATTATTAAAAAACCAGCTTATCCGTATACGTGCATGTGTGTGCGTAAATTTTTGTAGGGCTAGTGCACCCAGCACCCAGAAAAATGTAATACGTCAACACAGCATAAGTCTCTCTTTAGACTCTCTTTCTAATAGCGTCGATTTCTCGGCGCCGTTGGGCGGCGGCAGTAGTGCGTGCGTACTACGTACTACCAGCCGTGCATTATTTTTAGGGCGACGTTAAACTGGCGTTAAACGCAACATTGACAGGCATACGCGATCACCTAGGTGCCCCGGCAAACGGGGCAGCGCCACGTAGGTATATTTTTATACTTACGTAAAGTGAGGAATGAGAAAGGCTATTACCAACGATATCTTTGTACTACTAGATGGAGCGTTCCAAACAATCGCTCTGTTCCACGCAAGTAGCCACAACTCTTTCACATTCACTTTGAAACTTGTGCAGTTACTACTCAGAACATTTAATTATTTACTAAATATTGACATTATTTAACCGTAACGTCAATATTTAGTAATAATTAAATGTTCTGCGTAGTAACTGCACAAGTTTCATTGTGAATGTGAAAGAGTTGTGGCTACTTTGTTTGGAACAGAGTGATTGTTTGGAACGCTCCATCTAGTAGTACATAGAGATCGTTGGCTATTACTAAGTATTCTATGCTGCACAGCTCAGTATTTAACTCATCAACTGTATTATGCTTGTTCAGCTTTGACGTCCAGCTATCTCTGTACGCATCGTTAACCATGCGGGCTTGATTATGTTTTCATCTTTAAGCCAGGGCCCAACTCAGTTGCAACATTTTGGACTCCACCCGTCTGGGGGAAGGGTCGCCGCGTTCGACCCTTCCCCTCATTGGCGCGGGTGCACCGGCCACGTGCTAGGCCGGGGACACAGTGGATGAAATCCTTGGGACCACACTGTGTCCCCACTAAAGGCAAGGGGGAAAAACGCCGGAGTGGTTTTAGTGGGAATTCTCCTCATACCATCTCGAGGAGTGAGTCCCACATATCCCTCGACAGCCCTAAGTCGAGGGGATGCCAAATGCATTTCCACTCCGTCAAAAAAAAAATTCATAAAAAAAGGGGCCCAACTCAGTAGGATAGCGAACGTCCCCCTTACTTTGTGACCCATTTATGACAACTTTTGACCCCCTCCTACTACTTTATTTCAACCTTTCGGGATATTAAGAACATTAGGCTGAGTCGATATTGGTTTGTTCACATTTTGTTTTATATTTATTTTACACATGGCTGGAGTTAAAGCGTCTTTTGGAAACACATGGCAAAGAGCGACCAGTTTCTACGTTACACAATTAAGCTGTGGTAAAGTGGCATTGTCAAATAACACAAAAGTAAAATAAATATCAATAAAAAAAAAATGTGGGGACATTTCACACACGGAAACCTGATCCCAAACTAGGCAGAGCCTGTAACATGGGTATCAGACAGCTGATATACATACATAAATACATAATATAATAAATAAATAACATCCAGTCACAAGGCAAACACAAGTGCTCATCACACGAATGTCTGCCCTGGGCGGGATTCGAACCCGCGACCCCGAGCAGCGTGTACTACCGACTAGGCTATGGGGCCGACAAGCAATAATAATATATGACAATAGATAAGCATCTAAATAGTAACACCTATAACATATGCCCCTGTTTTCAAATAGTATTTTACATAAGTACTTAGCTCGAAAAGCGTCAGATTCCTCTACACAGTCTATTTTTTTTAAATCGCTAGGTGCTTTCAATAATAAAAGATTTGGTCGACGAGTCCCTGTTTTTATAAAAATTTACAGCTCCCGTCAAAACTAAGTGACGAAGCAGATCTTCGTTCAAAATTTGGTGTTAACCAGACCGATGGTTTAGCCACTGGGCTAAAGCGAGACGAACTGACGGACTTGAGATGTAATTGTAGTAAAGTAAACATAAAAAAATCACGATGACAATCAGCCTACATACGTCCACTGCTGAACACAAGCCTCCCCAAAAGAATGACACTTTTGGTGGGCTGTCCATTGGGGGATTTGACATTATTTCCAAACTTGGCAGGCGAATTTGTGATCGCAGTAATAATCTTAAGATACACAGGATGACTCTGGTGCATACCCTTAGTTTAGGGTCGCCATTCTAAACCGGGAACCACACGAATTTGATTAAATATTAGTTCTTTATTCTAATACAGTTTAAACAAAAGAAGATTTTGCTTTTGAGTCGTGACGCCCTACCCAGCATACTTTTTAGAATTTCTCACTCACTGAGTTCGTCCCTGTATTTAATGACTGGCCGAAGTCAAGGGTAGTTAGTCGACTGGTCAGTAGCAGATGATTAATCTAATTCGGAGATTTGAGATTTCGTGTTTAAAGCGTCCAATTCTAGTGAAAAGTTTTAAAATGTAATATTACGTAATGAAAAATCAGTTTAAGTTAATTTGTGATAATTTAATACCAAGTGTATTTTTAAATTTTTATTTTAATGTTATATACTGACATAGATAGTATGTTATATACTATGCCATTATTGAAATTGTTGACATTGTAATTTATACATTATTTTATTTTATGACGATCCCTTTTACCGTATTAGAATGACATGTAAAGTTGAATTTTTAAGATGTAAAAGTGAAATAAATAAATCTAATCTAATCTAATCATTTTCCTTCCCACCGCTTCGTTGGCTAAATTTTTTTGTCGTTGGACGAGTCCAGACGAGAGCGCCAGAGGTCGTGAATTCGATTCCCACAGACAACTATCCTTGTCTACATAGTACAGGAGAAAATCTTAGCTTGGGATTAGAGAATCCTACTGGATGCAGTTCCATAAATTGTAAGATCAATAATTCTTTTGTGGGGCTGTGCGTGCGTTACTACAATAAGGTTCCGAATGAAATTATTGACTTGTCTGAACAAAAATTCAAATCTTCTATAAAAGTTAATCTGTGCAAGAAAGCCTACTATAAGTTAGATGACTACTTAAATGATAAAAGTTCATGGAGTGCTTGATGGCTCAGCATAGGTAGACTTAATGATTGTAATGAATAAGATAAATCAAAGGTAGGGCCCTGTGCCGTTGGGTTTGTTGCCACTTCTTCCCCTCGGTTATACAGGTGGAAGTGGAGTAGTTTTAGGCAGAATTTGACGTCAAAAAGAGAATAATGTATTCCAATTTTGAAAATAAATATTTTGATTTTGATTTATATTTATAATTTTCCGTTATTTTCCCAACATTGCCAAACTATATAAAAACTAAAAAAAACAGGTAAGTACCTAATATGTATTAAGAGCCGTGGTAGCCGGTTGGTTGTGCACTCGCCTCACGTTCATGAGGTCGTGGGTTCAAACCCCGCCCGTACCAATGTGTTTTACGAAACTTAAGTACGGTTTATTTATAATACCACAGGCTTCTCCGTGAATGAAAACATCGTAAGGAAACCTGCATATGCCGAAGAAGAAATTTTGAGGCGTATGTGAAGTCCACCAAATGGGCTTGGGGCACCGTTGGTGGTCAGGGGTTTGGCACAAAAGATCCTGAAGGGTCGAAGTGTCCCCAGGTCTTCCTGGCCCCCTAAGAAGATAAGATAATTATTATTATGTATATCTTGTATTATCTTGAAAACGGTATTCGTTTCACTGAAAATGAAATTTCACATTCAGATATGACTTGACCCCATTAATACAAGTTTCGTTGTGGGTGTTAATTTTTTTTTTTGGTTGTTGGGTTTGCGCTTGACCTCAATCTCATCTGATGGTAAGTAATGATGCCTCATAGCTAAGGTGGAGCGCGCTTACCCACAAAGATGTCTATTCGCTCTTCCTTTAAAGACATCCAAATTGTACTTGTCCGGAAATACCCAAGCTGGCAGGGAGTTCCATTCTTAAAAGCCAGGGGGCCAATTCTACTATTTTCAACATTTATCGTTCGTTTAAACAACAGTTACGTTTAAGTTTTAGTCAAACTCCATTCTAAACGCAAATTGGTATTCTACTCATTATTTTACGAAACACAGACGGACCGTACGCGTTTGGGCGTTTTGGACGTTTTGGGCGAAAATACGTTAGTAGAATTGGCCCCCTGTTCGCATTATGAAAGAGGAAGCAAAACGCTTCATGCGAAGGCGTGGCATGTCTACTGCATAAGGATGAAGTCCCTCACCACGCCTGGTAGTCCGGTGATGGGAGAATCAAATCGTGTAATTCCTCTGCACACTTCCCAAAATCTAATTATTTAATTGTTAAGAAGGAAAGACGTCACTTTGGCTTTATTATTGTCTAGTTTGTTAGGTCTAATTGTAGTTCCTCTAGTCACAATAAAAAGATTTCATTCTTTATTGGTTTTAACCGATAGTTGTCTGCCGTGTGGGATCCGGTAGAGTAGAATAGGACCACTCCAACTCTTCCCGTAGATGTCGTACAAGGCGACTAAGGACTACATTATAAAACATCAATCAGACCTCCCTAACCCGTCTGACCAGCGCGGGGAGTGTAGGCCAAATCCTCCGTCTGTCTGTGCTCCTGCAGTGGAGACAAATATAACCTTATGATGATGATGATTGGTTATACGTTATAACATTGTTAGAGTATATTTTTATTTGAAAAAAAATATAACTAATAATTGTTGAGGAAAAAAAACACATCAATTAATTATGTTAGAAATTTCAGCAGGTCCAGAGGTTTTCGAGTAATCCGTCTGACGTAACCCTAAAAATTTGGCCCCGATGCAGCACCCAAACTTTTCTTTCACCTTCAATAAAAGCCCAATGCCGAGAGCCATAAAATAATTCAAAGAAAAATAAATGAGGCATCCAATCCCCGGCCAATCGCAATCGAGTTCTCGGTCGATTTGAAACGAGAATGGCGCACAATTTGCGCGCGGGCTCTCGACTCAAGTGGCGAGTGGCGGTGACAGGTCATTTCCTAGTAGCGGCGCGGCAGAACGATTTTTAGGGTTGCATAGTTAAATTAGAGACCCTAATTCGGTCATTTCCGGTCGTTTGGTTCTTCTGTCGGCTTTGTAGCGTCTACAATGACCAACCTAACGGATAGAAACATTTTTCAAAAGATGGCAACACGTCAGTCCTTCATTTCAAATGAGTACACTTGGTACATTTTTACACGTAATTTTTTGAAACACATGTTTTAAAATCAAGTTTGTATCTAATAAATAAAAACGTAAACCTCGCGTGTCTATATATTGAAGTTATTTACAAAAAAAATTGGGGAGTGGGGTGGAGTAAGGATATGACAATGTAATAGAACACATTTTGATCATTTATGTATGTTTGTTAGTTTGTGCGCCATCACGTAAAAACGACCGTACCGATTTTGATGAAATTTTCACAGAAACATTGCACTTAACTCGGAATAACATTTAATCTTTTTTCATCGCAATCGGCGTACCTACTATATTACATTTTTTAGTTTTCTACTACATTAAGTAGGTATGCAATATAGCAAAGATGTATAATTATAATGTTCGGTGCAATTCAGATTGCGATGAGTTAGGAGCGTTGGAGTCGGGTTCGTAGTCGTAGTCAAAGTTTGATCGAGAGTGTGATTAAAAATGCATAATAATGTAGTCCACGCGAGCGGAGCCGCAGGCACAGCTAGTACAATTATAATATAAAGATTGTCCGAAGCTGAATCAACATTAGTACCAGGCATCTTTGTCATTCAAATAATCGTCTTATTTTATAATAGGCTTTCTTACAAAGTTGTTATTTAATGTGAAACTTAAACTTTCTGACTTTAAGACTAGCTGTGCCCGCGGTTCCGCTCGCGTGGACTACACAATTATTTAGCGACTGTTGCCGACTCCGACTCCTACCCCACGCCCTCCCTCTCCCACGCCCACGCCCACTACAGCTCCAAATGCAGTCCAAAAATCCTAAATCACCACATTGTTAATCGTACCGAACATTATAATTATACTTCTTTGTTATACTGTATACCTACTACCTATTTATTTGAATAGAAATGTAATGTATTTGAATAGAATAGAATAGAATATCTTTATTGTATGGAAAATGAGTACATTTTGCGGCTTAATTTGCTGTATACATTAGATTCACCGTAAACCTGCCTTTCCAGGCATATACAAGGTTTTAATTTGCTACTTGTTTAAAATATACAATACAATACACTTTATTGCACAAACAAACACAGTTACACGTTATATAAGTTACAAAATGTACAATTTAGGCGGTCTTATCGCTTTAAGCGATTTCTTCCAGACAACCTTTAAATATAATGCCTACCCTATACACAATCACCTACACATATTGATAATAATAAAATGACTAAAGAGGAACGAGAATAATATGTAAAACTTAAAAGAATTAATTGTCACGGTGAAAATTGATTAAAAACTAAAAACTCCCATAACTTTTGATTGAGTAAGCCGATTACGATGAAATAAATTCTGAATGTTACTCCGAGCGAGTTAAGCCTGTTCGTTTTTGTGAAAAGTCCATCAAAACCGGCTCAGTAGTTTTGTTTTGTTTGTGATGACAAAGAGGCAAAAAAATCCAAAAATGATCGAAACGTATCCTTAGACCCCTCAATTATTATTTTGTTGCATTTATTTTCAACTAGCTGTTGCCGGCGACTTCGTCCGCGTGGACAACTTAACATCGCAAATTATTATATATTTATAACTATTATATTATTATATATATATATATATATAATTAGTATTTCCCGTAGGAAAGGGATGTATTTTCGAGATAAAAATTATCCTATGTCCTATTCCAGGCCCTAACCTATATGTGTACCAAGTTTCATCACGATCCGTCAAGTGGTTGAAGCGTGATTGAGTAACAAACATGCAAACTTTCACATTTATAATATTAGTAGCATGTACAGACACGCGAAATTTACGATTTTATTTACATTAGATTACCTCTGGTAGTTGGGTGTAGAAGCCTATATATACTACGAGTACATTGCCCCGTAAATGATTTACTAGCAGATAATTCCAAGCAGACGAAGTCGCGGACACAAGCTAGTCAATTAATGAATAAGTAGAGAAGAGTTAGTTGTGCCATCAAGAGCTCGAAGTATCAAATCCTATTAGTATCTTCACGCTATGTCAAAACGGCGTTAAATAGGGGTGGGAACTCGTCGTCGGAATATGATTTGCGAGAACTCCAACTTCGCGCCACGTTCGCTCTGCGAGACTCTTCCTAATAGTGATGGGACACGCTACTTGTCGATAATAGACACTTTTTGGTTTTGACACTTTTTAGGGATCCGTTAAAACGAATTGCTATTAAATGATAACTGTTGTTAAAAGTTACTATAATCGTGCATTAATTAAAAAATAAATAATACAATTAAAATGTTTAATCTTTCTAAGTTTATGTTTTTACGTATTGCTAAAAAACTACTAGAACTGATATTTTAGTGCGAGAAATAGTAGATTGTATCATAAGGGAGCAAAATAATATTTTTACGGCGAGGGCGCTTTTTTGAATCCAGAGCGAAGCCCTCGTTTCTACTCTAGAATCCCAATTCTAGAGTAGAATCCCGAGCGTAACGAGGGATTCTTTAGAAGAATCCTTAACGTAGCGAAGGATTCAAAGTACGTCGCCCGAGCCAAAAATATATTTTGCGCCCGAGTGATACATTCTACTTTTCATCACCCTCTATGAGTAAATAAATTTCTAACAATCCGTGAAATTGACGAAAACGCGGGCTGTTTTTTTTATTCAGCCGGCGGCGCGACTAATGGTTCGTCGTACCAGCCAGTCTTTATTCAAACAATATTTCCGTTCGATTTCTTTGGCGCTGAACACTAAGATGGTCCAAATTTGCCGCGCGATAAAGAGATTAAAAACTCATGGCTGCCCGCTAAACGTTTCTTATAGAAAACACCACCTTTGGGTGCACTTAAAGGCGAACCAAGTCGTCCTTTTCAAATCGATGGGATGAAAAAAATATTTTATCATAGTTTTGTTTAAATTATGCATTTATTTCTTTATTTATTTTACAAAAAAAATTCAGATACATATAGTATACTTAGAATCGTCAACCGTGGAAGAGTGCCACAATTCCGCCGAAAGTGTGGGCTCCCAAATTGAGTTTAACACCGTTTCAAAGTTAACACATTTACTGACTTAAATGACACTACATGAAATTACACAACACCATCAAGTAACGATTTAGAAGGCAAACGATCCGTCCGTGTAGTGCCTGCGCACCTCACGCGTATCGAGCGAACACTCTCTCGAGTCTGCACCTGCGCCAGTCCTACCAGACGTTCCGTCAGCGCATGCTCGCGACGATCGCCGAACCAAGCCGAACGGCGCGCCGAGCTCACACTTTGCCTCCAAATTAGCTCCTCTTTTATTATTTCGCCGACATATATGTATGTCGGCGAAATTTAAATCAACTTGCTCAGAAAAAAATCAAAAAGTTTTATAAAGAGTAGTGTTAAGTTTTACAATATGGTGTGTTGGGAGAATGCAACAATAGGACTTTCAAACTCAAATGCACAACAGTTACGACAAAAACGAGCTTTACGCATTAGATGAATTTTCCAAGCATAAGACATGACACTTTAAAAAGAAAAAATCTACGGGCATATAGTTATGAAACACATAGACGAAGTAAAAAGTGAGTATAAAGCCTCGTTGAATTTACCTCGGCAGGAAGTTAACGGGGTGAGCCTATAAAGTGTTCGCACAGCCCTTTTTGCAGTATAAATATATTATATACAGGTACTACTAGAATTCCTACTCTCAATGACATACTCACAAACAGAAGGCCTAATTAAGCAACTCATTTAATCATACACCACACATACACACACACACACACACACACACATACATACATCACACATACATTATTCTCATATTCTCCACACTACCACTCATAATCACACTCTCTCACCCTCTTATTAAGTTTTTTTTCCCCATTTATTCTGTCCCACAGTTTTCAATGTAACCTGTAATCTCAGGCTCCCCGATACAGACTGCCTGGTCTAGTGTGGGAGCTCTAATATGCATTGTCCTGTTAATTTTTATATTTTAATCGTACTCAATTGATTGATGTAACCATAAAATTTTAAGGATGACTGTAAAAATCTATGTATCTGGTAATTTATAATAAACTATTTGAATTATGAACAGAGTGATAATATCGACAAAATGAAACCAGCTCCCATCACTACAGGCGGCGCCTTTGATAAGGCTGCTAAGTGAATTTCACTTTGATGTCGCCGCCGCCGCCGGCTGGAAATTGCCCTCGCCTCTACCAAGTTCAAACTAAAAGCAGTAATGAGTTGGCGAGACCTGCTCGAGTCCAGGACGAGATTTCAGCTCAAAATCTTGTTCAGAGAGCTTGTGAAGGTTTTTTTTAAATTGTATACAAAATATTTATCATTCGTTTTGTTTCTTTGAGTCTAGATGCTGAAACCAAGATTTAGTTTAGGTTAGCAATTAGGGACAACCCCCCCCCCCCCCCCCCACTCACGAAAGTATTGTAAACATTTTTGTTTTGTTTAGAACGAATTATATATATTCTTAAATGCACATCTTAAAACTAAATAGAGTAATAAATGGTGTGTACAAAGGCGAGCTTATCTCTGAAAGTGATCTCTACCAGCTAACCTTACAGCAGCATAATAGCTATCTACCACTGCAATCATGAGTGGGTGGCAGTGGATGGTTATGGAGAAAAGGCTGGAAATACATACACACACTCTTCTTTTATATATAATAGATTAACAGCGAATACTGTTCACAGTTTGAGAAACCCTACAGAGAGCAAGATGGCCGACCAATCGGAGAAGTGGGCTATCTCATCTGTTATTCATTAGGAGGTGAGCTACTCGATTTTTCCACCTCGCTCTGAAAGATATGGGTTACAAAGTAAAGAGGTACATTTATTCATCGTATAGCATTTACTATCTTGTTAAGGAGAACAGCTATCTGTATATTGAATGTCCACTGTTGGGCATCTAAAGTGGTATTTCCATTTAAATTGAGTAAACTGACAGGTGCTCATATCACTTTTTAAGATAATATTGCCATGTTGTCATAGTGATGCATTGTGGTTTTGCTCACTCTTCAGTTAAAATGAGTCGACTACATGAATCGCAAAATTAGTATCGTTATAGGTGACATTGTATTTTATAAATATATTTTAATAAAACTTTAATTCCTCTTTTAGTAGAGTTTAAAAATATGTTTAATTAAATATTAATACAGTAATTATAAGAAAATCAATTATTTACAACAGGTGTACGCCGTCCAACCCCTCGTGGTGAGGCATAGTCCCTAGCACGCTGGCGCTATTACCTCGCTGGATTGCCAGGCTCACACGTTGTGCGAGGTAGGCGCCAGCCCTGAGGTCTCCGGACCTCTTCTTGATTCCCCTTTTTGATTTTGACAGTTGCCGTCATTTTGTTTGTCACTGTTCAATCTCACTAAACTACATTTTATTTTATTAATTTTCTCCCTAAACTAGAACTGTTGTCATATTTTAACATGCTATTTTAGCTAAGTTCAATGTGGGTAAGCAATTGTATAAAGTTAAAAATTTATTGATATTAGAATGAATGAATGAATGAATGAATGAATGAATATACTTTGTTGCACACAAATTACAGAAAATATGTAGGAAAAATATACAGTAAATGTACAAGTCGCGGCCTTGTCGATTTTAGCGACTTCTTCCAGGCAACCTTATGCTAGAGAGAAAATAGTAAAATTAAGATTAAGGTGCGGGTGCAAAAATTTAACTTCACGATACTTAAGCTAGAACAAGTACTCTAATGAGAGGTTAAAGAGGTTATTCTTTTCGTCACAACACTGTTATTTGGACTCGATTCTGAAGACACCATGTTAAAATTTGACAGCACTAAAACTATTGCTATCTGTCAATGACGGCTGCACTGCATCCTGAGAGGCAAACCTACTTGCCTTTGGTATTATTAGGTATTATTATGCGCGCCACTGCTGCTGTCATAAAAAGCAGAAAAAATTGTATATTACAGCTGTCACTGAAAAAACCTGTCACCAGATTTTATTATTTTTAACAACGGTTTTATTGCACAAATATACTCTCGCTATTTTGGTTCCGATTTAGGCTCTTTATTTCAATACACGAACCTGCACATCGCGTACAAATTTTTAGCGCTGTCAAATTTTAAATGTGTGCCTTTGAGAATCGGGCCCATTGTTCCGTCAAAACCTGACAACCCAGTAAACGTCATCCTACTCCGTTTAATTAAGAATTTGACTATAAGCTATATTGACCTACAAGAAAGCCTACTATAAGTTAGATGACTACTTAAATGATAAAAGTCTATGGAGTGCTTGATGGCTCAGCATAGGTAGACTTAATGATTGTAATGAATAAGATAAATCAAAGGTAGGGCCCTGTGCCGTTGGGTTTGTTGCCACTTCTTCCCCTCGGTTATACAGGTGGAAGTGGAGTAGTTTTAGGCAGAATTTGACGTCAAAAAGAGAATAATGTATTCCAATTTTGAAAATAAATATTTTGATTTTGATTTTGACCGCCTCATTGGCTTGGTTATTAAACTCAGAGCCAGCCAGAGGTCGTGGGTTCGGACACTGGGGACAGACAGCTTTGTATAATTTGGTCCCAGTCTCGATGTTATATTTGTGAATTGTCCTATCCTTGTTTAAATGCTAAAGCACAGAAGAAAATCTTAATTTGGGACTAGACAAGTGTATTGTAAGATAAAAATATATAAGATGCGCCCGATTCTGCGCCCTTGAAAAATTTGCGCCCCTGAAGGTCTGCGCCCTGTACGTGGTACCACAGTGGTATTGTAATTTACCAGGCATGTATAAACAATTAGGAGCTTATTATCAATAACATAACAGGAATTCGTTCAGCTACAGGGCAATTGTAAATTACGTTGGTTCCTTTCTCTGACAATTCATAAAATTCAATGCTGATATCCGTTGAAGTAAAAAGCAGTTTTATACTCTCTAAAACGGGTTTTTATACAAGCGTTTGGCGTGAAATTACAATAGTGAGATGCCAAACGCTTTTCACGTTCAGAAACATAACCTAAAGATTCATTATCATCAGCCTGAAAGAGTCCAATGTTGGACGTAGGCCTCTCCCAAGGCGCGTCACTGAACCTGATCCCCGAGGCCCCAGGAGTCCATAAACTAATAAGAAGTTATCACCACTTGCGGGCAATATAGGTTTTTCCAGTTTCCAAGTACACTGGGTCTTATACTTTTGTTTCACATGTACCAGGAGTCAATGAATACAAGGAGCTTCGCTTACCAACAGTAGTGAGGAGCATGTTATCGAGCAGGAGGGCAATCGCGACAATGACCAGCACCAGTTTTCTGCTCTCCCGGCACGCTGCGATCTTCGCCCGCCAGCCGTAGTAGCCGTCCGATGCTGCGCCCATGGTTGGGAGTGGGGCTGGGGCACCTGCGACATCAAATAGTGTTATTTAGTGGCGAATGCATAGCTGGCGGTAGTGGCCACTGCTGAACATAAATGAGTGCGATTCGATAATAATTTTTTATGCAACTGCCTCGAAATGAAGTGTATTAAAAGTGGAAATGTAGCTAATGTTATCCGATACTTTGGTACTAAACGCATTATACTTGTCCTTTCGGTTACTCTAAGGTTGACTGGAAGAGATCCCTAAGTGGGATAAGTCCGCCTTTGTACACAGTTTAATTCCTATTTCATTATTGTTGTTGTTGTTATTTTTGGTACAATAAAGCGTTTACATACATACATACATACTTACATACATACATACATACATACATACATACATACATACATACATACATACATATATTTCATTCCAGATTAATAGTCCTATGAAAACCAACGCTATTTACGTCTCGGTAACATATACATGAAAGGGTCACCAGCAGCAAAAATAGGTTTGTATTACCAAGTAAACTTTGCGGTCCACTTAGGAACACCATCTATTGTGTATTTTGTTTTCGAGACGCAAATGCGTTTGTTTTCATAGGACTATTAATCTGGAATGAAATATACATACATACATACATACATACATACATACATACATACATACATACATACATACATACATACATACATACATACATACATACATACATACATACATACATACATACATACATACATACATACATACATACATACATACATACATACATACATACATACATACATACATACATACAATGTCCAAATTGGTCCACAACTATCTGTGTATAATTTTGTCATCTGTGTAACATTACGGACAGTGGCGGATTTACCAGCAGGCTAGGCTGGAGTCTTATGTAGTAGACACACCACGCTCTCGCACGGAGCGTTTTGTTTCCTCTTTTATAATGCGAACTGCTAAGGAATGGAACTCCCTGCCAGCTTCGGTGTTTCCGGACAAGTACAACTTGGATCTTTTTAAAGGAAGAGTGAATAGGCATCTTCTGGGTAAGCGCGCTCGACTTTAGGCCTCATCGTCACTACCATAAGGTCAAGCGTAAACACATCAGGAATAAAAAAAAGTCTAGGGCCTGCCGCCCGAATTTTACGCATTGCAAAATATTTTGTAGGCGATATGAGTACTGAAATATATTATTGACATTACCATTAAATAGTTGGGTGTATTAAAATATATTGTTTAATTTAATAGTAAACTTTTTTTTATTACTTAAAATTTTGATTAAGTAATCCGATTGCGATGAAATAAGGACTAAACGGTACTTCGGATTAAACCCAATATTTTCTGAAAACTCCATTAGAATTAATACAGTAGTTTTTACGTGATGCGTGCACAATTAAACAGGAAAACAAACAAAAAAATTAAAAATGTTCTTAATGCATTCTGTTACTAATCCCCCATTATTTTTAAACATAAGTATTCAATGGGCCCGATTCTGAAGGCACACATTTAACATTTGACAGCGCTAAAATTGGTTTCGTCTTTATCTTCATAATACTGTGTGACAAGGATAGCAACAGCTTAAGTGCTGTCAAATTTTAACATTGTGTCTTCAGAATCGAGCCCAAATGTACAGACACGCGAAGTTTATTTTTTATTTATTAGATGACCAGTATTTTTCAACTCAAATACCAACATCCTATTTCCTAACAGGCGAGGAGCGTGCCGTGCCATATTGCTGGTAATTTGAGGCAAACATCCTGGAATTACGTGTTAAGAGCAGACAGCGCACGATATCCCTTACTAGCTGTTGCACGCGACTTCTATTACCTACACAGCTTTGTAGATCCAGAGCGTATCGTCATCAGCCGAAATACGTCCACTGCTGAACACAAGCCTCCCCAATAGAATAACACTTTTGGTGGGCTGTCCATTGGGGGATTTGACATAAATACCACGCTTTATAGGCAGCTTGGTGATCGCAGTAATGACCTTAATATACACAGGAGAACGCTGCTGCAAATTATTAGTCGCCCTTGACGACACGCATGGGAAATGACAGTTTTAACAAGCTGTTTTTAGAGCCGTCGTAGCCGGTTGGTTGTGCACTCGCCTCACGTTCATGAGGTCGTGGGTTCAAACCCCGCCCGTACTTAAGTTTTACGAAACTTAAGTACGGTTTATTTATAATACCACAGGCTTTTCGGTGAAGGAAAACATCGTAAGGAAACCTGCATATGCCGAAGAAGAAATTCTGAGGCGTATGTGAAGTCCACCAAATCGGCTTGGGGCACCGTTGGTGGTCAGGGGATTGGCACAAAAGATCCTGAAGGGTCGAAGTGTCGCCAGGTCTTCCTGGCCCCCTAAGAAGATTAGATAAGAACAGTTTCGTCAGTAACTCCCAGTAGAATCCTACTATATAATAATATAATATAATATAATATAATATAATATAATATAATATAATATAATATAATATAATATAATATAATATAATATAATATAATATAATATAATATAATATAATATAATATAATATAATATAATATAATATAATACAGTAGTTTTCAAGTGATGCGTGCACAAACTCACAGACCAAAATTTCAAAAATGATCAATCAATCAATCAATCATATATTTATTTGCATGATCGAAATGTGTTCTGTTGCTTATCCTTAGACGCCCCAAATATTTTTGCAAATATCTTCAATGTACAGACACGCGAAGTTTACGATTTTATTTATTAGATGCGAAAGTTTGGATGTTTGTTACTCAGTCACGCTTCAACCACTGAACGGATAGTGATGAAACTTGGTACACATATAGGTTAAATAGGACATAGGATAAATTTTATCCCGAAAAAACATGTCATTCCTACGGGAAATATATAATAATTTGTGATGTTGTGCACACGGACAAAGTCGCGGGAACAGCTAGTCCACAATAAGACTTTAACGTGTGAAATATTGGAAGCAATTATAATTAAAAATAGCGCATAACAATGGCGAATGGAATCCAAGATGGCTGCCGGAGATGAGCGCCGCGCTAACGACGCGTTTCCGGTGGCGTGGCATTTTCTTTTTTCTTGTTAAAAAAGAGGGTATTTTCAAATATGTGTCCTTTTATTGGATTTGAGTTTTATTTGATGTGTATGACATTTAGGCCAGGCTGGGCAGCATTTGGGAGCTGGGCAAACTACGGGCACAATGTACTACAATATCTTAACACGGAGGCGGCGATGTTATATCGTAAGTCGCGTGATATCGTCTTTGCCTCTGGGATCAGGGCATGAGCATTATGATTATGATGGCAGTGTCTACGTTTCAGCGTACGTTACTCTAGTATATATTATCTTTGATTTCAGCGCCGTAGGTTATTCGAGAAGGATAGGACGCACTGTTTGAAGACTTGTCTTCAGGCACTGTGGTTTATAACGTAACTGTTTTGGAAGCTACGTCATATCTTCTCGTCGCGTTGTTGGAAGGGTGCTACTACACTCATGAAGAATTTTTGTGAGGAAAATAATATGTTTGAGATGTAAAAATAATGTTTATTTTATTGTAACTTGACATCCATTTTATATTTTTTAATTTAAATTTATATTTCTCATCAAATTTTTATATTAAATTGAAATAAATGGCGATTTTGTGGCGATTGTTATGAATGTTGTGTGGTGTCATAATTTTGTTTAAAATTTCTTAGAAACGCCAGTTTCACGTTAATGATATGGGCTGAAAGAATAAAATCATTGCCCTTATAACAGAGTAAAAAAGTTACTCCCCACTATTATACTTCTTCTGTTCCAACCGCCATCGCAACAGCTCTGCCTTTTCAAATTGCTTATCAGATGGTAGGTATAATTTTTCAGAATTAGTTAACTCTGAATTTGTGTTGTAGTTGTTCTCTTTGTATTATTATTAATTATATTACTATTATTTATAAGATTCAATGTAAAAATTGTATATGAACCAATAAACTAAACTATACCACAGTGCCAGAAGATTTAAGTCTTCACCCAGTGCGTCCTACCCGTAATGACCTACGGCGCCGAAACGTGGACACTGACAGTGGGACTAGTTCGAAAACTCAAGGTCGCTCAGCGGGTAGAAAGAGCCAATTCAATAGCAATATCAAGCCCCTGTCTGATAAAAAATTTCTTGAAAATGTCAAAGAGCTATTGCTTGAGCTCTGTCCTTATGATATCATGGAGTTTTGCAGTAGAAACAAGTAATATGATCTCTTCCATTTATAATTTTATACTTTAATTGTAATTCAATTTTTAATGTAGTTTCTAAGCAGACTTGTGTCCAGCCAGATCATGTCTCAAAAGGCAAGGATGGCTGTGCATAGTGCTGTTCTGGTTCCTACGCTGACGTATGATAGTGAATGTTGCGTATGGCAGAAGAATATGTGGAGTGAAGTTATGTGACAGAGTGAGGAATGCAGTGATACGTGAGAAGTGTGGTTTGAAAGAAGATGTAGTAACGAAGGTGGAGAAGGGTATGTTGCGTTGGTTTAGACATTTAGAGCGTATGAGTGAAAGGGGAGTGGCAAAAGTAATATACAGTGCGAATGTGAAAGGAACTACAGCTAGAGGTCGTCCTAGGAGGACGTTCAAGGATCAAATTAGTAACGTCCTCAAAAAGGCTGGGGTCCGCAGTGAGTAGAACAAAAGGAGGTGCATGAAAAGGTTGATGAATGTGAGTGAGGCTAGTGAGGTGTGTCCGGATCGCGCAAAATGGCGATCCATTATCTCTGCCTACCCCTCTGGGACCAAGGCGTGAGCATTATGTATGTATGTATGTCTAAGTAGACAATTATAATATGTTATACTCCTAAAAAGGTAAAATTGTACAGGAACTTTAAGTATAAATATCCAATACAATATGTGTACCTACAATTTATGGCAAATAAATGTAATGGGAAAACATATGTCCAGCAGTGGACGTCCAAAGGCTGCTACGAAGTTATATAATATAATCTAAAGGAATTTGTTTTCACCCGCAGAAACCACTCAGTGAATGGAATGATAGGGAACCATTGATCGTAGTAAATAAATAAATATGTCAGACATTCACATCAATTATCCAGTCCTAAACTAGGCAGAGCATGTGGTATGGTTACTAGATAACGGATACACATACTTAAATAAATATATAAACATCCAAGACTTGGGTACAAACATTCATATTCATCATACGAACATTTGCCCCTAGCGGGATTCGAAGCCGCCACCTCCGGCGTGACAGGCCGAGAGCTACCCCGTTCCGCACGGAGGTCGTCATAGTAGTAGTAAGTAGAGATATTTTTAGTACTTCCAACATGCTGTCATAGTATGGATAAGCTTGTATAGCAAGGAGGGCGTCATTTTGATACCCGTTTCTATTTTTATTTTTTAGAGGGTATCATGACCAACAACTCTTTAAAGTCTGACATATAATTCGATGCAGTGATTTGAAGTTGACATCTGTCAAAGTTCTATATTTGACACTTAAAATGTTGTTTTTTTTTTGTTTGCTTTAAGACATTGGCAATAATGCCATCAGTCTAATCACGATATCTTTTTATTTTCTGTTTACTATTAGAATCAGAGTACTTCGGACCAACTGGTCCTGATATAGTCACAGACTTCCCTTACTAACGTTGATAGTGAGCTTTAGTAAGGTTTGAGGTTAGAAAGTTCACTGTTTTAAGAAGATCAGCTTAGTCACGTTTATTTATGTTTCCTTCACAGTGTACACACGCACAGACATTTGTTGCGTAATATACTATCACTACTAAACACCAAAGCCCGAAGTAAACATTATTTTGGAAAAAACAAATACACAACAAACTGTTCTCCAAAAAACGCGGGAACAACCTCATATAATGTAGCCAACTAAAATAGTGATGTAACTGATATAACGGAATATAGGTATCGATATTTCTGACCGGTGTGTATAATACCTTTCATGGGCACAAGTGAAGGAGCACGTGGCAAGATACAACAAAACCAAACAATTATCAAAAGTAGAACATTTTTTTGAAAATATGATGCTAAAAATGGTGTGATTGCGTGAATAACGTTATTTAATTTAATAAAATGCTCGATCATTTTATTGACGGTCTCACAGATAGCTCTATTATTCATATTGGCGATGATGGTGATACAGTTAGTGATTTATAAATAAAAAATATATATAAATAATATTTATTTCAGACACTTAGGGGTTACAGCGGATAGTCGGGGTCCTCTTTTAGACATAAAAATGTCTTTGCCAAACGCCTCGCTCTTCCAAGCCATAGATATACCAACAAATAAGGAACCAAATTATTTCTTTAGAGTTAATAGTAACAAGAGGTATTCAACATTAATACAATCTACGTTACGTTAAGGAAGAACTAATTAATGTGTGGTAGTGCTGCTCCATCATCGAAACCGAAGAGTTTGGCAGCGGGCATCCGTTTGTGGCGAGTGCCGCGAATGCACATACTCGTGGCTCGTATAATAGAGATTCGTGCAGCCATAGATATACGAGTATATAAGAATATATCTTTATTAATAACGTCCGTAGCAGGTCAGATTAAAACTTACATTAACTGTATTTCTTATTATATTTTATTAAATACTAGCTGTGCCCGCGGCTCCGCTCGCGTGGACTACAGGATCCGCTCCCTATCCCACTTCCACTCAGACTATAAATCCAGGTCCAGGTCCAGGTCCAGGTCCAGGTCCAGGTCCAGGTCCAGGTCCAGGTCCAGGTCCAGGTCCAGGTCCAGGTCCAGGTCCAGGTCCAGGTCCAGGTCCAGGTCCAGGTCCAGGTCCAGGTCCAGGTCCAGGTCCAGGTCCAGGTCCAGGTCCAGGTCCAGGTCCAGGTCCAGGTCCAGGTCCAGGTCCAGGTCCAGGTCCAGGTCCAGGTCCAGGTCCAGGTCCAGGTCCAGGTCCAGGTCCAGGTCCAGGTCCAGGTCCAGGTCCAGGTCCAGGTCCAGGTCCAGGTCCAGGTCCAGGTCCAGGTGCAGGTGCAGGTGCAGGTCCAGGTCCAGGTCCAGGTCCAGGTCCAGGTCCAGGTGCAGGTGCAGGTGCAGGTGCAGGTGCAGGTCCAGGTCCAGGTCCAGGTCCAGGTCCAGGTCCAGGTCCAGGTCCAGGTCCAGGTCCAGGTCCAGGTCCAGGTCCAGGTCCAGGTCCAGGTCCAGGTCCAGGTCCAGGTCCAGGTCCAGGTCCAGGTCCAGGTCCAGGTCCAGGTCCAGGTCCAGGTCCAGGTCCAGGTCCAGGTCCAGGTCCAGGTCCAGGTCCAGGTCCAGGTCCAGGTCCAGGTCCAGGTCCAGGTCCAGGTCCAGGTTCAGGTCCAGGTCCAGGTCCAGGTCCAGGTCCAGGTCCAGGTCCAGGTCCAGGTCCAGGTCCAGGTCCAGGTCCAGGTCCAGGTCCAGGTCCAGGTCCAGGTCCAGGTCCAGGTCCAGGTCCAGGTCCAGGTCCGTGTCCGGGTCCGGGTCCGGGTCCGGGTCCAGGTCTAGCTAAAGTTCCGGCTCCAGATCCAGCTCCAGATACAGCTCTAGATCTAGATCCAGCTCCAGCTCCAGATTTTTCATCGTAATCAACTAACTCAGTCAAAAGTTATGCGAATTTATAGTTTTCAAAAATCTCACATTACATTGGTACGATACCCGCTCCCGCTACCGCTCACGAATTCAATCGAGCATTTACACCCTACACTCAGTTTTCGGAAACTATAAATTCGCATAACTTTTTAATGACTGCACCGATTGCAATGAAATAAAGCCTATATGTTACACCAAATTAAGCCCCATGTTTCTGTGAAAAGTCCATCAAAGTCCGATCAGTAGTTTTTAAGTGATGCGTGCACAAACTCACAGACAAACAGACAAACAGACAAACAGATAAACAGACAAACAGACAAAAATTTCAAAAATGATCGAAATGTATTCTGTTGCTTATCCTTAGACCCCCCAATTTTTTTTTTTGCAAATATCTTCAATGTACAGACACGCGATGTTTACGATTTTATTTATAAGATATGCATTACGTACAAAAATAAGGTTCTCACGTGGACAATGCCGGTACTCAATAAACAAATCGATTACTGGGTGCATCACTATTTAAAGTCTGTAAACACTGGCAACCCTTGAAACGTCAAATCACTGCATCGAATTATTTGTCGGACTTTAGATGACTTTCTAAAGAGACACAGAAGTCCTGCCCGTACCATTGTAGCAAGGGCGTCATTTTAACACTAAATTTTTCGTAAGGTTCGAGCAACGCACTCGATAATTTTGAAAATGGAGGCATGTCCACATTCATATGTACGTAGAAAATCGCCAGTGGTGACAACCGGATTTTAACCCATCCGTTAGAAATATTTAGTTGTGAATGTAGCTTAACGCCGTCATGGTCGTGTGGCATTGTGAATTCAGCTTAAGAAATCCCAGTCACTTTGGAGATTAACTCCTCCCCCTCCCCGGTAAGAGAACCTCTCTAGAGAAATCAGATGAATTTTTACAATTGATATCTTTTGAATTTGAAGTCTTTTGTTCCTGAACGCCTATAAGAAATTATAACTAGCGACAGCCCCGGTTTTACATGGGTGCTATAAATATATCTATTACTAGCTGTCCCGGCGAACTTCGTACCACCTAACAGTCAGTGAACGTCGTGTTAACTTTTAGCCAAACTTACTGCAGGATTTTAACGTAATAAAATTAATACAAAAAAATATGTTCTCTATATGTAGCTATTTGCTGATTTCTATGCAATCATGCGCAAAAATGCGGCCTCCTTAATGTACCGAATGCGCGGGAGCTCTAACAGCATCCTGAAATGTATAGCCGAAAGATTCGACAGCCATTCACACGGCATTGGGTGGAGGTGCTTGTCAATAGTAATAATGATGTAGTGTAAGTTTTAGTTTTATTATCTTAATTGTATTGACACTAACATTTTTTATTTTACTTTGTTTTATTTTTCTTATGTGCTTACTAACAATTTATGGATCATTGTTTTCCGAATTAAAAACTTTCATTTCATTGCATTTCATTCATATATTATCTGAGTTATTGAACTTAATAAATATTTAGCTAATAAGCGTGCGTGACGTGAGCTGTCAATTGCGGAATACGATGGAGTTCCAAACCTAATTGATTTAAAAATTAATTTTCTGTATAATTTTTTTTCGTAATTTTTTTTAATTTCAAATATTTTAATAGTTATTCCACTATTCGGAGCGGATACGAATCCAACAAATCAGATATCATAATTTTTTTTATTCAACAAAATTTTACAATATATAAATTACACTAATGTTCACTAATTAAAACACTAATACTACAATATGGACAAAGTATGAATTTTTTTTTAATTTGAATTAAAATTGGTTCAGCCGTTCTTGAGTTATAAATGGTGTAAATAAGGTTTAGTTTGTTTTATTATTTAGAGATGGTAGGTTTAAAATATTGCTTTTGTGTATGTATCTATTTATTTACCAAAAATTTATGGAAGACTAAAAAAATGGATATTTCAACCATGGAGAGGGATATATTAATTAACTAGCTGTTACTATCTGTTGCCCGCGACTTCGTTCGCGTGGATAAGTTACGTTTGGTGCGAATGTTAAGGACCCGCAGATAGCCCACATGACAATTGACAGCTTTCACAAATCGTCGCTTTTCTGATATTATAAACAGAACATCCCAGATCATTCTTGAAATATTCAGAATAATCTAGAACATTCTGGACCAATTACAGCCACATATTTTCATAGTTCATATAAAAAATTTAAAAATATTCTAGAACATTCTGGAAAAATCTGGAATATTATAGAAAAGTTCTCACTCACAAACGCACTTAACGCCATTCAGCACAACCTCGAGTTTATATAAGCCGTACAATGTGTTAGAAAAGGATAGAAGTATCCCATCACACATTTTACCACCCACATCCACCCACCGTAACCAAGCTCCCTTACTTGCAAGTGCAGACCAAGGGCTATCTACCACTGCAACCATGAGTGGGTGGTAGTGGGTGGTTATGGAGAAAAGGCTGGACATGCAATCTTAAAATTTTATACTGTAGACTAGGTTATTAAATTGGACAGCCGTGAACTACAAGTACTGTTGGGAATTTAACCAATTTCTTTTTTCCGATTTTTCCGAAATTTTCACGATTTGAAAAAATATATAAATTACCCAACAGCAGTTACAAGTGCATTGCAATACTGAGGATTCGGTTGGAATGTCTTATGTGTCTGGTTCTCACAAATTGGAACAAATTTCATCATTAGGTCATTTTTGTCTCCACTGCAGGAGCACAACCCTCTCTCATCTGCCGGAGACAGACGGAGGATTTGGCCTATACTCCCCGCGCTGGCCAGACGGGTTGGGGAGGCCTGATTGATGTTTATAATGTATTCCCTCAGTCGCCTTGTACGACATCCACGGGAAGAGTTGGAGTGGTCCTATTCTACTCTACCGGAAACCACACGGAACAAATTTTTTACATTTTATCTGCCCTGCCTTGCTCTACAAAAGCACTACGGCGTAGGAGAGCGTAGTAAGAGCGCTACGCTGTCGTAGCGTGCTTATAATATTACCCATTTTAGGAAGGAAGCTATTTTGACTGTCTGAACTCGGAAACTACTGGACCGATTGAACTAAAGTTTGAAACATGGATTTAATATTTACCGATAATGGTGTACAAATTATGGAAATTCCTGGAAAAAGTTCCCTTTCCGACTAATTCCAGGAAAACTGAAAACAAATGACGATTTCGCACATTAGGTATACGTTGTATACTTAGCGGGCTTTTTAAAGGCTTTTCTATTTCAAAGCTGTTTGAGAGCCATCTCAACTTCGTCCAGACTGACTTCTGGCAATTCGTTGGTATACTGGCGGGTTAACGTGGCTCTGGCATCAGACACTTGGGGCTCTGGTTGCGAGGCATGCGAAGCGTACAATCGGCCATAGAAATATTTATTCTCAGCGAGTAGCTCTGACTTATCGGTAACGGTTCTACCACTCGAGGTCTTAAGTTTCGTCAGGTGGCTTCTCTGCAGTTGCTGAACGAATACTTTTGACCCCCTGTTCTGCTCAATAGCCTCTTTATTGAGGCGCGTATTGTAGCGTCGGAGGTCAATTCGTATTCGTTTGCGAATAGTTTTATCGAGCGCCTGTTGTTCTGACGATGTGGCATGTGAATTTTCTCGTCTCTTCCTCATAAGTTCCAGAGTCTCGTCCGAGAGTTTCGACTTCTTACCCGTACGCTGTTGTCGGCAAAACCTGTTGCCCTCATCCCTGATGATTTTTACCACGCTATCGAGAGCCTCATCAACATCGTCGATTGTAGTTTCCAGAGCGGCGAATCGATTGTAGTTCCAGTTGAAACTTTTCGGAGCCAGCTCCGGTCTGGTGCCGGGTGGGTCGGAGCGTAGACTTCATAAGACGGTTTCTCTCCAGCTTATAGTCGATATTCAGAGTGCCTCTGACTAAGCTGTGATCGCTACCAGTGTTGAACTTATTGATCACTGTGACTTCTCTGAATATATGCTTCTCGTCCGTCATGCATGATGAAATCGATCTCATTTCTTGTCCTATCGTCGGGGCTTTTCCAATCCACTTTCTCTGGGGCTTTTTTTTGAAGAAAGAGTTTATCGTGCCTACTAACTTTGTTATGAAATGTGAAACTGACGATTCTAAGTATATACTGGGCCCGATTCTGAAGGCACACATTTAATTTTTTTTACGTCTTTATCTTCATAATACTGTGTGACAAGGATAGCAACAGTTTTAGTGCTGTCAAATTTTAACGTAGTGCCTTCAAAATCGAGCCCACTATATGTATTTATGGAAAATTTTGTAAAATAAATAAATAAAGAGGCTTTTTTGTGTTTTTGTTTTTTTTACTTTCTGAGTCTATCTGTCCGCCACATAACTTTAAACCGACTGGACTAAATTACAGCTATAATTTGGAATATACATAATATGTCAAATGTTTACTTATGTAATATGTAAAATATGCGAATTTCAGCAAATTTGAAATTGTATAGCTACTAAAATATTTTTATTGAATAATGTAAAAAAAACGCAGAAGAAATCAAAGCAGAAATTTGTAGATCGATTCTCAAGTTAGGAGTGTAAATTGCATTTTTAAATTTTTTTTCAAAATTTTTATGAATAGTTAAAGAAACCAAAGTCGTCTCTATATTTATTATATACTCGTGGCTAGTTAAATGCTCAAAATGTACTTAGATATTTTTAATCACGCTGTACTTACTAGTATGTTGTGTTAAAATGTATGTATCGCTCTTAGTACTCCCTGTATGGTTGGCTGGAAAATATCTCTTTTAGAGATAAACTCGCCTTTGTACATAAAATTTGTAATTGTATTTAGTTTTAAAATTGTGCAATAAAGAATATATGTAAACGCTTTATTGTACCAAAATTAACAACAACAATAACAAATAGAAATAAAAATGTGTAATAAAGGCGGACTTCTCCCCCTTAAGTGGGATAAACTTAAGGATCTCTTCCAGTCAACCTTAGAGTAACTGAAAGCTTGGCGTTTAGTAGTGTCTATAATATCCAATTTCATATATAGTAAGCGGCAGGCGGAAGTAGAATTAAATACAAATGGGCGATAGGGTTGCCGTGTGGTTTCCGGTAGAGTAGAATAGGACCACTCCAACTCTTCTCGTGGATGTCGTACAAGGCGACTGAGGGAATACATTATAAAACATCAATCAGGCCTCCCCAACCCGTCTGGCCAGCGCAGGGAGTGTAGGCCAAATGCTCTGTCTGTCTCCGGCAGATGAGAGAGGGTTGTGCTCCTGCAGTGGAGACAACAATAACCTGATGATGATGATGGGCGATATGGAATATCCATATTTATATTTCTGTACTAGCTGTGCCCGCAGCTCCGCTCGCGTGGACTACTCACTCTCAATCCAACTTCGACTTCAACTACGACCCCCACGCCCACGCCCACGCCCACGCCCTCGTCCACGCCCACTCCCACATCCGTTGTAGATCCAAATGTAGTCCTAACTCATCGCAATCTGAATTGCACCGAACTTTATAATACACTCCTTTGTTAATTGCATACCTACTAATGTATTAGAAACAAAAAAAAATCACATAACTTTTGACTAATAAGCCGATTGCGATGAAATAAAGAGTAAATGTTACTCCGAGTTAAGCCCCCATGTTTCTGTAAAAAGTCCAGAAAAATCGGTTCAGTATTTTTTACGTGATGCGTGCACAAACTAACAGACAAAAAATCCAAAAATGATCGAAATGTGTTCTATAACCATCCCAACAAAAAAATTTCGCATACATCAAAATTTTAAATAGATTAGTATAGTATTAAGAAATTAGTTGAGTTTATAGGTAAATGAAATGACTATTATAAACAATTTTTTTTAAGTATCGGAGAAAATACTTGAATTATACTACCTAATTCAGATTCCTGAATATGACATTACGTTCAAATCAAACATCTTAAATCCAACGCCTTCGAACATCATAAAATTGAATGAATAAAATAATTGAATTACTTACTCTAAACAACGAACTTCGACGTGGCCATCCTCTCCTTGGATTAAAAAATAAAAAATTAAATATGTGTATGTTTATTAAATATACTATAGAATAAAACAAAAAAAGGAGACGACCGAACCGCCCGAAGTGCGAGAGGCGACTGAGGCGTAGCGCGTTGGGTACCACCAACATAAGATCCTGAAACTAGTGCCCCAGATTGCTTTCTTTCGTCCGAAAGCCGAAAATTAGATTAAATTTCTTAAAGTCAATATAAGCGACAGTGTTTTTATTCAAAACAATCGATCACCAATCTGCCTGCTAAACGTGCTAAAAATTAAAGGAGTTTTTAATTTTAATTGCTTCCAATATTTAGATTATAGATTTTTAGTTATTTAAGAAACTAGTAAATAAGTTTACCAACTTTACTAACACTATGGATGTACGAGTATATATGAAGTATATGGGGGTCTAAGGATAGTAACAGAACACATTTCAATCATTTTTGAAAATGTTGTCTGTTTGTTTATCTGTTAGTTTGTGCACACATCACAAACTACTGAACCGATTTTGATGGGCTTTTCACAGAATCATAGGGCATGACACGGAGTAATATTTTATCTTTATTTTATCGCAATCGGCTTACTCAATTAATTTAGATTTCAAATACATTAATAGGTATACAATAGCAAAGAATTATAATTATAATGTTCAGTGCAATTCAGGTTGCGATGAGTTAAGACTTTAGGACTACATTTGGGTAGGAGTGGGTGTGAGAGAGTGGGACTGGGGCTGGGGGTGGACGTGGGGTCGGAGTCGGTTAATAATTGTGTAGTACACGCGAGCGGAGCCGCGAGGATAGACCCAATGATATTATAAATGCGAAAGTTTGGATGTTTGTTACTCAATCACGCTCCAACCCCTGGACGGATCGTGATGAAACTAGGCACACATATAGGTTAGGACCTGCAATAGGACATAGGATAGTTTTAATCCCGCAAAAACATCTAATTCCTACGGGAAAACAAATTAATCGTTAAAAGCAGTATGTAAGCTAGTATTACCTAAATTTCATTCCAGATAGTCATATGAAATAGTCCTATGAAAACCAACGCTATTTACGTCTCGGTAACATATACATGAAAGGGTCACCAGCAGCAAAAACAGGTTTGTATTACCATGTAAACTTTGCAGTCCACTTAGGAACACCATCTATTGTGTATTTTGTTTTCGAGACGCAAATGCGTTTGTTTTCATAGGACTATTAATCTGGAATGAAATATACATATTTATGCAGTGGGGGGCCGTCGGATGAAGGTGCCAATTTGTAAGTTTTCCCCTAAGCAACAATTGATGTACATTCTGTTGGTAACCTAATAAATAAAAAATAAATATAGTTTTGGTGGGATTTCGTCACCATAAAAGAATATATATTTTTTAAAGCAGTGAAGAAGTGTAAATATCGAAACCTACGCGGACGAAGTCTCGGGCAAAAGCTAGTTAATAATAAACGTAAGACTTTTTTACGTGTTTAACAGTGTAATTAAAATCTGTGTATTTGGTCGAAGGAAGGTTTTCGACAGAAAGCTAAAAATATGTCCGAAAGTTCCGTTTTCGAAACCCAGTCCGGACTCTAGCTGAAAGTGTCCATGTAGGTGTGACCTCAGTTAAACACGGATATCTCGGTTCGTTTTACGATGTAAAGGTGATTTTACACTTCACGGATCCGATTGAAATGTTGAAGAGACTTCAAACTAAGAGGTTTTCAATTTGATATGTAGTGTTCGATTTTTACAGACAAACGAATCTTATAGAGGGTTAGTAGTAAATACGCTAACTTTTATAACTTTTTTCTTTTCTTTTAATATCGATATTTTCTTTGCCGTGTGGTTTCCGGTAGAGTAGAATAGGACCACTCCAACTCTTCCCGTGGATGTCGTACATGAGATGCAGGCAGATGAGAGAGGGTGGTGCTCCTGCAGTGGAGACAAAAATAACCTGATGATGATGAATATCGATAACTTTTAGAGCAATGAATAATCACTGTCGTGGCTTCAAACTTAAATTTGGAAGGCGGACTGACAGACAGAAATTTAGACAGAACGACAGGGGAACAAAACGAGAGACAACAAAGAAACGACGGTGTTTTTTTCCGAAGCAATACCAGTTCCTCTGATCCCAGATCGTTCAGTCACGTAAAGGCAACACTGGATGGGTATTGCCATGCTCAGGCGTTTCCTCTTGCCACAGGTACAAGACCCCTGGTCATGCATTGTATCCAAATGTTAGATTACATGATGCTAAAAATTACAGGTGTCAAACTTCTTTTAATTTCAAGTTTGTATGTAGTACCAGGCATCTTTGTCATTCAAATAATCATCTATTTTATTATAGGCATTTTATTAAGTTGTTTTTTAATGTGTTTCTTAAACTTTCTGTCCGTCATATTTAAGATGTCCTCTGGTAGTTTGTTGTAGAAGCGTATACATTGCCCCGTGAACGATTTGCTGACCTTACTAAGTCTTAACCTTGGTAAAACAAGTTTATTTTTATTTCTTGTATTGTCTTGAACTGTTATTGTCACAGTACCTCAAAAAGAGAGATATATTTTCCATCATCATCATCATATCAGCCCTTAGGCGTCCACTGCTGGACATAGGCCTTCCCCAATGAACGCCACCACTCCCGGTCCGCTCTCCGCGTCCAGCCGCTCAACAGCAGATGGACCGATGACTTAAAGAAGGTGGCCGGATGCGGCTGGATATATTTTTGCTGATATACAAAATATTATGAAACCAACCTATTCCGATCACTAGTAATCTTCTATATCTATAAAAGAACAAACTGACTGACTGACTGACATACCAACGCACAGCCCAAACCGCTAAGTCTAGAAACTTGAAATTTTATACAATGGTTGCTTATATAGCATAGGCAAGCACTAAGTAAGGGTTTTTCAAAATTCATACCCTAAGGGGCTAAAATTGGGGTTCAAAGTTTGTATAGAGAACCTCTATTCGATGTTCCTATAATTTTGAAACATTGTAGGAGTACTCTAAAAACTTAATGATTTAACATGTATTTTACAGTTTTTGAAAAATCACCCCTAAGTAGGGTTGCCAGATTTTAATTCGGCGAAGCCGGACTGGGCAGGCAGTTTACCCGGACTTTTCGATATCAAGGCCGGACACTCTAAAAGCCAACGATTTTAGAACTCCATCCGACTCGATTGACTCGTGCATGAGCCGTGAGATGGCGACTCGATTAACTCGTGCTCGTGCACGAGCCGCGAGATGGCCCAAGATGTAAAAACCTAACAAAATCCGGACCGGACACTGGCGAATTTGGCCGGACAAACATGCAAAAAGCCTGACCCTGTCCGGCTTTATCCGGACGTCTGGCAACCCTACCCCTAAGGGAGTGAAATGTAATTCTAAAGTAGTAGTCTCCAAGTCGTTTACTCTAGAAACTTGAAATTTAGCACAAAGGTTCCTCATGTGTCTCAGGTATGTATTATCTAAGGGTTTTTCAAAATTCAACCCCCAAGGTGGTGAAATATTAGTTGTAAGTTTGTATGGAGAAAATCTATTAGATATTCCTATCAATTTGAAACTTTGTAGCAGTATTGAAATGACTTAATAATTGAAGACGTTTTTAATAGTTTTTTAAAAACCATCCCCTAAGGGGGTGAAGTGTAAATTGGTACAAATGCCAAATGTTAAAATTATCCTAAAGTAACACCAATTCAGCCATTATCAATAGCATGCAAATTTATACAATTATTCATAGATTCTAAAAACAATTATTTTGTCTTCTATTGGCCCTATAACGACCCCTCATACATTTCTACAATATCTCCCATGTACAGACATATATTTCATTCCAGATTAATAGTCCTATGAAAACCAACGCTATTTACGTCTCGGTAACATATACATGAAAGGGTCACCAGCAGCAAAAATAGGTTTGTATTACCAAGTAAACTTTGCGGTCCACTTAGGAACACCATCTATTGTGTATTTTGTTTTCGAGACGCAAATGCGTTTGTTTTCATAGGACTATTAATCTGGAATGAAATATAGACCTGTTACAATTTTATTATAGGTATGGTTGGTGTTTTTGCATCTTAGTCGACATTGTAAAATCACCTCTACATTAAGGGGGGTGTAGTAGCTCCCATAAAATTTGACATCCCTTATCAGAGTTACCCTCCCGCCTTGCATTTGCCTATCTAACGCTTTGGGATTAAGACTTATTTTCCAATGAGCACTACCGTAAGTCATACAGAAACTTATTCTACAATGTAATTAAGACTCTATGGTTATACAATAAGGTGCTGAATTGTGTGTTACAGATGCTAAAGCTACAGGTCTTCGATAAGATCTGACTGAAAGCGCGCATTTACGGTTTAGAAGAAAAAAATCGCAACTGCATTTTTAATTTTTTCGCATGGGTACGATAGTAGCATTGGCATTATCATCAGGTTATTTTTGTCTCCACTGCAGGAGCACAAACCTCTCTCATCTGCCGGAGACAGACGGAGGTTTTGGCCTACACTCCCCGCGCTGGCCAGACGGGTTGGGGAGGCCTGATTGATGTTTTATAATGTATTCCCTCAGTCGCCTTGTACGACATCCACGGGGAGAGTTGGAGTGGTCCTATTCTACTCTACCGGAAACCACACGGCAAACTGTTAAGCTCGCATGACATAATAAATAAAATAAATAAATACACCACAGCGCCAGTGTTAAATATGCACTTACATATTTGATGCAGGTAGCAGGAACTTCAGCAATCGACTATGGCCGACCTCCTCCATGAAACGATTATTGTTATCATCATCACGATAATTCACTGCACATTGGCATTAAGGAAACCACACGATACAGGTAAAAATCTCTCATTGGTTAATGAGAGATTTTTACCTGTATTGTGGTTCCCGGCTTAGAATAGGGCCACCCCCAATCTTCGTCAAGATGAGTAAGGGTTTGCACCAGGGACGAGCAGCAGCTTTCTCGTGAGTATATTAAGATCATTGGCCTAGAGTGGAAGCCCAGAGTGCAAGTCATGGCAAATCCGCCTATGGACAGCAGTGGGCGTTTTTCAGCTAACGATTATGATGATTTTTACCTTGTATATAAATATAGAGTCGAAGGAAAGGCGCTTTGCAACATTGGATCGTGCAAAGTGGCAATACATCGTCTCTGCCTACCCCTCTGGGATCAAGGTGGGAGCATTATGTATGTATGTCACAAACAGAGGAAAAGTTCTAAAAACCTTTATAGATGGAACTGACTGATCAAATGTAAAGTATGTGATAATGCTTGTAAAAAAAACCCTTTAAATAAATTTATTTCAGTATTTCCACTAATCAAAAATTCGCCACCACCCAAAGGTTGCCTGGAAGAAATCGCGATAAGGCCGCCGTTGTACACTAAATTCATCCTTCTATGTAATTTTTTTTTATATACAATGTAATATGTATTCATCATCATCATCATCAGCCCAAAAGAGTCCACTGTTGGACATAGGCCTCTCCCAAGGCGCGCCACTGAACCCGATCTTCGGCTCTTCTCATCCAGTTACTGCCAGCCGCCTTACGCAGATCGTCGCTCCATCTAGCCAGGGGGCGTCCCACACCACGCTTGCCCAGTCGCGGTCTCCACTCGTACTCCAGCGGTAATCGGTTCTCCGACAAATGTGACCAGCCCACTGCCACTTCAGCGTACTAACTTTTTGAGCCATGTCGAAGACTTTAGTTCTCTGGCGGATCACCTCATTTCTGATCCTGTCTCTTAGAGAAACTCCGAGCATAGCTCTTTCCATAGCCCGCTGAGCGACCTTCAGTTTTCGGACTAGTCCCACTGTCAGTGTCCACGTTTCGGCGCCGTAGGTCATTACGGGTAGGACGCACTGGTTGAAGACTTTTGTCTTCAGGCACTATGGTATACGCGACGAGAAGATATGACGTAACTTCCCAACTGCTGCCCAGCCTAGCCGAATCCTCCTGACGGCTTCCTTCTCGAAGTTGTTTTTGCCTAGTTGCAGAGCTTGCCCGAGGTAGACATACTCTTATATGTATTGGTGTACAATAAAGAATATTTGAATTGAGTTAAAACTGTAATTAAAAAATAACTACCCACAAATTAACCACAACATTGTAAAAAAGCACACACTAGACATAAGCATTGGTGTTGATTCGATTCTCGACTCATGGAAGTTTTTGTTTTTATAACCTTTGAACGCCGTTTTTCATATATTTTTTAATAATATTAAATCTCCTTTGAGTAAAGTTTGCTGTTTTCAATATTTAAGACATTGTGGCTCCCGTATATTATAAAATCTTTATGATAGCACAGAAAATCATAAAAGTGTAAAATAAAACTGTATTTCAAAACACATTTACATACTTTTCTTTCCAGATACAGAAGTGGTCCTTAATTTCTCTCTCTGTCTCTCTTGCACACGTTGACGGTCATATTGCTATCTCTTTTCATTCTTTTGAGTACAATTCCTTCTATTGAAGTTTATATACTAGCGGTTTACCCTGGATTGCTCGCTGTTTATAAAAATGATTTCAAGTCGTTCGGCGAGCTATGGAGAAGTCTATGCTCGAGGTTTATTTGAAGGATATGATTCGTAATGAGGAGATCCGACGAATAACGAAGGATTAGCAAGCTGAAGTGGCAATGGGCGGGCCACATCTGTCGCAGAACCGACGGTCGTTGGGGCAGACGAGTTCTGGAGTGAAAACCGCGGATCGGCACATGCAAGGTGGGACCGACGTTCTGAAGAAAGTGGTTGGAGGCGGCTGGATGCGGAGGGCGGAGGACCGGGTGTGGTGGCGTTCATTGGGGAAGGCCCATGTCCAGCAGTGGACGTCTAAAAGCTGAAAAGATATGTCAGTAAAAGAAATAGGTTATATTATACTAGCTGTTGCCTGCGACTTCGTCCGCGTGGACAACTTAACATCACAAATTATTATGTATTTACCGTAGGAATGGGGTGTTTTTTTCGGGATAAAAACTATTCTACGTCCTGTTCCAGGACCTAACCTATATGTGTGCCAAGTTTCATCACGATGGTTCACTATTTTGGGTATAATGGCTTACACATAAGAGACACATATATACTGTGGCGGGCTGTATTGTAGGACTATTTAAGATAAACATTTCCATCATACATTACATACGTGTATGTTTAACTCTAGCGGTTTTGGCAGCGCACGCCAGAATAGCTCGCAGATGGTAGATTTTTTCCTACTTACTTGATATTTTGGACAATTCACACAATATCGTTATAAATTGTAGCCTATGTGTTATTCTGATGTATAAGCTATATTATTGTAAAGTTTCATTAAAATCCATTTAGTAGTTTTTACGTGAAAGAGTAACAAACATCCATCCATACTTACAAACTTTCGCGTTTATAATATTAGTAGGATATCTCGTTTGATGGCACTGTGACCCAGTGCCAACTAGCCTTTTATGTGCTCGGTGCGAGCTTCTTTAACTGCGTTCTTGAAAAATGCCCACTCGGATCGTTTTGCGCCCCTCCAAGGTCTGCGTCCTGTCCCTGGGCACCGCTGGCACCGCACAAGTTGCGGCACTTGCTGACCGTAAGTCAAAGTATGCAAGAAAGTTTACAAAAAGCCGCGGAGCCATAAAATTGTAATAAAAAAAGCCTAACCACCGATTTGACGTTGTCCTTGAAGTTCTTCATAAAATGGTCTTCCGTGTACAGGACGAATACAAACATGGAGAGCATGCTTCAATGGAGTACAGTTGTGGGTTGTGCCCACAGAAATACTATCTAGATAGAGTGGTGAAGTAGGCGCGACATGCGTGCCAGAAATTTGCAATATATTGCAGAAACTACCAAACGCTTACTCGTTTCCCGCGGGTAAACATGAAATCTGCAAAAATACCATACTCTGCGGTTTTTAACTCATAACTGTATCTCCTCACTAGAAACGTGACCGCAAGGCATGAAGGGTGCGCAGGAAAAGCATGCTGTGTCCGAACGCGTTGAACTGAAGTAAACAAATAGCTATAACCATAGAAACGGATATCCGTTTCTATGGTTACCTATATAGGTATCTTATCTTATCTTAGGGGGCCAGGAAGACCTGGCGACACTTCGACCCTTCAGGATCTTTTGTGCCAAACCCCTGTCCACCAACGGTGCCCCAAGCCGATTTCGAGGACTTCACATACGCCTCAGAATTTCTTCTTCGGCATATGCAGGTTTCCTCACGATGTTTTCCTTCACCGAAAAGCCTGTGGTATTATAAATAAACCGTACTTAGGTTTCGAAAAACTCATTGGTACGGGCGGGCTTTGTACCCGGATCTCATGAACGTGAGGCGAGTGCACAACCAACCGGCTACCGCGGCTCTTATCAGCAAAGGTCATGTGACCCGTTTGCGAGTACTAAATAGTTTTTAAGTTCGACAGATCTTATACGAAATGCTTATGGAGGAGGGTGGGTCCCAGGTTCTTAGTCCATTGATGGACCAATAACTCAACAGCAGACGTTAGCGTTATCATAAACAAATCCTGTAAGATTTTACATACATAATGCTCACGTCTTGGTCCCAGAGGGATAGGCAGAGACGATTTATCGCCACTTTGCGCGATCCTGACACACATCACTAGCCTCCCTCACATCCATCAAGCTTTTCACGCATCTCCTTTTAGTCCTCTCACTGTGAACCCCCACCTCGATGAGGAAGTTACCAATGTGATCCTTGAACGTCCTCCTAGGACGACCTAGAACTAGCTGTAGTTCCTTCCACATTCGCACTGTAAATATCTTTTCTCACTCTTTTTTCACTCATACGCTCTAAACGTCCAAACCAACGCAACATACCCTTCTCTACCCTCGTTACTACATCTTCTTTCAAGAAGATAAGATAATTATATATTATACTAGCTGTCTGCCCGCGACTTCGTCCGCGTGGACCACGTAACTTTATAAATTATATAGCCCATGACTACTCACAAATAACGTAAGCTTTCTATTGGTAAAAGAAATTTCAAAATCGGTTCAGTACATCCAGAGATTACCCGCTCACAAACTTTTACCTCTTTATAATATTAGTATAGATTATAATATTACTAAAACATATTTTTTATCAAAAATAATCCTCTTTTGATGTGTAATAAAAATGTATATTAAAATCCAGCAACATCCTTCAAGAGTATCCTTTGACTTTTGATGTGTAATAAATTTGTTTAATACCTGCCATCAGAGGTTATAAGTACGATATGAGGTATAGTCAGCCCTATAATTTGTTCGTCACAATAAGGACGTTAGTCGTATGAATTCGCTGGTTTCATAGTACAGAGATCTTAAATATAGTTTCAACAAAGATAGTATATTACTTGATACTATATTCTATCATCATCAGGTTATTTTTGTCTCCACTGCAGGAGCACAACCCTCTCTCATCTGCCGAAAACAGACGGAGGACTTGGCCTACACTCCCCGCGCTGGCCAGACGGGTTGGGGAGGCCTGATTGATGTTTTATAATGTATTCCCTCAGTCGCCTTGTATGACATCCACGGGAAGAGTTGGAGTGGTCCTATTCTACTCTACCGGAAACCACACGGCACGGTATTCTATACCACGAACGAAAATAATAAGTAGTTACTAACAAAGCATTTGACAATAGCTTTAGGGCGAGCAACATGTCCAAGATCGATTAAAAAACTAACGTCTTAACTTCACCAATAATCCACATTAGACCATTACAATAACGTATACACTGATATCTATTTACTTATAATAAAACTGTAACTGGTCTATGTCTGTACATGAGAGATATTGTAGAAAAATGTGTATGAGGGGTCTTTATAGGACCAATAGAAGCCAAAAATGTTGTCTGTCTGTCTTTCTGTCTGTCTGTATGTATGTTTGTTACCGCATCACGCAAAAACTACTGAATGAAATTTGATGCAGTTTTCACAGTTGTCTTGCTCGTGGTCTAACTTAAAATCTGGTGCATGTTTCATCTTGATACGCCACTGAGAACCTGAGATATTAATAAAGTAAATTTTTATAGAAGCCATTATCATCATCATCAGGATAAGTAATAGATTCAATCATATTTGGTATTGTTGTCTGTGTGTCTGTTAGTTTGTGCACGCATCACCTAAATACTTGGGGGCGGGGGTGGGAGCGGTAGTGGGAGCGGGAGTGGGAGCGGATGTGGGAAGGGAAGCGGATTATGTAGTCCGCAGCTAGTTATTGTAATATTCGTAATGCTATTTGTTGGTGAATATTATTTTCGTTCCTGAAACGAAATATAGGTAGTTCTACATAGCTCACGTTACCAAGTTTTCAAACTGCATAATAATCTGCTAATGAGTTTGAAGTCGATATCTAACTATCAGTGAATTCAATTCAATTACTCTGCTTAATAGAAACAATAATACAATAATAAAGTTACTTACATATGTAAGAATCATTTTGCATTAATGAGAACAGTGTTACTGATTTATTACTTTCAAGGTTTAATAATAATATTAATTACTTTAATTTTGTTTATAAACGCAGCTAATAGAAATGTTAAAAATAAGAGTATCGGCAATGACGGAAGTTGTATACTCCATCATCGCCGATTACAGGCCGTCATAAGGCCACAGCGGATACGGATTGCTGATTTGACTAATATGAGGCCGGGAGTTATTTGTTGATGCGAAACAGTCGATTATTCGGATTGGACGTTTGAAGGTAGTAGATATATAAGAAAGTGAGAATAAAAGAAACAGTGTCGTGAGAACTACAGGCTTTTATTTCAAGGATTACACATATGTACATCTAGGCGGTCTTATCACTAAAATTTCTTCCAGACAACCTTTGGGTAAAGGATATGAATAACAGAAAAAGGTAGGAGTATTGTTTATACTATAATTAATTAATTAATCAAAACTAAATTGAGGGGCTTTTTTGCTGGAAAAAAGCTTCTACACTTCAGCCTAATTATAATTATGTATGTATGTAAACGCTTTATTGTACCAAAATTAACAAACAACAAAAATAAATATAAGAAAAAAGTTGTGTACGAAGGCGGACTTATTCTTACGGATCTCTTCCAGTCAACCTTAGAGTTATATTACTTAGCGTTATTAAGATATTTATTTTGCATTTTGAGATTAGTTATTAGTATTTTTTTAGAATTTGTTTCAATTGTTCTATTTGTATTTGTGCCCCGGGTTTTTTTTTATTGTTGATGGGTATGCGCTTGACCTCAATCTCACCTGATGGTAAGTGATGATGGGGCCTAAGGTTGGCCTAAGTTAAGCCCACTTCTCTACATACATACATAATGCTCACGCCTTGGTCCCAGAGGGGTAAGCAGAGACGATTTATCGCCACTTTGCATAAGCTAATGTCGCAAAGTGGCTTTCCTTCGCCTGCTTTTCGCCCCGTGATACCCCTTGACGTGATGTCTCCTCTGAACTCAGAAAACCAGAACAGTGAAACAATTAATTGAATAGAATATTTTTATTTATTAGATAAAATAGATTATAAAATCTATCCTCTGACGCACCCCGCGTCTTCTGTATTTAATTGTAACTGTCTTTGAATTAAATTTTGACGGACTACATTTTTTTGCCGCATTTTAAAGTTAACAATATTTGTTTTATACAGAAACATTGCATAAGAATCCTAAACGGAATATACTCGAGCAGAGAATCATGCCGATCGTCTTTTGTTAACCTAAAGATACACACAGCTACTACACTTTACATTATTGAATTGTGTAAACTTGTCCGACGTTATTGTGAGAAATTTCCACACAGACCGGATTTTAAAAGTGATAGGCTTAACCTCCGTCACAAACCTGAACTGCAGGTGCCTAGATGCCGTACTGCAGCAAATCAACGGACCTTTTTACATAATGCGGTCCTAGTATTTAATAAATTGTCTGAGGAGGTCAAGTCCTTAACTGATAAAAAGTTTCTAAGTGAACTAAAATTATTACTTATAAAAAAATGTCCATACAACCTAGATGAATTTATAAATGATGGATAACTGATAGAGCTTATTTAATTCTTGGTGTTTGTTTTGTGACATGTTTATTTTAATTTTTAATATTTGACATTGTGTAATTTAGAATTTATTTATTATTATAAGATATTTTAAGCTACACTCTTGGGTACAGTTGTGTTGCGACTAAAACATATTTTAAGAACTTGATGTACATACAATTTAAGGCTGAATAAATGAAATGAAAAAAAATGAAATGCCGATCCACCAGCACAGGCAGACATGTTGAGCATCATGGTGGTAGGCCGCACACACGAGGAACCCCTCATATCTCTTAGTCGTCTCATAGATAGAAAGCCCAAACTGCTAAGTCTAGAGACTTGAAATTTTATACCGTCGCGCGCGCACTGCAGCAGTTCGGCTCCCTGCTCGCCGGGGCACCACACTGTGGCGTGTTCGTGGACGGCATGGGACGGCTGAGCATCCTGCAGCTCATCTCATATATAGATAAACTCTTTATTGCATACAAATTAAGGATAACAATAAAATAGGTACAGATTTTTGGAAAGTGTATAAAGGCGGCATTATTGCTTAAAGCGATCTCTTCCAGGCAACCTTTCAGAGTATTGCAGGTGAAGGAAAAGAAATTTATAATTTTAGAACACGGTAAATGCTTAGTAAAAATATTACACAATTAAATTTACATTATAAAACATCAATCAGGCATCCCCAACCCGTCTGGCCAGCGCGGGGAGTGTAGGCCAAATCCTCCGTCTGTCTCCGGCAGATGAGAGAGGGTTGTGCTCCTGCAGTGGAGACAACAATAACCTGATGATGATGATGAAATTTACATAATTAATATTAATACATAAATATGCTTGATTATGCTTACAAAATATACTACCTACATTAATATATTACATACAAATATACTTAAATACATACCTATGCATACATATATAGATTATAATACAATACATATACCGTACTATATTAAATTAGGCACAACTATTTTTTTAATTTTTTTATTATTCAACAAAATTGTACAATATATAAATACAGTAATGTCCACAGAAATGGAAGCCCATTTGTGTGTGAACAGAGCGCTCACGTGATCAGTACATTAGTCTACACCCATCGACAAGAAGTATTGTGAGAGAAAATGCTTTTCTTTCTCAAATTCAAATTCAAAAAACTTTATTGACGACCTCCGTGGCGGAACGGGTAGCTCTCGGACTGCCACGTCGGAGGTTGCGGGTTCGAATCCCGCTAGGGGCACATGTTCGTATGATGAATATGAATGTTTGTACCCAAGTCTTGGATGTTTATATATTTATTTAAGTATGTGTATCCGTTATCTTGTAACCATACCACAGGCTCTGCCTAGTTTGGGATTGGATGATTGGTGTGAATGTCAGAGATATTTATTTATTATTTATTGCGATACACAGGTGTTAGTGGTAGTATATTTGTATAATGGGCTCTGTGATCTGCCTTGGAGCATGCAATAATTATTATTATATCTAGTGTACATAACGCTAAAAATCTTATTCATCTAACCATTACAATTTATTATTGATAAAATTTATTATAAATATATTAAGTAATTTTCTCATCATTCCCACACATACAAGTCAGTAATTATGTATTAAGAACGCTATAATATTCCTCCATACAGTAAAATTCTTTATCAATTAAATAGAGTTGCAATCTTTTTTTAAATTGTTCAGAATCTGTACGCCGTATATGGAAAGGCAGTCTGTTATATATTGTAGGCGCCTGTCTAAACAAACTGTTGCGGTATAGCGTGGTTTTTGATGGTCCTAGGACCAATTTATCGTTACGTCTTAGACTTGTTACATTTACAAACAAATTTGGATTGCGGCGAACAAACATGCATGTTTCGTATATTATCTCTTTTGACGTTTACTCGAACACTGTGAGTGGAACTATTCTGTTACGGGTGCCGAACGTATTTTCGGCTTTTTATGACATTCCCAGATCTAATTTCTATAAGCCCATTTGGAGTTCGTGCCTGGAATTGTGCGACGGTCTCACTCCAGCGTCCTATTGACCTCTCTCGCTCTAACACTTAAAGAGGACCCTTAGGGACGGAGAAAAGGATAATATGTGGTGTAGAGTCGATATTACGTTTGTAACGAATGAATATACTTTATTGCACACAAATTATAGAAAATATACAGTTAATGTACAAGTGGCCATATGCTGTAAAATTAAGATTACGCTCGCAGATAGATAGATAATGGGCCCGATTTTGAAGGCACACATAAAAAATTTGACAGCGCTAAAATTGGTTTCGTCTTTATCTTCATAATACTGTGTGACAAGAATAGCAACAGTTTTAGTGCTGTCAAATTTTAACGTTGTGCCTTCAGAATCGAGCCCAATATCGCAGATATTAATATCTAAACCGGTTGAACTCGCCGTCTAAAATCAGAGAACCACGTGTGTTTAATGTCTTTCTGGCATACTCTTTGGCTGGCTCATTTATAAATCAGACGTTAAAATTTTTTGCCTTCATTTACTCCTAACCGTTTAATTATTCAATCATTGAACGGAGTAGACATGAGATCTTTTATTTTCATTAACCGGTTAATTTGTACGGAATCTAAACCGCAATACCGAAATTCTTTTATACCCGAAACCGGTTTGGTATTTTAACCGGTTTCTGAGCCCTGACGGCTATGACGCGTAGAACACTTTCTACATTTCTGAATTTTATTTTGCAATATATCTTTTACAATACAAACATATAATTTTTTTTTTAAATTCCGACATGCATAACGTAGGACACAAAAAATAAACAACAATAATTTCAAATAAGTTGCCTCCAAAATTCACACAGCATCAGGCCGAAACTGTCTTGGGTACATGTGCCTTTAAAAGAGAAGGTTCTACCGAACAATGGCGGTATAACCGTTTGAACTATCATATCGGCCTATCGTTCACTGCTGGACATTGACCTTCCCCAATGAACGCAACCACATCTGGTCCTCCGCCCTCTGCATCCAACAGCTTTCGGCGACCATCTTCAGGTATCTCCCTGTAGGTAACCTTAGCCAAGATATGTCGTTAAAACTCTCACCCGTTGGTAAGAGACGATGAGGTGTAGCGCACTTACCTAAAAGATGCCTAGTCCTTCTTTCTTCTAAAAGCTCCAAGTTCTACTTGTCCGGAATAACCGAAGCTGGCAGGGAGTTCCATTTCTTAGCAGTTCGCATTATGAAAGAGGAAGCAAACGAGCGAGAGCGTCACATACTACATAAGGATGAAGTCCCTCCTCACCGCCTCGTAGTCTGGAGATGGGAGAATCAAATCGTGCAATTCCTGGGCACAATTCCCAAAATCTTACCTGTAGAAGACCGAAAGACATGCCACACTGCGACGATGTTGGAGGCTCTGTAACTTGGTATTTCCCGGAGCAGCATTTCCTATAAATGAAGTTAAATTAAAACTAGCCATAATTTCAATGTTAGAGCAAGCCTATTCCACTGCCTCCTATGTCCTTATGACGTCACCCCGCGCTACTACATCGGTCTGCACTCTGCGCTAATCACTCCCTATTTGAGCACTCGACTCTGTCACTGGCCTCCAGCGCTGGCCACTGGGTGAGTCTAGTATCCATCTAGTTGCCAGTCAATAAATTAAATAATGCATTTCTAATCTTTGTGCGACAAAGTGTAAAGATTTTAGCCTGTACAGATGTTACAAGTAAATCTTTAAACAAATATGTGGAAAAATGTATTATTAACATATAATGTGTTTTATATGCGTGGTATGCGAGGTGTTCGTGGTATACGTGGTATTCGTGGTATGCGTGGTATGCGAGGTGTTCGTGGTATGCGTGGTATTCATGGTATGCGTGGTATTCGTGGTATGCGTGGTATGCGAGGTGTTCGTGGTATGCGTGGTATTCATGGTATGCGTGGTATTCGTGGTATGGGTGGTATGCGAGGTGTTCGTGGTATGCGTGGTATTCGTGGTATGCGTGGTATGCGAGGTGTTCGTGGTATGCGTGGTATTCGTGGTATGCGTGGTATGCGAGGTGTTCGTGGTATGCGTGGTATTTGTGGTATGCGTGGTATGCGAAGTGTTCGTGGTATGCGTGGTATTCATGGTATGCGTGGTATTCGTGGTATGCGTGGTATGCGAGGTGTTCGTGGTATGCGTGGTATTCATGGTATGCGTGGTATTCGTGGTATGCGTGGTATGCGAGGTGTTCGTGGTATGCGTGGTATTCGTGGTATGCGTGGTATTCGTGGTATGGGTGGTATGCGAGGTGTTCGTGGTATGCGTGGTATTCGTGGTATGCGTGGCATTCGTGGCCTGCGTGGTATTCGTGATAGGCGTGGTATGCGTGTTATGCGAGGTATTCATGGTATGAGAGGTATTCGTGGTATTCGTGGTATGCGTGGTATGCGAGGTGTTCGTGGTATGCGTGGTATTCGTGGTATGCGTGGTATGCGAGGTGTTCGTGGTATGCGTGGTATTCATGGTATGCGTGGTATTCGTGGTATGCGTGGCATTCGTGGCCTGCGTGGTATTCGTGATAGGCGTGGTATGCGTGTTATGCGAGGTATTCATGGTATGCGAGGTATTCGTGGTATGCGTGGTATTCGTGGTATTCCTTGTAATGCCTGGAATGCCTGGAATTTCTGAAAGGCCTGGAATGCCTAAAATGCCTGGAATGCGTGGAATGCCTGGAGTGCCAGGAATTCCTGGAATGCCTTGAATGTCTGGAATGCCTTGAATGCCTGGAATACCTGGAATGCTTGAATTGCCTGGAATGCCTGGAATTCCTGAAATGTCTAGAATGCCTGGAATGCCTGGAAAGAGTGGAACCCGTGAAACGCATGGAACACGTGTATTGCTCAGTAAGCGTGGTATGCGGGGTGTACAGTAGCCTACTAGCTTTAGTTTATTGTTGTCTGTGAGTCAGTGTCTCGGTATTATCAACTAGACAGGCTATTGTACATGAGTGAGAGGAAGTAACTGTAAGCCTAAGACCCTAGGTTCCCTAACAACCTATCGTCCCTACAGCGTTATCCTAACATAAAATAAATTATAAATATTTAAATAAGTGCGGGAAGTCTGTGGTCGTGAGACCTAAGGCAACAGACGATAGTGGGGAGGTAAAGGCAATTGGGAAGTGGAAATTTCTCACTGGCAGTCGCCCAGCCTCAGGCGACCGTCAGGCAAAGTCTGTAGGCTAACCGCTCAGCCACGACTTTTAGCTTAGCGGGACGCGGCGCGGTGAGAGGCGCGGTTTCGGCTGGCGGAGGGTTGGCCGCTGATTGAGGCGCCTCGTGGCGTGCTGCTAACATTTTTGTACATTTGTTCTCGCCGCTCGCCGCCCCGCTCCTAGTTGACGCTGGCAGCGGCAAGGTCGTGGCCGAGCGGTAAGGGTGGCTTGGCTACAGTGAGAGGTCGACGCGACGTGAAGTAAAGCCACGATGACAGTTGTGAAGTAAAAAGAAAGGGCTTTATTTGTTTAATACATTTGCCTATAGAATAGAATAGAATAGAATAGGTCATTTATTCATAGCTACGACACACACATACATGAGAAATAAACAGAACAGAAATTAGTAAATTACAATTTAAAAATAATCAAGGTACCTATGTGTCGCAGCAACAAAATGGCGCTGACTCAGCATAATGCTGCAGCACGCCACGCGAACTCCAGCGCTGGTATTCTGTCAGCACCAGGTCAAGTGACTTCACAGATTTAGTTTATAAATTGTGCTTAGAGGGCTGGCAATGTATTGGTGTTCATAATAATATTAAATATATATAAATAGAGTAGAATAGGACCATTCCAACTCTTCCCGTGGATGTCGTACAAGGCGACTGAGGGAATACATTATAAAACATCAATCAGGCCTCCCCAACCCGTCTGGCCAGCGCGGGGAGTGTAGGCCAAATCCTCCGTCTGTCTCCGGCAGATGAGAGAGGGTTGTGCTCCTGCAGTGGAGACAGAAATAACCTATGATGATATATAATTTAAGTTTGTAAATTAGTATAAATAAGGGCATTATAAATAAAATAAGGAAATAAGGGTATATTGTTTTAATCTATTGTACAGAACTAAACTTATATCTATGTGTTGTGTCGGTGTAAACGTGAAGTCAGCAGAGTATCATTTCGGAACGTAGGTCGTGGCTGCTTGCTGACTGTCACGTTCAACGGTTGCGTTTGACCACGTGGAATGTCTGGAATGCCTAGAATGCGTGGATACGTAGTGTAAATATGTTAGATTAGATTAGATTTATTTATTTCACTTTTACATCTTAAAATTTCAATTTTACATGTCATTCTAATATGGTAAAAGGGATCGTCGTAAAATAAAATAATGTATAAATTACAATGTCAACAATTTAAATAATGTCGTAGTATATAACATACTATCTATGTCAGTATATAATATAAAAATAAAAATTTAAAAATACACTTGTTATTAAATTATCACAAACTAAATTAAACGTCAGAGGGCCCATATAGGTTATTTATGTATATTTAGTTATGTCTGTAGTTATGTGCAATTTGTATATTATCTATACTAATATTATAAAGAGGCAAAGTTTGTGAGGTTATAGCGGGTAATCTCTGGATCTACTGAACCGATTTTGAAAATTCTTTTAACAATAGAAAGCCACGTTATTTGTGAGTGTCATAGGCATATATTTTATAAAGTTACGTGGTCCACGCGGACGAAGTCGCGGGCAAACAGCTAGTAATTAATACGCAGTATATATGTTTCAGACTGTATATTCTTTATGGCACAAATTTTAAAAGTACATACAATTACAAATTTGGTGTACAAAGGCGAGCTTTTCTCTAAAAGTGATCTCTTCCAGCCAACTTTACAACCTTACTGTAGTGTAATATCAAACATTTTTTATATATAATTTGCATTTGCCACTGATTATCTGCATGACCCAAAGGTCAACTGGTAGAAATGTTATATTTGCATTACGTTAGCCTTTCGTACTGTTTTGAGCAATATATTTTTTATTATAAATAATCACAGTCTTCTTGTAAGCGTAGGCAATTAAAAAATAAATCTGTGGTTTCCGGCTAAGAATAGAGCCACCTCTAATCTTCTAAGATCTATACGTACTACTAAATGGAGCGTTCCAAACAATCGCTCTGTTCCACGCAAGTGCGGGCCCGGAAGCCGCAACTTGTTCACATTCACTTTGAAACTTGTGCAGTTACTACGCAGAACATTGTTTATTTACAAAATATTGACGCTATTTACCCGTAGTCTCAATATTTAATAATAATTAAATGTTCTGCATAGTAACTGCACAAGGTTCAAAGTGAATGTGAACGAGCTGCGGCGTGGAACGATTGTTTAGAACGCTCCATCTAGTAGTATATAGAGATCGTTAAGGCGACTAAGGGATTGCACCAGGTACGAACAGCTGAGCAGCGTTCTCCTTTGTATATTAAGATCATTACTGCGATCACCAATCCGCCTGCCAAGCGTGGTGATTATGGCAAATCCCCCAATGGACAGCCCACCAAAACTGGCATTCTATTGGGGAGGCTTGTGTTCAGCAGTGGACGTGTTTCGGCCGATGATAACGAAAGAATAAATCATGTTAAATTCTGTAACTTTTGACATCAAGAAACAATTCTTAAAATACTTTCTTGGCCTCGTACAAGTTTGAATCGAGCGAACTAGACTGGGACACAATTGGTCCAATAGTGAGCAAGTCACGCGCGTTGCTAGGCAACGGCTCTATTGCAGTATTTACGAAATAAGCGAAAAGGAAATAATTATACTTTCAGAGTTAGGAGAGAGGAAATCATGGTATGCTAATTGGCAGTGAGTTCGCCTTACTTATTTACTTTAATATAATAATAATAAATATGTCAGACATTCACACCAATTTTTGTTCCAGGTTCCATACAAAAATGCCAACCTTCCTTTGGCAGCCGTACCTGACCTTCTAGACCTTATTACGGAGGTTGCGGGTTCGAATCCCGCTACACAGTGTGTTAAGAACAACGATCTCTATGTAATACTGGATGGAGCGTTCCAAACAATCGCTCTGTTCCACGCAAGTATAGCCACAACTCTTTCACATTAACAATGAAACTTATGCAGTTACTACTCAGAACATTTAATTATTACTATATATTGACGCTACCGTCAATAATTTAGTAAATAATTACATGCGCTCTAGGGTAATAATGTAGCTAGAAAAGCCCTAGGGCGGTAAGTAATTAAAAAAAAACTCTTCACTCTTTCAAAAAGTTCGCGTACATCTAACCATCATACTGGCAATAGACATCATGCATTCAGCCCAATGACAAAAGAGGTCGCTTCGCTATTCAGCCTTGTCTTCGTATGAGTATAATAGTCATCAATTTTAAATATCGAACGGCGAAGCTCAATTTCGTTCTTGAAAAAATAATTAAAAAAAAAAGATTAAAAAAGGCGGGAATAGAAATCTTTTACTTTAAATAACTAATAAAATGTTTTATTCTTGTAATGCCGGTTTTTTCTACTTACCTCACAATCGAGATGTAAAGCAGAGTAGTTAGCTCGGGTGTAAGCATCAATTGCACCTTCGAACTATAGGCGCACGAGCGCTGCAATTGATGCCTTACAGCCCTTGGCTACTAATCTACTAAACTATCTATCTACCAAAAATCTACTAATCTATATATCTACCAAAAATCTTAAATATCTATCAAATAATTGCCTCATACAGGGTTCTAAGTAATCAATGAAGTATGCAGATGAATATAGATTATCCCGAAGTGCCGAAGCCTGTAATGAGTTGCGGGCAAACCCGTGGGAGGTCGGTAGTCTAGTATATAATACGCAGAGTCTAGCACGTGCATGCCATCGCATCGCGAACGTGTCCCGCTATATTAAATATCTGACGGGCATGGCATTCCGCATAGTCGCCCTCGATGTGACCACGCTTCACCGTTTTACGCGGACTTTTTCACAGTCATTGCACACGAGTACAAACTACAAATTTAATCTTTGACCCACTCAAAAGTTTTGTCCCGTTTCTGCATTTCCGTGAATGTATGCCTTGCTTAATAATTTTTATGACGTCTTATTTGTCTGTCACATATGTCGCAGAACCGACGGCCGTTGGGGCAGACGAGTTCTGGAGTGGAGACCGCGGATCGGCACGCGCAGGAAGGACAGGAGACCTGAAGAAGGTGGCCGGTAGCGGCTGGATGCGGAGGGCGGAGGGCCGGGTATGGTGGCTTGCATTGGGGAAGGCCTATGTCCAGCAGTGGACGTTTAAGGGCTGATATGATGATAGATAGATAGATAAACTGTTTATTGCATACAAATTAAGGATAACAATAAAATAGGTACAGATTTTTGGAAAGTGTACAAAGGCGGCCTTATCGCTTAAAGCGATCTCTTCCAGGCGACCTTTCAGAAGGAAAATGATTTGTCTGTATTTTTTTAAAATGATGATGAAAATGATTGGTCTGTATTTCTTTCTTCTGAAAATTGACAATGTGATCGATTGTGATTGTATTAGTAAATAATTATTTTATTTTTTATTTATTTATTTATTTTATTTAACTCTTTATTGCACACACATAACATTACAACAAACAAAAAAAAGGAAATTAAATATTTTTATATTTATTTTGATATTTTTTAATTAATTGTAATTTTTACAGACTTTCGCATCCCAGGTGTTGGCGCTGTAAAGAAAAAACGGCGCAACATACTTTCAGCAACACGCGACCTACTCCACAAAGCTACGCGATGAAGACCTATCCCCCCCTGTGACCATGCAAGGTATCATGGGACCCCCTCCCCCCCCCCCTCCCCCTAAACTTATCACGCAGTATGGGTACATTCCCTTACTATACTGTGTCCCAATCGTTAGTATAAAGACGCCCAGTCTTATTTAAAACGTTATCTTAATAAAGATCATATTAATATCTTTATTAAGAGACAGCTTGGTTACCCTACAATGGATGTGACTGAGTCCGCTGAAAACGCAATCCAGACTTTATTTCTCAAGCGTAAAGTTCAAAAGGCCTTGCAGTTTCTTTTCATTAACGAAGAAAATAAAATTATTCCGTCTTTGCGCAATTTTAAGTTCTATTCCAAGACGAGAAAGTTGGTTTTTGTTTGTACAAAGTTTTGCTTTAGAAATAGGGTTGCATTGAGTTCCAAAAGTAATTTATATTAAAAGATCTAAAGTTTGACAACTACAAATAATAATATCACAACAGTCTGTCTCTTTCACACTTAACAAAAACTAATTATACTATTCCGCAGTTTGCATTTAAATCTCTTTAAAACAGGGGTCGGCAACCCGCGGCCCGCGGGCCGCATGCGGCCCGTGGACCATCTCGGTACGGCCCCCAAGCCTGAGCTCCGCAAGATAAAATACCGAAGAAGCATGCTGCTGGGCCGTAAGAGTATTCCTGAAAGCTCGCTCCCACGCGGGATAATAAAAAATGTACCTATTTCATTTCTTAAGAACTGTTTATCAAGACTGTGATTGTATGGTATTGTTTCTACCGAAATTAAAGATTTGCTCTATCTATTCAATTCCAAATGGCAAATTCATTTGCGCTTATCCGCCGCACGTGGCCATCGGCGGCGGCTCCTTTGAGACAATAGGCGGCAAATATTGAAAATACATGTCCGTACTAAATATATGTATAAAAATACGTGCGGCCCGCACATGACTCTGGCAACTGCTATAGCAAAAGGTTGCCGACCCCTGCTTTAAAACATAGAAAATCATAATCAAAATATTTATTTTCAATATTGGAATACATTATTCTCTTTTTGACGTCAAATTCTGCCTAAAACTACTCCACTTCCACCTGTATAACCGAGGGGAAGAAGTGGCAACAAACCCAACGGCACAGGGCCCTACCTTTGATTTATCTTATTCATTACAATCATTAAGTCTACCTATGCTGAGCCATCAAGCACTCCATGGACTTTTATCATTTAAGTAGTCATCTAACTTATAGTAGGGTTTCTTGCACAGATTAACTTTTATAGAAGATTTGAATTTTTGTTCAGACAAGTTAATAATTTCATTCGGAACCTTATTGTAGTAACGCACGCACAGCCCCACAAAAGAATTATTGTAGAATTATTGTAAATTAAGTATTATAATTATACATACTAGTCTAATATTATACTTACCTATATATAAGTTGAATAAAATTAAGATTTTTAAAATGTTAATAAACGACATGGTTAAAGTAATACCACTGTAAATTAAAAAAAAATAACATTAAAATTAAACACAGAACAAAATAAAACATTGATAGTCAGAATGTAGGAAATAATATAAAATACATGGGGAATTCACATTTTTTACAATTTGATTCGATTAAAAGTGAGAACAGTTTTTTAAACTTATGAATGCCGTTATGAACAGTTAGTATGTTGAAATGGCAGTGGGTTGGTTACACCTATCGGAGGAACGATAACCGTTGGGGTAAACGAGTTCTTGAGTGGAGACCGCGACTGGGCAGGCGTAGTGTAGGACGCCCCCTGGCTAGACGGAGCGACGATCTGCGTGACTGGATGAAGAACCGAGCATCGGGTTCAGTGGCGCGCCTTGGGAGAGGTCTATCACTTTACGGTCTTCTTAGTTAGCAAGGCAGAATATGTCACCACTGTTTTTAATATACACAGGAGAACGCTGCTTCCCGTCCCTGGTACAGTCCTTTGGTCGCTTTGACTACACCCACGGGAAGAGTTAAATAACAACTTTGTAAGAAAGCCTATTATAAAATAAACGATTATTTGAATGACAAAGATGCCTGGTACTAATGTTAATTCAGCTTCGCAAAATCTTTATTAATTGTATGCAAACTTGATTTTTAAAAGATGTGTTGCGTGAAGTTTGTTGCGCCGTATCTTCTTCACAGCGCTAACACCTAGGAAGCGGTAGTCGATAAAAAAAATGACGTGTATAAATGTACCAAGTGTACTCATATGCAAGAAAAAATTTTTTTGACTTTGACTTTGAGTGGGGGTGGCCCTATTCTAAGCCGGGAACCACACGGCTAATACATCTACGTAGGTACTATCAGTGTCTAATCCCAAACTAGATCTAGTCAGAATCGTGGAAAGTGGCGATACATAGCTTGCCTTGACAATTGTGACCAGCCTACTGCCACTACTAACTTTTTGAAGAAATCAAATGAAATGAAATGAAATATCTTTATTGTGGATCATAGGTATATAAAGGATTACATGTCATAGTTAGAGCTCAGCTATGTCCCGCCACGTGGGCACACAACATTGTGTCGCAGTAAAGCATGTATATAAAAACAAAGTTACAAAAAAGAATCAAAAATTTAAGAGTTAATTAGATACAAATTGAAACCTTAAACTGAACCGTCACCAAGAAATTCTTCCAAACTATAACAACATTTTTCTGTCAACAGATCGTGGAGTTTTTTTTTAATAAATTAATCTCACATCTGTCGGAGAACCGATTACCGCTGGGGTAAACGAGTTCTTGAGTGGAGACCGCGACTAGGCAAACGTAGTGTGGGACGCCCCCTGGCTAGATGGAGCGACGATCTGCGTAAGGCGGCTGGCAGTAACTGGATGAGAAGAACCGAGGATCGGGTTCAGTGGCGCACCTTGGGAGAGGCCTATGTCCAACAGTGGACTCTTTCGGGCTGATGATTATGATGATGATGAAATTAATCTCATCTACATCTCGTATCGTTTTCTACTAAGTTCTCTGGCGGATCACATCACTTCGGATCCTGTCCCTTACAGCCTGGCGACGCGATGCGCGATCAATACAAATGTATAGGAATGTATCTAGCAAGCCACTGTGCGCGATGAGCGGTGCCTCGCAATTCGCGCCGCAATTCGCGTCGCCGTTATCCATGGCCAGGCCGTTAGAGAAACTCCGAGCATAACTTTTTCCATAGTTTATTACTGTAGAAATGAGTGCCAGCCCTAGAGAAAGGGAGGGAGGGTAAGTGTCCAATTTCTACCCGTACAATACAATGAACGCCGGCTCTATAATGGGGTTAGAATAGGAATAAATTATAGCATTAAATAGGTTACCGGGTATACGTCGTCCAACTCACGACGGCACGCCATGCTCCTTTTCTTTCTTTTGCGAGGGGTAAGCGCGGAACACGAACGTCGGTACATATCTTAGTGTTTGTATGCACACGTATCGATAATATGGAGGTTGTAGGTTCGATTCCCACTAGGGACTAGGGAGGAACAACTTTGTACAATTTATTCTTAGCCTGGTTGTTATATTTGTGAATTGTCGAATACTTGTTTAATTTCCATAGCACAGGAGAAAATCCTAGTTTGGAATTAGACAAGTACATATATAAGTAATGGAATATGATTTTAGGGTCTCGTACCAAAATTTTGTTTAAAACCGTTATCCTAACTACTGCCCCTGCTAGGTAGCAGGGACAGTATTTACGATTTTTCAATTTCCAAAAGATTCCGAGAACACTTAACGGTTTTCTTACCTAAGAAACTAGTTTTCGTAAGAATTTATAGCATGAAATATTATATATTAAATATAGCACATAGTGTGTTACTCCGAATTAAGCCCTATGCTTTTCTGAAAACTGCATCAGAATTGGTTCAGACTGAATTTAAAACACTGGTGACATATTCTGCCTTGCTAACTAAGAAGACCGTAAAGTGATTATTTATTTGGCAAACCTTTTGTCACTTGTCAAAAAAGGGCCTCAAATTGGTTTGTTATAATTCTTCAATTTTTTATTCTTCAACTGGCGAAGAAACTAGTTTTCGTAAGAATTTATAGCAAAACAGTTTGACCCCTATTTTGTCAATTTCCAAGTCTTTACGGTCTTCTTACCTACAGAGTGTGTAGAGTGTTTTCGGAACCTTTTGGAAATTGACAAAAAGGGGGTCAAACTGGTTTGCTATAAATTCTAACGAAAACTAGTTTCTTCGCCAATTGAAGAATAAAAAATTGAAGAATTATAACAAACCAATTTGAGGACCTTTTTTGACAAGTGACAAAAGGTTTGCCAAATAAATAATCACTTTACGGTCTTCTTAGTTAGCAAGGCAGAATATGTCACCACTGTTTTTAATTCAGTCTGAACCAATTCTGATGCAGTTTTCAGAAAAGCATATGGCTTAATACGGAGTAACATATACGCTTTATTTCATCGAAATCGGGTAACTCAATCAAAAGCTATGCGAAGTTATAGTTTCCAAAAACATTGCATTAGAATGCAACAAAGTATAATGCTCGGCGGAATTTGGACGATGGATGAGTTATTTGGAGCGACGAAGGTAAGAGAGAAAGAAGTTTGAGGTAAGGGTTGAGGGGAGTAGATGCGAGAGCAGGAGCGTTAGGGGGAAGGGGCGGCGGAAGGGGAGGGGAAGGGATTTATAACTTAATAATTTTCAACTTTATTTAATTCTGTTAGTCCACGAGAGCGGAGCCGCGGGCACAGCTAGTATACAATAATAAAGTAGCTTACATTAGTACATCTAGGCGGTCTTATTGCAAAAAGCGATTTTTTCTTATTAGTTTTACACGCCCTTTCTTATCTTATCTTAGCTTCTCAGGGGGCCAGGAAGACCTGGCGACACTTCGACCCTTCAGGATCTTTTGTGCCAAACCCCTGACCACCAACGGTGCCCCAAGCCGATTTGGTGGACTTCACATACGCCTCAGAATTTCTTCTCTGGCATATGCAAGTTTCCTCACGATGTTTTCCTTCACCGAAAAGCCTGCGGTATTATAAATAAACCGTACTTAAGTTTTTGAAAAACTCATTGGTACGGGCGGGGTTTGTACCAGGACCCCAAGAACGTGAGGCGAGTGCACAACCAACCGGGCTATCACGGCTCTTCGCCCTTTCCTAACTCTATAAATAGAGCAACTAGAAACGAAATAAAAGGACTATTAAGTATTGGGAAATAAAATTGAATACGTCCGCAGCAGCGGGGATAATAGGGGAGGGGTGGGAGGGCCCGGGTGATAATTGAGCTATCAGTGGGGACACGGGAGTAGTATGTCGGAGACGTGGCAGTAGGTATAAAATCAGAGTTGAGCGTAATCAATTACTTTGGAAGTTGCAGTCATGGTGATTATACTCGGTAATCTATTTACATCAAAGTCAAGTCAAAGTCAAAATCATTTATTGCATATGAGTACACTTGGTACATTTATACACGTCATTTTTTTTATCGACTACCGCTTCCTAGGTGTTAGCCCTGTGAAGAAGAAACGGCGCAACAAACTTCACGCAACACATCTTTTAAATATCAAGTTTGCATACAATTAATAAAGATTTTGCGAAGCTGAATTAACATTAGTACCAGGCATCTTTGTCATTCAAATAATCGTCTATTTTATAATAGGCTTTCATACAAAGTTGTTTTTTAATGTGAATCTTAAACTTTCTGTCCGCCATATTTAAGATTTCCTCTGGTAGTTTGTTGTAGAAGCGTATACATTGCCCCGTGAACGATTTGCTGACCTTACTTAGTCTTAACTCTGATAAAACAAATTTATTTTTATTTCTTGTATTATAACTATTATTGTCACAGTGCCTCAAAAAGAGAAATAATTTTTTTCTGACATATAAAATATTATCTAAAATGAATTGACCAGCTACTGTTAATATGCTTATTTCTTTAAACTTTTCTCTTAATGACTCTCTACAACGCAGATTATAGATTGCCCTAACTGCTCTTTTTTGCAAGATAAAAATGGTTTCTATATCTGCTGCTTGACCCCACAGTAGGATACCGTATGCCATGATACTGTGGAAGTAGCTAAAGTACACTAACCTCGCGGTAGCAACATCAGTTAATTGTCTGATTTTCCTTACGGCGTAGGCGGCAGAACTTAATCTGCCAGCTAATGAAGTTATGTGGGGTCCCCATTGTAAAGATGAATCTATAGTTATACCCAGGAACACAGTACTTTTAATAAATTCTAGTGTGTCATTACCTAATGTCACATTGTTTTCTACATTTCTTACATTTGGTAGAGAGAATTTAATACATTTAGTTTTCTTTGTATTTAATGCAAGGTTATTTACACTAAACCAGTTAACAATTTGCGTGAGAGTATTATTTACCTCAGCAAGTTCACAATCTTTTCTGCTAATTTTAAAAATCAGCGAAGTGTCATCGGCAAATAAAACTATATTGGACATGTTTTGTATTAAAAAGGGCAAGTCATTTATATATACAAGAAAAAGAAATGTGCCCAGAACTGAACCCTGGGGTACCCCCATTTTCACAAATGACCCAGATGACCGAATTCCGTTTATATCTACATTTTGTACTCTATTTTCTAAGTAAGATTTAAGTAACTCGAATGCTCTGTCTTTAACGCCATAATGTTTCAATTTAAGTAGCAAGGTTTCATTACATGAATAAGTAATCAAAATTTAGTTTATTGTTGTATCTTTTTTTTATGTGCAATAAAGTGTAATTGATTTGAATATTACTGTAAGCTCTTAAAAATGGTTTTATAATCCCGGGATATGGTATTTGTCATTTAATAATCAATAATTATCGGATTAAAATCCTTTAAAATAGTTAAGTTGGTGAAAAAAACGAAGGAAGGAAATGAAACACATCTTTTTTATTTTTTTCCTTAATTATTATTATAATGGTTTCAGAATAAATCAATAATATAAAAATAAAATAAATGAATAAATAATATGATTAAATAAACTCAAAAGGGTTGCACAATATTCAATATATTGGATAAACCTTAGAAAGAGACGGATGCAAGTCGCAACTTTTGTAAGCGTTGAAATGAAATGAAATGAAATTTATTTGCCTAGACTATGGTGATAAAATTGATGACATATTAAGGGTAATGTTTCCTACATATTCTGCCGAACTACAGCGTGCAAATATTAATAACACATAGATACTATACTATACAATAATACTACTTTATTATCGAGGACTGTTAATCGCCATTTTAAAAGTTAGCACCAATGTTGTCCTACTAAACGTTTTCAACTTATGCCTTATTGCTTCTTCAGACAATTTTCTGTCGTCTCAGATACTTCGTTTCTTACAAAATAATTAAAATTATAATAAAATGCTTAAATGAATGCAAGAATATGGCAGCTTCGATCTACTTGTAATGTTATGTTATACTAGCTGTGCCCGCGGCTCCGCTCGCGTGAACTACAGAATCCGCTCTCATTCCCACTTCCGCTCCCATTCCCGCTCCCGCTCCCCTCCCGCTTCCCTCCCGCTTCCGTTTCCGCCTCCGCTCCCGCTCCCACAACCACTCCCCTTTTCCCACGCCCACGCCCACTCCCACGCCCACTCCCACTCCCACTTGCAGCTCCAAATGTAATCTAAACTCATCGCAATCTGAATAGTACGGAAATACTATTATGTGCAATATATTGCATACTAACCTTACCTACTAATGTATTTGAAAATTAAAAATATCTATAACTTTTGATTGAGTTAGTCGATTGCGATGAAATAAAGACTAAATGTTAAGTTAAGTTAAGCCCCATGTTTTTGTGAAAAGTCCATCAAAATCCGTTCAGTAGTTTTTAAGTGATGCGAGCACAAACTCACAGACAAACAGACAAAAATTTCAAAAACGACCGAAATGTGTTCAGTTGCTTATCCTTAGACCGCCCCAATTTTTTTTTGCAAATATCTTCAATGTACAGACACGCGAAGTTTACGATTTTATTTATTAGATACTATGACATTATTTGAGTTGTTGACATTGTAATTTATACATTATTTTATTTTATGACGATCCCTTTTACCATATTAGAATGACATGTAAAATTGAATTTTTAAGATGTAAAAGTGAAATAAATAAATCTAATCTAATCTAATCTTAGTGGACTTTTGAAAAACACATCGGATATTGAAAATGCTAGGCTCCTGTGTTACTCCGTACTTTAGATATAAAAAAATACCCAAGCCGCATGGCCCCAATTACCGGGGCACCTGAGAGAATCGCATACGACTGTCAATGCCACGTGATTTAGCAGTTCATTGTAGCATTGCCTTTTTCCATGCGCTTAGGATTCCATTTCCTTTGCATTGAATGTTGTAGGTACGCTTATGAGAAATTCAACAAGTTTTCTTAAGGAGTTACCTACCTTCTGTATTTGCACTATTACTTATTCCATTCTACACTATAACAAGTATTGGTAGGTAGAATAAGTACACATATATTTCGCCTACTTCCCTTCTGTTTAATGCCTACTCTTTGTCGCGTGGGAGTCAGACCAGAGGGTAAGTAATACTTGGCACGTCTTTCTTTAAGTGTGGTTTATATATAGGAAGTAATTTTTAGTTTATGAGTAAGGAAATCTTTTTTTCTTCAAATAAGTTGAGGCCATTAAGAAACTACATATCTTTAGATATCCCTTTTACGCCTCTCGCTCGCACATTCTAGCTCCGCCTTCTGATTGGCCAAAAAACACGGCCTGTGATTGGAGCTGATATGGAGCGAGATTTCAGAGCTTCAGTGTGGTCCAGTCCAACAACTCCAGTTTGAACTCGGCTTCTCTACTCCAGGCTACACTTTAGAAGCTCCCTCAGTAAAATCCACCTTAGCAACAAGTTGTTTTATTAACCTTCCCGTATAAGATCCGCCGCCGTCGTCACTGGCACTCGCCGCCTACCAGAAGCCCTCCAGTCCGGCACAGCGAACGTGCTCGGGTACTCGCGTCCCATCACTATCTTACCGCTCGGCCACGACCTTGCCGCTGCCAGCGGCAGCTAGGAGCGAGGCGGCGAGCGGCGAGAACAAATGTACAAAAATGTTAGCAGCACGCCACGAGGCGCCGAAATCAGCGGCCAACCCTCCGCCTGCTTAACAGCGCCGCTCGCCGCGCCGCGTCCCGCTAAGCCAAAAGTAGTGGCTGAGCGGTTACAATCCGTGGCGATACGACTACAAGTTTTTTTTTTTATAAACTAAATGAACTACAGAAACGAATATAGATAGAAGGGGTACATAACTTGTTTACTTCAATCGCGCGTGTCGATTTTCGGACACATCGCGCCCTTCCCGCGCACCCTTTTCTAAACGCTATCAAGTTTCTAATTAGTAAATACAGTTAAGCAGTTAGAAACTGCGCAATATGGCATTTTTGGCGAAGTTTACCCGACCGTAACTCGACACGAAACAAGTACTTAAGCGCTTGATAGTTTGGCCAATATTTTGCACATGCATGCCACGCGTGTCGCGCCTAATTCACCATTCTATCTAGATAGGATTTCTGTGGTTGGAACGCGGTCCAGTACAATAAACTATTTATTATTGTATATATGTGTATTTTTATTGATTACTAGCTGTGCCTGCGGCTATGCTCTCGTGGACTACAGAATCCGCTCCCGTTACCGCTTCCGCTTCAGCTCCCACTCCCACTCCCACCCCCACTCCTTCTCCCACTACAGCTCCAAATGTAGTCCAAACTCATCGCAATCTGAATAGTACCGAACATTATACTTCTTTGTTATATTGCATACTAACCTTACCTACAAATGTATTTGAAAACTAAAAATGTCCATAACTTTTGATTGAATAAACCGATTGCGATGCAATAAAGCCTATATGTTACTCCGAGTTAAGCCCTATGTTTCTGTGAAAAGTCCATCAAAATCGGTTCAGTAGTTTTTAAGTGATGCGTGCACAAAATAACAAACAAACAGACAAAATTTTCAAAAATGATTAAAATGTATTTGAAACCTATTGTATTGTGTGTAAACCTAATGTATTTACCGTGTGGTTTCCGGTAGAGTAGAATAGGACCACTCCAACTCTTCCCGTGAATGTCTTACAAGGCGACTAAGGGAATACATTATAAACCATCAATCAGGTCTCCCCAACCCGTCTGGCCAGCGCGGGGAGTGTAGGCCAAATCCTCCGTCTGTCTCCGGCAGATGAGAGAGGGTTGTGCTCCTGCAGCGGAGACAAAAATAACCTGATGATGATTAAAATGTGTTTGTTCTATTACTTATCGTTAGACCCCCCAATTTTTGTTCTAAATATCTTCGAGAGTAGTTAGTAGACACGCGAAGTTTACATTTTTATTTATTAGATTGAGATTCAGCATAAATTTTCTAGGATTGTATATAATAGTTTTTTCTTATGCCTATAAAACTTCAAAACGTCGCTTAAAAAGTAAAAATCTGTACTATCTATAATTTGATGTTTAAAACGTAGGGACTGTACAACGATCATTATGTACTACTAGATGGCGCGTTCCAAACAATCGCTATGTTCCACGCAAGTAGCCACAACTCTTTCACATTCACAATGAAACTTGTGCAGTTACTACGCAGAACATTTAATTATTTTCTAAATATTGACATTAGTAACTGCACAAGTTTTAAAGTGGATGTGAATGACTTGTGGCTACTTGCGTGGAACAGAGCGATTGTTTGTAACGCGCCATCTAGTAGTACATAGAGATCGTTGGGACTGTACGAGTCCGGCACCATGTAAGCCCAGCGTACAATCAACAGGCTGCTGGGGGCGCGGGGCGCGGGCGTGGAGAGCAGACTGCTAGCTAAATTGGAATTTTATATCAGGTTTATTCCTTCAGACAATTCACTTACCAGTTTTAAGAAAACGTCGCATTTGCATGAAATTAACTTTAAGTAATATATTATTGTTGCTTTATGTGCATAGAATGTTGTGTAGGTAATATCAAAAACTTATATCGACTATTATTAGATTGGAGACGGCATTTACACACACACACACACACATACACACCCCGACACACACAGAGAGACACACACCCACAGACACACACACACACACCGAGAAAGAGAGAGAGAGACACACAGAGACACACATACACACACACACAAATGTGTACGGACAGGATAGTGCCCGTGTAGTAGTTACCTACTACTTCATAGAAATTCTATCAAGATAGAATGGTGAAGTAGACGCGAAACGCGTGCCAACCATTTGCAATATATTGCAAAAACTATCTGTCGGTGACGCTCCGATAAATCGTTAAGACAGTGGACGTGCGTCTGAGGCTTGCTGGAGTACAAACACTCTGGTCGTCAAAGAAACCACTATTGCAGATTAACTTCCTTTATTGTTCCTTAGTCTCTTAGCTGGGTACTATTTTCTTCCTAAGACTTGATAGCTTCTATTCCAGAACTGAACTGAACTGAACCTGATCTGAACTGAACTGAACTGCCGGTCGGTGTGCCGACGCCGGCTTATATACCCAAAGTTCTTAATTTCTCGAATATTCTAGTTACTTCCTAACGATAACAAATCAACCTAACTTTTCTCGAATTTTCTATTAGAAAGAGACATGTATGAGAGGGTAAGAGACAAACATCGGTTCCAGATTGTTCCGCAAGGCGTCGCTACTCGCACGTGAGAGGTACTGTCGGAGCGGGACAGCATGACCCCTTAGTAGCGACCTCTTACGGAGACCACATGTCTTTCTCTAATTCCTACATAAATAAACTTAAAACTAAATTGCCGCGGCCGTCGGATTGTCGTCCGCAACACTATCAAAGGCTTCGTTGTTCTGCGCCGAGTCCAGTTCGGGTAAACATTGACAAAAAATCTGTAAAAGTGCCATATTATGCGATCTAACTGCATAACTGTATCTCCTCGCTAAAAACGTGACCGCGGGGCGGGCGTGGGAGGGGCGCGCTGTGTCCGAAAATCGGCACGCGCGATACTGAAGTAAATAAGTGGCTATAACCACTCTATCTTGATATGATTTCAGTGTAATACATCTATCTACTTATAGAGCACAGCTGATACTACTAGACAACTGGTACATTCCAATGTAGGCCCCCAGTTGTAGGCAACTGATAGGTTTTAATCAACGATCTCTATGTACTACTAGATGGAGCGTTCCAAACAATCGCTCTGTTCCACGCAAGTAGCCACAACTCTTTCACATTCACAATGAAACTTGTGCAGTTACTACGCAGAGCATTTAATTATTACTGAATATTGACGCTACGTTTTTAGTTTTCAAATACATTAGTAGGTAAGGTTAGTATGCAATATAACAAAGAGGTATAATGTTCGGTACTATTCAGATTGCGATGAGTTTGGACTGCATTTGGAGCTGTAGTGGGAGAAGGAGTGGGAGTGGGAGTGGGCAGAGGACCGGGTGTGGTGGCGTTCATTGGGGAAGGCCTATGTCCAGCAGTGGACTTCTAGGGGCTGATATGATGACGATGATTGACGTTACGGTTAAATAATGTCAATATTTAGTAATAATTAAATGTTGTGCGTAGTAACTGCACAAGTTTCATTGTGAATGTGAAAGAGTTGTGGCTACTTGCATGGAATAGAGCGATTGTTTGGAACGCTCCATCTGGTAGTACATAGAGATCGTTGGTTTTAATCCCGGATTTTGTCGAATCAATTTAGCTTTCACTGTTATGTCAAATGACTAGATTTCTTGGTATTTTAATACAATAAATACCAAATATGTTATCGAATTACAACTAAACCGTTATCTCTAGCTAATCAATAATTATCTGTACCTTATCGACGCTGCGATGCGATAAAAATTATACACTTCGTAAGTCAACTTGTATGAGCCAAGTTAGGTTCACGCGGGAGACGTTATTTGTGCTTTTTTTAATTGTGCATTGTGGCAAAGGTAGTGGATTATAAACAGCTTTGAAATTAAGTGGAAGTAAATGACTATATACTTAATAGGGTGAGACTTTGCAACTGATAAAATAGTTACGTATTGATCTATACATACTAATAAAAATGTTTTTGTACCTACATTGAATTAAAAAAAATACAGTCTCCAGACATTACTTAAGACCAGAGAGTAAAAAAATATAATTTTAAAATTTCGTGTCTGTCTGTATGTAGGCATGTTTGTACGGGCTAATCTTGGAAACCACTGAACAGTATTTGACGGAGTTTTCACTGTGTCAGGCCAGGCAATGGTAGTAGAATAAACAGCTTTTAAATTAAGAAAAAATTAACTAATATGTATATTTTTACTTCGTAAAATAGTTTATTAGTAAAGCATTAAATAATCTAGTATGTATGTACGGTTAAAAATCGACATTTGGACAAAATTTAAAACCAAACTAATTAAATTCATAATACTTAAAGAAATATTTCATACTAACTTTTGCCCACGACTTCGTCCGCGTAGGTTTCGATATTTACACATCTTGAATTTCAAAACAGATACCATTTTAGTAATCAACGTCCCTAAAAACCTCAAAAATTCATATTAATTTGGTTTCCCGTAGAAATAAAAAGGTTTTTCGAGATAAAAACTATCCTATGTCCTATTCCAGGACCTAACCTACTCGTATATGTGTACCAACCAAGTTTCATCACGATCCGTCCAGTGGTTGAAGCGTAATTGAGTAACAAACATCCAAACTTTCCCATTTATAATATTAGTGGGATATTAACACATACTTGATGGAAACAAAGTACAAAGCTGTATGTCTCTAGCGGGCATCAACCCACGTCCTCTGACTTCATCCATAAGTAGTAGACATACCACGCTCTCGCACGAAGCGTTTTGCTTCCTCTTTCATAATGCGAACTGCTAAGGAATGGAACTCACAGCCAGCTTCGGTATTTCCGGACAAATACAATTTGGATCTTTGTAAAGGAAGAACGTATAGGTATCTTGTGGGTAGGCGCGCATCACCTTAGGCCTCATCATCACTTACCATCAGGTGAGATTGAGGTCAAGAGCAAGTCCACCAACAACCAAAAAAAGTCTATCTTGATAGAATTTTTATGGATCGGATTTTCGGTGAAGGAAAACATCGTAAGGAAACCTGCATATGCCGAAGAAGAAATTCTGAGGCGTATGTGAAGTCCACCAAATCGGCTTGGGGCACCGTTGGTGGTCAGGGGTTTGGCACAAAAGATCCTGAAGGGTCGAAGTGTCGCCAGGTCTTCCTGGCCCCCTGAGAAGATAAGATGGGTCGGATGAATGGTTCTTTGGAACAAATTACTCTTTTATAGTTTCTGATTTCCCCATACAGACCGGTCTTAATGAAAAATACTGTATAGCACATATATGTATATGTATATGTAGGTAGTTAAATTTAGCAATGTATATTTTAATCAGTGTGCAGTGAATTATCGTGATGATATGATAACAATAATCGTTTCATGGAGGAGGTCGGCCATAGTCGATTGCTGAAGTTCCTGCTACCTGCATCAAATATGTAAGTGCATATTTAACACTGGCGCTGTGGTGTATTTATTTATTTTATTTATTATGTCATGCGAGTTTAACAGTTTGCCGTGTGGTTTCCGGTAGAGTAGAATAGGACCACTCCAACTCTCCCCGTGGATGTCGTACAAGGCGACTGAGGGAATACATTATAAAACATCAATCAGGCCTCCCCAACCCTTCTGGCCAGCGCGGGGAGTGTAGGCCAAATCCTCCGTCTGTCTCGGCAGATCAGAGAGGGTTGTGCTCCTGCAGTGGAGACAAAAATAACCTGATGATGATGATGATGAACCTGGACCAGTAAATAAAGGCTAAGAAATTGAAAATATGAAAAAAAGAAACAAATAAAATCAAAATATTTATTTTTTCAAAATTGGAATACATTATTCTCTTTTTGACGTCAAATTCTGCCTAAAACTACTCCACTTCCACCTGTAAAAACTACTAGCGTAGCGGCCTGTCCGTACACGTGCGTGAGTGTGCGTGAATTATTGTAGGGCTGCTGAACCTAGAGCGCGGAGCATAGTCGATCGAGAGAGGGCCAAAGTTATACGTCAACTTCTCTTTCTAACTTACAGCATCGCGTTGCAGGCGTAGTGACTTTAAACCGCGGAACAGCCGGCCGCAGCCCAGTGTTGCGTACTGCTAGCTGTACTCTGTTTTGCGGGCGACGTTAAACTGGCAGGGGAGAGCTGTATTTAGTATTCCGTGCCAGCTGCTCTTTGCTTTGTCGAAGAGGAAAGAAAAAGATAGAGCAGAGAGAAAAAAATAGATATTTGCGGTCGCCAACCCACCTACCCAGCGTGGTGAGCATAAACCTCCCACTATTTAGGAAGAAGCGTTGTCCAGCAGTGGTCTTATTACAGGCGGTTGATGATCTTATAAATAAACTCGTAAACATCGCGAGTCTGTACATTGAAGATATTTGCAAAAAAAATATTTAGGTGTCTAAGGATAAGCAAAGATAATATATACTAGAGGGATAAGTAATAGAACACATTTCAATCATTTTTAGAATTTTTGTCTGTTTGTCTGTTTATCTGTTTGTCTGTGAGTTTGTGCACGCATCACTTAAAAACTACTGAACGGATTTTGATGGACTTTTCACAAAAACATGGGGCTTAACATTTAGTCTTTATTTTATCGCAATCGGCTAACTCAATCAAAAGTTATTGACATTTTTAGTTTTCAAATACATTAGTAGGTAAGGTTAAAGTCAAAGTCAGAGTCAAAATCATTTATTGCATATGAGAACACTTGGTACATTTATACTTGTCATTTTTATCGACTACCGCTTCCTAGGTGTTAGCGCTGTGAAGAACAAACGGCGCAACAAACTTCACGCACGCGTTAGTATGCAATATATTGCACATAATAGTATTTCCGTACTATTCAGATTGCGATGAGTTTGGATTACATTTGGAGCTGCGAGTGGGAATTGGAGTGGGAGTGGGCGTAGGCGTGGGAAAAGGGGAGTGGATATGGGAGCGGAAGATGGAGCGGAAGCGGGAGCTGGAGAGGGAGCGGGAGCTGAAGCGGGAGTGGTAATGGGAGCGGATTCTGAAGTTCACGCGAGCGGAGCCGCGGGCACAGCTAGTCTATAATAAACATTAAATTAGCACCTAGGTAAATAAATAATACAGATAGTACGAACGAGTGCTCTCAGACGGAATCGTGAAGAGCTCTCGTATCAAATGGCGAGAGTATGTGGAGAGAACGTTAAGACTCAAGAAAGGGACCGTCGTCCACTGGACGCGAGCAAGACAGACACGCTTTGAAGTATGAAATTACGTTCAACCAACTTTCGCGGGGCGAAGAACTTCACAAAATGCTAACTTTTACGTAATCAACACATCATGGCAGCCCCTAGAAGTCCACTGCTGGACATAGGCCTTCCTTAACGAACGCCACTACACCTGGTCCTCCGCCCTCCGCATCCAGCCGCTACCGGCCACCTTTTTTAGGTCGTCGGTCCACCTGGCGGCGGAGCGTCCCACCCTGCAAGTGCCGATCCGTGGTCTCCACTGCAGATTTCGTCTGCCCCAACTGCCGTCGGTTCTGCGGCATATGTGGCCCGCCCACTGCCACTTCAGCTTACTAATCCTTTAATAATCAACACACACTATCGTAATTAGCCTTGTCCTATTCCACGCACACAACGTTGTGTGTTCAATTGTTGCACTACTTCCGCATAGAGTGTTGTCTCTGTCTAATTACAATGACTGACAAATAATTTGACGCTTTGATCCGAATGAATGAACGATAATACAGCCAAATAAGGAAGGTAACTTTTTGATTACACTGTGTATAGAGAATCAATGATTCAGTATAATTCATCATAGCATTACATTGTTTTTATTTTTCAATAAAACTAGCAATGTAAATTAAATAAAATTATACTTATAAGTGAAATAAAACATTCATATTTTGTCAATTTAAGAGTGGTTCAACTTTACTGCGCATTTATCCATTTTGACGTAAATATATATTGTCTCGCCGAGCGAGTCCGTCAGACTAACAAGAAATAACAACCAGGGCTAAACGTTCCTGGTTCGTGGCAGAGGGGGTACAGGCGCGAAAGGGGGTACAGGAGAGGAATGTGACAGTAAGATGCAGCAGCACTACATTATATAATGTGACTTTCCCTCCTAACTCACTGCATCTCATTCCCCTAAATACAAACTTATGTGCGAGTCTTACTGATTTCAAAATTCCCATTTCGTAGCCAGTTACGAAATCTGGTTACGAAATGGGACGAAAGGATTTCACTCACTCTATAAACTTCACGCATTCTGTAAATGCACTATCGAAGTGAAGTGAGTTCTTAGGTTTCAAAGTGAGTGAAGTCACTTGAGTGAGACCCGCCATGAGTTTGTATTTTAGAGAATAGCACTACAGGTCGTCAGTATAGGTCCGCTATTCAGCTACCTTATAAATAGTTACAGGTGGGGTTTATAGTTAAAAGTATTGTTCACTTCACGTCGATTTGCTCTGGAATGTTTACAGAATTTTGTTTACCTTTTGTGTTTCACTTTGAAGAAAGTTGTTAGGAACTTGGAGAATTTACATTCGGTGTATTTCTCTAATTAAATTCTTATATTTTTTTAATTAAAAAAAAAAGAAAAAAGCAAATAAATTAATGTAAACTTATATAATTAACTTATGACGAGACTGAGGACTTCTTGACATATATTGCATAAAATGTGTGCAATGTATGTTAAGATGTCTTCAACATAGAGCTCTACTAATAGTCCTAATGATTATAATATTTAAGGATAATATAAGTACATATTTACTACATCTGTCTTACATATCGTATCACACATTTATATATATTGAATGTACCTAATAAAATTAAAAACGAACTATCATACACAATTCCTAGATATATACATACATACATATATATCATACACACGCACACACACACACCACTCACACACGTTGTTTAAATATATATATATACTATCGAGGTCCTCTGGCACAGACATTTTTATGTCTAAAAGAGGGCCCCAACTATCCTCTGTAACCCCCTAAGTTTCTGTAATAAACATTTTTGTATTTTGTACAACAATGCGTGCTGTCGTTGATTATAATTTAGTGTGGCATCTAGCTAGCTAGGGTTGCAATCCATCCGGGTTTCCCCGGATTTGTCCGGTCGGGGTTTCATTTATATTCCGGGTTTTAACGTTTTCAATAAGAAGTTGATTTATAACAATTAAAACTATTTTTAATTTTATTCAGTAATTTTAAAAAACCTCTGTTGACATGACCGGGTTGTGAACTCCAAAATCCGGGGTTATCATGCTTCTTGTCCTGGTTGGCACATTTTAGAGATGGCAACGCTAGATTGCCGTGTTGTTTCCGATAGAGTAGAATAGGACCACTCCAACTCTTCCCGTGGATGTCGTACAAGGCGACTGAGGGAATACATTATAAAACATCAGTCAAGCCTCCCCAACCCGTCTGGCCAGCGCGGGGAGTGTAGGCCAAATCCTTCGTCTGTCCCCGGCAGCTGCTGAGAAGCTGGTCGCATCTCCCGACTGCGAGTGTGGTGAGTCGGATCAAACCGCTCATCACATTCTGTGGGAGTGCACACGGTGGGATCGGGAACGTGAAATCATGCTATCGGATCTAAATTACGTGAACCGTCCGGTATACTATGGAGATCTGGTTGCGAACCGTCACAATTTCCGAGCGTTTAAGTGTTTTTGCCATGCCTACTATTGGCACTACTATACGAAGTAGCCTTCTGCTACTCCGTCACAGCTCACTACGTCACAAAGGCGCTAATACGTCCGTGGTGTTCAAACTAGGTGGCCAGGCTTATCTTGGCCATACCAAAACCCCCAACCCCCCGACGTGACCACTCTGGTCATCGTTTCATTGCTACACTCCCATTTGCTAGAGGGGAAGTGGGAACTCTCTTCCTACTTTGACTCTTTACTTCTTTAATTAACTTTGTCTGGGGCCCAAGGTAGCGTAAATTCATGACCTGGGACTTGCCCTACCTTCACTGGTAGGTGTCTTTGCAGTTACCTCCGTTGATCCTCGCTTAGAGGAGTTGCAGGGGGAGAATAGTGAGGAGGCGGGAATGTCCCCGGCAGATGAGAGAGGGTTGTGCTCCTGCAGTGGAGACAAAATAACCTGATGATGATGATGGACGCTAGATCTAGCTAATATACTTTTGTAAGTTAATAAATAATACTAAATATTACTACGTATGGAAGCAACACTCGCCTCCTCGCCCGCGAAATAGAGCACGACTGGTAGTACGCACTACTGGGCTGAACTACGGGTACAAAATTACTATGCCAGCGCGTTAACGACCGGCGCCGACAGATCGACGCCATAAGTTAAAAGGAGAAGCACTTATGTTGTTGCACTAACACTGTCCCTTTCTTGATCGACTTTGCTCGCGCGCTGGGTGTCGCAGCCCTACAATAATTTACGCTCACACACGCACGTGTACATACAGGCTGGTGCCAGTAGTAGCAAAGATAATCTAATAAATAAAATCGTAAACTTCGCATGTCTGTTCATTGAAGATGCACAAAAAATTGGGGAAGGGATAGGGGAAGCCCGGAAATACGTAAGCTGAACGTAAGCCTCCCCAATAGAATGCCACTTCTGTTGGGCTGTCCATTGGGGGATTTACCATAATCACCACGCTTGGCTGGCGGATTGGTGATTGAAGTAAGAGTAGAACGCTACTGCCCGTCCCTGGTGCAATCCTTTAGTCGCCTTACCGACACCCACGGAAAGATTGGGGTGGCCCTATTCTAAGCCGGGAACCACAACTCATAAATGTAATAAAAATATGATAATTTAAAGATAAATCTTTAAATTTAATTTTGTTTTTTCTCAGATCTAACAACATGTCCGAACAATACGAAATCAAATTCCAATACATCAATCCAAGCAACATAGAATCAGAAGTACCAGAGCAGCAGACGTTCAGAGAAGTAGACTTAAATCAAGCTACGACGGAAAATGACGACAACCAACCGTCATATGACGAAGGTATACGAGTCATGGAAGAGTCCACTCTCGTTCCAGTCATGACGGTGACGAAGCAAGAAGCGGAATTTACAAAAGGAGATATAAAGTTACAGAAAGTTTCTGTGACCGAAAATATTTCGGTAAGTTTCCAACATTTGTTCAAGAAACAAATCAACAAAGTTGGTAAGACTGTTGTTACGGTACACAAGTTTGAATACGAGTCTTAGAATAAATGGAGAATTGTGGTTTTGTGTTTTATTTTCTTGCTAGTAGCGGTTTGTGGTTGCTTTTCAAGTTAAAAAAAGGTTATCGTAAAGAATTATGTTCAAATCAAATGTATTTATTTGTAAGAATAGGTCAGTGCTATTCTCTAAAATACAAACTTATGTGCCAGTCTCACTCAAGTGACTTCACTCACTTTGAAACCTATACCATTGGCATTCTGTAAAATTCCAGAGCACTATCGAAGTGAAGTGAGTTCTGTTCGCCTCACTTCGATAGTGCTCTGGAATGTTTACGTATGCATATTTACGTCAAATAACAGCTAAAACCTAAGTTGACAATCCCATTTTTTTTATGTTAGCTGGGGTTAAAAGAATATTGTCTTACTCATCTAGTCGTCCTGATCAGTCAGTTAGGGGTACATACATACATAATACTCACGTCTTGGTCCCAGAAAGGTAGGCAGAGGCGATGTATGGCCACTTTGCGAGTTCATAACAAACGTCGCAGAGCGACTATCCTTCGCCCGCTTTTCGCCCCTTGATACCACTTGTCGTGATGTGTGGCGAACAACATCGCCGTCTCCGTGATGAGACACATTGAGGTACCACAGTTAGCTAGGGAAATAATTGCCCACTTCGTCAGAGCCCTGCATGACTCGGTAAGGCTAATAGTGCCCGGAGTTCGCCCAGCTCCGGGATGTCGGCACGCTTACGACCAGGCTAGCCCCTGGACACGCATCCATCGGCACGGCATACCTTGGATTGGCAGTGTGAGAGAGACAGGAGATGGGAGTATGAGAAAGAAGTATAGGTTAGGTATGGGATACCGCTATTACGGAAGGATAGTGTGATTGTAGCAGCGATAACTCTGTAAGCCGGGACCGCATACCCGTGACTCGTCTGGATCGCACCGGACAGGCAACTACCAGAATCAAGTACCCTGACTTAGGAGTACCTAACCTATACTTCTTTCTCATACTCCCATCTCCTGTCTCCCTCACCCTGCCAATCCAAGGTCTGCCGTGCCGATGGATGCGTGTCCATTGGCTAGCCTGGTCGTAAGCGTGCCGACATTCTTGATATTTATATACATATAGTACAGCGGAGGGGCATCGCCATGTTCAGTTTTTCTCTTCTGCCGATGGTACAAATACCCGTGGTTTCCCTTCAACTAGCGCCACCCCCGGTCTTCCTGTGGGTGTCGTCAAGATGACTAGGGATTGCGCCAGGGACGGGCAGCGTTCTCCTGTGTATATTAAGATCATTACTGCGGTCACCAATCTGCCAGGTAAGAGTAGTGATTATGGCAAATCAAGCAATGGACAGCTCACCAAAAGTGGCATACTGTTGGGGAGGTTTATTATTGACTAGTTGTTGCCCGCGACTTCGTCCGCGTGGACAACTTAAAATCACAAATTATTGTTTTCCCGTAGGAACAGGCTATTTTTTCGGGATAAAAACTATTCTATATCCTATTCCAGGACCAGAACAAACATCCATCCATACTTACAAACTTTCGCATTTATAATATAATAGGAAGTAGGATGATTTTGAAGATAGGTACAACTGTAACTGGCTCTAGTTGGTAAATATACTTATATCAATGTCAGCCCTTAGCCGTCCACTACTGGACATAGGCCTTCCGCAATAAACGCCAGATCAGACCTTCTTCAGATCGTCGGTCTACCTGCCGGCGGGGCGTCCCAACATGCGCGTGTCGGCTCGCAGTCTCCACTCCAGAACTTATCTGCGTCTTCGACAAATGTGGCTCGCCCATTACCACTTCAGCTTGCTAATCCTTTCTGCTATGTCGGTCAATCGGATCTCCTCATTACGAATTAAATCCTTTAAACAAACCCCAAGCATAGCCGTCTCCACAGCTCGCTGAGCGACTTGAAACTTGTGGATTTATATACATACTTGCTTTTGTCCGCGACTTCGTCCGCATAGTTACGATATTTACATATCTTGAATTTCAAAATAGATATCATTTACGTCCCTAAAAAACCTCAAAAATTATATAAATTCATATTAATTTGGTTTCCCGTAGGAATAAGATGCTTTTTCGGGATAAAAACTATACTATGTCCTATTCCAGGACCTAACCTATATGTGTGCCAAGTTTTATCCCTATCCGTCCAGTGGTTGAAGCGTGATTGAGTAACAAACATTCAAACATCGAAACTTTCGCATTTGTATCATGTTTGCTAAGTACTAAAAAATTACGATAAGCAAGCGAACCTTACAAAGCGAACCTGCATATGGTAATCTCTGACTGTAAACAGACAACCAACTTGAAATCTATTTAGTTGAAACAATATATTTATGCCGTGTGGTTTCCGGTAGAGTAGAATAGGACCACTCCAACTCTCCCCGTGGATGTCGTACAAGGCGACTGAGGGAATACATTATAAAACATCAACCAGGCCTCCCCAACCCGTCTGGCCAGCGCGGGGAGTGTAGGCCAAATCCTCCGTCTGTCTCCGGCAGATGAGAGAGGGTTGTGCTCCTGCAGTGGAGACAAAAATAATCTTATGATGATGATTTATGACGTAGAACTAAACTTGTTAAATGCGTGCGTCACGAAACAGATTTCTGTGGAGCCTGGCGACCTGTATTTACTGTGTAACCTAGTTCAGGCAACAGACTTCACGAAAATTGGTAAAGAAAATAAATAAATTTGAAATTAAAAAAAAAATTGGTCTGATTCAACGATCTCTATGTACTACCAGATGGAGCGTTCCAAACAATCGTTCTGTTCCACGCAGGTAGCCACAACTCTTTCACATTCACTTTGAAACTTCTGTAGTTACTACTCAGAACATTTAATTATTTACTAAATATTGACATTATTTAACCGTAGCGTCAATATTTAGTAATAATTAAATGTTCTGCGTAGTAACTGCACAAGTTTCATTGTTAATGTATAAGAGTTGTGGCCACTTGCGTGGAACAGAGCGATTGTTTGGAACGCTCCATCTAGTAGTACATAGAGATCGTTGGTCTGATTGGAATTTTTTTATTCGAGCGAGAGATCCTGGGTTCGATTCTCTAGGGGCAGATAAGTTTGTACAGTATGTACAAGTTGGTCCCGTTCTGTACAAGTCACACACACGATGGCTCAATCGGAGGTACAAAGTACCAGGGCAACATACAATTACAAGCAGTATTATTTAACTGTTTTAAATCGCTTCATCATCAGCCAAAATACGTCCATTGGGGGATTTGCCATAATCACCACGCTTGGCAGGAGCATTGGTGATCGTATTAAGATTAATGATCTTAATATACACAATCTTTTGTCTTGCTGCCCATCCCTGGGGCAATTCATTATCCATGGGAAGATTGGGTGGCCCTGTTCTAAGCCGGGAACACACGACCAGTGTTTCATTTTGTTAAACAAACTTTTGTTTATCACTATTATCAGGGCGCGGAATTTGATAGCAAAACAATTGAAATATCATAGGGATGGATCAGTCTTATTTATTGAATTTTCGAGCTATCGATATTTATGAATTAAAAATCACTGAAACTATTACCATGCATTTTTTAATAGCGTAATTTAAAACGATTATTAAGTCACGTTATTTCTAGACCAGATAGCACAGTGGAAAGAACATAGAAATCCTATCAAGATAGAACGAAGTAGGCGCGACACGCATGCCAACAATTTGCAATATATTGCAGAAAATATCAAACGCATATACGTTTGGCGACGAGTCAAGTTCGGGTTAAGATCGGCAAAAGATCTGCAAAAGCGCCATATTGAGCGGCTTCTAACTGCATAACTGTATCTCCTCAGTAGAAACGTGAACGCGAGGCATAAATGATGCGAGGGAGGGGCACGCTGTCTCCGGAAATCGGCATGCAAGAGATTGAAGTAAAATAACCCTTCTATCTGGATAGGATTTCTGTGGGGTGGAACTACAGCGGGCCGTACTTACAGAGCCGTGGTAGCCTGTTGGTTGTGCACTCGCCTCACGTTCATGAGGTCGTGTGTTCAAACCCCGCCCGTACCAATGAGTTTTACGAAACTTAAGTACGGTTTATTTATACCACAGGCTTTTCGGTGAAGGAAAACATCGTAAGGAAACCTGCATATGCCGAAGAAGCAATTCTGAGGTGTATGTGAAGTCCACCAAATCGGCTTGGGGCACCGTTGGTGGTCAGGGGTTTGGCACAAAAGATCCTGAAGGGTCGAAGTGTCGCCAGGTCTTCCTGGCCCCCTGAGAAAATAAGATAAGATACAGCGGGCCGACAGGGTTGATGTCGCGGGAAATGTCCATAATTAGTATCAAATTATAAATAGTAGCCCATATTCTTCCCCAGCGTTCAAGCTATCTCCATAGCTACCAAACAACGATCTCTATGTACTACTAGATGGAGCGTTCGAAACAATCGCACTGTTCCACGCAAGTAGCCACAATGGTTTAAGATTATTTATTCTCATAAGAAATAACATTTCACTTATATGAGATAGTAAACAAAAATTATATTATGTTCTATTCTAATCTAATCCGAATTGAGCTTATATAAAGCAAAATACTTTTAAAACGAAGCGGGTAGTTACAAACTATTTTTATAATATACAGAAAACAACAATAATCGATTGCCGCGAAGCGAAAACACAAGCACTGCATCACTATTGGCAAAGGAATGTGACAAAGATATAGAGCGCAATCTACAAAACTAGAAATGGCTCGACTTTAACGAAACATGTTTTAAATACGTAGTTTTTATTTTCAAATATTTTCACATCACAATGAAACTTGAAATTGACGCTACGGTTAAATATTAATATTATTTAACCGTAGCGTCAATATTTAGTAATAATTAAATGTTCTGAGTCGTAACTGCACAAGTTTCTGAGTGAATGTGAAAGAGTTGTGGCTACTTGCGTGGAACAGAGCGATTGTTTGGAACGCTCCATCTGGTAGTACATAGAGATCGTTGCTACCAAATGTCAACAAAATCAGTTCGGCGGGTCATCTATGACAGACAACGTATCATTAATACAGAGTTACTTTCCTCAATTACTTTTATTTAAATTTAAACCACTAAATGATGATATTCCATATGTAAATGACATGTAATTGATGTCAAACAAAACAAATAATAATTATTAGTTACTAGCTGTTGCCCGCGACTTCGTCCGCGTGGACAACACACATTATTATGTATTTCCCGTAGGAATGGGATGTTTTCTCGGGATAAAAACTATCCTATGTCCTATTCCAGGAGCTAACCTATACGTGTGCCAAGTTTCATCACGATCCGTCCAGTGGCTGAAGGGTGAATGAGTAACAAACATCCACATATCCAAACATTCGCATTTATAATATTAGTAGGATAATATTAGTACCTAGTATTTGCTTGTAAAATAATTTTAAATTAAAAAATATCGATAGTTGGAAATTCGACACAAAACATCGCTACGGCTTTTCTAATTGTTTTGCTATGATATTCCGCGCCCTGTTTATACTGTTTCTATATTGGGCTCGATTCTGAAGGCACAACGTTAAAATTTGACAGCACTAAAACTGTTGCTATCCTTGTCACACAGTATTATGAAGATAAAGACGAAACTAATTTTAGCGCTGTGCCTTCAGAATCGCGCCCACTGTCATAGTTAAAATGTTATCTGATCAAGTTATCAGATCACACATGTAGTTATAAAGTACTTAATGTACTATTTTGTATTTATTTATTGTATTCTGTATTTGTGTATTTATGATTAAACTATTGCACAAAACTTTTTTTACCCAGCATTTACCCTCCCCGAATGATTCCCCATCACCCAAATGATGCCTGGAAGAAATCGCTGAAAGCGATAAGGCAAAAATTGTACACCAGATTCTTCTTCTCTGTCGTTCCCTCACTGCTGAGGATCGCGACCGTATAAGACTTCATGCATAGCGGTCATTGGCCAGCCGCACCGCTTCATACAAGGATCCGCCAGCCACCCTCCTCACCGGGTCTGACCACCTCGTCGGGGCTCGTCCTCCCTACCCTCCACTTATCCCAGGATGATGAGCTTCTCCACTGGTGCTATTCTCTAAAATACAAACTCATGTGCGAGTCTCACTTAACTGACTTCACTCACTTTGAAACCTAATCCATTGGCATTCTGTAAACATTTCAGAGAACTATCGAAGTGAGGCGAACAGAACTCACTTCACTTCGATAGTGCTCTGGAATGTTTACAGGATGCCAATTACATGAGTTTAAATGATGATAGACATGATGCAATAAATGATTGTGACTTGTAACTATATTTTAGAGAATAGTACTACAGGTCGTTCTTGAGAGACCGCACAATGTGACCGAAAAATCTAGACATTAGATTCATCCTATGTTAAATTATTATAATTTTTAAATATGTTTTGTGGCACAGTAATGAATATTTGATTCGATTTGAGGGCCAGGTTCACGAGGCATTCTACTCATGAGGGAGTTTTGCCCTTAATGACCACGCTGAGCATACGTGTTGGCTGGATTAGCAAGCTGATGTGGCTGTGGGCGGGCAACATCTGTCGCAGAACCGACGGCCGTTGGGGCAGACAAGTTCTGGAGTGGAGACCGTGGGGTATGGGGTGGGACGCCCCGCCGACAGCTCGACTGACGAACTGAAGAAAGTGGCCGGAAGCGGCTGTATGCTGGATGATGATAATGAAAAAAATTTATTTACAGGACGAAGAAAATTTGGCTTACGAAAACCCAGCATATTCGTTGGTTCACAGCGAAGTGATAGAAAATCAACCTATGAGAATGGTACTTGGACACCAGGACTCTGCTGACAGTAGTAAAGAAGGTCAGTCGGGAGTTGAAACTTCTTTGAATCCCTTTTATCCTAGTTGGTCATTCCTTGGTCTTCGTTTGGAGGTTGAAATCAACGGAGGAAGTTGCGTAGGTATTATCGTGGCGTTGACCCGAAAGGGTGTTTTATTCCTCATGGTAACCGGGTGTCGTGGCGTTCATTGGGGAAAGCCTACGTCTAGCGGTGGACATCTAAGGGCTGATATAATAATGTTTCCTCATAGACCCGACAAGTCGTACGTCACCTTAATTAAGGCATTAAGGATGACAGTCGTATTCAGACGTTGGCTGCATAGTGTCGAGAAATTAAACTTTCTGATTAACCATAATCATGATTTTGATTAGTAGTCTATAGTCAGCAAATTTTCAGTAGACACTAAATTTTACTCGCTAATGTTGGCAATAGATGGCTACCTCGCAAATCTCGCATACTTTTAAAGAATTTCTTGTTTCAAATATTTATATTTTAGATACTTAATCGAAGTAAATTACTAGAAGCGCATAAAACTGAAGAAGTGCAATGAAAAAAGTTTCTTATGGTAGCGTATATCCTGGTACTGGATCACTATCGAAGTAAAATAATAGATCTGCTAATAATTACAGATAAGGACCAAGCAGAACCAAAGAAGATCAAAACAAGAATACCAAAATTCAAACAAACCGTTGAGAAAGTTAAGAAAGAAAAAAAAGAAACAGATGAGAAGAAGGAAGGAGAGAAGATGGAAGTAGAGGTAATTACAATAACAAGATTCCAAACTAGCTTTTTCCTTTGACTTTACGTTGGCTCAGACAGATCTCAGACATAGCATCGCTACAGAATATGGGAAACCTCATCAAAATATGAGTAAATAGTAGTTATTATGTGTTACAAAAGCAAACATATTATAGATAGATAAGAAAACTGAAGTAAACTCTTAAAGTTTCTAGTTTAAATTTATAGTATAGAAAGACAGACGACACAAACTTACTATATACTAGTTCTCATAGCTTTATTATTATTAAATATCGGATTTATGTTTCACAGGTTCTACCAACTCAAAAACGACGTTCGTCAATTCCAAAATTAAATAAAACTAGTAAAATACCATCTGCAAAAGAACCGAATAGCAAAAAGGAACCCAAAGCATCTTCTCCATCTGACAAAAATGACAACAAAGCGGAGAAAACAAAAACCAAAACTGTATTAAGAGGAATACCTCTTCCAGTTAAAGATAAAAATGTCAAAAAACACACTGAAATACCTGTACCTGTCAAAGACATAGTAAAAAGTAAAGAAACAAATTTCGTTGAAGGAGCAAATATTGAAGAAGATACTAAAGATGCAACTCAACATATCATAAAAGATTCTGACATAATTCCTCAAATCGTAAATAAATCCAAAGAAGAGATATCTCCAGACGACATAAATTTTACAGATATAATTGTCACAGAAGAAAACAAAGAGGAAGATGAGTTTGATAACATGTATGATGAACAACCAAAAACCGAGGAAGATACTACAGACTCTACTCCATCTGTTAAAAACTATTCTGACAAAACCCCTGTCGTAAATAAATCCAACGAAGAAAAAACTTTAGATGAAACTAATTCTACAGATATAATCGATACGGGAGAAAACGAAGAACAAGACGAGTTTGATAAAATTTATCAGGAACAATCAAAAATCGAGAAAAATACTACCGATGCAACTCTATCTGTCAAAAACCTAACCGACATAACCTCTCCTATCGTAATTAAATCCAACGAAGAGATACCTTCAGAAGAATTTAATTCTTCAGATATAATTGTCACAGAAGAAAACAAAGAGGAAGATGAGTTTGATAAAATGTACGGTAACCAAACAAAAACCGAGGAAGATACTACCGACTCAACTCCATCTGTCAAAAACAACTCGGACAAAACCCCTGTCGTAAATAAATCTAACGAAGAAATAATTTCAGAAGAAACTTATGCTACAGATATAACCGTTACTAGAGAAAACGAAGAACAAGACGAGTTTGATAAAATGTATGATGAAATATTTGACAATAAGCAGACAGAGGCATCTAATGAGGAAAATTTGACATTTGAAGATCTAGAATCTGTGTCGTCTCCAAAACTTGTAATGCGTTTTGAAGAAATGATACACGCTTACGATGAAAATGATGAACAACCCACAACAAGTACTGAAAAGGTGAAGTTTACAAAACCATTCGTGAAACAAACAAGTCTACAAGAGATTGTAATCCCGAGACAAGTTCCAAGACGATTATCACTTGAAGATGTATCTAATGATAACGATGGTATTTTTCAAAATACGACAACTGGAGTACGTGATGAAAAAGGTTTAATAGATATGAATGATTCTACTATAAATACAATGGAAGAACAGGATGTCGAACACCATTCAATGATTTATACAGTTTCAGTTCAAGAAAAAGCTCAATTTGAAATAATGGCACAATTGCATGAGAAAGATGAAGATGACAATGATTCACAGTTAATAGAGATTTACAATATTAAGGAACCTCAAATTAGTATTGAAAACAATAGCGAAACAACAGAAAACGAATATGCATATCTGGATGTAACTGTCCCTGTTTCTGATAAAGATAGTACAATTGACCACGAATCAGAAAAAACAAATGTAATTCAACAAGAAATTAAAGAAACTGTGAGAGTGGCAACACCGGATATCAGAGATGAAAATATTAATCAGGATAATGATATCAGTCCACAGCTTAACGAAAATGATAATATTCAGGAACTGACAAAACATGATACTAATTATTCCAATATGAACAAAATAGAGGAACATAATATCGAACAGCATTCAATGGTATACACAAACGAACCAGCTCAATTTGAAATAATGACAGTGTTACCTAAGAATAAAGATGATAATGACACACAGTTAGAAGAGATGAATCATATCCAGGAACCACCAATTAGTATACAAAATGATAGGGAACTTACAGAAAAAGAACCTACCGATTTTAATCTAATTGCGCAACATCTGAATGAAAATAAACCTTTCTCAGGTAAAGATGAAACATTAGAACACGAACCAGAAGAAACAAATATAATTCAACAAGAATTGAATAAAACTGTGAACGTAGCAACACTAGACGTCAATGATAAAAAAGTTATTCAGGATAATACACAAATCAGAGAATTTAATAATAACCAGGATGTAATGGGAATATTAAATGCGAATTATTCCAATGCAAATAGAAATGAAGAACAGAATATCGAACAGCATTCAATGATATACACAAATGAACCAAATCAATTTGAAATACAGATGTCCGAGAATGAAGATGTAATCAATACTCAGTTAATAGAAGTTGACAATATCAAAGAACCTTTAATTAGTATACCAAACGATAGCGAACTTACAGAGAATGAAGCTATGAATCTAAATATAATTCCTCAAAAGTTGAACGAAGATGTCCCTATCCCAGATAAATCTGAAACCACAAAATACGAACCAGAAGAAACAAATACAATTCAACAAGAATTGAAAGAAACAAAGAAAGTAGTAATACCAACCATTAACGACGACAATTTTAGGCAAGATAATGACATCAAAACACAGTTCAGAGAAGATAGCAACATCCAGGAACTTACAATGAAAATAGAAGATACAAATGATTCCAATTTCAACAGAACAGAAGAACAGAATATAGAACACCATTCAATGATATACACAAACGAACCAGATAAATATGAAATAATGACACAGTTTCCGGAGAAAGAACTAGTTGATATCAATATTCCGCCAAGAGAAGTTGACAGTATCCAAGAACCTCCAATTAGTATTCAAAAGGATAACGAACTAACAGACAATGAAGTTACAGTAAGTATTATTCTGCAACAATTAAACGAAAATGTGCCTGTCCCAGATAGAGATGAAACAACAGATCAAGAACCAGAAGAAACAAATATAGTTCAACAAGAAGCGAAAGGTTCAGAGAAAGTAGTAACACCAGACTTCAAAGATGACAATTTTAACCAGGTTGATGACATCAAAACACAGTATAGAGAAGTTGATAATAACCAGGAAACTACAATGAAAATAGAAGATACAAATGATTCCAATTGTAACAGAATAGAAGAACGAAATATAGAACACCATTCAATGATATGCACAAATGAACCAGATCAATTTGAAACAATGACACAGTTTCCGGAGAAAGAACTAGTTGATATCAATATTCCGCCAAGAGAAGTTGATAGTATCCAAGAACCTCCAATTAGTATACAAAAGGATACCGAAATAATAGAAAATGAAGCTACGGATCTACATTTAATTCCGCAACAATCGAGTGAAACTACACCTATCCCTGATAAAGATGGAACTACAGAACACAAACCGACATTAAAAGATAAAAGACCAGAACATGAACCAGAAGATACAAATGTAATTCAAGAGAAATCCAAAGAAACTATAAAAGTAGCAACACCAATATTCATGGACGATAATATTAATAAGGAAATAAATGCAGGTGATGACATGGCTGGAACTAAATACACAGATCACGATAAACCTAGGCTTGAGAACCAAAAGTCAAACTCAGAAGTTCCCGATTCTAGTCAAATGGTACTGAATATGATGTCATTAATTAGAAGCAACCTAGATAATAAGAATGCATCTGTTTTAGACAAACCTGAAGTATTAGTTGAAAAAGAAGTTCCCGATTCTCAAAGCTTGCTAGTACATGAAGATTCTACAATTAACAAAATTGATTCTAATCAAGAAAACATTCAAATACCGCAAATAGAATCACCTAATGAAATACCCAAAAAGAAACCAGTACAATCTAAAATAGCTGTACTCGCAGGAGACAAAGGTATTGGTCAAAAAGAAAAACCTATTAAATCACCGGCCACAGCTCTTCTTACAACTACAACTAAGAAATTACAACCAGACACCAAGACTAAAGTAAAAGCACCAGCAGTTCACAAAACAGAACAAACGCAGAAGAAATCACTGGATATAGACAATATAAAACATGCTGAAAGAAACAAACATCAACCTCATTCTAAATTCAAATGTAAAAATAATATTAACATGGAAGATCTGCCTCAGCATAAAGAATCAAACGCAGCAAATTCTGAAATAGAAGATGTAATGAAAAATAATTCAACATCAGATAATATTCTTCCTGCAGTCATGAATGATGATAAAAATAAAGAAACAAACGATACAATTCCTGAATATGTAAGAGGTGATATTGATAATCAAGAAACTTCTATGGTGAGAGGAAAAGTCAGTAGAATTATAAGTAGATTAGGTTCTCAAGATGAAAGTAAAAAAACGCCGAAGAAGGTACTCGTAAATGAAATACCTAAGAAGAAATCGGTGTCAACAAGAATAGCTATGTTTGAGGACTTTAAGGTACGTAAATATCATAAAGTTATATGGAACTAGCTGTTTGCCCGCGACTTCGTCCACGTAACTTTATAAATTATATAGCCTATCATCATCATCATCAGGTTATTTTTGTCTCCACTGCAGGAGCACAACCCTCTCTCATCTGCCGGAGACAGACGGAGGATTTGGCCTACACTCCCCGCGCTGGCCAGACGGATTGGGGAGGCTATGACACTCACAAATAACGTGGCTTTCTATTGGTAAAAGAATTTTTAAAATCGGTTTAGTAGATCCAGAGATTACCCGCTACAACCTCACAAACTCACAAACTTTACCTCTTTATAATATTAGTATAGATTAGATCCTAGTTTTTGTCAATATTTTACGTGTCGATAATTTCAAATGCAACTAACAACATTAATTAAAAGCACCTATATATTGTATTTATGCTAGCATTTATTAATGCTCAAGAGTAGTTTATTGTATACTGTAAGGTAATATTTCTAAGTATTAACTGAATCTTATAAATAAAATCGTAAACATCGCGTGTCTGTACATTGAAGATAATTGCAAAAAAAAAATTGAGGCGTCTAAGAATAAGTAATAGAACACATTTCAATCATTTTTGGAATTTTTGTCTGTTTATCTGTTTGTCTGTGAAATTGTGCACGCATCACTTAAAAACTACTGAACTGATTTTGATGGACTTTTCACAAAAACATGGGGCTTAACTTAACATTTAGTCTTTATTTCATCGCAATCGGCTAACTCAATCAAAAGTTATAGACATTTTTAGTTTTCAAATACGTAAGGTAAGTATGCAATATATTGCATATAATAGTATTTCCGTACTATTCAGATTGCGATGAGTTTGGATTACATTAGGGAATTGGAGTGGGAGTGGGCGTAGGCGTGGGCGTGGGCGTGGGCGTGGGAAAAGGGGAATGGGTGTGGTAGCGGAAGCGGAAGCGGAAGCGGAAGCGGGAGCGGAAGCGGGAGCGGAAGCGGGGTCGGAAGCGGAAGCGGGAGCGGGAGCGGAAGCGGGAGCTAAAGCGGGAGCGGAAGCGGGAGCGGGAGTAGTAATGGGAGCGGATTCTGTAGTTCACGCGAGTGGAGCCGCGGGCACAGCTAGTTCCAAATAAGAATGCGTTGATGAAATAATGTTATGATAATGATGACACTACCTATTTATATTTTAGTTTAAAATGATATTTATATTTTAGCATCAATCACCAAAAAATACACCAGTATCAAAACTAACCCCGGACACTAAATTATCCACACCAATCAAAGAAATTGACAGCTCAAGAGAAAGTGGACGACAACCTAAAATAATAGACCTACTTCTTAAGCCCCAACAAGTTATTGAAAAAACCGATACGAAATACGATGAAGCAAAAGTTGAAATTATTAGAAATGAGGCTATATTCACTGCTGGTAAAGCTGTCGATAATGAAATAGGTTTGACAGATGACAATGTATTTGAAGATAAATTGATTCCTAATAAAGATCAAGGAGGACAAGTTAATATAGCCGATAAACGACTTTACAGAAATGAAAATAGAGACAAAACAATACCAAATCTAATTTCAACTATAGAAAAACCAATAGAAAGCAGGGAATTAAAAACTGAGATTACCCAACCGACACACAATCGTTCTCTTATTAAAGAGACTATTATAGACAATAGACAAAATAAAGTTTCATCTAATAAAACCATAGAAGTGCCTAGTATACAAAGTAGATTGCAAAGAATGAGATCGACTACAGAACAATCAAATATGAGACGAACGAAATCTGTTGCAGAATTAGATTTAGGTGATGCAGTTAAGGGAAGGGTTCATCAGATGATATTCAGAATTAATTCCATGGAAAATCTACTAGACATTGAAAAAAAAGAAATCAATGTTATGGAGAGACCGAGAAATCGGTCAGTTTCAGACAAGATCGCTTTATTTGAGGTAATTTTTTCTTTATTTTTTCTTTAGGGTTTTGGATAACTCAAAAAATACTAGAGATTCAGCGAAAATGCCGTTTGACCCAAGAAACAAAGCGGGCGCTCTGGATTGAATACGCTATTGTAAATAATGACGAACTAGCTCATTTAGATAAAGCAGTAGGTAATAAACTAATTACTTATTTCCTTAATTACTTAAAGCTAAACTCACGCTGCATCGCCGTTTCGTTGCTGCGGTTTACCTCGGGCGGCCATTTTATTCTATCCACTAGCTGTGCCCGCGGCTCGGCTCGCGTGAACGACAGAACCCGCTCCCATTACCACTCTCGCTCCCGCTTCCGCTCCCGCTCCCGCTTTCGCTCTCGCTTCCGCTCTCGCTCCCCTCCCGCACCCACGCCCTTATCCCACGCCCACGCCCACGCCCACTCCCACTCCAATTCCCACTCGCAGCTCCAAATGTAATCCAAACTCATCGCAATCTGAATAGTACGGAAAAACTATTATGTGCAATATATTGCATACTAACTTACCTACTAATGTATTTGAAAACTAAAAATGTTCATAACTTTTGATTGAGTAAACCGATTGCGATGAAATAAAGACTAAATGTTAAGTTAGGTTAAGCCCCATATTTCTGTGAAAAGTCCATCAAAATCTGTTCAGTAGTTTTTAAGTGATGCGTGCACAAACTCACAGACAAACAGACAAAAATTTCAATAATGATCGAAATGTGTTCTGTAGCTTATCCTTAGACGAAGATATTTTTTTTGCAAATATCTTCAATGTACAGACACGCGAAGTTTACGATTTTAATTTCGCGAAGTTTACGATTTTAATTTATTAGATTTCGATCTTTAAATGACGCATGGCGATGAAAAAAGGCTTAAACAAGTTATTTTTTAAAACGCTTGATTTAAGCTACATTTACAATGACTATTTCATGCGCGATGCGACAAAAAGTTACCTGATTTTATTTGTAACATGTATAGTGATTTACCATACCCACCAGTATCGCAATGAAATTGTGGCGATAAAAACGTCACAGTTTATTACATCGCCACGGTTTCATCGCCGCGATACCAGCGGATTCGGCGAATCATAGCAGAGATGCATACGGGTTGTCTTTCCCCTTTGGGAATCGGACTCACGACATTTATACACGTAATTTTTTGGTCGACCACCGCTTCCTAGCTCTATGAAGGAGAAACAGTGCAACACAGCAACAATAAATAAAATAAAATTCATTTAATTCAGACACAAAGTCCATATTTTGTTAGTAAATCCTACTTAGAAACTATGTTAGTACAACAATTATAATTGAGAATAGAAATAAGGACTGAGCCCCCACCTGACAGGCTCACCGCTTTAAACTACTAACGTGTAAATCAGTGAACCTGCCAAGCAGGATGGAGTCCAGTCTCTCTGAAAACATCTTCAGGATTCCGTTGGAGCTCCCCGCACTCTCCACAGAATTGAGGCAGACTTTTTACGCATGATTGCGTAAAAGTCATTTATCATCGCGTCAGCAAACATGCCTGATGCGCTACACTAACGTGGGAGCCTCAACAGAGCCCTGAAGATGTTATTGTATCGAATTTGAAGAGCACTGTAGGCTTTTTGTGTGAAGTTGGCCTACAGGGAGATCGTGTAAAAAGTTTGACAGCCCTAAACAGAGTTAGTTTGAACAATGGTAACGTACGTTAAGCAAGCTTTATATCGCGTCGCGCGTGAGTGTGAATGCAGCTTAACTGATATTACTTAAAGCGGCAGTTAGTAACATGCCATTACGATAGTTTTGAAGGTACGGAAGGTCAGTTCATTCCAACGAGGACTTTAACATCAGTGGTGAGAGTATAAGGTAGCTATAACTAAGGATTTAGGATATATGTGGAGATAGGGTTGCCATCTGTCCAGATTTCCCCGGATTTGTCTTAGTTTACGGGGCTTCCAGGGAGCGTCCGGGCGGGGTTTTATCTGTCTTTTTGGCTTCAAAGTTAACAAGTCACCGCTCGCTTTTTTTAATGTTTTTTTTTTACTTTTGTCATTAAAATTATACTAAATTAATTTCTTTATTAGTACAGCGTGCGTTACATGCTGGGGGGGGGGGGGGGGGGGAATCTCCAAAATTTACGTTATGTAATACTTGAACGCTCCCTTGGGTATAAATCAGTTGCTTTCCCCCCTTGGGTAAAAATGTACTATTTATGTTACACAGTAACTTAAAAAGAGCTCTGTTGACGTTTCCGGGTTGTAAGCTGCAAATTCCGGGGTTTTCATGCTTTATTGTCCTGGTTGGCAGATTTTAGAGATGGCAACCCTAGGTATAGGGAACTATAATCCTACCTTTTTGTTCGAAATCTTTTTGTTTGACTGTTCCTTTTGCGAATTGTAGTGTTTTACCTGTGCATTAAATAATTAATAACAAAAATATCCATTAACGACAAATAGTTTTCTGGATCGTGGTTTGTTATAATTTGCAACTATTGAAGTTATATATGACCCAAAATATATTAACATTAAAAAATTAATTAATTTTAATTAAAATAAACATGAAATTAATGATAGTGTGTCTTCTAGTAATTGTAAGTATCTTTAATTTTTGCAACTTTTTAAAATGTGACCAAAGAGTCGTGGTAGCCTGGTTGGATGTGCACTCGCCTCCCGTTCTTGAGGACGTGGGTTCAATCAAACCCCGCGCGTACCAATTGGTTTTTCCAAACTTAAGTACGGTTTATTTGTAATACCACGGGCTTTTCGGTGAAGGAAAACATCGTAAGGAAACTACATGCATACATACATACATACATACATACATACATACATACATACATACATACATACATACATACATACATACATACATACATACATACATACATACATACATACATACATACATACATACATACATACATACATACATACATACATACATACATACATACATACATACATACATACATACATATATGCATACATAGGAAGCGGTGGTCGACCCAAAAATTAAGTGTATACCTAAATAAAATAAAAGTGGGAACTCTTTTCCTACTTTGACTCTTTACTTTTTTATTTAATTTGCCTGTGAGACCCAAGGTAGCGTAAATTTAGTCCTTGGGACTCACCCTATATCAACTAATATATTTGAATACTAAAAAATCCCATAACTTTTGATTTAGTAAGCCGATTGCGATGAATTAAAGACTAAATATTACTTCGAGTTAAACCCTATGTTGCTGTGAAAAGTCCATCAAAATCAGTTCAGTAGTTTTTTGCGTGCACAAACTAACGGACAAACAGACAACAATTCCAAAAATAATCATAATGTGTTCTATTACTTATCCTTAGATCCCCAATTTTTTTTGCAAATATGTTCAAAGTACAGACACGCAAAATTTACGTTTTTAATTCTTAGACTAGATGTGGCCGCGGCTCCGCTCGCGTGAACTACAGAATCCGCTCCCATTACCACTATCGCTCCCGCTTCCGCTCCCACTCCCGCTCCCGCTCCTGCTCCCGCTCCGCTTCCGCTCCCGCTTCCACAGACAAACAGATAAACAGACAAAAATTCCAAAAATGATTGAAATGTGTTCTATTACTTATCCTTAGATCCCCAATTTTTTTTGCAAATATCTTCAATGTTTATTTAAAAAATATATTTATTAGATTTTATCAGGAATGCTTTCGGAGTTGACCAGCAGACCTCCGTTAAAACTCTTCAGAGATACTGGCATCTTACGCTATCAATAATCTAATCTATCATTTCTCAACATAAAAAAAGATAAACTTGTAACTCATCCCGATACTTACAAACACGTCTGCAATGGAGTAAAGTGCACGTGTCTTTAAAAAAAAACTGTGATAGAAAACGGTAAACAATTTTATAAAGTAACTAGCTGTGCCCGCGGCTCCGCTCGCGTGGGAATACAGATTTATTCCCCGCTCCCGCACTCACTGTCATATCCCCCCCCTGACGCATCCTGACGAACAATATAGATCTTTGAGTGAGTATTTAAAAATAGCATAACTTTTCATTGGGTAAGCCGATTTCGATGAAATAAAGACTGAACGTCTCCGAACTAAGCCTAATGTTTATTCTGAAAGCTCAATTAGTTCAGTAGTCTTTACGTGATACGTGCACAAACTAACAGGAAAACAGACAACATTCCAAAAATGATCTTAAAGTTTCCTATTAGGTAGATACCCAAATTATTATATTTTACAATTATTTTCAACGTACAGACACGCGAAGTTTACGTTTTTATTTATTATACTAGCTGTGCCCGCGGCTCCGCTCGCCTGGACTGCTGAATCCGCTCCCGTTCCCACTCCCGCTCCCGTTTTTCCATTCCCAATCTCAGTCCGACTCCCAAATGCAGTTAGTCCTAATGTCATCGTAATCTGAATACTGAGCATGTTATACTTTGTTGTTTCGTGTATGCCTACTAAGGGGACGTACCCAAACTATGTGACCCGTTTGGGGGTCTTCAAAATACCACGCTTGGTCACAAGGTTGAGGGGTTATGTTTTCGTCACGTAGTCAGTATCCTCTAGGGAAATACTGCGCTTTTACGAGCTACATTCAAATATGGCGCGCAGTTTTTAGTGCTTCAGAATCTTTTGTACCAAAAAAAAATTGGTTTAAAACCATATTTATGAATTACTACATGAGAACTAGAGGGGGAGGGGTCTAGGCATTTACTACGGGTGGTCACCAAGGAGGGGGGGGTAATTAAAAAAAAGGGTCACAAAGTTTTGGTATGTTCCCTAATCACTAGGCACTGCCGTTCAGCCTAGTTCAATCTAGACTAATTCTCTAATTCACAATCAAGACGTCTCTGCTTCCTTTCCTAAATTAACTAAAACTTATTATTTCAGAGAAAACTAACACCAGTCAATATGGACGACGCGACAGAAGCAAAATCGAACGCAGACTCGAGAACGAACAAGAAACTCCTCACCACCAAAGAGACGTTAACCGAAGAGGCGTATAACGAAAGAGTATCAGAACTCCTTAATGCAAAGATTAAATACGGCAGAATGGACAAGATGGTCTGCATACCGCTTAGAGATGGCACGGAGATGCCTGCGTTGGCTGTCGGGACTGCTCTGGTATAGTATTTTACTGCAAAATAAAAAAAAAATCTCCCGGATTAACAATTGCAGGACAAGTATGAGTTAGAAGGCTGAGCCGGAAAACGAGTCATACAATTGTCATTCCAGCCGAGTTATAGGTACATATTGTTTTTCTAAATAATAGTAAGGCCTGAGAAATTAAAAATACATCAGTCAACTTTTAAACGTACACTGCTGGACATAGGCCTTTCTTAATTAACGCCACCACACCCGGTCCTCCACATCCAGCCGCTTCCTGCGCGTGCCGGCTTGCGGTCTCCACTCCAGAACTCGTCTGCCCCAACGGCCGTCGGTTCTGCGACAGACGTGGCACGCCCACTGCCACTGCAGCTTACTAATTCTCTCGGTTATGTCATATGTAATGTTTCAAAGAAACCCCCCGAGCCATAGCCCTCTCCATAGATAAGCTATATTATTGTAAAGTTTCATTACAATCCATTCAGTAGTTTTTACGTGAAAGAGTAACAAACATCCATCCATACTTACAAACTTTCGCGTTTATAATATTAGTAGGATTTAACTTTTCATATAACAATTCTTAAAACTCATAATGCAATTAGTACATAAAGTATTTTAGAAACTAACAGAGATACATCTAGACCTCACACTAGGGTAACCTTAGTTCCATCAAAAATAAAATAGAGTACTATATTTATAACTAGTTATAGGACCAAATTCCAAAGGCACACATTTAAAATTTGACAGCACTAAAAATAGTTTCGTCTTTATCTTCATAATACTGTGTGACAAGGATAGCAACTGTTTTAATGATGTAACATTTTTTTTTTGTTCCATAAACAGTCGTTGGTTGTTGCATTCAGCGCCAAAATGGCGGAAATCATGTAGGCATAAACATAATATATGCAATATACTTTGATCTTTTTAGGGGGCCAGGAAGACCTGGCGACAGTTCGACCATTCAGAATCTTTTGTACCAAACCTCTGTCCAGTAACGGTGCCGCAAGTCGATTTGGTGGACTTCACATACACCAAAGTCAAAGTCAAAATCATTTATTGCATATGAGTACACTTGGTACATTTATACACGTCATTTTTTTTATCGACTACCGCTTCCTAGGTGTTAGCGCTGTGAAGAACAAACGGCGCAACAAACTTCACGCAACACATCTTATTCCGTAGGGCTTATTCTGGCATAGCCACCAACGCAGATTGCAATTCGCAATAGATAGAACAAATGTCGGTAATTAGTGGAATTTAGTCGCAAAAAACTAGATTTAGTCGATCCGCAGTTTAAAAGTTATTGGGGTTTGTTGGTGGCATGCCAGACTAAGGCTTATTACGGCATGGCCCCCTAATACCACCAGAACCACAGCACATAGCGAGCTACTGATTTATTCGATTGGTCAGGTAAATTAGTCGAACCTAGTCGCAAAAAATGAGATTCGGTCGGCCCTCCGTTTAAAAATTCAGGGCATTGAAAGTTCCCATACAAAACTAAACCTTATGTTTGCAAAATAAGGTTTGGTTTTGTAGCTTAGAATTTCTTCTTTGACATGCCAAAGCAGGTTTCCTCACGGTATGTTCCTTTAGCTAAAAGTCTTTAGTATCCTACTAATATTATGAATATGAAAATTGGATATTTAGATGTTTGGATGTTTGTTACTCAATCACGCTTCAACCATTCGACGGATCGTGATGAAACTTGGCACTCAAATAGGAGAGGTCCTGGAATAGGACATAGGATAGTTTTTATCCCGAAAAAACATCTCATTCCTACGGGAAATACATAATAATTTGTGATAGTCGCGGGCAACAACTTACTAATTATAAATAAACGGTACTTAAGTATAAAATATATAAGTATAAGTATCGTGATATTTCACGAGGAGCAAATGCTAGTATTTGAGTTTTATGAAAATCGTTACAGCTCAACCCCCGCTTGGTCCATCACGTGATCGGTGCAGCTCTAGACCTGGGCTACAGATCCATAGACACCGCCTACATCTACGGCAATGAGAGGGAAGTAGGAGAGGCTATCAGAGCGAAAATCGATGATGGTACCGTCACCAGGTAAGCCACTCATCATTAGCATATACACGTCCACTGCTGAACATAAAGCCTCCCCAATAGAATGACACTTGTGGTGGGCTGTCCATTAGGGGATTTGACATAATGACCACGCTTGGCAAGCGGATTGGTGATGCAGTAATGAAGACACGGGGTCTAGTGCAATCCCTTAGTGACAACACCCACGGGAAGACCAGGAGTGGCCCTATTCGTAGCCGGGAATCACACGTCTCAATCACAAATAAATCGTGCGTTACCAAAACTATATACTTTCTATATTTCCGGACAAGTCCAACTTAAACATATTTATACGAAGAGTGAATATAAGACGACCTCCGTGGCGGAACGGGGTAGCTCTCGGACTGACACGCCGGAGGTTGCGGGTTCGAATCCCGCTAGAGGCAAATGTATGTTGCATATGAATGTTTGTACCCAAGTCTTGGATGTTTATTATATACATTTAAGTATGTGTATCCGTTATCTAGTAACCATAGCACAGGCTCTGCTTAGTTTGGGACTGGATAACTGGTGTGAATGTCTGAGATATGTATTATTTACTAGCTGTGCCCGCAGATCCGCTCGCGTGGGCTACAGGTTCCGCTCATCACTCTCAGTCCCGCTCCCGCTCCCACTCCCCTTTTCCCACGCGCACTCCCACGTCCACTCCCACTCCCACCCCCACTACCAGCTCCAAATGTAGTCCAAACTCATCGCAATCTGAATAGTACGGAAATACTATTATGTGCAATATATTACATACTAACCTTACCTACTAATGTATTTGAAAACTAAAAATGTCTATAACTTTTAATTCAGTAAACCGATTGCGATGAAATAAAGACTAAATGTTAAGTTAGGTTCAGCCCCATGTTTCTGTGAAAAGTCCATCAAAATCCGTTCAGTAGTTTTCAAGTGATGCGTGCACTAACTCACAGACAAAAATTTCAAAAATGATCGAAATGTGTTCTGTTGCTTATCCTTAGACGCCCAATTTTTTTTGAAAATATCTTCAATGTACAGACACGCGAAGTTTACGATTTTATTTATTCGATTATATATAATTATGCATCTTCTGAGTAAGCGCGTTCCACCTTAGCCCTCATCGTCACTTACCATCAGGTGAGATTGAGGTGAAGCCTAAACCCATCAGGAATTAGAAAAACTATAAACGTTACATCATGTAAGATCAATCATTATTGCAGAGAAGAGCTGTTCATCACCTCGAAGCTGTGGAGCACCTTCCACCGCCAGGACCTGGTGGAGAAGGCGTGCAAGGCGTCCCTCACCGCCATGGGGCTGGAGTACTTCGACCTGTACCTAATACATAACCCCATGTCTTTCAAGGTAAGGAACCTCTCGATAAAGGGATTAAGACTATCTGAAAGATTTAGCAAGCTAAAGTAGCAGTTGATTACTGTTGTGGTGTTTTCTAAAAAAAAAATAGGTGGGACGTTTAATTTAATTGGTGATAAGTTAATACCAAGTGTATTTTGAAATTTATTTTATACTAGCTGTTGCCCGCGACTTCGTTCGCGTGGACAACTTAACATCACAAACTATTATGTATTTGCCGTAGGAATGGAATGTTTTTTCGGGATAAAAACTATCCTATGTCGTATTCCAGGACCTAACTTATATGTGTGCCAAGTTTCATCCCGATCCGTCCAGTGGTTGAAGCGTGATTGAGTAACAAACATCCAAACTTTCGCATTTATAATATTAGTAGGATTTAAGTTTGTCTTAACAAATGATAATTTCATTACTAATGTTTAGTAAAGAAATACATTTATAAATACTTGCAAACCGCGTTTGATACACGTGAAGCGACATTGATAACGTTTGTTTTATGATTTTTATTATTATCAAGATAATTATCACTTCGAACCCTGTTTAGAAGTGCAATAATATCGATGTAGTAGAATACTTACCACATATAATAAATTATTCTCAAACATTGATCCTTTTGCAGAGTCCAAATCATCTTTTAAAACTAAAATTATAAAAAAACTTGATAATCGGTAATGTTTTATTACGCCTGCACACTACACACACCCCCCATACACACATACACACACAAACCTCATACACACTCACACAACACACACCAACACACACTTTTTCTCTTTCCTACGAGTATATACATATCTGTAAGTAGATAATGCATGTCCCACTCTTACCATGAGTTATGCTAGGAAACCTGTAATTGGCTTTGTTAATTAAGATAACTGCACAAATTATTTCATTAAGCATAAGAATAAGCTGTTGATTTCGTCAAATAAATAAAATAAATAGATGTCTCGGAAGTAAAAAAAATTATCATTACATTTACTTTTGAGCCTTTCATTTCTGATAAATTTACATAAAACAATTGCTTATTTACATTATATAACATCGACACTATTCTGTGTTTGCCCCTTTCTGGCAAAGGCCTTCTCCAACCTCTTCCACTCCTCTCTATCTCTCGCTATCCTTGTCCATGTTTTCCCTGCTATATCATTTAGCTCATCCTCCCACCTCTTAATCTGTCTCCCCCTTTTCCGTTTGTTGTATTTCGGTAACCAATTCATCACCGTTCACCAGCATTACATTAAGATATGTTAATTTCAGGAAGGTGGGGACCCTCTTCCTAGAATAGCCAACGTGCTGCAGTACTCCGAGAATGACTACATGGATGCCTGGTACGGCATGGAGCGTCTGATCACCAAGGTGAACGGCCTACTTCATCATCTGCCTCACTGCATCTTTACAAAAGCCGATATATAACGGAACGTACCAAACCCCCCCCCCCCTACCCCCTCTCGGTGACCACCCGTAGCATATGCCTAGACCCCCCTCCCCCTCTAGTTTTCACGTACAATGCATAAATATGGTTTTAAACCAATTTTTTTGCCACAAAAGGTTCTGAAGCGCTAAAAACTGCGCGCCATATTTGAATGTGGCTCGAAAAAGCGCGAGATTTTCCTAGAGGATATTAACTACGTGACGAAAACCTAAGCCCCCCCCCCGTCACGTTTCTAGTGAGGAGAAACAGTTACGCAGTTAGAAATCACGCAATATGGCACTCTTGCTGTTTTTTTTTCTCGATGTTTACCCGACTTGACTCGACGCGAAACGAGTAAGCATTTGATAGTATTTGCAATATATTGCATATCATTGGCACGCGTGTCGCGTCTACTTCACCATTCTATCTTGATAGGATTTCTATGGTAATTCTATTTGCGATTATGTTCAACAGTGGACATATTTCGGCTGGTGATTGATCTTAATTCACGTGTGTTCGTTATTTGAACAATTACTTACATCCAACGATCTCTATGTTTTTAAATGTTGTTTGTAAATGTTTTTTGTTGTTGTTAATGTTAAATGTATCTAGCAAAGTGTGTTATTTGGCAGTGAATAAATGTGTCTTTCTTTCTTTCTTTCTATGTACTACAAGATGGAGCGTTCCAAACAATCGCTCTGTTCGACGCAAGTAGCCACAACTCTTTCACATTCACTTTGAAACTTGTGCAGTTACTACTCAGAACATTTAATTATTTACTAAATATTGACGCTACGGTTAAATAATGTCAAAATAGTACATACAACATACAACAGAGCGATTGTTTGGAACGCTGCATCTAGTGCCACATAGAGATCGTTGCTTACATCAGATCTTACTCCAATTCCAGGGTCTGGTGAAGAATATCGGAGTGAGCAACTTCAACTCGGCGCAAGTCTCCAGAGTCTACGAGAAGGGAAGAGTGAAGCCTGTCGTTAACCAGGTAAGACCACCTTATGGTACCTAGGTTATGGGTACCTAGTACATAATCGACCGCTGCCTAAGAGCAACAGGTATATTGCTGTATTCCGATATAAAGCAACGATCTCGATGTACTACTAGATGGAGCGTTCCAAACAATCGCTCTGTTCCACGCAAGTAGCCATAACTCTTTCACATTCACTTTGAAACTTGTGCAGTTACTACTCAGAACATTTAATTATTACTAAATATTGACACTATGGGTAAATAACGTCAATATTTAGTAGTTAAATGTTCTGCGTAGTAACTGCACAAGTGTCAAAGTGAATGTGAACGAGTTGAGCCGGGAGCCGCAGTTGCGGGGAACAGAGCGATTGTTTGGAACGCTCCATCTAGTCAGTACATAGATATCGTTGATATAAAGAGTCAAATTATCAAGCAATAACCTTATGCAGCAATCGACGAGTCAAAATCTGATACAAGTATATTTTCACCTCTACAACCTGAAAAGGGCGCTTTTGGTGCTTGCGTCATTTTGGCAGAGCCACAGTCTCTGATTTGAAATCTGACCATGCAGAAAATTTGTTACTGGAAATGTACTATTTTGTACTCGAAATATGAAGTAAAATAACATGTTTACTTGTTTTTATAAAAATGTCAAGCAGTGCAGTTTCAGAACGCAACATTTAAATAAAAAATATACTTTTTTCTTTTCTCGCTGGTAGAGGTCAAAAGTTGTATGTCTCGTGTAAAACGAGAGCAAATTTTTTTATGTCACGGGCTTTTAAATCGCCACTGTGCTCAGTAATCTATAATTAGAATCACTCGCTACTTCGATTCAATTTCTTTGTTATTACTTGTTATTAAACTATATAACAGCTAGCTGTGCCCGCGGCTCCGCTCGCGTGGACTACAGGATCCGCTCCAATTTCCACTTCCGCTCCCTATCCCACTACCACTCAGACTTTAAATCCAGGTCCAGGTCCAGGCCGTTCCAATTCCAGGCTCAGACCTAGGTCCGGGTCCAGATCCTCAACTCTCCCCTCAACCCTCCCTTCAACCTTCCCCTCAACCCTCCCCTCAACACTACCCTCAACCCTCCCCTCAACCCTCCCCTCAACGCTCCCGTCTACACTCCTCTCAACCCTCCCCTCAGCTCTCCCCTCAACCCTCCCCTCAAACCTCTTTCCCTCGTCTCTCGAAATGTAGTCCTCGTAACTAATCCATCGTAATCCAAATTCCGACCAACATTACTTTGTTGTATACGTATACCACAAATTCATCGTAATCGGTTAACTCAGTCAAAAGTTATGCGAATTTTCAAACACTCAATTGGTACCATACCCGCTCCCGCTACCGCTCACGAATTCAGTCGAACACTTACACCCTACATTCTTCGCAGTGTATCGTCCAGGTCCAGGCCTAGGTCCAGGTGATCTCGGCTCGCGTGAACTACAGAATCACTCCCATTCCCACTCCCGCTCCAGCTTCAGCTTCCGCTACCGCTTCCGCTCTTGCTCCGGTCCCGCTCCCCTCCCGCTCCCGCTTCCGCTCCCACACCCACTCCCTTTTCCCACACCCACGTCCACGCCCACGCCCGAGCCCACGCCCACGCCCCCTCCCACTCCAATTCCCACCCGCAGCTCGAAATGTAATCCAAACTCATCGCAATCTGAATAGTACGGAAATACTATTATGTGCAAGATATTGCATACTAACCTTACCTACTAATGTATTTCAAAACTAAAAATGTCTATAACTTTTGATTGAGTTAGCCGATTGCGATAAAATAAAGCCTATATGTTACACCAAATTAAGCCCCATGTTTCTGTGAAAAGTCCATCAAAGTCCGATCAGTCGTTTTTAAGTGATGCGTGCACAAACTCACAGACAAACAGATAAACAGACAAACAGACAAAAATTTCAAAAATGTTGGAAATGTGTTCTGTTGCTTATCCTTAGACCCCCCAATTTTTTTTTTTGCAAATATTTTCAATGTACAGACACGCCAAGTTTACGATTTTATTTATTAGATGATTTTAAAATGTGCATCTGTTATCTAATTTAATAACCAATTAGTGTCAATCATGAAGGAAAACACTTTGAGATGAAACTGTGAGCTACGAAAAATTATTTTGCTTCATGGTATAAGGTGTAGGTTGCGCTAAATAACTATTCTGTATATCATTTGGCAGACCATTTACAAGTTTTGGCAATATATATCTGACATTTTTTATGCAACACATGTTGTTGACACTTAGGCCACATATTAGGCCATAATTACCTGCATATTTTTCCCAGTGGACTTAACGATTGAATTCTTTTTATGATTCCAGGTAGAATGCCACCCCTACCTAAGTCAACAGCGTCTGGAACAGTCTTGCAGTGAACGTGAAGTCAGACTGAGCTGCTTCGGGGTCCTCGGATCCAAGGGAACTCCTGAAGAGCTGAAGAGCCATCAATCTCCAGTCATTGACGATCCCCTAGTGAAAGTCATGGCTGCGGGGTTGAATGTCACACCGGCGCAGCTTCTTGTCAGGTAATCTCTTTTAATTTTATATTGCCCTAGTACATTTGTAGCGGTTGGGTGCGGAGGGAGAAGGACCGGGTGTGGTGGCGTTCATTGGGGAAGGCCTATGTCCAGCAATGGACTTCTGGGGGCTGCCATGATGATGACACATTAATACAATCTCACTGAAATTACCGATAGTAAAGCCGTGTGCTTAGAATAGGGCTACCCCCAGTCTTCCCGTGGGTGTCTATTAAGGGATTGCACCAAGGACAGGCAGCAGCACTCTCGTGTATATTAAGACCATTACTGCGATCACCAATCCTTCTGCCAAGCGTGGTGATTATGGCAAATTGCCCAAACGTTGCATTCTATTACCGCTCGGCCACGACCTTGCCGCTGCCAGCGGCAGCTAGGAGCGGGGCGGCGAGCGGCGAGAACAAATGTACAAAAATGTTAGCAGCACGCCACGAGGCGCCGCAATCAGCGGCCAACCCTCCGCCTGCCGAAACCGCGCCGCTCACCGCGCCGCGTTCCGCTAAGCCAAAAGTCGTGGCCGAGCGGTTAGGGAGGCTCATGTTCAATAGTGAAGGTAATTCGGCTGATGATGAAACAGAATAACTTGGTCCTTCGAGCCGTATTATACAGGTCCTTCGAACGAGATTAAACAAATTTTGATTATTATATTTTAAACAGCGTACGTCCACCGAGGAGACATATCATCATCATGGTGGACTCTTCACGCCTAGAAGACGGACCTTGGTACTTTACGGACATATAATATCTCTATTATACGTTTTTCTGCAATTATTGAACTACTAGCTGTTGTCCGCGACCTCATCCGCGTGGACAACTTCATCATCAGGGTATTCTTGTCTCCACTGCAGGAGCACAACCCTCTCTCATCTGCCGGAGGCAGACGGAGGATTTGGCCTACACTCCCCGCGCTGGCCAGACGGGTTGGGGAGGCCTGATTGATGTTTTATAATGTATTCCCTCAGTCGCCTTGTACGATATCCACGGGAAGAGTTGGAGTGGTCCTATTCTACTCTACCGGAAACCACACGGCACAACTTAACATCACAAATTAATATGCATTTCCCGTAGGAATGGGATGTTTTTTCGGGATAAAAACTATCCTATGTCCTATTCCAGGACCTAACCTATATGTGTGCCAAGTTTCATCACGATCCGTCCAGTGATTGAAGCGTGATTGAGTAACAACACATTTATAATATTAGTAGGATAGGATTCTTAATAATTATTATTATGATTACGCCCACAGATACCAGATCGAGAGCGGCCATAGCGTGGTGGTGAAGTCTTCCACTGCTGCCCACCTGTGGGACAACCTGCAAGCCATGGCCTTCAATATATCCTCAATAGAGCTGGACGCACTAAACGCTCTCAATAGAAACAAGCGCACATACACTTTCAAGGGGTGAGTGGGCCCATAACCTCAAAAATACCTTGTTGCGTTGGTAAAAAAGTTTTTTTTACGCTATTTCAATATAGCTCGAAAAAGCGCGAGATTTTTCTACAGAATATTGAATGCGTAGTTCCCTTGTCCAGTGATGATAAAGTTAAAATTAGAATTCATTTATCTGGACTATGTTCGTTTCAAATTTTATTCTAAACAATTGTTTTTTTTTTATTTTCAGGATGGGAGACACTCACAGAAACTATCCATTTAGGGCGCCATATTAAATAACTGCGGTAAATTTTACCTTTACCATGGTAAAAATGGTAGAGTCTATGTTGCTACCAGACTCATATACGTGTACATATACGTGTTTCATGCATCCAAGACAAATAGAGGAAACCTAAACCCGAATGGTCCTGAATGTAGTGTCATAAATAAAATAAAAATAAATAAATATGTCAGACATTCACACCGCTTATCCAGTCCCAAACTAGGCAGAGCCTGTGGTATGGTAACTAGATAACGGATACACATACTTAAATAAATATATGAACATCCAAGACTTGGGTACAAACATTCATATTCATCATACGAACATTTGCTCCTAGCGGGATTCGAACCCGAACATAGAGGATGTACAGCATGTCTGAAGCGACACCCAAAGAATTATGATGCTGCCTCAGACTAATAATAATATTTGGGTTTGCCACAGCATCACAGCCAACCCCTCTTCTGAGGCCGGAATGCTGTGCAATCTTTATAAACTACCAGCTGACCCGTGACCACTTCGTTGGACGTAAACATTTTCCCAATACCACGAGTCTTTTAATTTTTCGGGTTAATATATAGCCTATGACACTCACAAATAACGTAGCCTTCTATTGGTAAAATAATTTTCAAAATCAGTTCAGCAGATCTAGAGATTACACGCTACAACCTCACAAACTTTACCTCTTTATAATATTAAGTATAAGTATAGATAAGTAAAGTATAAGTTAGTGATAAGAATAAAATCCAATGTAACTTTCCTACAGGGGAAACACAGAAATCCTATCTAGATAGAATGGTAGTAGACGAGACACGCGTGCCAAGCATGTGCAATATGTTGCAGAAGCTATAAAACGCTTACTTGCTTCGTGTCGAGTTACAGTCGGGTAGACATCGACAAAAATGCCATACAGCGCGGTTTCTAACTGCATAACTGTATTTCCTAACTAGAAACGTGACGGCGAGTCAAAAAGCCTCCCCAACCCGTCTGGCCAGCGCGGGGAGTGTAGGCCAAATCCTCCGTCTGCCTCCGGCAGATGAGAGAGGGTTGTGCTCCTGCAGTGGAGACAAAAATTACCTGATGATGAGTCAAAAAGGGTGCGCGGCAAAATCGACACGCGCGAGACTGAAGTAAACAAAACAAGTGATGTACCCTTTCTACCTATATCCGTTCCGTGATCAGAAATGACTAAAGCCAGACACAGCTAGTGTGGTTTCCTGTAGAGTATAATAGGACCACTCCAACTCTACCCGTGGATGTCGTACAAGGCGACTGAGAGAATACATTATAAAACATCAATCAGGCCTCCCCAACCCGTCTGGCCAGCGCGGGGAGTCTGTCTTTCTCCGGCAGATGAGAGATGGTTGTGCTCCTGCAGTGGAAACAAAAATAACCTGATGATGATGATGACACAGAAATCCTGTCAAGATAGAGTGGTGAACTAGGCGCGACTCGCGTGGCAACAATTTGCAATATATTGCATAAACTGTCAAAAGCTTACTCATTTCGCACTGTCTCACGGTCAGGTAAATATAGACAAATAATCAGCAAAAATGCCATACTGCGCGGTTTCCAACTACATAACTGTATCTACTCACTAGAAACGTGACCGCAAAGCAATGAGGGTGCGCGGGAGGAACGTGCGGTGTCCGAAAATCTGCACGCGCGGAATGGAAGTAAATAAATGGCTAAAACCATTCTATCTTGATAATCCTATTCCGTGGCCCTACACTTAATAAAATTAACTTAATAACTAAATTAACTTAATTTTAAAAAATAACTTAATTTTCTAATAAGACACCCACATTCTTTACATTAGTTATGTCAGTTTATATTATAATTTTTTACTTGTATAATAGGTATTTATTGTGAGTTTTTTGCATTAATTTGATTTTGTAATTAGTAATTTTTGTCACATTTTAATTGTATGTGTACTTCAACTAATTTCAATGTTTGTAGATAAAGCCTGTTGTGTGCTTCACTCTAGCCCGGACGAAGTCGAATTTCAGTAATCTGACCCTGGCAGAATTTTGTACTAAATTTTCAGATTTTGTACTTATATAAGTACTTTAAAAGATGCGATCTTTTAAAGTATATAAGTTTGGTAAGTATATAGTCTGTATTACCACGTAAACTTTGCGGTCCACTTCGGAACACCATCTATTGTTTATTTTGTTTTCGAGACGCAAATGCGTTTGTTTCCATATGACTACTGATTTGTAATGAAATATATACATGTAATATTAAATAGTAATTTTGTTCGTTCCGCGACTGTATATTCCAAAAAAAAAACTCTCATTCCCTCTCTTTTTCTCCCTATTTCCGAGCTATCTGTCATCCATATGATGTTGTGATTGTGTTTTTAAATAGTAAATGCAATATTTAAAACATTAGTTTTTTAATTCCAATAAACATAATTTAAAACATACAATTATAACTCAAATATTTAATTATAAAGATTATTTTTAAATATATATATCGTACAGTTCACGACGCCCCACTCCTCTAAATAAAATAATATAATAATAATAATAATAAATATTTCAGATATTCACACCAATTATCCAGTCAACAACTAGGCAGAGCCTGTGGTATGGTTACTAGATAACGGACACACATACTTAAATAAATATATGAACATCCAAGACTTGGGTACAAACATTCATATTCATCATACGAACATTTGCCCCTAGCGGGATTCGGACCCGCAACCTCCGGCGTGGCAGTCCGAGAGCTACCTCGTTCCGCCACGGAGGTCGTCGGAAATCACTACCATTATTATTATGTGGATAATATGCGAGCAGCAATTTGCTGGTATGCCTATATCTGAACTGGTGTATTTATTTGGTTTGTCACTTGTAACACTGGTTTATGAAGAACTTGTCTAGTCTGTTTTTAAAAGTGTTCACTGAGCGGGCATCGATAACGTCCTGTAGTGCTATTCTCTAAAATACAAACTCGCGAGTCTCACTCAAGTGACTTCACTCGCATCGAAACCTAATCCATTGGCATTCTTTAAACATTCCAGAGCACTGTCGAAGTGAGGCGAACAAAGAACACTTCGATAGTGCTCTGGAATGTTTAAAGAATACAAATAACTTTATTGGTTCAAGAACATTAGGGTCCTTATACTAGACATATCTATGTAGATATATTATTACAAGCAGTAGCCTGGCTCCCAAACTAGGATTCCCTGTTCTATGTCTTTCATTGAAAAAGTGAACAAATCACATCAGTGAAACTCACATCGAAAACTAATGCCAATGGATTAGGTTACGATGTGAGTGAAGCCACTTGAGTGAGACTCGTGAGTTTGTATTTTAGAGAATAGCACCACTGCGGTAACTTGTTCCATCGCGACACTATTGTTGAGCGTGTTATGGTCATTTCATTGTACGCGTTATATTGTCACTGAGTTAGTTCTATCGTTACGCACTAATCATCAATGTGGGCATACGTGCACTAACATACTCACGTTCGGATTGACTCCCCGCGTCCCGCGCTCACCCCTCAAGAAAAGTACCGGGGCGTGACGTCGTGAACTGTACGATATATACATTAGATTACATGTTCTATACACAGTAAAAAAAACTTAGCGACCTTCTCTCGTATCTGGGCAGAGTAGTACAACACAGTGTTATTCTTTCTCTCGCGATATGTGCGTCCTGCTCGCGCACTGCGACGGTAGATACTACTCCGATTTAAAATCCCACGGATTTTTCGTAAACAAAGTTACTGTCAAATGTTGTAAACAAAGTTGTCAATGTCAAAGTGACATTTGAGGGGTTATTTTTTATTAAAAGTTTTACGGCCCTGGGAACAAGCCCTTTGTAGTCTGTCTATAACTTCCACTATTCTTTAGTTCATTCCCTTACCCGTTGATAGTAAGTGTTTAGTAAGATTTGAGATTAGGAAGTTTACTGCTTTAAGAAGAGCAGCTTATCACTACTAAACAACAAAGCCAGAAGTATAACATTATTAAAAAAAACATATACACAACTGTTATCCAAAAAACGCGGGAACAACCTCCACGGTAATTTTACATATTATTATAATATGTTTTACGGCTCTGGAAGCAAAGTCATTTTGAGCCAGTCGTATGTACTTTTCTCACTTCATTCAAGATTTTACCCAAATACACAACACATTGTTTTATATGTGCGCGGCACTCGCCACAAATGGATGCTCGCTGCCAAACTCTTCGGTTTCGATGATGGAGCAGCACTACCACACATTAATTAGTTCTTCCTTAACGTGACGTAGATTGTACACCGTATTCCTAATGTTGAATTCCTCTTGTTACTATTATATCTCTTCCAGCCACCTTACAGGGTGTGAGACCAGGCACCAAGAGCGAGGGGGGGGGGGGGGGGGGGGGGCAAAAATATCAACGTTAGTAAGGGAATTAACTAAAGAATAATGGAAGTTATAGACAGGCTATACAGGCCCGTTCCCAAGGCTATAAAACCTATATTTAAATACCCTGGGATTTTAAATCATGATATAATATGACACGCAAAAAAGATCCTTATAGCATGAATATTCTCTCTCACTCTCGCGCTCTCTCTCTCCCACTCTCTCTCACTCTCTCTCTCTCTCTCACACACTCTCTTAACCTAAATTCTTAAGCCATGAAACTCAAAACTCCATACAAAACTGTTTTATTTCCGCGCTCACGTAGACTTAGTTATGATGTCTCTGATGATTTAGGCTTGCTCGCTAGTCCTGAAATGATACACAAATATGTTTAATATTTAAGAAGAACTTAAGAAAGAAGACAAACATAATGCTCCCAGTTTCCAGAGTGGACGAAATTTGATACATAACAAACGATAATAATAATAGCCTTTTTATTTCCGATAATATTTACATTTAGTTGATGAATGAATCAAAAGAATATAAAGTAATTTTAAAAGTAATATGAAATAATTAATTTTAATAAATCAACAATCTGTATTTTCTTTCTTTCGACATAGGCCTCCTCCAGCAATTTGCACGCCTGCCTATCACTGAATGCATTATTGAACTAGATACGCACGATTTTATATTAATGGCTAATTTCGATGTTAACCGTCAATTTGATCAAAGACATATATTTGTCGTGTCTCCGGACCTCCTCTACCAATACTCCGGACATCCAGCATCAGACGATCAACACAAGACGATCCTCGGCGTAGATACAAAGGCTCTAAATGACATGGAATGTTTGACGAAGGCTCCTGTATCCATACATTTTACCCGGAGTGTATATCCATACTGGTGTGTTTATTGATTTAGAATAGGGTCACAAACTTCCCGCTGGTGTCGTCAATGCGACTAAGGGATTGCACCAGGGACGGGCAGGACCGTTCTCCTTGCCAAGCGTGGTGCTTATGTCAAATCCCCCAATAGACAGCCCACCAAAAGTGGCATTCTATTGGAGAGTCTTGTGTTTATCAGTTTTGCCTTGTGGATTCCGGTAGAGTAGAATAGGAGCACTCCAACTCTTCCCGTGGATGTCGCACAAGGCGACTAAGGGAATACATTATAAAACATCAATCAGGCCTCCCCAACCAGTCTGGCCAGCGCGGGGAGTGTAGGCCAAATCCTCCGGCAGATGAGGGAGGGTTGTGCTCCTGTAGTGGAGACAAAAATAACCTGATGATGATGATGATGAAATGTGTTCAGCAGTGGACGTGTTTCGGCTGAAGATACGTACTTGGTATACTGGTAATTACAGGCTTCTTCATGGTGTTGGGATTCACATGAGACGGTATCTTCGGTTTTGCCATCAACTTCCCTGGAAAACGTTATAAGCAGTAGTTTAACAGAGGGAATGGCTGACCTAGTGGTTCCTTTGCCTCGAACGACAGAGGTCGAGAGTTCCATTCAGACTAAGGACAGACTTACTAAGGTTACATTCGGTGAAAGTATATCAACGTCATATTTACTTATTTCTACAGGTCATACCATGAAGCAAAATAATTTATCGCACCTCATAAGTCACCTCAAAGTTTTTCCTTCATGACTGACACAAATTGATTATTAAATTTGTTGTGATAGATTTGAGATTTTAAGTAAAATTGAAGTAAGTAATATGAAAAGTAAGGTAATAAATTATATTGGATAGTTATCAGCCGGTCCAGCATCAGGCTTCTGGTTCAAGGACCGTTCGTTAACATAACACGTGGTGTCCAGTCGGATCCTATGAAGGGATGAATGAAACAAATATTGTTGTGGGGTTTTAACTGCCTCGAGAGGCTATAATTAAAAAATAATATAAAACATCTGTAAATCTAATTTTACAATGAAGAGTGCACTTTATGATTATGGCCAGAGAATAAGTTAATTATAAATAAGAAAACTCACCGGTACCGGATTTCATGATGATTCTACCTAACGTAAAATTAACATCGTCCATACACAAATACCGTGATTAAATTTAGCGCGGGGGTAGTTATTAGTCACACAATAAAGTTCGCTGTTTTGATATTCGTTGATTTTTATCACACGCTCGATGATACGATTCCGCTATGGAATCTGTTGGTTCACAACCGCAGAATGATGGACGTCCTCAGCATCTCGTGGAGACAAAAACGTGACGGAGATCACCGCATGGCGATCGGGTACACAATCTGTGCCGGGAACCTTTCGTCTGCTGTCCGATCGCGCTGTTGATGGCAGACCTCTCTTTTGGAACTTCAAACGTCTCTCGTCGGGAACATGTGGTCGGACATCTTCTTCCTTCACGTGGTTGCGATTCAAGATGGACGCTCCATTAAAAATAAGCTTCTTTTACTTTAAGTTATGAAATTACATGGCAAATGTATAGATCGTCAGACGCCTGAAGGGCATCGTTCTGACGGAATGAGTCGGTGGAGTTTGCTAGCCGAAATACTCAAGCCATGTCCCGAAAGTAAACCGGGAACTAAAATGATACGGGCGTATCGCGCGAAACTCCAATCCAGACTGTCGCGCTGTCGTTTTCATCGTAAAAAGATTTATTCCCTAGGTCGATGTCGACTGCCGACCTCCTTGTCTGATGGGAGTAAAAGACAGAGACAGCGAATGCCGATCTTTATCGATTGGCTTCGTGACGTCTCTCAGCTGTCATATGAAAATAGGAATTTACTCGCTTTTATAATTAAAAATTATGAAACTACAAAATGTTTCCAAAATCAAAATATATGTTTATCAGGTGAAAGGTAGCTATATGAAAAGCATGCCTACCAAATTTCGTTCCAAACGGAACGGTAGTTTAGGAGATACGAGCGAGAATAGTTTAATGCTATAATTTGCTCAATTCTACTATTAAATGATTTCATTGAAATCTAATAATGCGAGGTAAGCTGTAGGTAAGCATTACCGACAATGTTGGATGGTAATATCATGAGTTGTTGAACTGAAATGCCACAAATTACGATCTTGTAGTTTTTTGTATGTGATTTATTTATTCACATACCTTCAATTTATATTTTAATTTACTGAACTTATTTGTTAACTAAATGGTATTTTGATGATATAATGTTTTATTTATCAAGTTTAGTAGCGCTTCGCTACAATACCCCCTTTGTCAGAGGAAAACGCGTGACACAGTCAGCGTTTAGCAGCCCCTCCAATCAAGGGTAAAAAAATTTATTCAAACAAAAAAATTTATAATTGGTCAATGAATGTTTTTATATATATAATATAAATAATTATTAATAATAAAAATAACTGACAAAGCTTGTTATGATATCTTTTGTACTGCATGGATCCAACATAAAAATACAGCATAAGCCTCAAAAAATAAACCTGCTTCTATATAATCATGAACATACCCTTCACTGAAATCGGTAGATAGCCTGACAGACATACATACATCTATCATTCATTTCCTCTCATTCTTCTCTTTCATCTGTCCGTTATATCCGTTCAATGGAGTTGGTAATGTCATGCTTACCTTTCCTGAATTATTATTATTAGCCACAATATGGGTCTAATAATTTTTATCTTAAGCCTTTATATATCCATATAAATCGTACTTAATATTCGCCATTGTCAGGCTATGCCTTGAACTAACATGAGCACAGCAATTCAGTATAAGAAAAGAAGAAAGAAAAAAAAAACAGTGTATCTAAATAGAATACACCTACCGCACTACTATCCGTCGACCTATTTATGTCTGACATCTGTAGGCTAAAATGTGGTCTAAATAAAACCAATTAAAAAAATCCATTTAAATACTCATTGAGACCTACAGTGACAGTGCAGATGTTAGAGTGTCCTACATTAATATTAGAAGACTCGTTATCATATTACTGTCCCACTTGCTACTGGAGTTTGGATAAAAGATAAAATATATAAAAAAATGCATATACATATAATATATAACATTCAAAAACGACTTCACTACTATATATTGAATATTTCAAAATAGTATTGTAGTTCTGGTACAATGTTAAAAAATTTGTATGCCGCTCCGGCTATACTAAAAATATTCAGTTTTTATTTTAATGAAAAAAGTATGTGGGTTAGAAACTTCCCAATTTGTGTTCAAAGTTTACTAGGTTGTCTAGTTACTAGAACTGTTAATAGAACTTAAAAAATGATGTTTTAAAAAAAAAAATTATAACTTGAAATAAAACTATCAAAATTTGAATTTCCATCAAATTTGATGTTTAATCGATCGTCATTTGTTCCAACTCATAATATTGATAATATTTTCAATGTCCTGACCTAACAGGTATTAATGAAGATATTAAATGCAACCGTGCGAAATGCAATCGGTATGCAATGGTCATATTGACCGAATAATGTTTTTATGCCATGGGAAAATTTGGAAAATTTTGGAGCTGTGGACTCTCAACGAAAACAATAATAACAATAACAGCATAACCCCTTACAAATAAATTTCAGTTGCACATAATAGTTTACATTCAATAGAAAAGCATATTTAACATGGATAATATAAGTATATTTTTATAAGTTTCATTCTCCTCCTCAGAGATTCCGTGGAATAAAAATTACTGATTTTAAATAAGTTTAAATTGTAAAATATTAATTAGTATGATGACACACGTGTTATATTATATGTTCGGGCGCCATTGTTGTGATATATAAAGGTGTCCAATCGGTATGCAATGAAGGGATGAATGAAACACATTTAGAGGCTATGATTAAAAAAAATAAGAAAAAAATCTATTAAAATCTTATTTTACAATGAAGAGTGCACTTTATGATTATGGCCAGAGAATAAGTTAATTATAAATAAGAAAACTCACCGGTACCGGATTTCATGATGATTCTACCTAACGTAAAATTAACATCGTCCATACACAAATACCGTGATTAAATTTAGCGCGGGGGTAGTTATTAGTCACACAATAAAGTTCGCTGTTTTGATATTCGTTGATTTTTATCACACGCTCGATGATACGATTCCGCTATGGAATCTGTTGGTTCACAACCGCAGAATGATGGACGTCCTCAGCATCTCGTGGAGACAAAAACGTGACGGAGATCACCGCATGGCGATCGGGTACACAATCTGTGCCGGGAACCTTTCGTCTGCTGTCCGATCGCGCTGTTGATGGCAGACCTCTCTTTTGGAACTTCAAACGTCTCTCGTCGGGAACATGTGGTCGGACATCTTCTTCCTTCACGTGGTTGCGATTCAAGATGGACGCTCCATTAAAAATAAACTACTTATACTTTAAGTTATGAAATTACATGGCAAATGTATAAATCGTCAGACGCCTGAAGGGCATCGTTCTGACGGAATGAGTCGGTGGAGTTTGCTAGCCGAAATACTCAAGCCATGTCCCGAAAGTAAGCCGGGAACTAAAATGATACGGGCGTATCGCGCGAAACTCCAATCCAGACTGTCGCGCTGTCGTTTTCATCGTAAAAAGATTTATTCCCTAGGTCGATGTCGACTGCCGACCTCCTTGTCTGATGGGAGTAAAAGACAGAGACAGCGAATGCCGATCTTTATCGATTGGCTTCGTGACGTCTCTCAGCTGTCATATGAAAATAGGAATTTACTCGCTTTTATAATTAAAAATTATGAAACTACAAAATGTTTCCAAAATCAAAATATATGTTTATCAGGTGAAAGGTAGCTATATGAAAAGCATGCCTACCAAATTTCGTTCCAAACGGAACGGTAGTTTAGGAGATACGAGCGAGAATAGTTTAATGCTATAATTTGCTCAATTCTACTATTAAATGATTTCATTGAAATCTAATAATGCGAGGTAAGCTGTAGGTAAGCATTACCGACAATGTTGGATGGTAATATCATGAGTTGTTGAACTGAAATGCCACAAATTACGATCTTGTAGTTTTTTGTATGTGATTTATTTATTCACATACCTTCAATTTATATTTTAATTTACTGAACTTATTTGTTAACTAAATGGTATTTTGATGATATAATGTTTTATTTATCAAGTTTAGTAGCGCTTCGCTACAAATTAGAATTAGATAACAGATGCGCATTTTAAAATCATCTGTTGTCTAATCATCTGTTGACGACCTCCGAGGCGGAACGGGTAGCTCTCGGACTGCCACGCCGGAAGTTGCGGGTTCGATTCCCGCCAGGGGCAAATCAATAGGTAACATAAATATAATGCGTTCTGAAAGAATTCTTCGTAGCAATAAAATGCCTGCTTGACAAGCCAGGCGCACGGTCTCTTTTTGAAAATAGGTAGGCTCGGAGAGCTGGTGACCTCAGTGGGAAGTCGGTTGTACACCGCGGGACCCATTACTCGTATCGTTTTCGCGCACTTCACTAGGGTGTGGGTGATGGGGCGAAGCCTTTTCGCGTGCCGGGTGGAGTATGCGCGACAGTCACAATACAGTTTTTGAATGTAAAGGAACGTCTTTTAAGTAAATTGATACCGGTGTCAGGGGTTCCCGCTCTTCCAAGGCGGAAAGTTTTTATTAAATGTCTAAAATCTGATTGTTTTAGAATCTGAACTAACCTAAATATTAAAACTAGGAATTAGGGTGCATGCTCGTGTGTGTGTGAGAGGGGGGGGGGGGGAGAGAGATAGAGTGTATTATTTACTAATTATACTTACTTGGACTTATTCTTAATGGAACTTTCTTTATAAATGCTTGGGAAACCGAAGGCAATTTCTTCTGCGGTATTTTGGATATAATCTTTTTGGTGCCGCTATTGTTTTCTTTCTCAGTGTTGCTAGCTTTAATAACCTTAGTATTGCCTATGGTTGGAGCTTGATTAGTGGGTTTATTCAGAGTTTTTAATTGATTTTCTTTAATTTTTTGATTGTTTATTGGTTGTTTGTCATTTGTTAATTTATTTATTGGCTTCATTGTTTTCTCAGCATTTGGAGCTGGTGCATTATTCGGATTAGAAGGTTGTGTACTGGCAACTTTATCCTTACCAGTGTTTTTAGTTGGATTGTCATCATTTTTCTTACTTGCAACATTGTTTTTCCCTAAAATCTGCTTAGTAAGATTTGTTATATTACCGCTGGCAACCCTTTTCACGACTTTTTGAGTGGCATTTGAGCCAGAAACAACTTTTTTGATATCCTTTGCTCCATCGTTGGTTGTAATTTTTCCTGATGTTGTCTTTTTGGGCACCACTTTTGCAGTATTCGCTGTAGACTTTTTCATTATATGAAAATTCTTGACAGCGTTGGTTTCTGCAGGTTTAGTTTCTGTACGGGCAACATTTTCAGCTGTCACTGTATTATCTCCGCGTCCAGCGCTGTTATTCGTAACTTTAACATTTTCACTTACGCTCTCTTTAGCGCCTAAATTTTTTAATTTTTCTGCTGTTTTTACAGCAATTTTAACGTCTTTCTTTACTAATGTTTTAGTACTTTTAGATGGATTCTCAGTATCTTTATTAACAGACTTCAGTTTCTTGTTATTGTCTGCAATTTTTTTGATAACAGGTTTCATTACTTTAGCCTTAGTTGTACTATTGTTTGAGCTGGCAACACTTTTCTCAACAGTGTTGCCTGTAACCACATTATCTGTACATGCAGCAACACTTCTTTCAGTTATATCTTTCACTTTTTGCTGTTTAGTTTTATTACCTTCATCACTAGTTTTTAATCTCTTTTCACTATGCTTGTTATCTGTTTCATTTGATCTTTTAACCGATTTTCTATTAACAGCAACACTCACTTTGCATTTCTTAGTTGTTGCATCATTTTTTGAGCTTTCAACACTATTCTCAGCTGTGTTGCCAGTGGCGTCTGTTACAATTTGCTTGCCTGTTTCAGTAATTTTTTCAGCAGTTTTCAATCTTTTCTCACTACCCACATTATCATTGTCAATAGTTCTTTTAATAGCTTGAACTTTGTCATTATCAGCTGTATTCCCTTTGGTTTTGGGTTTAGTTTTCTTGGGCACTGACTTCGGAGGGGCCATAACCTCACTATCTTTCTTTTTCTTCTTCATCACTGGAGCTTCCGGCTCCTGATCGAGGGTCGTGCGTCTTTTATCCAGCTTCTGAGCGCACTCCGGGTCCGATGACATGCTGTCATGCAGTTCATGCGTAGGGCCTTCTGCTTCTAGACATATGCTGATTATTTTTGATAGCAGAAGCGTCCGTTCGTCTGTTTCCACGTCGGGGTCGGATAGTTGTCTGTGAACTTGTGTTATTCTCTTTATGTAGGATTCATCTGAAAGTCAGTAAAATTAATATTAGTTAGACACTAGCTGTTGCCCTGCGGATTTCAATATTTCACGCCTTTTGTTCACCACCGCTGCGGTCTGCCGCAAAACATGGAAGAAGCACATTGCCTATACGTATGTCTCGCTCTGACTTCCCGCGACATTCCTATAACTGTCTCTGTTCTTCAAATTTTGCATGTTTACCGCATATATGACCGCCTCGTTGGCCTAGTGGTTTGGTCATTGGACTCGAGCGCCAGAGGTCGTGGGTTCCATTCCCACTGGGGGCAGACAACTTTGCACAATTTGTACAAACTGGTACCAGTCTAAATACCTCTGTAACAAATCACTACAGTCATTTTGTTACATCTGTATAGATATTCAATAAAGTCACAGGCAGCGGATAATGTATCTGTTTCTTTTGACATCATAGACCTTTTGACGTCCACTGCTGGACAAAGGCCATACCAATGTGCGTCACCACAATGGACACGCACATTGGACACTGACGTCGAACGAAAAAGGAACGAAAGTCGCTCAGCGGGCTATGGATAGAGCTATGCTCGGAGTTTCTCTAAAGGACAGGATCCGAAATGAGGTGAATGCCAGAGAACTAGTCTTCGATATGGCTCAAAAAGTTAGTACGTTGAAGTGGCGGTGCGCTGGTCACATCTGTCGGAGAATCGATTACCGCTAGATTGTGTGGAGACCGCGATTGGGGAGACTGGGTAGTGGGGGACGGGCGGTCTAGCTAATTATAGGCAGGGCGAGGCGGCTGGCAGTGACTGGATGAGAAGAATCGGATTCAGTGGCGCACCTTGTTAAAGGCCTGTGTCCGGCAGTGGACTCTTTTAGGCTGATGATAGAGCCGTTGTAGCTGGTTGGTTGTGCACTCGCCTCACGTTCATGAGGTCGTGAGTTTAAACCCCGCCCGTACCAATGAGTTTTACGAAACTTAAATACGGTTATTTATAATACCACAGGCTTTTCGGTGAAGGAAAACATCGTAAGGAAACCTACATATGCCGAAGAAGAAATTCTGAGTATGTGAAGTCCACCAAATCGGCTTGGGGCACCGTTGGTGGTCAGGGGTTTGGCACAAAAGATCCTGAAGGGTCGAAGTGTCGCCAGGTCTTCCTGGCCCCCTGAGAAGATAAGATAAAGATAAGGCTGATGATGATGACGATCGTTTACGACGGCTCGCCCCACTCCTCTAAATCGCTTACATTTTATTGCATACGTTATACTTTTACTGTGTCAGTTCTATCGTTACGCACTAATCATCAATGTGGGCATACGTACATTAACTTACAGACGTTCCAATTAACTCCCCGAGTAGAAAAACGAATGAAAATATGGTGTTTTCTTAAACATTCCCTAAGGACAAGTATTTTATAGTAATCCAAAATGTCGACAGTTATCGGAGAATTATGTAAACTATCCGCACCACGATGACGTTCCATCCCTATGAAGATTCTATTAGAGCCGAGAGACGTTTGAGGTCTGCAATAATGAGGTGTGGTTTCTGCCGTGTGGTTTTCAGTAGAGTAGAATAGGACCACTCCAACTCTTCCCATGGACGTCGTACAAGGCGACTATGGGAATTACATTATAAAACATCAATCAGGCCTCCCCAACCCGTCTGGCCAGCGCGGAGAGTGTATGCCCTAATCCTCCGTCTGCCTCCGGCAGATGAGAGAGGGTTGTGCTCCTGCAGTGGAGACAAAATAACCTGATGATGATGAATAATGAGGTACTCACCCATGTACTCGAGGTCAAACACCATGCGGTGGTGGAACGGCAGCACCGGGGACCACCGGTTCTGGAGAGTCCACTGCAGCGTCAGCAGGTCGGCACACTTGATGAGGTACCCGCCTTCTGGCTGTGGGATGGAATTCCATACAAAGTCTCTTAATAATATATACAACTAGCTAAGGAGCTGCATGAAAAGGCTGATGAATTTGAGTGAGGCTAGTTAGGGTGTGTCAGGATCGAGCAACGTGGCTATCCATCGTCTCTGCATACCCCTCTGGGACCAAGGCGAGAGCATTATGTAGTATGTAAAATTATCTTTTGCCCGCGACTTCGTCCGCGTAGGTTTCGATATTTACACATCTTGAATTTCAAAATAGATGTCATTTCTGGTTTTCCATAGAAATGAGGTGTTCTTTCGAGATAAAAACTATCCTATGTCCTATTCCAGGTTCTAACCTATATGTGTCCAAGTTTCATCCCGGTCCGTCCAGTGGTTGAAGCGTGATTGAGTAACAAACATCCAAACTTTCGCATTTATAATAATAATTGGATACATATACTTGTCTTATCCCAAACTAGTATTTTCTGCTGTGCTATGGGAATTAAAGAAGGATAGGACAATTCACAAATATAACATCCAGACTAAGACCAACTTGTACATAAATGAATTTTCTAAACAATGAAATTGGTGGGCCCTCTGACAATTAATTTAATTTGTGATAATTTAATACCAAGTGTATTTTTAAATTTTTATTTTAACATTATATGCTGACATAGATAGTATGTTATATACTATACATTATTTGAATTGTTGACATTGTAATTAATTTTTTTTGTACATTATTTTATTTTATGACGATCCCTTTTACCATATTAGAATGACATATAAAATTGAATTTTTAAAATGTAAAAGTGAAATAAATAATTCTTATCCAATCTAATCTACAAAGTTGCCTGGCCCAGTTGAAATCGAACCCAGATCCTCTGGCGCTCGAGTCCTATGACCAAGACCCTAGCCGTCATGCACGCTGCCCCTCCCTGATGGAATCCCGTAGTCGCCTTGACGAGACCTATGGGAGGATTCGTTGTGGTCGTATTTTAAGTCGGGAAACACACGGCATTATTAATAACTAGCTGTTGCTCGCGACTTCGTCCGAGTGGACAACTTAACATTATTATTATTATTACATTTCAAGTACCACTAAACAGCAACTGTTTGTGGTGGTACTGGTCACAAATTATTATGTATTTCCCGTAGGAATGCAATGTTTTTTCGGGATAAAAACTTATTCTATGTCCTGTTCCAGGGCCTAACCTATGTGTGCCAAGTTTCATCACGATGGTTCACTATTATGGCTATAATGGCTTACACATAAGATATAGATATATACTGTGGCGGGCTTTTTTGTAGGACTATTTAACATAAACATTTCCATCGTACATGTGTAACTCTAGCGGTGTTGGCAGCGCACGCCAGAATAGCTCGCAGATGGTAGATTTTTTCCTACTTACTTGATATTTTGGACAATTCCCAGAATATCTTTATAAATTGTGGCCTATGTGTTATTCTGATGTATAAGCTATATTATTGTAAAGTTTCATTAAAATCCATTCAGTAGGTTTTACGTGAAAGAGTAACAAACATCCATCCATACTTACAACCTTTCGCGTTTATAATATAAGTAGGATTATAGGCAACGACAAAACTTACCAAAGGTTCCATGTGGAGAGTACCTGCGAACTTGTCCGCCAGCCGCGCCAGCGTTGTTCGCCGCGAGCGGTGCGCCGCCGAGTAGCTCCGTAGCACCTACACATTATTACTATTATTCGAGTTGGGGCTATTTCAAGGTCTCAGTCTAGACCTTGTATCACTGCGACCATTTCTGGTCTATCGTGGTCGCCACCATACTACAGTTCCGTATTAAGCCTTGCAGCAGTTAGAAACTGCACAATGAGCTGAGTTGTTTTACTTCGTCAGGGCGAAGCAAGTAGTTACCCAGGTGTGTACTTCTTTTACGCATCAGTAGTCCACACTCGCACAGGAGGTGTATGGGGGTTTCCTCTGCTTCCTCACAGAGCTTGCACTCTTCTGTGGTTCGGAGCTTGAGGTTGAACATGTGTTTGTTCAGGCCACAATGTCCTGTGAGAGCTCTCACTACTATGCGTAAGTTGTTCCTGCTAAGCGCTAAAGCTTCAGACTTACGATTGTAAGCCTTGATTAGTGCTTTGGAGTGGTTCATCCCTGGCGTGCAATTCCAGTGATTGATGGATTGCTCTAGGCAAAGGTTTCTGAGCCTTAGGCATGCCAGGCTTATTGGAACGCCACAGCATGCTTCTGGACAGCATAGCTAGGTCTGGCGGTTATAACAGACTATTATAGGCTGTTATGTATGTTACTCACCTCAACAGCATCGCTGGGGCGAGTGAGCGCCGATAGTACAGACTTGGATAGCTCGGCTTCATGGGCTGACTTGGTCAGCTTCACTTTCATGGAGTGAAAGGTATTTGGGGCAAACTCGCGTACCTAAAAAGTTTGTTCGTAATAAGTATTACCTATGTTACTAACTTATATTCTATGTGTAGATATCCGACTCCCAATTCCCCCTGCTACCATAACTTTAGGGATTAAGTAAATGATCAAATGCTGTATTAAAAATGTCTCTGACCTAAAACGATATCTATGTACTACTAGATCATCATTATCATCATCATAAGGTTAATTTTGTCTCCAATGCAGGAACACAACCCTCTCTCATATGCCGGAGACAAACGGAGGATTTGGCCTGCACTCCCCACGCTGGCCAGACGGGTTGGGGAGGCCTGGTTGATGTTTTATAATGTATTCCCTCAGTCGCCTTGTACGACATCCACGGGAAGATTTGAAGTGGTCCAATTCTACTCTACCGGAAACCACACTACTAGATGGAGCGCTCCAAATAATACGCTCTGTTCCACGCAACTGAGGCTCCCGGAGCCGCAACTTGTTCATATCTACTTTGACACTTGTGCAGCTACTAAGCAGAACATTTAATTATTTACTAAATTGACGCTATTTACCCGTTTCGTCAATATTTAGTAGCTCCGGGGGATTCAGTTGTGTGGAACAGAGCGTTTGTTTGTAGCGTTCCATCTAGTAGTACATAGATATCGTTGCTGACCTATGAGAGAGGAAAAAGGAGTGCAGAACAATCTAAATCAATGTAAATTTTTTTAATAACGTAATTTTATAGACTTAAGATATTTGTAACAATAATCTGCAATACTGATCATGCTGTGTATATATTTCATTCCAGATTAATAGTCCTATGAAAACCAACGCTATTTACGTCTCGGTAACATATACATGAAAGGGTCACCAGCAGCAAAAACAGGTTTGTATTACCATGTAAACTTTGCAGTCCACTTAGGAACACCATCTATTGTGTATTTTGTTTTCGAGACGCAAATGCGTTTGTTTTCATAGGACTATTAATCTGGAATGAAATATACATAGTTTGGGTCGCCGTCCAAAATCAAAACTTTGTTAAAATTGAAATGAAATTAAATAGTTTATGTCTTATATATACAATACAGCTAGAAACTAAATAAGTGCAGCATTTACATTACTTAAAGTAAATTGCTTACATTAAACCATATATATACCAAGTGGTGCCAGAACATACTCGTAGTGCGCTGATATCCATGCTAGGCGAGCCTGTGTTAGAAACGCCAGCGCCCTCCGGAAGCTAGGTTGTTGCATTTACGTACATGATAACTAAATAATAATATAAATTTATGTCCTATATTACTAGTAAGTCATTTAAGTGCACTATGTAAGTGCACCTAATACTAATATACCCCCACTATGGACCCATTTTGCAGCCTGTGGCTGCATATTTCGCAAGTGTGCTAGTTGGGAGATCAACCCGACAAAAGCAGCCGGAGAATTTCTTTGTATACCATGTATTATGACGTTGATACTAACAGCCTTGTGCGTGTGGAATGTGATGCAGAAGCACACAAGATCTATGCGGCAATCTGCTGTCACCTCGCGCCATACGCCTAGCTCCGTCACTGGGCATTGTCTGGAATTGAATAATCTTTTTTAAGAAACGAATCCTGCTTCTTTATTTTAAGGAACTGGGCGATAATTTGGCTTGTTAAGCAAAGTAATTTTTTTTATTTACAAACACAACATTTAAATAAAATAAAATAAATAAAATAAAAATAGCCTTTATTAACTGACATAATGCAATAGTAAATTTTAAGATTTATAGCTAAATCGGTTGGTTGTTTCATCAACAACCTTGTGGTCACGGTCAGGCTGTCCTAGGACATAGGCCTCCTCCAAATGTCGCCATTGGCAACGCTGCTTGGACGCTCTGCGCCATCCACCAGGCAGGTCGTCTTCCCATCTTTTTGTTGGTCTTCCTTTTCGCCTTTTCCCATCTCTGGGGTACCACTCAGTAATGTCCTTGGTCCATTTATCTTTAGTCGTCCTCATCATATGACCACACCAGCGCCACTTAAGCTGTCGGATTTTCTTAGTCGCATCTGTTATTTTGGTCAACTGTCTAATCTTGGAAAGCCTCCATTTGTCTCTCAATTTGATCCCCAGCATGCTCCTCTCCATCCCATGTTGACATGTTTTTAATTTTTGGGCCTGAGTTTTGGTAAGAGACACACAACATTTACACAACTTTAAATAGTAATGTTATTGATTCCCCCTCAGTGAACACTTTTAATAAGTTCTACCACTAGACTAGACAAGTTCTTCATAAACCAGTGTTACAAGTGACAATTCAAAGACTTAAATACACCAGTTCAGATATAGGCATACCAGCATATTGTTGCTCACCTATTATCCCCATAATAATAATAATTTAATTAATTCTTAAACTCAAAGTCAAAATCATTTATTGCATATGAGTACACTTGGTACATTTATACACGTCATTATTTTTTTATCGACTACCGCTTCCTAGGTCTGAACTCGAATGCTGAGAGTTAATCACCAGCTGCATCTAGTAAACAGGGAGAAGCCTAATTGCAATAGAATCAAGGAATCTGAGTCGAAATTCTTACCCATCTATTACAGGATTTTCCACCATAATATTGACTTCAGACCCTAAGATCTCCAAGCTTGTCAGCTCCTGCGTAGCTTGCAGACATGTTTTCAGCATCGACTTCTTATGTTTCAGCTGAGATATAGACAGGCCGCTATCTGTGGTGACCGTAAACTCTGTGTCGGAGTCTGAACTGAAATTTATAAAGAAATGAGTAATATTATATATTCTTCATTGCACATTTTAAAACAAATACAGTTATAAAACTCTGTGTACAAAGAAGAGCTTCTTCTCTTAAAGAGATCACTTTCAGCCAATATTACAGGTTGTGAGACAAGGCAATATTCATGAAGGGGGCAAAATAGATGCTTAAACTACATAACTAAGTATAAGAGTTGCAGTGATTGTTGTTGGGGAGAATAAACAGTACGGAATTACGGGATCACGTTCAAAGCTCTGTAAGTCAAAGGACATAAGCTTATAAGGATCCAATGTTCACCTAAACCCTAAAAGTATTAAGGAACAGGCTTGTATCCAGATGGAACAATCTGCCACATCAACACACATGTTTAAGAACAGACTAGACAATTTCCAAGTCGATTACTGATATAGAAGTACCAGCAATAAGCAGCTTCTTTTCTGAAATATTGTACGAAAGATAAAACAAAAAAAATCACAGAATACGCGCATTAGGTATGACATATTGCTATTTTCATGGTACCCTCTTTAAGCCATGATTTTATAAAATACTGGGGGTACTATGGAAAAAAAATTAAGAGTGTACAAAAGGGGGTGTTATATATATAATACTAGGTTTTGCCCGCGACTTCGCGTAGGTTTTGATATTTACACATCTCCACTGCTTTTAACGATTAATTTGATTTTATTATTATTATTGCACCAGATAATCGCAAGAATCGCAAGAACTGGAACCGTTGCAAAGAACTTGTATGTTGCTGTAGGTAACCTACAAGTTCTTCGCATTTCGCTGTAACGTCCGGCGAGCGCCAGTCTGTACACAATGAAATAGAGCTTACCTATCATCATATTCGAAGGCAGATTCGATGTAAGCGCGACCGTCTTCTATTCTTTTCTCACAATACTTAATTTCCTGCAGAAGCTTATTTTTCTGAGCCAATAACGCTTTTTTCCTTTCACTTATAATATTGCTCAACATTCTTAAATGTTTTAAAAGAAACAGCAAGCAGCAAATCGGACAACAAAACAAACGATATTTTTTCAAAAGTTAACTTTTTTATAAATGTGCTGCCAGGAATAAAGAACTATTTACCCATAGGCGAAATATATTTTCATTAATAAATAAAACACGCACTTCTTTACAAGTATTCTATGTCTTTACACACGGAATGGCATAATTTGTACGTCACAGTAAAGTGCTACTTTGTTTTCTATTTGGGCTAGATTTAAATATTGTATTTATCATTCCTTGTTCTTGGTTAAAAAAAACTTTCGTTATAAAATCCGTGCCATGTGAAGCGACCCTGTTAAATGCAATGTTCGGATACACGCCTAAATACGGAATAACTACCGTTATAACGACAACGTTTCGAGTTCTTGCGCTAACTTCACTATTATATTGAATGTCCCTTAGAATATACTACTTTTAGTCTGAGGAGTCTCCTATTATTAAAAGTCAGACTTATAAAGCAATGTGTGTATTTAATACTAATCAAGTTACTTAAATACATACATCATACATACATACATACATACATACATACATACAATATAATGTCGAAAATAAAATAAAAAAGAATGTTGATTCAGTTTTAATTCATTCATTACGCGTTTAATTACGGATTTCGCTTAGAAATGAGACTAACATATGCCGCAAAAAAATACAAAAGACAGAATTTTCGATTGGACGATTTGATCGAGCTATCGACCGGCAACAATAAATATACATCGATATGCTCAACATCTTTAGCTATATTTCTTAGCAATGTAAAATTAAATAATATTGACAAAGAGGATATACCTAATTGGAATAATGAAGTATACTTGCAGGGAGCAACTCCCAGCAACTCTACTGCAGCAACTTATATAACAGCGAACACCTCTATTTCAGCTAACGTTATTGTGAAATGCTATATCGTGGCTATATCCGAACAAAGTTTCTGAGCTGTCAAAACTAATTGCCTTGCTATACAGACCTAATCATTTTAATTACTAAAAGAAAACATTTAAATTAATTGCAATATGTGAAATTATCTGGTGCAATAATAAATAGCGGCATAATATTATAATTCTAGCCTAACTTAGTGCTTAAGTAGCGAGATTCCAATAAGAAATTTTCACTTAATACTTTTACAACACAATTGCAGTTTTCTTAATAATTAAAACGTAAATATGTTCTCGTGAGTTCATAGTTCAAGTTTTTACACGTGACGAGTGTTTAATAACTGTTATTAGGTATAAACTGGACGTTATTAGTTGTGTATACAATTAACTGGTGGTGATAATTTTTCTCACGGTGTGGAGTCAAGACTGAAAAATGGGGCAGACAGGCAGTGCAATGCCGGGTAAGTAGATCTAATTTGTATTCCAAACATACTCTTAAACGTTCTAACTGGAATCTAATGAGAAAACATGCAGCTTCCTCTTTCTAACCTGTTTGTTTGATAAGATTTGAGAATTCGGTCAGTGTTGATAAGAAGACTATCAATAGGATGCAGTGTATTGAATAAAGGGTATTATGGAGATAAGGCTAAGCATTTTTTTAGGTTGCAAGAAAGTAAACCGTGTTAATTTGCTTAGTTAAGACATTTTTTGATGGAGCAAATAGGACTATATGAATAAGCTTTGAAAATATCGAATAATCACCAGAGTTGGGGTGCTACGAAATTTTGATTATGCTTCTCTCGCTCCTGCACTGTTACATTCTCATTTTTATAATATTTTTTTATAAATATTACATAAACTACATATAAGCACTTGTCTAATCCCAAACTAGGATGTTCTCCTGTGCTATGGAAATTAAACAAGGATAGGACAATTCACAAATAGAACATGCAGACTGTGACCAACTTGTGCAAATTGTGCAAAATTTGTCTGTTCCCAGTGGGAATCGATGGTAATTACTGCTCTTAACACACCCTGATGATACCATAAATTATACGTTTTATATAGGATTAAACATATCAACCCATATAGTAGTTTTGCTTCCAGTTCAATCCATCAGTTCAGTTCCTGACATGAAATCCATCTTGAGTCTCAATTCCATCCACAGAGCAAGCACAAAAAGACTTGTTATTGACAACTCAATCTAACAGCCTTGTCGGCCATAACACATTCAACAACAGGGTCGTGAGCACATAGAACTATTAACCATTTGACATTATCAATGCCCCCTCAGTAAACACTTAAAAAAGATAAGTTCTTCATAAACTAATGTCACAACTCAAAGAACTAAATACAACAGTTCAGATACAGGCATACCAGCAATTTGCTGCTCACTTATTATCCCATAATAATAATAGATAGAAAGACATTTATTAATAATATAATAATAAATATGTCAGACATTCACACCAATTATCCAGTCCCAAACTAGGCAGAGCCTGTGCTATGGTTACTAGATAACGGATAGACATACTTAAATAAATATATAAACATCCAAGACTTGGGTACAAACATTCATATTCATCATACAAACATTTGCCCCTAGCGGGATTCGAACTCGGCGTGGCAGTCCGAGAGCTACCCGTTCCGCCACGGAGGTCGTCTGTCGTATTCACTGACACAACATAAATTCAAGAGCAAGTAGGAAACATACATTTCTTGGACAAAACATAACATAACACTTAGCAGGCACCCAACGAGACAGAACTTCTACTGTTTACACATCTACATTGGGAGCCCACAAAGGCCCAGATTTCCTCAGTGTAATAATCAATTACCCTTAGGAAATGTTGAGTAACTGCAGGAAAAGTTAGTTTTAAACTACCCTTAAGAAGAGACATCTAATAGCAGCTTTCAAGATACAAATTATCACTATAAAAGACATGAACGTTGCAAGGACATCATCTGCGAATAAGCTAGCACTAACTGTAAACTTCAATGTCACATTTCACTGCATGCTGAAGGCTCATGTGATGAGAATATCTTACTATGCTATCCTACTAATATTATAAATGCGAAAGTTTGGATATTTGGATATTTGTTACGCTGCTGCCCATCCCTGGTGCAATCCCTTAGTCGCCTTGACGACATCCACGGGAAAGATAGGGGTGGCCCTATTCTAAGTCGGGAACCACGCGGCATCCTCGAACTTACTGCTCTATTAATATATCCCCATTGTTGGGAAAGTCTTGTACAGATCATCCTACTTCCTACTAATATTATAAATGCGAAAGTTTGGATATTTGGATGTTTGTTTGTTACTCAATCACGCTTCAACCGCTGGACGGATCGTGATGAAACTTGCCACACACATAGGTTAGGTCCTAGAATAGGACATAGGATAGTTTTTATCCCGATAAAATGTCCCATTCCTATGGGAAAATATAATAATTTGTGATTTCCCTATTGACATTAGGTTATGTTATTGTACACCTGGTGATATGTATTTAATAAATAATTAATAATAAAAAAAAATGCTGAACAATGCGAGTTGTTGAATCCTGGAACAAGCTCCCAGATGATGTGGCATTGAAAAAATCATTCAAGAATCGCCTTGACAACAAGCTTAAAACTAACACATTAAATAACTATTGTAATGTCAGACTTCTTGTTCTATATTGGACATAATGTAAATGAAACCACTTATGGACTTACATCATCAGCCTGAAATAGTCCACTGCTGGACATAGGCCTCTTCCAAGGTGCGCCACTGAACTCAATCTTTTGTTGTTCTCATCCACTCACTGCTTGTCGCCATACGCAGATTGTCGCTCCATCTAGCCAGTGGGCATCCCACAGTCGCAGTCTCCAATCGACAACTCGTATACCGCAAGGACTAAACAAAACTGTGAAATAAACATACCTATATCAGGATATTGTGGATGTTGTACAAGGCGACTGAGGGAATACATTATAAAACATCAATCAGGCCTCCCCAACCCGTCTGGCCAGCGCGGGGAGTGTAGGCCAAATCCTACGTCTGTCTCCGGCAGATGAGAGAGGGTTGTGCTCCTGCAGTGGAGACAAAAATAACCTGATGATGATGATATCAGGATATTTGCTGCTCATCTGTAACCAGGGCCCATTTCATGGCAAAAAGTTTATGTCATAGGTATTGGCCTATTGTGATATATCAACTTTTCAAACTTATCAATATTATTGTCAACAGGTAGGTAGGTAGAATAGCTCTCTGATTGGAAATAAAAACTAGGCAGCTGAATAACCATACTACACGGTGGACTACAGAATCCGCTCCCCTTTCCACTTCCACTCCCCCTCAGACTCTCAATCCCAATCCCACACCCACGCTCACGCTCACTACAGCTCCAAATGTAGTCCTAAATCATCGTAATCTGAATTACACCGAACATTATAATTATACATCATTGTTACATTGCATACCTACCTACTAATGTATTTCAAAACTAAAAATTCCCGTAACTTTTGATTGAGTAAGCCGATTACGATGAAATAAAGACTAAATGTTACTCCCTATGTTTCTGTGAAAAGTGCATCAAAATCAGTTCAGTAGTGTTTACGTGATGCGTGCACAAACTAACAGAGAAAAATTCAAAAAATTATCGACATGTGTTCTATTAATTATCCTTAGACCCCCCCTTTTTGGCAATATTTTCAATGTACAGACACACAAAGTGAACGTTTTTATTCATTAGATTTAAACGTCCATACTAAAAATTATAACATAGTAAATTTGAGGAGACAAAATGGAAACAAAATAAAGAGAGGACTGTGGACATGAACAGCTAGGAACAAAAAGCAGCGGAAAGACTTGTAGAAAGCCTTTGTCGCAAGACAAACTACAAACAGAGTTATAGCGTAAATCTACGTATAAATTAATCGACAAGCAATTAATGGTTTTCATTACGAACACAATGAAATAAAGATATAGGCAGGGGACTTGGTTGTGGTAGTTGCCTGTCCGGTGCTGTCCAGACGAGTCGAGGGTATGCGGTACCGGCTTACACAGTTATCGCTGCTACAATCACACTATCCTTCCGTAACAGCGGTATCCCATACCTACCTATACTCCTTACACATACCCCCATCTCCTGTCTCCCTCACCCTGTCAATACCTTGGGTATGCCCTGGCGATGGATGCGTGTCCAGGGGCTAGCCTGGTCGTAAGCGTGCCGAAATCCTTGATCTTAGCGAACTCTGGGCACTAATAGCCTTACCGAATCATGCGGGGCTCTGACGAGGTGGACAATTATTTCCCTAGCTAACCGTGGTACCACAATGTGTCTCAACACCGAGGCGGCGATGTTGTTCGCCACAGATCACGCCAAGTGGTATCACGAGGTGAAAAGCGGGTGAAGGAAAGTCGCTCAGCGACGTTGTCAGGATCGCGCAAAGTGGCGATGCATCGTCTCTGCCTACCCCTCTGGGACCAAGGCGTGAGTATTATGTATGTATGTAAAATAGAGATGGATGTGCATATGTATGAATATAAAATCTACACTAACCTACATCTACACTATATTATAATATATAATAATATTATAAAGAGGAAAGATTTGTATGTTTGTAACGAATAAACTCAAAAACTACTAGACCGATTTCGAAAATTCTTTCATTATTAGAATGCTACATCATCCCTGAGTTTATAGGCTGTATTTATTACTATAAAAAATTAGGGATCCCTACTATAACTTTAATAATGTAACCCGAGGTGTAAAAAAATTAGCCATAAAATGTCTTTCATCGCATGTGGGAGTGGGAGTGGGAGTGGGAGTGGGAGCGGGAGCGGGAGCGGGAGCGGGAGCGGGAGCGGGAGCGGGAGCGGGAGCGGGAGCGGGAGCGGGAGCGGGAGCGGGAGCGGGAGCGGGAGCGGGAGCGGAAGTGGGAAGGGGAGCGGATTCTGTAGTCCACGCGAGCGGAGCCGCAGGCATAGCTATATACTATCAAGTACACCCCCTCTCGTCTACAAACAAATTAAATGCGGACGAAACCGTTTGTTCGAGCTAGTACCTTAATAAATTGCGAACAGCTGACTATCAGCTGTTGTGCAAGTTCTACCTGACATTCTTTTTTTTTAATTGCCGCACGTGTGTCTGTAATTTCTATAGGTCTTTATGCAAAATGGACATTTAAGTACGACTGTCGAAAATCAACCCTAAAGTGTAAACATTTAATGTTGAAAGCTGTATGCGTTTAGTGACAAAAGTTAGAGGTTTACAAAAAGATTTTTTTAAGTGGTGAAATTGCATGAATCTTTTGGTACCTGGCCATTTTTTTGAATCAGCTGATGTGCAGTGACAAAGGTAGTGGGTTCAAACACGCATCGATCATATGATTTTTCTCACGAAAAACTTTGGAATAGTTCTTGCTTACTCATTATTTGTTCGAAGTACCTGTTTAAAAAAAAGTAGAGAAGGGTATATTGCGTCGGTTTGGACATTTAGAGCGTATGAGTGAAAGAAGAGCGACAAAAGAGGTTCACAGCGCGAATGTGGAAGGAACTACAGCTAGAGGTCGTCCTAGGAGGACGGTCCAGGATCACATTGGTGACGTCTTCAAAAAGGTTGGAATAGCACCATATTATCTAATAAATAAAATCGTAAACATCGCGTGTCTGTACATTGAAGATATTTGCAAAAAAAAAATTGAGGTGTCTAAGGATAAGTAATAGAACACATTTTAATCATTTTTGGAATTTTTGTCTGTTTGTCTGTGAGTTTGTGCACGCATCACTTAAAAGCTACTGAACGGATTGTGATGATCTTTTCACAGAAACATGGGGCTTAACTTAACTTAACATTTAGTCCTTATTTCATCGCAATCGGCTAACTCAATCAAAAGTTATAGACATTTTTAGTTTTCAAATACATTAGTAGGTAAGGTTAGTATGCAATATATTGCACATAATAGTATTTCCGTACTATTCGGATTACGATGAGTTTGGACTACATTTGGAGTTGGTAGTGGGAATAAACGTGGGCGTGGGAAAAGAGGAGTCGGAGCGGGAACGGGAGCGGGATTGAGAGTCTGAGTGCAAGTGGGATAGGGAGCGAAAGTGGGAATGGGTGCGGAACCTGTAGTCCACGCGAGCGGAGCCGCGGGCACAGCTAGTACTTAGTAATGCAGGCGTTAGTGCTCGTCATATGTACAGAAATATGTTGTCAAAGTGATCAGACTCAACTTTCGCTGACAGTACATATTGTAAACGGGGCGCAGTGCTCACACGTGCGCTCTAATCCGACTAAGGGATTGCACCAGGGATGGGCAGCAGCGTTCTCATGTATATATTAAGATCAAAGGTTGAAAGCGATAAGGCCGCCGTTGTACACTAAATTCATCCTTCTATGTAAGTTTCGTTTTTATTAAAAAATGTATATGTTTTGGTGCACAATAAAGAATATTTGAATTGAATTGAATTGAATCATTACTGCGATCACCAATCCGTCTGCCAAAAGTGGTAATTATGGCTAATCCTAGCACTATGGGCAAGGCCTGAAATAAATAATAATAATAAATAATAAATAAATATGTCAGACATTCACACCAATTATCCAGTCCCAAACTAGGCAGAGCCTGTGGTATGGTTACTAGATAACGGATACACATACTTAAATAAATATATAAACATCCAAGACTTGGGTACAAACATTCATATTCATCATACAAACATTTGCCCCTAGCGGGATTCGAACCCGCAACCTCCGGCGTGGCAGTCCGAGAGCTACCCCGTTCCGCCACGGAGGTCGTCACACGGTCCTAACACAAATGTTTTTGTTTTAATATTCAAGTAGATATGTGTGTGAACAACATGCGAAAGCCTATAATGTACCTTTTGTAATTGTCCTAAGGGTCAGATTCGAACACAGCATGAATTTTTTATTGTGCAGGTAAAAAGTTTTTTTTTAACAGCTGACGATCAGCTGTCGGTATGGGCAAGGACTGGTATGGACTATACAAATATACTATGGGGTCATAGTGTCTAGGTGTTAAGGTTCAAAGTCTACCTCTAAACGCTGTTTAACAAAGGAGTAGGTAATTCAAATAAAGGTCGTACATTTTATTGTACTCTGTGAGTACAGATCGAAGTAAGTTCGGCTCGTGATTGTTGCGTCGATATTCGAACCTGATCTGGTGTAAAAACCCGGCCAAGTGCGAGTCGGACTTACTCACCGAGGGTCCCGCTCAAACTTGTAGGTATATAAATCTAGATTGAGGGACAAGAGGGCCGTTGAAAACTGTTGTCCCCATACATCGACATAGGTCGCGGTCAGTTTACCAACTGCAAATAAGTTTATAACCGAAAAAGGAAAAAAAAGTAAATATAAATTATAAGAACTAGAGAAAACAATTTAATAATTTTAACATAGTTAAAATAGTATGCGTGTGCCGTGGCAGCAAAAGGGCAAACGACTCAGCATATGCCTAGACCAAGTAAGGTGCTAGGCGCTGATTTTCTATAAGGGTTCTTTTTTTCCTTTTGGGGTACGGAACCCTAAAAACAGTAGATACTTTGTAGGTAATTATTTTTGCATGTTCATGGAATATCTCTTATATATCGTCATCATCATCAATCGAAATACGTCCATTACTGGACATAGGCCTTAGCCAATGAACGCCACCACTCCCGGTCCTCCGCCCTCCGCATCCAGCCGCTACCGGCCACCTTCTTCAGATCATCGGTGCACCTGGCGACGGGACATCCCACCCTGAGCGTGCCCTCCAGAACTCGTCTGCCCCAACGGCCGTCGGTTCTGCGGCATATGTGGCCCGCCCACTGCCATTTCAGCTTGCTATTCCTTTCGGCTATGTCGGTGACTTTCGTTCTTCGTCGGATCTCCTCATTACGAATCATATCCTTTAAAGATTACCACGACGGATCCCTAAATCTTGAAAAAGAAAGAGTAGAAAGTGATTAAAAACAATAGCTACGCAACCAAATCTTTTGTAAAGCCTCGCCTACACACACTACTTAATTCTAAACAAATAAAGGTTTATTCACACACCGGATGAGTGCGCGGCGTTGCCTTCGTCTAATTATCCCACGGTGAGAAAAAAAAACGTTATATTACAGTTAGAACACGTGGGCAGGGAATCTTATACATAAAAACGTAAACTTCGCGTATCTGTACATTGAAGATATTTCCAAAAAAAAAGTCGCAAGGATAAGTAATATTCATTTTCCAACAAAAGGTTTTTCAATCGTCGACTAAACGTTTCGTCATTGGTTTCGTTACGTAGATCTGCGAGATACATAAACTATCCTCCTAAGGATGTTGGAAGAGGTACTATGGTACGTTCACTTAAGGGAACGTATCCAAACTACGTGATCCATTTTTTACACTTTTTTGAATATAGCTCGAAAAAGCGCGAGATTTCTCTAGAGGATATTGACTGAAACCTAAGCCCCCTCCCGCCTCTGTGACCAAGCGTGGTATTTTGAAGACCCCCTCCCCCCGTGAACATTTAGAAAACAGCCCAAACGTGCCACAGTCACCTGGCCCTAGGCTGACAAGGTCGGTCGTAGCCTTTGCCATGCAGAATTTAAAAAAAAACGTAACATCTGTCGCGGCGCACGTGCCGGCGCGTGGCCCTCGGCCAATGGGAGAGCGGTACCGCGTATGGTGTTCGAAATTTATAATTGTTGATCGCCATATTGCTTGTCCGAGCATTAGGGCCAGTTTAAAAAACAGGTTAACTGTTCAGTCAATTACAGTCTTTTAGGAACCTCTACCACCCAGTTGCTTGCATTTTGATTCTTCCTGGAGATCTCTGCTTCATCCCCCTACAAGTTATCTAGTCTGTCCCTTGTATAAATAAATCCTATCCTACTAATATTATAAACGCGAAAGTTTGTAAGTATGGATGGATGTTTGTTACTCTTTCACGTAAAAACTACTGAATGGATTTTAATGAAACTTTACAATAATATAGCTTATACATCAGAATAACACATAGGCTACAATTTATAAAGAAATTGTGTGAATTGTCCAAAATATCAAGTAAGTAGGAAAAAATCTACCATCTGCGAGCTATTCTGGCGTGCGCCATAAAATTATAATTTTAATGTCATAATGTTAGTTCTTTTCTACGCCACGCTAATATAAGCTACTCGAAATACTAATCCTGCGCAGACGAAGTCGCGGGCATCAGCTAGTACTAAATAAATATAATTGTGTAAATGAACTAAAGTCTTCGATATAGCTCAAAAAGTTAGTACGCTAAAGTGGCAGTGGGCTAGTCACATCTGTCTAAGAACGGATTACCGCTGGCGTAAACGAGTTCTCGAGTAGAGACCGCGACTGGGCAAGCGTAGTGTGGGACGCCCCCTGGCTAGATGGAGCGACGGTCTGCGTAAGGCGGCTGGCAGAGACTGGATGAGAAAAACCGAGGATCGGGTTCAGTGGCGCACCTTGGGAGAGGCCTATGTCCAACAGTGGACTCTTTCAGGTTGATGATAAATAAATAAAAATTGCATATTATACATATACATACACTAGTCTAATCCCAAACTAGGATTTTCTCCTGTGCTATAGAAATTAAACGAGGATTGGACCATTTCTTTTTTTGTACTCTCTCTAACGGATCACTGCATCTGACAAGCGTTTGTCATATATGTATGATAGGTTAGATTCGAAACGCTTATCATAATCCAAATAGTTTGGTATTATAAATTACCAGATACATAGACTATTACAGTTATCCTTAAAATTATATGATTAAATACAAATACAAATAACTTTATTGGTTCAAGAACATTGGGGTCCTTATACTAGACATATCTATGTAGATATATTATTACAAGCAGTAGCCTGGCTCCCAAACTAGGATTCCCTGTTCTATGGGTAGCCACATTACATCAATTGAGTACGATTAAAACGTTAAAATTAACAGGACAATACATACTGGAGCTCCCACCTAGTGTGGGATACGCCATGCAGTCTGTATGCAATTCACAAATATAACATCTAGACCAGGACCAACTTGTACGAAGTTGTCTGTCCCCGGTGGGAACCTAATCCACGACCGCACGAGTTAAGTTAGAAAATGCAACTTTTCAGAAGAACATGTACACTATTTTTAATAATGACCCAACTTCGATCAATGTTTATATGGAATTTGACATGAATATGACGGGCAGGAGGTTCCCCCCTACTTATTGTACTTACTGAAGCACGATAATCAAACTTATTTTTTGTCAAAGCCTCCGGCGCCGAAATGACTTCCGGCACATGGCGCGTGCCATCTGGCATCTCATTACTATTGATATTCATGCATCTTTACGCTTTGCTTTTAACGGGGGAGAGGTGGAGGTAAGGGGGGGGGGGGGTGAGAGGGTAAAACCATTTATTTGCCATAATGAAAGTAATAATAAAGTCCTTTATGTACTTTGGCCATAGAAATCCTATCGACATAGAATGGTAAATGAGGTGCGACACGCGTGCCTACGATTTGCAATATATTGCAGAAGCTTTCAAACGCTTACTCGTTTCGTGTTGAGTCGAAGTCGGGTACACCTAGCCTACCTATTTTCAAAAAGAGACTGTGCGCCTGGCTTGTCAAGCAGGCATTCTATTGCTTTGAAGAGTTCTTTCAGAACGCATTAACTTAATTTTTCTGTTAGTTTATGTTAGTTATTGATGTTTAATTCAATTTGCCTGTCTATAATTTGATTTTATTTAACTTGTGTAAAATTTTTATTTGACCTGTAACGGAAGTTATCAATAAAGTATGTCTATGTCTACACATCGACGAAAATTCTGTAAAAGAGCCATATTGCGCGATTTCTAACTGCATAACTGTGTCTCCTCACTAGGCTAGACATAAATGGTGCACGGGAGGGGCGCACTGTGTCCGAAAATCGGCACGCGCGAGACTGAAGTAAACAAGTGGCTAAGAGCCGTGGTAGCCGGTTGGTTGTGCACTCGCCTCACGTTCATGAGGTCCTGGTACAAACCCCGCCCGCACCAAACATAAGTACGGTTTATTTATAATACCACAGGCTTTTCGGTGAAGGAAAACATCGTAAGGAAACCTGCATATGCCGAAGAAGAAATTCTGAGGCGTATGTGAAGTGCACCAAATCGGCTTGCGGCACCGTTGGTGGTCAGGGGTTCGGCACAAAAGATCCTGAAGGGTCGAAGTGTCGCCAGGTCTTCCTGGCTCCCTGAGAAGATAAGATAAGATAAACAAGTGGCTATAACCACTCTATCTTGATAGGATGTCTGTGTTCCGGGCTTAGAATAGGGCCATCCCCAATCTTATTGTGGGTTTTAATGCGAATAAGCGATTGCACCAGGAACGTAAGATCATACTAAGATGGCAAGATCATTACTGCGATCACCAATCCGCCTGCCAAGCGTGGAAATAATGTCCCAATGGACAGCCCAACAAGGTGGCCAATAGAATTATTGGGGAGGTATATGTTCATCAATAATAATAATTAAAAAAAAATGTGGGGACATTTCACACACGGCCACCTGATCCCAAACTAGGCAGAGCCTGTAATATGGATATCAGACAGCTGATATACATACATAGATACATAATAATAATAAATAATAATAAATATCTCAGACATTCACACCAATTATCCAGTCCCAAACTAGGCAGAGCCTGTGGTATGGTTACTAGATAACGGATAGACATACTTAAATAAATATATAAACATCCAAGACTTGGGTACAAACATTCATATTCATCATACAAACATTTGCCCCTAGCGGGATTCGAACCCGCAACCTCCGGCGTGGTAGTCCGAAAGCTACCCGTTCCGCCACGGAGGTCGTCAAAACATATAAATAACATCCAGTCACAAGGCAAACACAAGTGCTCATCACGCGAATGTTTTGCCCTGGGCGGATTTCTAGGTAGATATTCTAGATAGGTATTACCTAAATCTTTACTGAATTTCATATGCTATCTTGGCGACGATACTGATAGGCATTTCATTGTACATTATGGGGCCACGACGGACGCCCCAGCAATCTGCCCCCGAAGTAGTTGTTCACCCTCGTGAAGGACTCCAACTTTCCCTAAGCTACCATCCTGGTGTAGTTGTTGGACTGAAGTTTTATGCTCTGGACTGTTATGGTTTTTTATCAGTTGATGATGATTACTGTATAAATAAAAGATAATTATGTTGTTATAATTATAAAGATGATATCTCTAATAAATAAAAACGTAAACTTCGCGTGTCTGTACATTAAAAATATTTGCAAAACAAATAAATGGGGCGTCTCAGGATAAGTATTAGAACACATTTCGATCATTTTTTGAATTTTCCTCTGTTAGTTTGTGCACGCATTACATAAAAACTACTGAACCGATTTTGATGAACTTTTCACAGCAACATAGGGCTTAACTCGCAGTAACATTTAGTCTTTTATTTCATTGCAATCGGCTTACTCAATCAAAAGTTATGGAAATTTTTAATTTTTCAATTTAATTAATACTCGTAGGTATGCAATATAACAAAGAATTTAGGACTTTATGACTACATTTGGAGCAGAGTGCAGTGCAGAGCTACAGTGGGCATGGGAGCGGAGTTGGAGTCCGTAAAAGAGCCGCGAGCACATCTAGTTGTAAATAAATCTAAAAAATTATTACAGAAACTTAAGTACGAGTATTTGTGTGTACATAAATTATTAACTTTCAAATCCTCTCCAAACTGAGAGGGGGGGAATTACAGCTGCGTAATACAGTTACGCACATTTCCATTCCAAACAAAAATAGTTCGCGAGAAAAAAAAACAAAGACCAAAGATGGCACGAGCCTCCTTTGCCTCGATTATTACCACTGCCCTTTCTATCGTGAACTTTCCATACCCTACAATTAAATTGTAAAGAAAAAAAAGCGCTCACCTTTCCAAACTGCACATGGCTTTGTCACTAGCCGAAGCTGTAACTTTCTACCTATTTATATTGTTATTAGAGCTGTTTTTTTATTGAACAGGGAAAATATGCATTGCGGTCCTTCGGAGTCGTGTCCCCACTTCAGGAAGCTAGAGATTCTTACTGTATCTAGTTTGTATATCCTAGTGCTCCTCGTCATCTATTCGAGTCTGACGAACAGGTGGATCAGCGGCTGCAAGACGCATGGCCTTACAGAGTGTGATTGTTCCAAAGTTAGTGGTGGTCGGACACAGTCCGCGAAATCAGGCGGTACACATTTTCAATAAGATGCGTATTGATCCTAAATGTATAAAGATAAGTTTTAAAAATAAACTCATCATTCATCATCAGGTTAAGCACAACCCTCTCTCATCTGCCGGAGACAGACGGAGGATTTGGTCTACACTCCCCGCGCTGGCCAGACGGGTTGGGGAGGCCTGATTGATGTTTTATAATGTATTCCCTCAGTCGCCTTGTACGACATCCACGGGAAGAGTTGGAGTGGTCCTATTCTACTCTACCGGAAACCACACGGCGTAACCAAACTGAAAGCACTATTGGAAAAATGTTGTTAGAATGTTGATGACTTTTAAAGAAAACAAATGGATTTATAATTAATATTACTCCGAGCACTATTAGCCTTACCGAGTCATGCGGGGCTCTGATGAGGTGGACAATTATTTCCCTAGCTAATTGTGGTACCTCAACAAGGCGGCGATGTTGTTCGCAACACGTCACGTCAAGGAGTATCACGGGGCGAAAAGCGGACAAAGGAAAGCCACTTTGCGACATTAGATTGCGTAAAGTTGCGATACATCGTCTCTGCCTACCCCTCTGGGAGCAAGGCGTGAGTTCACACTGGCGAAATATGCAGCCATAGTCTATAAAATAGGTCCATAGTGGAGGTATGTTAGTATGCACCTGACACCGATATACGCCCACTGTGGAGCTATCCTACTAATATTACAAATGTGAAAGTTTGGATATTTGAATGTTTGTTACTCAATCACGCTTCAACCACTGGCCGGATCGTGATGAAACTTGGCACACATATAGGTTAGGTCCTGGAATAGGACATAGGATAGTTTTTATCCCGAAAAAATATCATATACCTACGGGAAATACCTATTAATTTGTGTTGTTAAGTTGTCCACGTGGACGAAGTCGCGGGCAACAGCTAGTATGTAATACTAATAATAACTTTAAAAAAATTAATATCATTTCGTTAATAGCTCGTCGACAATTACCCAATGACTCTTTCTCCTAATGACTAATTTCTCCAATTAACTCATTAACTTACTGGTCATCAAAGGTTAACTACTTCTTTTGAAAACCATCGTGTGTCAACTGTTAAGGGGACTGCTGATTCAGCAGGGTGCGGAATCTCATAGCGAAACAATTGCCATTAGGGGCGATTTTAATAAAGTTTTGCTGGTATACTGGCAGAAATCTCTTAAAGCGATAAGCATTACCATTTAGTCATGCTATTTTTTTCCTTACTTTTATAGTTTTTTTTTGTATGTTTTTTTTCTTTTATGTGTGCAATAAATTGTTAAATAAATAAACAAAAAAAACGTATTCTTGAATATTTTTATTATATTTGAGGGGTCATTGTTTTTCATCGTGTTTTTAAACTATAGATATTTTTTAAAATTTTCGACTTTATTGTTTAACTAGCAGATCATCATCATCAGGTTATTTTTGTCTCCACTGCAGGAGCACCACCCTATCTCATCTGCCGGAGACAGACGGAGGATTTGGCCTACACTCCCCGCGCTGGCCAGACGGGTTGGGGAGGCCTGATTGATGTTTTATAATGTATTCCCTTAGTCGCCTTGTACGACATCCACGGGAAGAGTTGGAGTGGTCCTATTCTACTCTACCGGATACCACACGGCGAACTAGCAGATACTTGGTACTAATATTATAACTGCGAAAGTTACTTTGTATGTCTGTCTGCTACTAATGAATAGATTTTGATGAAATTTGGTAACTATGAAAATAGCTTAGGTTTTAATGGAATACAAAATATTGAATGATGGGTACTTCTACATAACCTTCGTATCCGGCAGTGGGCGTTGACGTTGATGGAGGTCTTTGAACCCTAAAGTTTAATCTTAGCAGATGTCAGCGAAAATTAAGGGCGAAAAAATGCGCCACGCGCAGGCTCCGCGCGCAAGGTGCGCGTGCGCATCTGTCAATTGGCAATGTGGCGCGCGGACATCTTTAAAACTAGAATATTATAAGGGTTGAGCTACATACAATCGCGCGCATTATGGCGGTTGACCCACCGCTTCCTAAAGTCGGGTTTCCTGCGTGTGTTTCCCGAAATATTACACAAAAACATACACAAGCCGTCTCCTAATGTTTTGTTTCGGTTCAAAACAAAACATTTGTATCGGACGTCAACATGAGCCGAAATTTTTTCGAGATAAACTGGACTTAAAGAACGTGTCTCTAAAACCGATTTTGGCTAGTTTTAATTATTCACCGCGCGTTTTGGAACCTCAGAACACTCCCTACACGCGCGGTGGTTGTCAAAAAATGAAACAAACCCTTTCCCTCTTCACCCGCGCGAGAAATATTTTCATTCCCAGTAAGATAAAAACTTAATAAGACAATGGGCTTGATTCTGAAGGCACAATGTTAAAATTTGACAGCACTAAAACTGTTGCTATCCTTGTCACACAGTACTATAAAGATAAAGACGAAACCAACTTTAGCGCTGTCAAATTTTAAATGTGTGCCTTCAGAATCGGACCCAATAGCCACTTTATTTCAATGTTTCTGTTTACATACATACATAATGCTCACGCCTTGGGCCCAGAGGGGTAGGCAGAGACGATGTATCGCCACTTTGCGCAATGTAATATTTCAAAGTGGCTTTCCTTCGCCCGCTGTTCGCCCCGTGATACCCCTTGACGTGATGTGTTGCGAACAACATCGCCGCTTTGTTGAGGGACCACGATTAGCTAGGGAAATAATTGTCCACCTTATCAGAGCCCCGCATGATTCGGTGAGGCTAATAGGTTTCTGTTTAATCTATGGATAATGTGTATGTATGTTTATTACAGTTATTGACATGATAGTTCAACGCGAATTCGCGCGGCAGCGTGCGCCAGTGCAGCTCGATGCCAACACTGTCCCATACAAAACACGCGATTTGCATATAGGCAAATTGCTTCGCAGCCCGCTTTAATAATAAATAATAATAAATTTATTTATTTCTTCTCACAAGGTAAATACATACAATAGTAATCATTATGCTAGGCTTAACAATAGATCAAAGGACAGCATTTGCCTTGTGAGAGGCTGGTGTCTGAACTAGGCAAGTGCCTGTTTTACAGATCACCAGGCTCTCTCCACTCGGAAGTCATATTAATCTTGAGTTCAAGGATAAGTCCAACTGTGTAGTGTAAGCAAATATCAACGAAACAGATATTGTACAGTTCTGTTTGAGCGTGTGAGAGTATGAAAGTGAGCGTGTACGGATGTGTGTGTGTGGGGGGGGGGGGGGGGGGGGGGTATGTATGCATGTGCGTGTGACAACAAAGATCTACCTGTTAAATGTTATTACAGTTGATGGAAAATTATATTCTTACCTTAGTTGTGCAGCAGTTAGGAAATCACAGAAAGTTATTTTTCAGTGTCGCCATAGTTTAGTTGTAAAAGCCAGCGTGTAACAGAGCGTTTGCATTCATATTTAGATTTATTGAAAATTGAAAGTATGGGGTTGAGGTTATTATATACATAACTACCTATAGTGGAGTTCAACCCTAAAACTGACCATCCACTAGCAATGCTATTTTATGTAATGTCCGGTTGTAATCGGCTCCCGCTTTCGGCATATTTGGTCGCGTCCAAAAATTCTTTCTAAAGTTAAATGTACCTTTCGGCCAAACCCTTATTATTACTTCTTTTGGTCGCGTCCAAAAATTCTTTCTAAAATTAAATGTACCTTTCGGCCAAACCCTTATTACTACTTCTTTTGGTCGCGTCCAAAAATTCTTTCTAAAATTAAATGTACCTTTCGGCCAAACCCTTATTATTACTTCTTTTGGTCGCGTCCAAAAATTCTCTCTAAAGTTAAATGTACCTTTCGGCCAAACTTTAATTATCTTACTACCTTTCTTTTGCTTTGGTCGCACCGCATCCAGTAGTACACCAAAGACAACAATATATTTCGTAACGCATGTAAAGTCCACCAACCCGCACTAGGCTCGTGGACTATGGCCCGTATTTTTACCAGCAATTCACCCGCAACTGGTCATATAATTGGTGGTATGCCAGCGTGGTGGACTTATAGACTTATGGACTTACTAGATATTGCCCGCGACTTCCTCCGCGTGGACCACTTAACATCACAAATTAATATGTATTTCCCGTAGGAATGTGATGTTTTTTCGGGATAAAAACTATCCAATGTCCTATTCCAGGACCTAACTTATATGTGTGTCAAGTCTCATCACGATCCGTCCAGTGGTTGAAGCGTGATTGAGTAACAAACAAACATCCAAACATCCATACTTTCGTATTTATAATATTAGTAGGATGATCTGTACATGGCTTGCTTCCCAACAATGGGGATATATTAATAGAGCAGTAAGTTCGAGGATGCCGCGTGGTTCCCGGCTTAGAATAGGTCCACCCCTATCTTTCCCGTGGGTGTCGTCAAGGCGACTAAGGGATTGCACCAGGGACGGGCAGCAGTGTTCTCCTGTGTGTGTATGTTAAGATCACTACTGCGATCACCAATCCGCCTGCCAAGCGTGGTGATTATGGCGAATCCCCCAATGGACAACTTACCAAAAGTGGTACTCTATTAGGGAGGCGTATGTCCAGCAGTGGACGTATTTAGGCTGATAATGATGATGAAGTTCGAGGTGGTAGGGGCTTTTTATAGCGTATTTTCCACTGGAAAAATAATAATGACCTGATGGAAATAAAATGCAATGAACACGCCTGGTTCCATGCGTTCAGTTATAAGCGTTTAATGTAACAAGGATAGTCAGATGCCAAACGTTTACCAGAGTTGTCACGTGACCAGTTGGAGAGTATAAAATAAGTTTTTAGTACGATGCAGCTTCTACAACAAACTACCAGAGGAAATCTTACATATGACGGACAGAAAGTTTAAGATTCACATTAAAAAACAACTTTGTAAGAAAGCCTATTATAAAATAAACGATTATTTGATTGACAAAGATGCCTGGTACTAATGTTAATTCAGCTTCGCAAAATTTTTATTAATTGTATGCAAACTTGATTTTTAAAAGATGTGTTGCGTGAAGTTTGTTGCGCCGTTTCTTCTTCACAGCGCTAACACCTAGGAAGCGGTAGTCGATAAAAAAATAACGTGTATAAATGTACCAAGTGTACTCATATGCAATAAATGATTTTGACTTTGACTTTGATGGATATCAGCTGATGGTTTAGTTTTGTAGCACCATGTGCAGTAGGGGTCGGCACGCGCAGAGCGGGACGCCCCGCTGCCAAGTGGACCGAAGACTTGAAAAATTGGGCCGGAAGCGACTGGATTCGGAGAGGACAGGATGTGGTTGAGTTCATTAGGGAACGCTTATGTCTATCAGAGGACGTCGCCTATGTGCCGATATGATAATGATGATGATTGTCATGAATGATTATATTTTATGAGGTAAAGGAAAAAGTATAACAATCCTACTTAATATTATAAACGCGAAAGTTTGTAAGTATGGATGGATGTTTGTTACTCTTTCACGTAAGAACTACTGAATGGATTTTAATGAAACTTTACAATAATATAGCTTATACATCAGAATAACACATAGGCTACAATTTATAAAGATATTGTGTGAATTGTCCAAAATATCAAGTAATTGGGAAAAAATCTACAATCTGCGAGCTATTCTGGCGTAGCCATAAAATTATAATTTTAATGTAATAATGTTAGTTCTTTTCTACGCCACGCTAATATAAGCTACTCGAAATACTAATCCTGCGTAGACGAAGTCGCGGGCACCAGCTAGTATAATTATATGGGGATATTTAGGTTTATTTTTCATAGATTATCTAGAAAGAGAAGCACCAGATCACGCTAACACTAGAAATACGATCTATCGTATCTGTTCTGTATTCAATTCTAATATAACATCAGAAATATCGATGGTGGCATACATTGGCGAAGGCCTATATCCAGCAGTGGACTTCTAAACTTAAAAACGGACACCTTCTTCCACCGTGTATATCTAGCCAGGTGGGGCAAAAGTATTACAGACAAAGGCTGGATACAAAGGTCACAGTTAATTGATCAGTTTAATTGGTCAGTTTAAGAACATACAATTTTAATTGAACTACATTTTATGTTGTGAGTCCATTACTTTATTACTAGCTGTACTTGCCCACGTTGCCGTGTGGTTTCCGGTAGAGTAGAACAGGACCACTCCAACTCTTCCCGCGGAGTCGTACAAGGCGACTAAGGGAATACATTATAAAACATCAATCAGACCTCCCCAACGCGTCTGGCCAGCGCGGGGAGTGTAGGCCAAATCCTCCGTCTGTCTCCGGCAGATGAGAGAGGGTTGTGCTCCTGCAGTGGAGACAGAAATAACCTGATGTACTTGCCCAGCATATGTAGTAGATCGCCATTTTTCCAGAAGTTGTACGTTCGATTCCCACGGAGTCAGATAACCACAGAAGTCCTATCAAGATAGAATGGTGAAGTTGCGCGACACGCGTGCCAACAATCTGCAATATATTGCATGAACTGTCGAACGGTTACTCGTTTCACCTCGACTCGTCGGTGGGGCAAACATCGACAAAAAATCTGTAAAAATTCCATATTGCGCGGTTTCTAACTGTATCTGTTCACTAGAAACGTGACCATGAGGCATAAGATGGGACTGGCAGAGACTGTCAATTGTAGAGACTGTGGAGAGGACAGCGAAACGGTGAGGCACCTGCTGTGTGAATGTAATGCACTAGCTGCAAGGCGAATGAATGTCCTGAGTGTGGCTTATCCAGAACCCAAGGACTACAGGCTTCTGGCCCTTAGCTGCATAATAGATTTTATGCAGCGAACTATGGGGGGTAGAAGCACAGCATAGACAGAGGGGCTGACATTCCACATTCCACAAAAGATCTTACAGGGTCGAAGTGTCGCCGGGTGTTCCTGGCCCCCTATTATAAGATAAGTTGAGGCATGGAGGGTGCGCGAGAGGGGCGAGCTGTGTCCGTAAATCAGCACGCGCGGAACTGAAGTAACAAGTGGCCGTGACCGTTCTATCTTGATATGATTCCTGTGCAGATAACTTTGTGCATTTTGTAAAAATCGGTTTTCCATAAGATCGCATTATTTTATTAGAGTGAAAAATAGCATATGTCCATCTAGAACTAACCAGCTTTCCAACTCTGAAAGAATGTTTATACTCGGTTTAATAGTTAAGGAGGTAACCTCGAGCAAACTCGCAAATTCTATCTTCTAATTAGTGTAGATTCTAAAGACGTAGATAGTATCACGGGCCCTTTTTATAATTCCGTCATACATCAAATGAGTATCAAACTACTTGTCTGTCTATTGTCAAAATCAAAACACCAGGAAGTCCTATTTCCGGATGCCGAAGGTCGATAATTACTGATTACCGAACAAATCATTTAATATGTTCCAAAATTTAACAGATCAACTAAACATTTAATCATCATCATGTCAGCTCCCACAAGTCCACTTGTAGACATAGGCCTTCCCACCCGGTCCTCCGCATCCAGCCGCTACGGCCACCTTCTTCAGATCTTCGCTCCACCTGACGGCGGGGTGTCCCACCCTGAGAGTGCCGATCCGCGGTCTCAACTCCAGAACTCGTCTGCCCCAACTAAATATTATCCGTTGTCAATTCCGTAACAGTAAAGTATTACTCCCAGTCTGTGGAGGCTACTAAAGGATACTTCCCGATATTGGGCAGCTACGTTGTCTAATCTTCATATACCCCTGCCCAGCGTGGTAATGAATGAATATACTTTATTGCACACAAACTATAGAAAATATTTATTTATTTTATTTCATAAACTTCACAGCATAACAATTAGAAATCATTATAAAATTATACAGCCAATAATGAAGTTCAACATAATTACACAATTTACATTAAAGACAAACTAAGAAGAAAATACAGATAATATGCAGGAGAAATATACAGTTAATGTACAAGTGGTGGCCTTATCGCTTTTAGCGATTTCTTCCAGGCAACCATATGCTAGTGAGAAATAGTAAAATTAAGATTAAGATGCGGGTGCAAAGATATATCTTCAAGATACTTAACCTAGGGCTATATACATGCGGGGGGCACAGTGGCTTGAAGTCCTTGGGATCACACTGTGCCCCCCATGACGGCAGGGTGGGTGAAACGCCGGAGTGGTTTTAGTGGGTAGTGACTCCTCATACCATCTCGAGGAGTGAGTCCCACATACCCCTCGACAGCCCTAAGTCGAGGGGATGCGTAAGAGCATTTCCACTCCGTCAAAAAAAAAATAAAAAGGGCTATATACATACATATACTATACATATAGAACTTGCACCTGCCTTTATCTTAGCCTATAAGTGGACTTTCATTAATAGTGGATTTTGAGAGATTTAGCCAGGCCTAAATATGATTCGGAGGGCCGGGTGCGGTGGCGTTCGTTGGGGAAGGCCTATGTCCAGCAGTGGACTTCTAGGGGCTGACATGATGATGATGATTTGTTTATGTTTAATAAAGATTTATTTATTTTTACTAGTTTTTATACATATATTTAACTCATCCGTCTAATTAATTTGCATGGCAGTTCTAAGCCCGTAAATTGTCAAAGAATAATATTCTCTTTTATTGATCGTTTTTCCACATTTAGTCATTAAAAAGCCTCCAGGAACCAAGCCGCCTGCCAAGCGTGGTGATTATGGCAAATCCCCCAATGACATCTAACCAAAAGTGGTATTCTATTGGGGAGGCCTATGTCCAGCAGTGGACGTATTTAGTCTGATGATGATGATGAGGACAATTCACAAATAATATCCAGAACGCGACCAAGTTGTACAAAGTTGCCTGTCCCCACTGGGACTCAAACCCACGACCTCTGGTGTTCAATTCCAATGACCAAGCCACTAGGCCAACGATGCGGTCAATTCCTTACTTCATCTCATCACAAATTAAAAATTTATTTATTTATTTACTTACTTGCTTATTTACTTACTTACTTACTTACTTACTTACTTACTTACTTACTTATTTATTTATACTTTATTGTACACAAATATAAGTCACACAACTAATTTAAACACAAGATGTACATAGGCGCACTTAACTCTGTAAGAGTTTTCTTCCAGTAAACCTTTGGGTGAAAGAGAAAAGCAAAGCGGATAGGCAGATAGCAGTGCACATTATAGTGACAATAAGTAGTATACCTATTCACATTATTTACCAAGAAAATCATTCCATAATCAAACCCGTTCTGAAACTAAACGATTTGTCTGTTCCATATTACGCAATACGCAAGTCCATTGTATCCCCTTTAAACACACGTTACAACGAACAATGTTAAGCACAAAATTAATTAATTGCCCCACACAAAGCCCACCACTTCATAAACGTGTCTAAAATTAGAGTTTCCCGAAGCTTTCCATCCATCCCCCTTTGTCTGTAGCTGAAGACAAAAAAAACATCCCTGTTGACATTCTCCCACTCTGACAATATTGTTTATCCTTGTCTTCGGCGAGGGAAGAATGGAGACAGCAGTATTCGGTAGGGCTCGTTGCGTGCGCAGCTTTGTGGGGCTCTGTGGAGCGTGGCTGGCTCTGGCTTCGAGCCCCTGACGGCTAACGAAGCATTTGTCTGTCACTCCGCCGCTAGGCTTCGTGACGAGCGGACGCGTCGGCGCGTTCGTAGATTTATTTACGTTGTGTTATGGATCATTCGTGACTTACTGAAACCGTTCATCCGTAATTAACTAGCTGCGCGCGAACTGTGCTTTTAAAATTTGGAAGAAAACCGTGACTGTGAACGAATAAGTGAATATATAAAAAGTTTTGAACTTGCGATATAATGTATTAAAATATAAAAAAAAAGTTATTTTTCGTTTTTGAATTTGTATAAAAGAACGGTTTAAATGATGGGTGTAAGTAACTGCATGAGCGTAAGACAGGCGAGGGGCCCGTGCCACTGCCCTGCGTGCCCTAGAGCTTCGGGCCACCATGGAGCTCCGCCGCAGACGCTCGTGCTTCCACCTATGGCATTGGAGCCCTGTGACGTTGAAACGACTCCCGTGAAGCACAAGAAGGGATCTAAAATGAAGGTCCTGAAGAAAATTAAAAGGAAAATCGGATTAGGTGAGTCAGTTTTTTCAGTAATAACGGTTTTTAACGGAATTTTTGGATATCTGACTGCGTTTACTTACTGTCAAAACTTTTTAAATGAGTGTAATTTTATCGTTTTTGAAATATTTTTGATGTTTTTCGTGGGTAGAATTTTTATTTATCATAAGATGGATATAGGGTATACTTGATATTTTTTTTTCTACTTTTCCATACAACCATCAAATCGACTAACGTTTGTTAGATATGTTGTGTGTGAATGTTGAATTCATATTTAAACTTAGATGTGCTCAGAACTTAATAGTAAATGAAATTTTTTTGTGTGTTTGGGATTATTTTCTTGTAGTGTGAGTCATGCCGTTTTATTGTAAAATTCGGAGAAAATCCAAAATTACTACCGTCGTAGTGGGTAAGTTTTATAGTTATCAGACCACTCATTTCATACACACAATAAATTAAAATAAGCCGGAGGTTGCGGGTTCGAATCCCGCTAGGGGCAAAATGTTCGTATGATGAATATGAATGTTTGTACCCAAGTCTTGGTTGTTTATATATTTATTTAAGTATGTGTATCCGTTATCTAGTAATGATAGTTTAGCTCTGTCTAGTTTGGGACTGGATAATTGGTGTGAATGTCTGACATATTTATTTATTTATAAATGTAATTACAATAATCTGGCACTGGTAGTGAACAGGGCGACCGAGCTGTGGAGGCATCGCCGCCGCCGCACTCGCGATCGAGTACTAGTGGTGGCGGTGTATCTACAGCCGAAATGAACAGGGGCAAACAGCGGGATGACACTCGCTCCACCAGGCGCCGGAGCCGCCGTAAGCGCCTATCGCTGGCTGCCCGCGCTGCGGCCGAGGCACGACACCAGTGCCCGATCCTTGATAACCCACACGACAAGGTTGACAGCAGGGCAGCTGGTGGGGCCCCGGTGGGGGAGCGGGTGTCACTTCCGCCCCCTAAATCGAAAACCATAGTTTACTCAGATTCTATTGGGAAAGGTTTCGGTCCTCTTCTGTGTAATAATTTGGACCAACAGGTGACCAACATATGTAGTCCGGAGTTGTCATATAACGACATGTTTGGTAGAATATCGCAAGATACGAGTACATTTGACGCAAATACGACTGTGGTAATCTTGTACGGTAACCACATAAACGTCACCCAAGCGGAATTAAATAGGAGCATAGAATTAATGATAGAAATTTGCAATAAGACTAAGTGTAAATTTATTTTTTGCGCATTTCCGTATTGTGCGAACTTGTCAAAGGCGCACAATAATCGCATATTCAAAATGAATTTACACTTATATAATGCGTTAAGCATTCATAGTGACGCTATTTTGTACTTTGATACAAATAAGTTTATTAACCATTTTACTTTGACTAAAAGTAACATGTATTTGCCAAATAAATTTAAAAGACATTTAGCTACTTTGGTAGCCTATAATATACAACATTGCATGACGAAAGTTAGTTGTAAAACTAATAAACTCATACATTTTTTAGACTAGATACTGTGACAATAGAAAATCCCTCAAATGATAGCTTATCCTTATTAAATAAGAGGCAGGGATCTTCTAGCACACTTATGACAAAAGAAAAGCCCAATTTTATTCACATAATGCACCAAAACATGCGGGGCTTTTCTAGCAGCAAGGAATTAGAATTAGAATTATATTTGGAAAAAACCCAATTAGATATTGTCTGCCTAACTGAACATTGGCAATTACACCAATCCTTTGTAAGTTACGATAATTATAACATTGTAAGTTCTTACAACCGAGAGTCTGCTATTCACGGCGGTTCTTTGATACTAATTAGGAACACCATCAAATGCAAGGAACGCAAAGATGTGGTTAGGCTCTCGGTTGAGAGACATATTGAGTTATCTTGTGTTGAGCTGGACAAGTACATTGTGGTATGCGCGTATTGCCCTGATAGGAGTAAGTTTGAAACAATAGAATTAGTATTGGAAGATGTTTTGAGAATAATTTCCAAAACGGGAAAGTCTATCATTGTTTGTGGCGACTTCAACATAGACATTTTAGTGAAAGATAAAACCAGTACAAGGTTTCTAAATGTATTTAAATCTTTTAATCTAAATTGTGTGTTTTTCGAGCCTACCAGAGTAACGGCAACGACCACTACGTGTATAGATAACATCTTTTGCGATTGTGAATACAATGACAAGTCAACGATAAAATCTTTTAACTCAGATCACTGGGGACAGTTGGTGTCTTTTCCGTACGCTCGTCAACAACAGAGCATCACAGTTACAAAAAGGTCTACCGATGCTGGTCGACTTGAAGAATACATTGATGTGTTGGTTCAAAAACTGCCTCAATTTAATTATGATATCAGTGATCCAAATAAATTTTTTTCAATGTTTTTTGATACATTGGAAACTGAATACAATAATATTTTCAAAGTAGTTACAATAAAAAAAAATACTAAGTTTAAATTCAGTGATTGGGCAACAATAGGTATTAGGAAAAGTAGGGACGTACTATTTCAATTATATGCAGATAGATCTTCAAGACCCGAAGATTACAACTTTAAAGAACATGTAAAAAATTATTCTAAAATTTTTAAATCTGTCTGTATTGCTGCCAAATCTAATCTAATTAGTAAAAAAATAAAATACGCGGAAAATAAAATGAAAGTAGTATGGACAATAATTAATAGCGAATCGGGAAGAACCAAACCTCGCGACAACGATATTATCCTAAATACTGACCGCGGCACGTTAACATCGAATGCCGAGGTGGCTCAAGAGTTTGAAACTTTCTTTACTAATATACCACTAAAGACCACAGAAAACTTAAATTCATCGGCTGCTCTTTCAGCGGAATTTCTACGAAAGAACGTTCCCTCTTGCATCACTGAATTTGAATTTAGGCACGTGAACCCACAGGATATTATAACGTCCTTTAAACAAATAAAAATAAAAACCACTGAAGACCTGTGGGGTATGTCTGTTAAAGTATGTAATTCCATCATTGATATTTTAGCACCATATCTTGCCTTCGCGTTTAATCTCTCTATAGATCATGGCACTTTTCCCGATCTAATGAAGCTAAGTAAAACTATACCATTGTACAAATCAGGAGACAAAAGAGATCCTGGCAACTTTAGACCCATTTCGATCTTACCGGTACTTAGCAAGGTTTTCGAAAAGGTCATGCTCAGTCAAATGCTTGTACATTTCAACTGTAACAAACTTCTACATGACCAACAGTTTGGTTTCACTAAAGGCCGCTCGACGACGGACGCTGGTGCTGCTCTTCTGCAAAATATTTTTGATGCTTTTGAGCGACACCACGATGCTATCGGGGTTTTTTGTGATTTATCTAAGGCGTTTGATTGCGTAGATCATAAAACGTTGCTCTTCAAATTAGAACATTACGGTATCAAAAATAAAAACCTTAGTTTATTGAACTCCTACCTAACAAACAGGATTCAAAAGGTTCAGATAAACGGTAAAAAGTCGCAGGGATCTCTTATTAAAATAGGAGTCCCACAGGGCTCAATATTAGGACCTTTCCTTTTTTTGGTTTATATAAACGATCTTCCGTACATGGTGCAGAATATGTCGAAGATTGTGTTGTTTGCAGATGATACTTCTCTGATTTTTGAAGTTAATAGACATGCCCAAAACTATGACGATGTGAACGACACCCTTCGGCAAGTTCATGAATGGTTTATTGCTAACAACCTTGTTTTAAACTCAAAAAAAACTAAATGCATAAAATTCACACTTCCAGGTGTTAAACCATGTGATAATGACATAATATTAAATAACGAGAAGTTAGCATTTGTGGATAATACGGTTTTCTTGGGGCTAACCCTTGACAAGAAGCTGCAATGGGGTCCACATATAGAATTGTTATCAGGTCGGCTAAGCTCCGCAGCATATGCCGTTAAAAAGATTAGAGAGTTGACAGATATAGCTACAGCAAGACTTGTATATTTTAGCTACTTTCACAGTCTTATGTCTTATGGCCTCTTGCTCTGGGGTCGTGCCGCTGATATCGATTCTATATTCATTTTACAAAAAAGAGTAATAAGATCTATTTATGGGCTTCGTAGTCGTGATTCTCTAAGAGAATTATTTAAGGAAATAAATATAATGACGGTGCCATGTCAATACATATTCGCTAACATTATGTTCGTTAGACAGAACCTTTCTTTACTCAGCTTAAATAATGAGAGGCATAATTTAAATCTTAGAAATAATAATAAAATTCAAATACATCATTCTAGATTGTCTAAGATCAATAATTCTTTTGTGGGGCTGTGCGTGCGTTACTACAATAAGGTTCCGAATGAAATTATTAACTTGTCTGAAGAAAAATTCAAATCTTCTATAAAAGTTAATCTGTGCAAGAAAGCCTACTATAAGTTAGATGACTACTTAAATGATAAAAGTCCATGGAGTGCTTGATGGCTCAGCATAGGTAGACTTAATGATTGTAATGAATAAGATAAATCAAAGGTAGGGCCCTGTGCCGTTGGGTTTGTTGCCACTTCTTCCCCTCGGTTATACAGGTGGAAGTGGAGTAGATTTAGGCAGAATTTGACGTCAAAAAGAGAATTATGTGTTCCAATTTTGAAAATAAATATTTTGATTTTTTGATTTTTTTTTTTTCTATCTGCACTTTTTGGTATCCTAGTTTTTAGTTAAAAAGTTATTTATTTCTATAATTTTTTCTACTTCTTTCAAATCCCATAGTCATCTTGTAACAATGGACATTATTAGACATTTCTGTAAATATTGACTGGATTTTAAATTCGAATGTTTATTAACATTTTAAATTTGTAGTTAAAAGAAAATGTCGGAAAGTAATATACCAAAATTAATAAAATCGTAATGAAACTAAAATAAATTTACCTTTTCATGATGAGGCACAGATGATAAACACCGTAGTACATCCGTTCGTTTGTTGCAAAGTTTTTATTTTTAAATTAAAATACGTAAAAGAACTGGAATGATAAAGATCATGACCCTGGCCATTTTTGATATGAAAAAAATGAGGTGCTACACTTTTTTTTTTAATAAATTACTTGACTTGTGGCGCGTGCCATCTGCCTGATAATGTATTTCTTTTTTGTCACTGACATGCCAGCTGTTAGTTATACACCTTGCACGGTGTTTTTTTTTATATACAATATTTTTGTATAAGTATATTATTATATGCCCTGTGGTTCCCGGCTTAGATAAGGGCCAACCACAGTTTTCTCGTGGGTGTCATCAAGGCGACTAAGGGTTGTACCAGGGAGGGGCAGTAGCGTTCTCCTGTGTATATTAAGATCATTACTGCGGCCACCAACCCGCCTGCCAAGCGTAGTGATTATGTCAAATCCCCCAATGGTCGACTCATTAAAAGTGTCATTCTATTGGGGAGGCTTGTGTTCAGCAGTGGACGTATTGCGGTATACTGTTCGGTGGTCAATGAAAATGGTCACTTGCTACGAAAAATTAAGGTAAATAAGTTGCGTATGTTTTTGACACTATTGACTATTTAAGATAAACTTTCCATCATACATTACATACGTTTAATTCTAGCGGTTTTGGCAGCGCACGCCAGAATAGCTCGCAAATGGTAGATTTTTTCCTACTTGATATTTTGGACAATTCACACAATATCTTTATAAATTGTATCCTATGTGTTATTCTGATGTATAAGCTATATTATTGTAAAGTTTCATTAAAATCCATTCAGTAGTTTTTACGTAAAAGAGTAACAAACATCCATCCATAGTTACAAACTTTCGCGTTTATAATATTAGTAGGAATCTTAGGGGGCAGGCAGACCTGGCAACACTGCGACCCTAAACTATCTAAGACTGGCTCAAAAGGACTTTGCATCCAGAGCCTTAAACACATTATAAAAAAAACTTTTGCACAAAACCCCTGACCACCAACGGCGCCCCAAGCCGATTTGATAGACTTCACATACGACATAGAATTTCTTCTTTGGCATACCTAGGTTTCACCACGATGTTTTCCTTCACCGAAAAGCCTATGGTATTATAAATAAACAGTGGGCCCGATTCTGAAGGCACAACGTTAAAATTTGACAGCGCTAAAATTGGTTTCGTCTTTATCTTCATAATAATGTGTGACAAGGATAGCAACAGTTTTAGTGCTGTCAAATTTTAACGTTGTGCCTTAAGAATCGAGCCCAGTAGGTACTTATGTTTATATCGGTAGCTCTATTTTTAAGCACGTATATCAGATATCAATACATTTATTATACATATACAATACATACAACAGTACAAACAATATTTGCATTGAGATAATGGATATCTTATCAACTTTACAGTTTCAGTTTGATAATTATAAATAACTTTATTTATCCATCTTATCGGCTTTAATTAATTTAATTATGTACTAATGTATGCCTATCATACGGAAGTTATAGCTCAGTTGGTGGTGCTCTTGGTAACGCCGAGGGTTCAAACCGGGCCCTCAAAAGCTGTGGTACTGTCTCACGTTCATAAGACATTTATTTATTTAAAATATTGAAACATTACAGATTTTTATTCCATTGCGTTACAATAATTTTTATGCTATAAACGAAACAGGCATTCCTCTCTCTAGCGTTCCCTTACATTCCGTCGTCGTCAATATCGTGGGCTCAGACCCCGCCCGTACCAATTTTTTTTTCCAAACTTAAGTATAGATTATTTAATAGTTACTAAGTATACATTGGGCTCGATTCTGAAGGCACAATGTTAAAATTTGACAGCACTAAAACTGTTGCTATCCTTGTCACACAGTATTATGAAGATAAAGACGAAACCAATTTTAGTGCTGTCAAATTTTAAGTGTGTGCCTTCAGAATCGGGCCCATTACGTGACTTAAACCAAAAATATCTACGCTTTCGTCAGACAAACGCAAAAATGTGTCTAAGACGCTCGACTTAGCGTTGTTATTACTCCGTACGAGAGGCAACCACGCCGTGATTATCGCGGTTGGCGAAGGCCTGAGTTAAGTACAGAAGCTGCTAAAATCATGCATAATTTTTACACACATCACGCTAAGTGGTATTATGAAGCGAAAAGTGGACGAAGGAAAGTCGCTTTGCAACGTTGGATAGCCCAAAGTGGCGATGCATCGTCTCTGCCTATCCCTCTGGGACAAGGACGTGAGCATTACGTATAAGGGTGTGAGGAAGACTAGGTTATACAAGTACAATTCAAGGTTGCATAGATACATTTATTTTGTCATCTGTTCTGTACTTAACTCTCTTTATAATGTACAACAAGCGTTAGCATGGTCCGCTGTGACCGAGCGGCCTCACCGCACATAGGACAAACCTAAGAGGTTCATTATGTGTGAGTTATGAAAGACATATGATGTATTTTCTTATTAATGTTAAATAAAAACAAAAAAACATTAAAATGCTGTCTGTATTTAAATAAAAGACTATTCCAGACCCAACATTAAAAATACAATAGCTTTGGAATAACAGAATTTACAAAAGTACATCCAGATGTTCCGTTTGAGAAGCGGAAGGGCAATTGACTTGGAAAGGAAGTGGGGCGAAGGCACCGAGAACATAATGCCAAAGGCAAAATGCCAGATGCGTAAAAATTATTGTTTTTACGTGAAACCCTTGTGTACAGTCACCCTGAGAAGTCGCATGTGACCTTAAGGATGACAGTCTTATGTAATAAAGGAGAGATGCCTGAAAGTTATGTAAAATAAATTAATTTATGAAACGATGACATAATTTATTAATGATTTATTGTCTTTAAAATGATAAAATATATATTTTTTAATTTCTAGAATTTAATTTGGTTCTTTATACTGTTCAACACAAATAAAGTACTTAATTAAAATATCAAGCCTTTTTTGGGCTCGATTCTGAAGGCACAATGTTAAAATTGGACAGCATTAAAACTGTTGCTATCCTTGTCACACAGTATTATGAAGATAAAGACGAAACCAATTTTAGCGCTGTCAAATTTTAAATGTGTGCTTCAGAATCGGGCACATTATCTACTTATTTTTGTTACACTGTAAAGTATTTAAATTTGTCTGTTTTATGACAGTATATTTCGATTTAGAAGTGTCTGTGCTTCCGAAACTCAAAAATAAATGCCATATAATATTTATTTGACCGTTAAGATCCTTTGATGAAACTATTTTTTCCTAAATTCCATTCCAAATCAAGTTTAAGAAAACAAGACGCATTTGCTTCTCGAAAACAAACAATAGTAAACTGCAAAGACTAGATGGTAATACAAACTTGTTTTTATTCATGTTGCCGAGACGAAATTTCCTTTGTTAGTGATGATTTGAAATGGAATATGCGGCTTTTCGCTCCTATAGAGGCCTGCACACGATTTTAATTTTAATCTGGCGAACCACTTACTGTGCCCTACTGTACGAGCAAAATAAATGTCTTGCGCAGATGTCCTCCTATAGTTTATGAGTTTCTGAAGTTGTAATCTTTTGTTCGTATTTGTTTTGTATTGAAATGATGGTCAAATGGTGTACTTCGATGGTCAATTTGATAGAGGAACAACTTGATGACCACATTCATGTATTACGTATGTTGAAGATGAAATAGTTAGTCCTAGGCCAAATCACCAGCTCGTTCTAAGGACCTTAGGATAAATTACATTCATCATCAGTCTGAAAGAGTCCACTGTTGGACATAGGCCTCTCACAGGGTGCTCCACTGAACCAGATCCTCGGTTCTTCTCATCCAATTTGGCTATGGGGCGTTCCAAACTACGATACACACTACCAGCGGTAATCGGTTCTTCGACAGATGTGACCAGCCCACTGCCACTTCAATGTACTAACTTTTCTAGCTGTATCGAAGACTTTACTTCTCTTGCAGATCAAAATATTTCGGATCCTGTTCATAGATAAGGGGATTTCTGGATTGCGTGTGCTTTGAGCACCGGCAGGGGATTTCTATACAAAAAGTTCAAAAATCCCCTTCGCAGGGGATTTTGGCAGGGGATTATTGGAATAAGCCTCTTAGAGATACTCCGAGCCATAACTCTTTCCATAGCCCGCTGAGCAGCGACCATAATTAGAATTAGATTAGCCTAGTCCAAACTATTTCGTGCTAATTGCGATTTTCTAAGAAAAACTTGTCTATCCCAGACCCGTAACTTAGGTATTTACAGAACAATGATTTTTGGAGTTTTGTTTTTGAAATATTATATTTAAATAATCATCATCATCAAGTTATTTTTGTCTCCACTGCAGGAGCAAAACCCTCTCTCATCTGCCGGAGACAGGCGGAGGATCTGGCCTACACTCCCCGCGCTGGCCAGACGGGTTGGGGAGGCCTGATGTTTTATAATGTATTCCCTCAGTCGCCTTGTACGACATCCACGGGAAGAGTTGGAGTGGTCCTATTCTACTTTACACGGCATTTAAATCAGTAAAAAGCATATTATTTAAGTAAAGCAGCATATTAGTTTTGTTCGAAGTTACTGTTTAATAATATAAGTGAAAAGGATAATTAGTATCCCTTTGTTCCTCGCCCATTAACGCAAGAGCGTGATGCACGTACATACATACAGCGCACGCTGCGCCCGCGCACGCATCGGGGAATCGTGACGTATTGTTTATACAAAATCATGCCTTTGCTTTGCTTACAAGTGGAGTTATAGTAAGAAATATTGTGCATAACATCTGTTTCAACACAAACGCATTTGCGTCTTGCAAAGCAATATTACTCTACTAGCTGGTGCCCGCGACTTCGTCTGCGCAGGTTTAGTATTTCGAGTAGCTTATATTAGCGTGGCGTAGAAAATAACTAACATTATGACATTAAAATTATAATTTTATGGCGCACGCCAGAATAGCTCGCAGATGGTAGATTTTTTCCTACTTACTTGATATTTTGGACAATTCACACAATGTCTTTATAAATTGTAGCCTATGTGTTATTCTGATATATAAGCTATATTATTGTAAAGTTTCATTAGTAGGATAACCATCGTAGTTAAACGCCAAAAGCTTATCCGAGTATATCAAATGACCCGACATCCCGGAGCCGGGCGAACTCCGGGCAGTATTAGCCTTACCGAGTCATGCGGGGCTCTGACGAGGTCCATTATATCCCTAGATATTCGTGGTACCTCAACACGGAGGCGGCGATGTTGTTCGCAACACATCACGTCAAGGGGTATCACGGGGCGAAAAGCGGGCGACGAAAAGTCGCTTTGCGACATTGAATTGCGCAAAGTGGCGATACATCGTCTCTGCCTGCCCCTCTGGGACCAAGGCGTGAGCATGGAGTGACAGGGCACCGAATGCAAATTTCAGCTAGGTTTTGGTTTCTATTCCTGCAGCAATACTTTTCATTTTTTTATTGGCACACGCAATGTATGCATACGTTTGTATGGATGCGAAGGTCGAGTGGTAGAAAAAAAAGATATCATAAAGGGACAGCTGTGTGAAGAACTCGAATTTACGGTGTGAGCAGCTGACTGCAGCTATGACTGTAGCTAGGGTTGGCAATAACCGATATTCCAGAACCTTTTTTAAAAAAGGGATTAGTTACATACATGACACTGACTGTAATCATCAGATGTCAAATATGGCAATAATGTTGTCAAAAACCTGTAAAGCAAGGTCATAAAATTGTACAATAGTTTTTTTTAAATTGGAAATCTACCGATGCAATAAGTCATTCTAAGACCTAACTACTTAAAGTCCAAAATGGTAAGTATTGTTACCCTTAATTTTTTTTGGCAATACGATATATATCTTTATATACAAACTTGATTTTAAAAGATGTGTTGTTTGTCTGGATGTTTGTTGCGCCGTTTCTTCATAGCTAGGAAGCTTCATACCTAGGAAGCGGTGATGGGTAAAAAATTGACGTGTATGAATGTACCAAGTGTACTCATGTGCAATAAAGGATTTTGACTTGACCACAGTCTTTACTAAGACAAAAATGAGTAAAAATTTTATTTGCATTATACAATATTAGTGCTGTTTTAATTATTATTGATAAATAGTATAATTTTAATGAGTAACCGTAAACAACGCTGCAGAACTAAAGCCAGGTTGATTGTAAAACTCACATTCGAGCAGGATTTGAATCTGCTACCGATCCAACCAGTTTTCGCACTAACCCACTGAACTATCGCGTCAACTGTTGCTCCAAATACATTTTTTGACGACACAAACTACCCGTAGCTTGACTATATTCACAAATATGTCGCCGAAACTAAGCCATCTTATCCTACTAACTTAAAAAAGTTAAACTACTTGACAGTGACAACCCTAACAGACATGCGCCGGCGCACGCCCCTAAGATCCCGTTGCGAAACAGCTGTTGATATTTGAAAATAAGAGTGAACGGGATGGCAGATCCATCTATTGCGAGAGTGAGCAAGATAGCCACAGGACATGTGCTTGTCATTGATAACGCGGGCTTATAACTACTGTGTGTAAAGAGGTTTTTTTTAGATACTTTTGCAAGTAAAATATACATTATATTTTATCACACGGTTTTTTCTGATATTTTGTATTAGAATTGATTACAGAACAGTAGGATAGTTTCGTATTTCTAGTGTTAGCGTGATCTTTATCTGCAATCGTATAGAAGTGCTCTGTGACTTCAGGGGTGCCGCGGTAAATAAGGCAAAACAGGTAGTACTAGAATTCCTACTCTCAATGACATACTCACAAACAGAAAGCCTAACTCATAACTCATCTAATCATACACCACACATACACACATACATTACACTCATAATCTCCACACTACCACCCACAATCACACTCTCTCACCCTCCTAATAATATTGTAACTTTCTTTTTCTTTCTAACAATATTTATTCTGTCCCACAGTTTTCAATGTAACCTGTAATCTCAAGCTCCCCGATACAGACTGCCTGGTCTAGTGTGGGAGCTCTAATATGCATTGTCCTGTTAATTTTTATATTTTAATCGTGCTCAGTTGATGTAATCATACAATTTTAAGGATGACTGTAAAAATCTATGAATCTGGTAATTTATAATAATAAACTATTTGAATGTCAATCTTTCTAGATAATCTATGAAAAATCCGAAATATCCCCATATAATAAAATTTCTGTACTTTTTCCTTTACCTTCTAAAATATAATTGATACAAATAACTTTATTGGTTCAAGAACACATTAGGGTCCTTAAACTAGACATATCTATGTAGATATATTATTACAAGCAGAGCCTGGCTCCCAAACTAGGATTCCCTGTTCTATGGGTAGCCAGTATTTCATTGAAAAAGTGAACAAATGTTATAAAATATTTAAGCTCAACTCTGTAGTAGTACAAAAACAAAATTGATTATGAATGACAATCATCGTTATCATATCAGCTCATAGGCGACGTCCATTGCTAGCTATGTCTAGCATTGGACGTCGCCTATGTGCTGATGAACGCATTCCCTAACGAACGCAACCACATCCAGTCCTCTAGGGAATGCCATCTCGGTCAAGCACCCAAGAACGCGGGTGACCGACATAGCCGAAAGAATTAGTAAGCTGAAGTGGCAGTGGGCGGGTCACATATGTCGCAGAACCGAAGGCCGTTGGGACAGACGAGTTCTGAGGTGGAGACCGCGGATCGGCACGCGCAAGGTGGGACGCCGCGCCGCCAGGTGGACCGACGAGAAGAAGGTGGCCGAAAGCGGCTGGATGCGGAGGATCGGGTGTGGTGGCGTTTATTGGGGAAGGCCTATGTCCAGCAGTGGACTTCTAGGGGCTGATATGATGATGATGACATGAACCTTTAATTTTTTTATGTTTCCTGTCTACCTTACAAGCTTTCAGCATCAAATGGTTGTACTCTAGCATAGACAAACCTGCATCTAACTTTAGTTTTTTAGACCATTAACTTATATAACAATTTTCATGGACAAACCTTACTTTTAAAATTTCAAGAAATACCCGCATCTAGTAACAAAGAAGCTGCGAGAAAAGCCTGACCGTAATAATTCTCTCGAATAACAGAAAAAATTACATCTGGCGCACACCTTTCGCAAATCTACTCTTCCATCTCTCTCGTACAAGAGCACTTGCGTATCTTCTACGCTCCTCTATAAAAGCGTACGTGATCGTTACTATCAAAGGCAGCTGGTAGTTCCAAATGTCGATTTGAGTTGGTCGTCTCTATCGTTTTCTTAAAGATGGAAAGCGATGGAGAATAATGGCAGATGTGTTAGATAAGTGATATCGTTATGGCATAAACCTTATTAAGCTTGCCTGTAGCCTGTGGTTTCGTCCGCGTGGATTTTCTCACGAAAATCATTTCTGAGTGGTTGACTACGTCATTTGAGGAACTCAGTGCCTTCAAGTCCCTGGAAGCAAAAATTAAACTGTGCGTTAATACAGCTTCCTGACCACTATACGGGAGAAGGTCACTGGGTGACTATCCACCTTCACAAACAAAACCAATTTTAATTTTATTTTATTGTCCACTTACTAACATAGACTTAAGTTTTTTTGATATTAACAACATTTTATGGACTGTCGTCTGAGTTAATAAATGATTTGATTTGAATATACTATATATATATATCGATATATATATATCTATATATATATATACGAGCGGAACGGGTTGCTCTCGGACTGCCACGCCGGAGGTTGCGGGTTCGAATCCCGCTAGGGGCAAATGTTCGTATGATGAATATGAATATTTGTACCCAAGTCTTGGATGTTTATATATTTATTTAAGTATGTGTATGCGTTATCTAGTAACCATACCACAGGCTCTGCCTAGTTTGGAACTGGATAATTCGTTAGAATGTCGGAGATATTTATTTATTTTATTTACTAGACAATCCTAAACACTTAATTTTATTTACATACCTACTACTCAAAAACATCCCCCATCTCTCACACTCTCACACGCACGCAAATATACATTTCAAAGTTGTATATTTTAAGTACAAATTGTTTTTTCCTTGCTTTTCTAAAACTTAAAACAAGAAAAAATAAGTGGAAAACTGTAGCCAGCTTCGCGTGTTTGTACGTTGAATATTTTTGCACAAAAAAACGTAATTGTGGGAGCGAGAGATATAGAAAAGGGGAAGTTGAGGGGATACTTATGAAACTTTAACATTATTTAAAAAAACTATGCTATAGTCTAGTCCACGGGAGCGGAGCCGTGGGCACAGCTAGTGTTAACATAAATTTCGTTGTATTACAAAATCATGTAGGTACGCTGTTGGTTTTCTAATTAAAAGTATGGTCTAATTAAAGATATGGCAACAGTTAGCTATACAGCAGAATCCGAAAGGACTGCTTCCAGAGCCGTAAAACTTCTGATGAAAAGAAAACAAATATTCAACAGAATTTGAAAACTTGTATTTCGAAACATGGAGCGCGCGTCTTTTAGATTCCACTCTCGTTTCCCACGATCATTAGCGTCTGTCGGACACTTGTTGCTGGTTGGTGGATATGGTATTTTGAATTTGGAATTCAGTTTCCGAAAGGTGCGCTCTGTCCTCAAGGACGGGCAAAGGATGATGATATCATACAGCCTCATTGTGCGCGAGACTTGTTTTTGTTAGTTTGACTGACTCATCATTAATGCCTCATTCAAAAATGTTTTGACAACGAAATTTAACTGCACAGCCTACCTTTCTCTGCTATTCGCCGGCGACTTCGTCCGCGTGGACAACTTAACATCACAAATTATTATGTATTTCCCGAACGAATGAGATGCTTTTTCTGGTTAAAAACTGTCCTATGTACTATTCCAGGACCTAACATGTGTGCCAAGTTTCATTACAATCCGTCCAATGGTTGAAGCGTGATTGAATAACAAACATCCAAATATCCAAACATCCAAACTTTCACATTTATAATATTAGTAGTATAGAAGAAAACCATTTAGCGATAAGACCGCCTAGAAGTGCTAAATCTGATTTAATAGTAATGGTAATTAAATAAAAAAATTTTTTTGAAAAGGCCACAGAATTAACGTAACGGCAAGTAAACTGTCTATATGTCCGGCAAATAACTCAAAAACTACTTCACCGATTGAGCTGATACGTGTAAAAATTGGCCGGCATGATGACAAAATGTAATTTCAGATTAAAAAAACGGTGGCGAAATGCGGGCGAAGGAAAGTAGCTTTGCGACAATTATCAGAATCGCGCAAAATGACGAGAATTCGTCTCTGCCTACCCCTCCATGGGACCAAGGCGTGAGCAGTATGTATGTAAAAATTGCTAGAATATGTTCCAGGGCCTTCCCTTTTTTAAATGATTATTCGTGGTATCAGGATATATGGATGTTTAGATGTTTGTTACTCAATCACGCTTCAACCACTGGACGGATCGTGATGAAACTTGCCACACATATAGGTTAGTCCTGGAATAGGACATAGGATAGTTTTTATCCTGAAAAATAATTCTGAGTCGCGAGCATAAGCTAGTATGTAATAAAACGTCCATGGTACTACTCGGCCGACTGTACCAAACAAAGGTGTGAGAGCGAGAGGTCAGAAGGTCGTGGGACTGATGCGCGCGCGCCGCGCCCGCCGTACGTAACTCCATTACAGTTAATCGTAACTCTTACTAGTATTGACTGTAACTAGTATACTGTAACGATTATCACGATCTGTTACTGTTCCTTTAACATAAAGAAATCACCGGAATTTATTAGACACTAGCTGGTGCCCGCGACTTCGTCTGCGCAGGATTAGTATTTCGAGTAGCTTATATTAGCGTGGCGTAGAAAAGAACTAACATTCTGACATTAAAATTAGAATGTTATGGCGCACGCCAGAATAGCTCGCAGATGGTAGATTTTTCCTACTTACTTGATATTTTGGACAATTCACACAATATCTTTATAAATTGTAGCCTATGTGTTATTCTGATGTATAAGCTATATTATTGTAAAGTTTCATTAAAATCCATTCAGTAGTTTTTACGTGAAAGAGTAACAAACATCAATCCATACTTACAAACTTTCGCGTTTATAATATTAGTAGGATAGACATACTCGTAGACATACTTTATTGATAACTTGCGTTACAGGTCAAATAAATTTTTTACACTTAAAATAATAAAAATTATTCAACTATCTTTGGTCCGAGACTTCATCCGCCTAGGTTTCGCTATTTACACATTTTGAATCTCAAAATAGGTATTATTTTAGGGTTCCCGTAGGAATGAGATGTTTTTTCGAGATAAAAACTATCCTATATCCTATATGTGTGCCAAGTTTTATCCCGCTCCGTCCAGTGGTTGAAGCGTGATTGAGTCACAAACATCCAAACTTTCGCATTTATAATATTAGTGGGATATTTAAAACTGAATCTTGTTTAAATAATGATGTTCTCTATCGTATACTGTATTTAAAAAAAAACCTAAACTAATTACAGCTCACGCTTGACTTTAAAAAAAAAACTAGCCGAGCTCCGTCTAATCGGATTTATTCCAACCACGAGCGGCGCGGACGCGTCTAATGATTTACGGCGATGATCTATAGATCTACCGCCGTGATCTAGGACGTGACGAGACACGGCTACGGTTTTGAAAGTAATGCTTTGCTGACACTTTTTTTTTGTTTTTGTCAGAACGAAATACGAATACTCTTTTGTGGTTCCCGGCTTAGAGTAGGGCCAACCACAATCTTCCCGTGGATGTCGTATATGCGACGAAGGATACCAGGGACGGACAGCAGCCTATTTTTGACGACCTCCGTGGCGGAACGGGTAGCTCTCGGCCTGCCACGCCGGAGGTTGCGTGTTCGAATCCCGCTAGGGCCAAATGTTCGTATGTTGAATATGAATGTTTGTACCCAAGTCTTGGATGTTTATATATTTATTTAAGTATGTGTATCCGTTATCTAGTAACCATAGCACAGGCTCTGCCTAGTTTGGGACTGGATAATTGGTGTGAATGTCCGATATATTATTATTATTATAACTATCACAGTTTTTTAGAAGTCAGCGAAAATCCCTTACAAACTAGTTATGCGGTCTTAAAAATGAACTTTATTGCGTAGTAATAACACCTACTTAAATAACTATTTCTACGTTTCCTTTCAAGGTACGGGACCCTCGGTGCGCGAGTCCGACTCGCACTTGACCGGTTTTTGTGATTCCCGGCTTACAATAGGGCCGGGCCACTCCCAGTCTCCCCTAAGGGATTGCACCAGGGACGGGCAGCGCCGTTCTCCAGTGTACACTAAAATCATTACTGCCACCACCAAATCCGCCTGCCAAGCGTGGTGGTTATGGCAAATCTCCCACCAAAAGTGGTATTCTATTGGGGAGGCTTATCTTCAGCAGTGGACGTGTTTCGGCTGATAATGATGATGAATTCTCATACGAAACCTTTTTTCCTCTATCTGTCTGTTTGTCCGCGGGATATCTCTTAAACTAACTTCTAAGCCTTCCGTGGCTTTTTAAAATCATACGCCCAAATATAATAAAGCTTTTTTCATTGATATATAAGTATATAATGGGCCAGATTCTGAAGGCACAACGTTAAAATTTGACAGCACTAAAACTGTAGCTATCCTTGGCACACAGTATTATGAAGATAAAGACGAAACCAATTTTAGCGCTGTCAAATTTTAAATGTGTGCCTTCAGAATCGGGCCCAATATCATAATAAATTTTTAAACATTTTGCTAAAAGTATGAATGATTGAAAAAGACAGTCGAGTATTTACCAATGCATTTTTTTATTTTTAAAATGAACTGCAAGACAAGGAAATATGTCAGAATTTCTTTTAAGTACTTAATTTTATTACTAGCTCTTATTGGGCGGGAAATATCTTTACTTACAGGCAAAAACACGTGTTTCGTTCACCATTGTTTGGTTTTGACCACCATTATTCGAAACAATATCGCCTATACAGCCTTTAAACAAATAATTACATCTGGCAACCAGATGTTTTATGGCAACCCTCGTTTTACTTTTTTCGAATTTCCTCGAAACACGTGGGAATCGAGGTGTCAATGGATTGAGCGACAACTCGTCAATTGCACTCGACAAAACGTGTTGCCGAATAAAATGTTCCTCAGTAAGACGTTCGCGATGGTAAATGTAAGTTTGTCTATTGACAGTATGGGTTTTGGATTGCTAATTCTTTGCATTGTCATTTCGCAATATGGTTACTTCCTGGATTTCTTTGTACGTTGTTGGTGCACCTGTTTTAAGCCTAAAGGTGGTTTAACCCTTTTAATTGTGGAAGAATATTTAGAAGAATGTTTATTTACCTACCTACATTGGTAACAAGTTTTAATCTATGACTATAAGTTTAATATGACGTCTTCCAGAAGTCACCTATTTGTACCTATTTTGTTCAACATAATAATTATGTACACATAGGTAGGCACCATATATTCTTGTTTCATTAAGCTCATATACTGTGAATCTAGCGTAAATATCCTATTATTTTTGGGAAAGGAAAGGCCTCGTCCAGCAGTGGGATTGCATTTGATCTTAACTGCCATTGTCAATTGATACTAAAAATTTCAAGGACATAATTTTTTTTTCTAATTTTTTTTTTTAAGATGTTTATGTCAGACTTGCATACTTTCATATATTATGATATAATCACCGCAACTTATCGAGCGTATTTTAGGACTATGTTATAAGGAGCTGCCTATTTAAACGTCGCTTATTCATTGGTATTTGACATATTTGCAGTTGATCCAGCTAACACCGTAGATAGCACAATAATAGCATCAACTACTCCAATATTTACAAACTAAACCGTAAAATCGATACAGTATCGAGTACTATCGAATGACAGATCGGAAGAACATCGATTCAGAACGAAAGGTGAGGTTCCCACGGAACCGTGAGAACGCAGTCCGCTAGACAAGGACGGAGAATCTTGCGACACGGTGATAGAGCGAGACAAATATCCATTTCGACACTCGTTCTAAATAATTTTCGGTAGTTGAGAATTTATACGAAAAGTTAGAAAGAGTGTAATTAGAAGAGATAGTATTCGTAGTAAGTGCGAAAGGGACAACTCTAAAACAACATTAACCTCTTAATGCCTATGAAAGTGGTAGAATTTCCCAGTACACTGTCAACAAGAACTTTGTTTTCCGATTTTGAACTTAGAGGGAAACGCATAAAGATTTATTTTTATTTAATCCGTGTTTCAGATTTTGGTACTTTTTTCTTTTTTAATTATAAAGCTTCAAACAAATTGTTATGTGTTTCGGATACCAGTTTTTAACGTGATATTACACGTTATTTAACACGTTATAATTCACGTTAACTGTTATTTTATTTCCAATCTTCTAAGCTCCATTCAAAGTACTTGCAATGGTACTTTTGTTTCTTACGAAACTTTTAACTTAGCGGAACAGTGCAAAAGAAAAATAAAATGGCAATGTGTGTATAAGTCGTACAGCGTTTGTCTAAAAAAACGTTAACCTGTCATTCAGAAAATAAAGTAACAGTAGTTACAAGAGCCACATAAAATATTACGATCAGTAAAAAATTTGTAAGTAGCTGCACGATCCATGGTTCGTAGATAAAAACTAGACTGTATATGGGCAATGATTATTGCCTTAGTTATTAACGTAAAACTGAAAAGAGCGCGAATCCGGTCAAAACAAGTAAAATGTAGGTGTCGTAAAAAAGTCTTTATATTGTTAATTTTTACTGACTCCTTGAATCAAGCAATCGTTTAAAAGCGATAGAGGAAACTCAAAATGATATAGTTACCCAAGTCATAAAACTTGATTAAAAAATAATTGTACTGCTAATTTCAAAAAATCGACTAGCAAAATGGCGCCACCGATACAGGGTAAAAACAAAACAAGTGACAATTCGCAACGTGGGAAACGGGATACGACCCGTTACTTTAATGCTTCTATCCGTTGATCTGCGCTATTATTAAAGTTACAACCTTTTAAAAGTAAAAATAAACCCGCGTAACTCGTATGTAGTCTGTTATCAAATAAGTTTTCTTTTTCAAGTCTCCGTAATAAAGGCAAGGGTATCTTCTTATTGTCGTACAGCCTCCTAGCTTGATTCAATAACTGGATGATCGAACTAATAATATAAATATGAAAGTGTGGATGACTATTTGTTTGTTTGCTGACCGGATTTTGAGGCGACTTTTAATGGTGATATTTAGCTTATATATCCAGGAATAACATGTAGGATACTTAATTTTAACGCGAGCGAAGCCGTGGGTATAAGCTAGTATATTTAATATGACTGACAGTTGCACTGCACAGATAAGATAAATACAGTTAGATTGTGTAAGTTTGCTTGTTATCTCCTGAAATACGGAACCTAATCTTTTTACCGTCGCCTAGTTAAAATAAATATTTTTACGCTTTAAAAAAATCACTCTTAAAACTTAAGGTTTTTATTGCTATACAGCCTCCTCTTTAAGTCTTTTACTACAGACCAAACTACAACAACAAAACCTGTTTAAGACATACTGTTTCATCGAGCACCGTGGGAACCGTTCATTCAAGCTCACAATATATAGAAATTACACCCTATGCTTAACCAATTACAGTTTAATATAAAACTATTTCGTCTGGAGGCTGTATGATTCCAGTTGTCCTTGCTACTACTAGTGAATGAAAATATCCTTTTATTTTTTTAGAAGAAACGGTTCAGACCGGTCTGTGCAGCATTACGATAAATATAGGTGAATAAAACAATATTCTCTTTTTAGAGTTCCGTCGGCCTGACCCCATATAATTACGCCTGATAATAAAATAAAATTAAAAATTAATACATCACTTTGACATTCAAACTAAGTAAAAACTTCTTGCTTAGAGGTCGGAAAATTATGTTACTTTGTCAGAGTACGTTACAATTTACGTAGTAAATTAATTTTGCTTCGAAATTTGTGTACCACAATATTAAATATTATCAAATAGGCTCGTGATTAGTGACGTACCAAAAACTACGCGCTTCCAGAAGAATTGTTACGCGATGGGCAGAACCATATTCAATAATATACCGGCATCTATAAAGGAATTACCACTAAATAGGTTTAAAAATTCTCTTCGGAAATGGCTGATTCAGCGTGCGTTTTATTCCGTTGCAGAATTTTTGTCGCACAAAGAAAAAAAATAGATTTAGTTTAAGTAGTTGAAAAGTTTTAGTCTTAGTTTCATTAAGTATTATTTTTATTATTAATGTAAATATTTGCATGCTCTTGTAAATAGCAGAATTAGGAGATCGTAGCCTCATAATGACCATCTAATGAACTGTACCCTATTCTATAGCAAATTAAATCTTATCTTATCTTATAATAAATAAATATTATATTCATACACTTGTTTAATCCTAAATTAAGATTTCTCATGTGCTATGGGATAGGGCATTTCACAGATATAATATCCAGACCGGGACCAACTTGTACAAAATTGTTTGACCTCAGTGGGAATCGAACTCACAACCTCAGTCTCTTGAGTACAATGACCAAGTCACTAAGCCACCGAGGCGGTCTAACTTTCGGTACCTACGTTTAATACTTAGGAAAATAATGTTTCTTTGAAGTTTGTGAACCACAATAGCCCACCAACATATTTCAGCCCCTAATAGCCTACACTCCACAGGTCGTTTCCCACGACTTTCGACCGACAATGCTGTCTAATCTCCAATAACGACTCATTAAGTATTAATTCAATCTCTTAGGTCGTCCATCTTTTTTACTTGCGTCATTTTGTATAACGAGCGCGTCACGATTCGTTATTGCTTCTTTTCCTAACTCCAGTTTTAAAGACATTCTAATGGTACTGGTACTCGATAAGACCGACTAGATGCACTTTTATAGATCCAAAATTGTAACTAGGTACTATTTTTGTGTACATTTAATATTTAATTGTTGAGACCAATTAGTAGATTAAACAATACATAGATTTACTTACTCGTCAAAGAATAATAAATGATATATAGTATATAAAATGTCAATTTTACACATACACAATGCTCACGCCTTGGTTCCAGAGGGGTAAGCAGAGACGACGGATCCCCACTTTGCATGATCCTGACACACCTCACTAGCCATTATAGCTCACTCACATTCATCCACCTTTTCGTTCACCTCCTTTTATTCTTCTCACTGCGGACCCCAGCCTTTCTGAGGGCAATGAAATCATTAACAAATACAATAAAAATGATTGTAAATAAGTTATGTTAAAAAATGTACAAAGATGTCCACTGACTACACACACTGGACACATAATTTCGTACAGCTCGTGGAGATCGAACCCACGCCCTATGGGCAATCGAATCCAACGCTACTAACCCTATACAATATGCTAACCCTACATCGAGTTAGTTTACTATTGGCTATTTAATCGTTTAAGTATCAGATTGCAGACAATCTGATACTTAAACGATTCCATCCCAAGATCGTGTAAAACAAACAATTACAGAGTTTACTCGTATCCAGTTTCGATAAAACTTGCCACATTGGAAACCGCAGACCACATCCTGTCGGATGCTCTGCGGATGTGTTAGCGACTTCATATAGCAGAGTTGAGAAACCTGGCTAGATATGTTATTAATTAAATACATTTCCACATAAACCAGTCTTACCAATAGACTTTTAAAGGAAGGAAAGCTGATTGCCGTCTATGATTTTTATATACTCTATGGTAGGCTGAATGGCGAGACTTGTGCCAGTAATATCTTTTTTAATTGGTATTTAGTCTTTAACATTTCCTTTTCCTGTCCAATTTGTGAACGTACGTTTTTAATACTTCGTTCTTTAATCTCATTATCGAATTTATTTATATTCAACCGTAGAGACTTTCCCTCCAAAAATAACGTCAAAGCGGGAGGGCGCCATGTTTAATCCGTAGAGTATAACAATTGCGGGGGAGTAGCATAGACAAGGCGGTAATTCTAACAACTGTTGCACTTGACACGTGGGTCGACCCCACGGGGATTAGTTTGAGTATTTGTGGCTTGAGAATTTGTTATGAAGGCGCACATGGCCAAACAACATGGTCTAACTGCTCGGCCACGACTTTTGGCTTAGCGGGACGCGGCGCGGTCTCGGCAGGCGGAGGGTTGGCCGCTGATTGCGGCGCCTCGTGGCGTGCTGCTAACATTTTTGTACATTTGTTCTCGCCGCTCGCCGCCCCGCTCCTAGCTGCCGCTGGCAGCGGCAAGGTCGTGGCCGAGCGGTAAAGCTGGTTTAACATCTTACGGAGGCGGCGATGTTATTAGATTAGATTAGATTTATTTATTTCACTTGTACATCTTAAAAATTCAATTTTACATGTCATTCTAATATGGTAAAAGGGATCGTCATAAAATAAAATAATGTACAAAATATAAATTACAATGTCAACAATTCAAATAATGTCATAGTATATAACATACTATCTATGTCAGTATATAATATTTAAAAATACACTTGGTATTAAATTATCACAAATTAAATTAAACGTCAGAGGGCCCACCAATTTCATTTTTTAGAAAATTCATTAATGGAATAATATTCATTTTCCAACAAAAGGTTTTTCAGCGACTATTATTCGCCATACATCACGCCAAGTGTTACCCGGGCCAAAAGCGGACGAAGGAAACTCTCTTTGCGACGTTTGTCACTATCACGCAATGTGACGATCATCATCAGCCTAAATACGTCCACGGCTGGACATAGGCCTCCCCAGTAGAATACCACTCTTGGTAAGTAGTCCATTGGGGGATTTGCCATAATCACCACGCTTGGCAGGCGGATTGGTGATCGCAGTAATTATCTTAACACACACACAGGCCTCCCCAACCCGTCTGGCCAGCACGGGGAGTGTAGGCCAAATCCTCCGTCTGTCTCCGGCAGATGAGAGAGGGTTGTGCTCCTGCAGTGGAGACAAAAATAACCTGATGATGACACACACAGGAGAACGCTGCCCGTCCCTGGTGCAATCCCTTAATCGCCTTGACGACACCCACGGGAAAGATAGGGGTGGCCCAATTCTAAGCCGGGTACCACACGACCATATATCTGGGGCCAAGGCAAGACGCAGAATAATGTCCATTTATATATCTAGCATTGTTGTGTTCCAGTTTGAGGAGGAGAGCCAGTGTAGTTACATACACACGAGACAGTCTAACATAGTCCTCAGGGGTCTTGATCCAGAGAACTTGTGGTCTTTGAACTGGAGGTGTATGTGCAACAGTGATCGCTTACCATCAGGCGGGCTGTTTGTTTGTGATGTTTGCCACTCCATACTGTAAAAAATACCGAGTTTAGGTCGCGCAAAACTAGCGGATACCAGCGTGGCGAACTTAATGCTCACAATTAATAATCTTCTTTAAATGTGTTGCATTAAAGTTCAAAAATGGGAGCGTAAGCATTCGACGCTGGACACATTTTACTCATATATGCAATGTTGAACTTTATGTTTTCCCCTGTTAAAGACGATTATTGTCAGGGAAAAAATTTACGGCCCACACTCTACTTCAGCCTAGCAATAGAACTAAGCTTTTGTAAAATTGTCCAACCTTTCTCTTTCATATAGCAAATGCGTGCGCGCAAGACATTGTGTCACGCGCTGTAGTTTTTTAGAACGTCACAGTCTGTTGCACACCATTTTATGAAGACATACCATACCCCCCGCTTGTGAAGATTCACTGTTGGCGAATAGTTTCCACGGGTGAGTCGGGGAGGTCTACTCAGTTTGGTGGTCTCTCTGTATCCCAGTATGTAATGTAAAGATCTTACTGTAATAGGTTGAAAGAATCATTTGTTCTAGACATGTTTTTTTAGATCATTTCCATTATTGTAGTACCCGGTTGTTGGCAACATTGAGTTCAACGGTTCTAAATCATTTTTTAATTATCTATAATAAAGAAACTGGAACAATATTAGGTACTGTTCCTTTGTCTATGCCTTAAATATAAATTAAAAAACATTTGTTTCGCAAAAAGATAACAAAATTGCTCACACAAATTCCCGAACGCACTGTTCCAATTTAAAAAAAAAAATTAACAACCCTCTCTATAGAAGTCAAGTTCTAACGTTTTTCTACCCCTCTATTTTGTATCTATTTTAACCCTGTCAGATAGTAAGTATGTATTTAGATACAAAGGGGTTATTCACTTTGTATTTGCAATAAATCCCTTTGTGTCTTTTGTTTCAGTTATATCTGGTTCTCGGCTGAATGCTTACAATGTCTTTGCATTTTAAAAAGAAGATATCAACTACGCGCGCTTTTGTCTTTGGTCATTTACAATACTCACTTTCGTTTTATAAACTTCTTTTAAGAATTAAATCATACTTTTTTACTTAACAATCTCCTTTGATGGTAGGTAGTTAAAAACAACATTCCGCAAGAGAAGAATCAAATTGTTCCATTTTAAAACCGAATCTAATACTTTAATTGAATAGTTATAAGTTTATAACAAAAAGTAACGCTTTTTTTATTCATTTAAAAGCGCATGGAGCTGTTTTTGTGTTAGCGGGTTCGTCACGGTTTCTGAACGAAGGTCTACGACCGCGCGTGCGGCGTTCCTGAACGAAGTGTGGTGTTGCCAGGTTGTGGTGTGACAAGAAACCTACAGGATATAGGGATCGTCAGCAAAACGGATGTCCTTATTGGGAAGTTTTTTCTGTCCCCCGGATAGCTCGAAAACGGTGAGAAATTACCCGGCTACGATCGAAAAATTACGGAAATTTCAAAAATCAAAATCAAATCAAAAAATCAAATTTATACATAAATTCCATAGTCCCAGAGGGGTAAACAGAGACTATGTATCCCCATTTTGCGCGATCCTGACACACCTCAGCCGAAATACGTCCACTGCTGAACATAAGCCTCCCCAAGCCTCTTTTGGTGGGCTGTTCATTAGGGAATTTACCATAATCACCGCTCTTGGCAGGCGGATTGGTGATCGCAGTAATGATCTTAATATACACAGGAGAATGCTGCTGCGAGTCTCTCACTACTAGCCTTTTATTCATCTCACCAATTTGAACCTTGAACTACCTCTAGCTGTAGTTCTGTCTACTTTAAATCTCTTTGGTCACTCTTCTCTAACTCCGACATACGCTTTGCAATTTTTTTTAATGGCATCGGAATTACTTTCTCTTATTTATTTAAAATGTCATTTCAACCAAAACGTCCCCCAAAATTCAGCAAGTAATACAATTTTCCTTAACCTCTAAACGTATCGGAGCGTGAAATAAATAGCCCACATTTGCGGGCGACATCTGCGCCCTTATTAGAAGTAAATCGAATCTACCCCCGAGGGAGTGAGGGACCACCGCCCTTGTCTTTTAATTCTACTATTGATTATTTAATACCTTACGCATCGGGTTGTCTTTGGCCTAACTTTATCCCCGAAGTGTTTCTATCAAAATAGCTAGTTTATTTTAGTACTATATTTTACTTCCTCATCAGCTGAAATACGTCCACTGCAGAACACAAGTCTTCCTAATAGAATGCCACTTTTATTGAGAAAATGAAATGAAATTTATTTGCCTAGAATATGGTGATAAAATTGATGACATATTAAGGGTAATGTTTCCTACATGGTCTGCCGAACTACAGCGTGCAAATATTAATAACACATAGGTACTATACAATAACACTATTCGAGTTACCGTCCACTACTAAAATGTAATCTATTCTGTATGTCTAATAAATAAAATAAAAGATTAGAATTGAAATACAAATATAAATTACCAAATATTGCAAATGTCAAGTATTTAAGATTATGGGAGCATTCTTATACATTTATATTTTCCTATCGTTAATAAATTAATTTACGTTATAGTAACATTTATCCAATAAAAAGTTAAATACGTTTTTCTTAAATAATTGTAATGTTTTGTCTGTTAAACTGTCAGGAAGTTTGTTATATATGCGAGTTGCCATGCAGAAACAATTTTTACTAAAATCTAATAGTCTTTGGATTGGAAGAGCTGTCTATATTTCGTAGAAATGCCATAATTAACCACGCTTGGTAGACGGATTGGTGATCGCAGTGATGATGTTAATATACACAGGCGTCTCTGGTGCAATCCCTTAGTTGACGACACCCACGGGAAGATTATAAGCCGGGAATCACACGGGCTGATAATATCGTTAAATAAAAAAACTATGTTGGGTAGGTCAAACGTATGTTGGAAAGCAAACAAGGTACTGTCATTATTTATTAACCAATTTGGGTCACGGTCACTACCATTAAAGTACTGCCCACTATGTATTCCATTGTTTATGAGTTCAGACGTCATACCAAATAGAAAATTCACACATGGCAAGGTCATTTTACCTTTTCTTTTTTAAATTTTGAGAAGTTAAGGCTTTAGCCTTAACCGATTAGTTTTCTCTCAGACTAATCATTAAGATATACGCCTTGTAGCTTCGACCACTTCTGGATTCGACCACTTCTGAATTCGATCGCCTCTGATTTCGACCACTTCTGAATTCGATCGCCTCTGATTTCGACCACTTCTGGATTCGACCACTTCTGAATTCGATCGCCTCTGATTTCGACCACTTCTGGATTCAACCACTTCTGAATTCGATCGCTTCTGGTTTCGACCACTTCTGGATTCTATCGCTTCTGGTTTCGACGACTTACGAATTTGACCGTTTCTTACTAGTAGACAGACCGATGTAATAAATGAGACTTCTGATGAAGAAAATATAAATGTTTGATTTAATTTTTTCACATAATTACTATAATTGGTTGCAAGTACTTATTAAGCGCCAGATATCGTGGGTTCGTGCATGAAACATATAACTTAGTGCGATTTGTACAAGTTGATCCAGATCTTGCGTTACATCTGTGTATGATCGAATTTGGGATTAGACAAGCGTACGTCTGGTGTTATTTTAATTTTAACTAACGTTAACCAGATGCAAATTATTAATAACTTCTTGTCTAATTAAAGACTTCAGTTCATTGAACACGTTACACACTCCATCTATTTTTTGCTGTCATAACCCTACCTGCACATTTCAGAGCTTTACGCAATGTTCTCCGAATAAAGTCCCTACGTCACATCCTTTCAGAGACAATTGTTGTTTGATGTCCAGCAGAGTTACGTCATCGAACACGGAGTGACGTCATGTTGTGTTTAACAACTTTGTGTCAATTGGTTGGTGAAACAATAGCCCAAAGATAAATTGACTTGACATACATATCAGCTATGTGGTATATCCGGAGTACTAACTGCATTGTTGTATTCCAGCAGAGAATCTAATAATCTAATAAATAAAAACGTAAACTTTTACGTTTTTAAGTGATGCGTGCACAAACAAACAGACAAACCGACAACAATTTCAAAAATGATTGAAATGTGTTCCTATTACTTATCCCTATACCCCCAATTTATTATTTTGCAAATATCTTCAATGTACAGACACGTGATGTTTATGATTTTCTTTATTAGATGTTTTATCAAGTCTCTTTTTTGTTTCTCCGTCTGTTGTTCCACGTGAAATCTTGCAACTCAAATTTCGAGCACTTCCCGGCCGAAACTTTCAGGGTAGCTCGCAACTTTATGACAATGTATTATTAAGTCACTTTCGAGTTCACCTGTAAGCATGTATGTGGTGTTCGTGTGTGTTTTGTGTTTGTCCTCTTGGGTCATCAAGACCCCCGGGGGCTTATTTTAATCTTTTAAGGCGCATATAAACCTTATGGTTCCTTTGGATATAATGAAACTGTTGCCTGAGATGGGGTTTAAATATATTCAACACGCACAAAGCGCTATTGAGTACTAGGACCAAATGAAATTGCCCTACATAAGAGTCCCCTAATCTTATAACGCCCCCACATTCTAACAGCTGCGTTAATGTGACGAATATCTCAAGGGATGATGCTGATAAAATGTTCATTGTTAAGCTGAGGGGTTGAACGCTGCTAGCTTATGATAGCCTAGTACTTTTGAGTTGAGAAAGATAACGTAATATCTCGTATGTAACAATGAAGGATATTACAGTACGCTTTAGATGTCCTAGACCAACGATCTCTATGTACTACTAGATGGAGCGTTCCAAACAATCGCTCTGTTCCACGCAAGTAGCCATAACTCTTTCACATTCACTTTGAAACCTGTGCAGTTACTACGCAGAACATTTAATTATTACTCAATATTGACGTTACGGTTAAATAATGTCAATATTTAGAAAATAATTAAATGTTTTGAGTAGTAACTTCACAAGTTTCAAAGTGAATGTGAAAGAGTTGTGGCTACTTGCGTGGAACAGAGCAATTGTTTGGAACGCTCCATCTAGTAGTACATAGAGATCGTTGTCCTAGACCCACTAATATTGTAAATAACAAAGTTTGGATGTTTGTTACTCAATCACGCTCCAACCCCTGGACGGATCGGGATGAAACTTGGCACACATGTAGGTTAGGTCCTGGAATAGGACATAGGATAGCTTTTATCCCGAAAAAACATCTCATTCCTACGGGAAACCGAATTAATCGTTAAAAGTAGTGTGTAATATCGAAACTTACGCGTCAAAGTTGCGGGCAAAGGCTAGTCCAAGCTAAATATTGAAGATTCAAAAGGAAGTCGGTGATAGCCTGCTTTTTTACCAAAGAGTTGGAGGAGATGATACATCGTGTAATGTTTACGTATAAATTCGAACAATCTCTAAATGTTTCATCACCTCAATAAACAAAGGAAGTTCATTTTCGTAACGCACTCTAAACAAAAGACGATCTTGCGCGCCCATTGGTCGGGAGCGGACCAGTCAGGACGCGCGGAGATGCGCTCCGGTGCGCCTGCACATCCGAGGTTCCTTTTCGAAAATGGAAATCGTTATAAAGCTTTGATTACAGAAGGGTGTTCAGTGGCTTATGACATGGTGGTAGGTGGACCTTTACATTTTATCTTCCTGCGTTTAAATTTTTTGCTATTGTAATTATAAGGTAACAATGGGCGCGATTCTAGAGGTACACACTTAAATTTAAAATGCATTAAAATGCATTAAAATGAGTTAATTTTAGTTTAACGTGACTTGGCATTCTCAAGGCGCCAATTTTAACTTGACGTTTTTAAATTTAGGCGTTTTTTTTTTTTAATATTATTTTAGATACAACTTTTGTTAATCTGCATTCTGGAGTCACCAAAACCTATGTAAATTTATAAACGTCAAACTAAAATAACTTAAATTTAACCGTCACCTAAAGAGGTCACACTTAACCTCAAAACTACAGGGATATTTCGACTTTTTACTCTAAATATCGCAGATTTTTTTTTCGGTTCGAGAAGGACTCGAACTTTTCATGTAGAAAATTGTGGGAATCTAAAGCTAGGTAGTTAAATCTAGCACTTTTCAATGAAACCAGTGTCACCGAAGAAATTTGTTGGAGTACCATGATATAAATTCCTAAAAAACTCAATTGATTAGCACTACGTGCAAATAAAACGTCACGGGAGAGACGAAATTCGGCGAAAAGGGTAAACGTCATCGCTAACGTGAACTGGCTAAAAGTATATACCTATTGAGTTCAACATAGATGTGAAATTAATTGTGTGTGCACCGTATCATTTACGGCCCCTATCTGAGAGATTTATCTTTAATATTCCAAACCTTAGACGGAAATTTTAACAAACGTGTTGTCAGGTACTCAACCTGGGAATTAGTCTGCTACGCACGGCCAAGACCTGAAGGCCAGTTACATGCATAGAAATCACAACCTACCTGTGTACCGTTTGTATAAGTAGGTACATGCATTTCATTCCTAACAAGGTTTTTGCAAGTGAGTTTCTTCATTAAAAAAAACAATAACAACAGCAACCTATAATAGTATGCATAACTAATGACTGCAAAACATGGTATGGGCACTCACAATCAAACTCGAGTCCTGCCGCAGGACCATGGATAGAAGCATGATGGCAAGAAACTTAGATTGTATAAAAGCTTTCGAAATTCGACAAACACTAAAATCATGGACACAAAAGAACTAATCAACAGTCATGGCGTTGGACAGGACATATGCTCACTAAGAACCAAAATCACGCAAGTCAATCTAAGGAGCAGTAGCACGCCATGCAGGATATGGCAGAATGAATTCAGTGATACAGCAGAAGGCAGCGGCCTGGAATAGGCTGAAATCAATGAGGTTAGATAGATACTTCCTTTGCGAAGAGGTACACTGAAATCGAAGAATGACTGAGTTATAAATGAATACCATTTTTAAAACAATTATTAATTTTATTATAAACATGCACTCAGAAATTAATATTTTATTTATTTTGTGTTTTTATTTTCCACTGCTGGAGAAGCCTCTCCCAAAGTAATTGCAGGTTAATGCCCTAATTAATATGTTGGGTAGAAGGTTGGTTAGTGATCAGTTCACATTAGGTACCTACCTATGTAGAAGTTTATAGAGCAAAAATAGAGGATCACATGGTGTCGCTGAGCTATGAAGGTTAAACTGCTTGGCATTCTAAGAATCTAGTTTTTCCACAATACTTTATCCGGTAGTAGCTTTGTTCAACATCCACAGGAAGGCAGCCTTTCTATCCCTACATATTATGAAACGCAACGACTCTCTGTTTGTCTGCTTCTAACTCTAGAAAGCTGTTCAATTTATGTGATATTTTTAAAATTCATAGACATTTTCTCTGGACTGGTTTTAATTGGTAGGTACATATTTTGTTACATTAGGTAAGATCAAAGATGAAGCATTTTAATGCTTCATCTTTGGGTAAGATAATAAGAAATAAGGTGTAAAATAATCCTGTAGTCCACGCGAGCAGTGACATCTAGTATGTATGGAAATTCTTTTTGGTACTAAAATTAACAACAACACCATAATATACAGCAGACTTTACATACTTACCATTCAACTCTAAACACTAAAGAAACCTTTTTTTAAGTTCATACCAAGCTTCAACAAAATCAGTTTAGAAGTTATGATTAGCAACAAACATCCAGTCCTCACAAAAATTAAATCATCAGCCTATCAACCACTGCTGGACATAGGTCTTATTCTTACATGGTCTGTGCACCTACTGGACACAGATCTGTGACTGATAAATAGTTATCAATAACAGGCGCTGTAGCTCGTCATCGGTCAGCAGCATCTAGTTCGAATGATTCAAGGAAGTAAAACTTTCTATTCAATATTATGTAATGGAAGCTTGCTACGAATTGTCATGAACACAGATCTTGAATACATTTTGTCTGAACCACTGGCTGAGAGTTCAATCGAGACCTGGATTATATGGTTAGATAAGTGGATTTTTAGTTACTTTTTCCACCAGACTTTTACACAGGCACATGGCCTCATAATTCCGTTATCATAAAGTGTATGATCAAAATAATTAAAACAAATCAAGCACTAAGGTTTACTTTATTTAGAAATAGAAACGCTTTATTTTTCATGAACCTGAAGGCACAAAATGATATATTGTCTTTAAAAAAGCAAGATTTATGTCCCAGGAGTTTAGTCCATCACATATAGTCATCAATCATCAGTCCCAGGAGTAGTCCATCACATATAGTCATCAATCATCATTCTCTCTGGATTGTTTTCTCTAACAAGAAAAGATATGACCTGAAAATGCACAAATTCAATGAATTCTAATTAGTTATAATTAATGTCTACTAATTTAATTAGTATAAGTTATGATTTTGATTATAAGAAGTTATCGAAATGCCTTTACACATAAAATGTGGTACCCTTATACATGTGTCTAATACATTATAAAACATCAATCAGGCCTCCCCAACCCGTCTGGCCAGCGCGGGGAGTGTAGGCCAAATCCTCCGTCTGTCTCCGGCAGATGAGAGAGGGTTGTGCTCCTGCAGTGGAGACAAAAGTAACCTGATGATGATGATACTAATTATTTTAGGGATAGTAATCAAAATATGAAATTAACCACTAGCATTTTATTTATTTTGAAATAGACAAGTCAGTTTTTCTTGTAGTTGATGGCAGTACATTCACACTATAAATTCTGAGTCTTGTTATCCTCTACTTTCAGTTATGTATTATGTACTACTTATACTTATAGTTATCATGCTCTCAGGAAACTATCCCAATAAAGAAAATTTGATAATTATCTGAAAGTAAACAAAGTAAAATGTATTATTCTTGCTATGGATGAACAAATTTCATAATACGAAAAGGTTATTTGCAACTGAATAACATATTTATGTGTGTATAAATCTAATCTGTGTGCCTGCCTGCCTTATTTCAAGTGTACCTACCCATGTAACAACCTCAGATTAAAGTAACAAGACATAAATAGCTTTCTACAAAGTTTCCTAAATACGGCTCAACTGACATTGGTTGAATGCTCACCTCATGTTTCATTGTGCGCCTTTTTTGTGGTTTTGGAGTGGTAGAACGTATATTTAATGGTCAAAATGTACAAATGTCTCTCATATCGATGATTGTAATACAGAAAGCCGGCGATATAGTTTCACTTCTTATTTCTCCAGACCTTATTATTTCTCCAGTTAAGCACTATTGAGGTGACGTGCTGCGAAAGTATTATAAAATTGATAAAAACCACAATTAACAACAAACTTTATGTTTTGATAGGTACGTAGGTAGGTCGATATGTCAATCAGAACATACAATAATGGCGCGCCGGTCGGGCAACTATGCGCATGCGTTAGCTAGTGTTGCCACGAGAGAAAAGTGTCATGTTTGAATTTATAAAATTAATCCAAAATATTTTACTAGTATTACGCAAATATCTTTTAAAATAATATTGATGATGTCTTGAATGTAATTCAATCAAAACAGCATAAGAATCGTTGACAAATTAAGCATAGGACTCGAAATGTTCTATAAAATCATTCATTTCGTTCGTTCCATTGTTCATTCCTTTTTTATAATATAGCAACAACTTTTTTAGCGACAAGTTAAATTTAAATAGGTTTTAAACTTAGTTAAGTGCGCCCTACAGAATGCCAAATTTTTTAACAGCCACTTAAAATTAGACAATTTTAATTTTAGAAAAATTAAATGTGTGCCCTTCAGAATCGCGCCCAATATAATAATAAAATCATTTATTCATCTCTCCAAAAATATATACATACAATAACTCCGCCAAACTGTATAATACAGTTTGTTGGCAGAAATTGCTCTCTTACTTTATACACATCTATGGCAGAGAATACTAAATATCACTACGCAATGGTGAATAGCAAAGAGAACTACAAAGTTTTCATTTTGATATTAGGACAAAAAGACTGAGGTTACGTTAATGAGGTTACTAGATAGTTCTTATATTTAATTTGAAAGTGTTTTTGTTAATTAAATTGCATCTGATGCCTAGTGGGATGGATAGTGTTAAATTTTTTGGGTAAATATTGCCTTGTTCTTTCACCATAGTCATTGAAGACTCTAGCTGCCCACCACCGGCCTGTGGTTATGGCCTAATGAATGGTTATACCGCCATCGTCGATCACCCAGTTGATCAATCTGCACGGTGCACCGCGTCCACCGTTTGTGGCGGCATTTATTGGGGAAGGCCTATACCCAGCAGTGGACGTCTCAGGTTGATATGATGATGAGGGTTTAATAAGTCGTCTCTACCCTTAACATTTCGAAATCCTTGCAAGCGAAACCGCCGGCAACAACTAACAAAGGTGCTTTATAAGTCAAAGTGAACCGCTTCCATCTAAAATTAGAAATGCGGAAGTTTGAATGTTGTTTAAACCGACTGTAATGAATATCGCCCAGTGAAAGCTTATATCCTGCATTCATCATTAATAATAATAATAATTCATTTATTTCAGATTAATCCATAATTGTGTTAGTGACAGACTTAAAAGTAATGTTAGTAAATATTAAATTCAAATCAAATAGAATCAGACAAAACATTAAAAATATTATTTTACATTAAATATTGTGGCTCTGGACTCCACATGTTTCTGGTTCCAGAACCGCACAATTGGGCAGTCCGCCCGCTCCAGTATGGTGTTAAGGAAACACTCTGCCCACTGCTGAAAATAAGCCTCCCCAATAGAATAACACTTTTAGTGGACTGTCCATTGCGGGATTTGCCATAATCACCACCACGTTTGACAGGCAAAAGTCAAAAAGTCTAAATCATTTATTGCATATGAGTACACTTGGTACATTTATACACGTCATTTTTTTATCGACTACCGCTTCCTAGGTGTTAGCGCTGTGAAGAAGAAACGGCGCAACAAATTTCACGCAAGCGGTTTGGTGTTCGCAGTAACGATCTTAATATACACAAGAGAACGCTCCTGTCCGTCCCTGGTGCCCTTAGCTAGTCGCCTTAACGACCCACTGGAAGCCGGGAACCACACTGTAATAATAATCCTGTATGGAGATACAGGATACTTAGAACGGGGAGAAATAATTTGTTCGGTGGTCGATGTACAGCATTTAAAACTGGAGCCAAAAGGCTAGCGAACGAAACAAAAAGGTGGCGATCCCAACGCCTTCTCAGAAGCGTTTGCGCGTGGTAAAATGTCACGCCGTGCGTCACGGACTCTTCCTGGTGCAATCCCTAGGCTAACTATAGACTTTGTGACGTCTGTAGTGCACTAGATCTAGTAATAGAAGGGCTGTTACATTAAGATGGTCGTGCGTGGCGCGGTGGGTAGACGGCAGCTTTCAAGCGGGAGATTAGGGTATGATTCTATCCTACTAATATTAATAAAATAAATAAAAATAAAAATAGCCTTTATTTGATAGCATCTATAACATTTTACATTAATATATATTTATGTTTGTTTAAATTATTTTCCATTAGTAAGTAAAATAAAATTATATTTATTATTTTATGTGGTTGTATTTCTATCTGCACCTTTTCGAGCAAAGGCCTCCTACTAATATTATAAACGCGAAAGTTTGTAAGTATGGATGGATGTTTGTTACTCTTTCACGTAAAAACTACTGGATGGATTTTAATGAAACTTCACAATAATACAGCTTATACATCTGAATAACATATAGGCTACAATTTATAAAGATATTGTGTGAATTTGTCCAAAGTATCAAGTAAGTAGAAAAAAATCTACCATCTGCGAGCTGTTCTGGCGTGCGCCATAAAATTATAATTTTAATGTCATAATGTTAGTTATCTTCTACGCCACGCTAATATAAGCTACTCGAAATACTAATCCTGCGCACACGAAGTCGCGGGCACCAGCTAGTATTTTATATTTTTAAATACAATTTATACCAATAGGGTTTATAATTAATTGTATAGGTTAATATTGAGCACAAGAACTCTCACTCGTACCACTAAGATTAATCAATCTCTTCTTCTTCTCTGTCGTTCCCTCACTGCTGAGGATCGCGACCGTATAAAACGCGCCTCCACGCATAGCGGTCATTGGCCAGCCGCACTGCTTCATATAAGGATCCGCCAGCCACCCTCCTCACCGGGTCTGACCTCCTAGTAGCTCTACAGCTCGCTTCTTCTCTGTCGTTCCCTCACTGCTGAGGATCGCGACCGTATAAAATGCGCCTCCACGCATAGCGGTCATTGGCCAGCCGCACTGCTTCATATAAGGATCCGCCAGCCACCCTTCTCACCGGGTCTGACCTCCTAGTAGCTCTACAGCTCGCTTCTTCTCTGTCGTTCCCTCACTGCTGAGGATCGCGACCGTATAAAATGCGCCTCCACGCATAGCGGTCATTGGCCAGCCGCACTGCTTCATATAAGGATCCGCCAGCCACCCTCCTCACCGGGTCTGACCTCCTAGTAGCTCTACAGCTCGCTTCTTCTCTGTCGTTCCCTCACTGCTGAGGATCGCGACCGTATAAAATGCGCCTCCACGCATAGCGGTCATTGGCCAGCCGCACTGCTTCATATAAGGATCCGCCAGCCACCCTCCTCACCGGGTCTGACCTCCTAGTAGCTCTACAGCTCGCTTCTTCTATGTCGCCCTCACTGCTGAGGATCGCGACCGTATAAAATGCGCCTCCACGCATAGCGGTCATTGGCCAGCCGCACTGCTTCATATAAGGATCCGCCAGCCACCCTCCTCACCGGGTCTGACCTCCTAGTAGCTCTACAGCTCGCTTCTTCTATGTCGCCCTCACTGCTGAGGATCGCGACCGTATAAAATGCGCCTCCACGCATAGCGGTCATTGGCCAGCCGCACTGCTTCATATAAGGATCCGCCAGCCACCCTCCTCACCGGGTCTGACCTCCTAGTAGCTCTACAGCTCGCTTCTTCTCTGTCGTTCCCTCACTGCTGAGGATCGCGACCGTATAAAATGCGCCTCCACGCATAGCGGTCATTGGCCAGCCGCACTGCTTCATATAAGGATCCGCCAGCCACCCTCCTCACCGGGTCTGACCTCCTAGTAGCTCTACAGCTCGCTTCTTCTATGTCGCCCTCACTGCTGAGGATCGCGACCGTATAAAATGCGCCTCCACGCATAGCGGTCATTGGCCAGCCGCACTGCTTCATATAAGGATCCGCCAGCCACCCTCCTCACCGGGTCTGACCTCCTAGTAGCTCTACAGCTCGCTTCTTCTCTGTCGTTCCCTCACTGCTGAGGATCGCGACCGTATAAAATGCGCCTCCACGCATAGCGGTCATTGGCCAGCCGCACTGCTTCATATAAGGATCCGCCAGCCACCCTCCTCACCGGGTCTGACCTCCTAGTAGCTCTACAGCTCGCTTCTTCTCTGTCGTTCCCTCACTGCTGAGGATCGCGACCGTATAAAATGCGCCTCCACGCATAGCGGTCATTGGCCAGCCGCACTGCTTCATATAAGGATCCGCCAGCCACCCTCCTCACCGGGTCTGACCTCCTAGTAGCTCTACAGCTCGCTTCTTCTATGTCGCCCTCACTGCTGAGGATCGCGACCGTATAAAATGCGCCTCCACGCATAGCGGTCATTGGCCAGCCGCACTGCTTCATATAAGGATCCGCCAGCCACCCTCCTCACCGGGTCTGACCTCCTAGTAGCTCTACAGCTCGCTTCTTCTATGTCGCCCTCACTGCTGAGGATCGCGACCGTATAAAATGCGCCTCCACGCATAGCGGTCATTGGCCAGCCGCACTGCTTCATATAAGGATCCGCCAGCCACCCTCCTCACCGGGTCTGACCTCCTAGTAGCTCTACAGCTCGCTTCTTCTCTGTCGTTCCCTCACTGCTGAGGATCGCGACCGTATAAAATGCGCCTCCACGCATAGCGGTCATTGGCCAGCCGCACTGCTTCATATAAGGATCCGCCAGCCACCCTCCTCACCGGGTCTGACCTCCTAGTAGCTCTACAGCTCGCTTCTTCTATGTCGCCCTCACTGCTGAGGATCGCGACCGTATAAAATGCGCCTCCACGCATAGCGGTCATTGGCCAGCCGCACTGCTTCATATAAGGATCCGCCAGCCACCCTCCTCACCGGGTCTGACCTCCTAGTAGCTCTACAGCTCGCTTCTTCTCTGTCGTTCCCTCACTGCTGAGGATCGCGACCGTATAAAATGCGCCTCCACGCATAGCGGTCATTGGCCAGCCGCACTGCTTCATATAAGGATCCGCCAGCCACCCTCCTCACCGGGTCTGACCTCCTAGTAGCTCTACAGCTCGCTTCTTCTATGTCGCCCTCACTGCTGAGGATCGCGACCGTATAAAATGCGCCTCCACGCATAGCGGTCATTGGCCAGCCGCACTGCTTCATATAAGGATCCGCCAGCCACCCTCCTCACCGGGTCTGACCACCTCGTCGTCTCCACAATCAATCTAAATGGTAGTATTAAAGAGTATGAAATTTCTCGCTAAATTTTACTTTCAGGAAAATGGACGTTTTGCATCAGTTGGACAGTTTGGGGATTGGAAATGCTGAACCTTTCGGATACATCTATTTCCAATATGGTACATCTTTAGTTCAAAAACTAAATCTTGTTGAGAGTTCTAATCACTTAAGTCTTTTACGATTTCAAATAAAATGAATCATTTCGACTAGCATCTAATAAGAAGTTTCAATAGAGACTTTTAGACATGTAACGATTTTGACTTATCATCAGGTTATTGTTGTCTCCACTGCAGGAGCACAACCCTCTCTCATCTGCCGGAGACAGACGGAGGATTTGGCCTACACTCCCCGCGCTGGCCAGGCAGGCCTGATTGATGTTTTATAATGTATTCCCTTAGTCGCCTTGTACGACGTCCACGGGAAGAGTTGGAGTGGTCCTATTCTACTCTACCGGAAACCACACGGCAAATTTTAACTTATTATAAGCATAATCAATCATAATCAAAAAATTATATAAAAAAAAATTTCAGTCAAGCATTGAAATTAATTTGACAATAAACTAATTAAATTAATGTAACAACTTTCTATTTACTCGTTACCATTTATCAGCTTAATGAGCTAAACGTTTTTAAATAAACTTTTCACCTAAAGTTTCTGTTACGGTCTTCTAACAAGTTGACATACCCATTTGTCTGCACTCCCCTATATTTGCAACAAGGCACCCCAAAATGTAACCTAATTACGTCCAAAATTAGTTTAGCCACTAAACGAGGCTATTTTTGGACAATATTAATTGTTTACACGTGTCTGTCTGTATTTAGATGTTATTTTCATTTACAGACATAAAAGGTCGCGCTTGCGATTGGAAATGACTGCGCCTGAGCAGAGTTTTATGGTTATTTGAGTCCATGTTTCTTAAAGAGCTCAACATAACATTATTGTTATCCTTAATTTGTGTGCAATAAAGAGTTTATCTATCTATCTATCATAACAAAACGGCTCTCCACTATCTGCAATGAAAGGACTCTAAGCTTCTTCGGTCACATTGTGCGATCTCCCAAGCACGACCTGGAGAGGCTCATCATCCTGGGACAAGTGGAGGGCAGGCGTGCCAGAGGACGAGCTCCGACGAGGTGGTCAGACCCGGTGAGGAGGGTGGCTGGCGGATCCTTATATGAAGCAGTGCGGCTGGCCAATGACCGCTATGCGTGGAGGCGCATTTTATACGGTCGCGATCCTCAGCAGTGAGGGAACGACAGAGAAGAAGAAGTCCATGTTTATGATTTTATCCCGGAGCTGGGCGAACTCCGGGCACTATTAGCCTTACCGAGTCATGAGGGGCTCTGACGAGGTAGACAAGTATATCCCTAGCTAACCGTGGTACCACAATGTGTCTCAACATGGAAACGGCGATGTTGTTAGCCACACATCACGCCAAGTGTTATCACGGAGCGAAAACTAAACAAAGTTAAGTCGCTTGGCGACGTTGGATCGCGCAAAGTGGCGGTGAATCACATCTGCCTACCCCTCTGGGACCGGGACGTGAGCGTTATGTATGTAGAACATTAAAGGTTAAATGTATTTTTTTATGACAGTCAGATGATTGTTTTGTCTCAGTTTGTAAAAACAGGACTTTCAACAAAGTCTGAAAAATAACTGAAAAGAACAGAAACTTATTGGAAAAATAGGTTTCTGTTCTTTTCAGTTACTTTTCAGAGTTTGTTGAAAGTCCTGACAGCCCACTTTATGGTAAACTAGCTGTTGCCCGCGACTTCCTCCGCGTGGATAACTTAACATCACAAATTATTATGTATTTCCTACTTACTTGATATTTTGGACAATTCACACAATATCTTTATAAATTGTAGCCTACGTGTTATTCTGATGTATAAGCTATGTTATTGTAAAGTTTCATTAAAATCCATTCAGTAGTTTTTACGTGAAAGAGTAACAAACATCCATCCATACTTACAAACTTTCGCGTTTATAATATTAGTAGGATAGTAGGATGGCTATGAACTTGTTTCCTTTGAACTTTTACTACGAATATTTTAATAAATACAATGTATAGGTACTAACACGTTACAGTCCATTAGGTAAACCTGAGCCTCATTGGCGATCGTGCCCAGGAGTTCAAGAGGTTACTGTCACCTCAGTCCAACGCAATTTTAATCTTTAAAAAACAACTAAGTCAGGTAAAAACCAAAATGGACTTGAGGTAGATGGACTTTTAACTGAACTGACGAAAGCTGTGTAGGATGATTTGATAGCATTTCTGTCCATAATTTTCATACATTTCGAAAAGACAAATAAATTTTCACGTCGCAGGCGCAGACTATGCCTTTTTTTTTTTTAGCAACAATGTCCTTATCTTGCATAAATAACAATAATATATAGGGGTGGAACATGTTAAAAGCCAGGTGGTCCATTGTAGAGAATAAAAACATCGAGGGTGGCGGCCATTTTGAATTTTAGGAGGGGTTCGTATCCTGCCGGAAGATCGATCTCATTTGTGGAATTTAAAGAATCGGAAATGGATTTTTTTCGTAATCGGAAGTTACCAAAATGCAATAATTTATTTCGAGGCGTTGAAAATCGTAAGACAAAACATGTTTAAGATAAAAATTATCTGTTATCCTACTAATATTATAAATTTAAGATAATATTATCTATTATCCTATCCTACTAATATTATAAATGCGAAAGTTTGGATATTTGGGTGTTTGTGACTCAATCACGCTTCAACCACTGGACGGATCGTGATGAAATTGGCACACATATAGGTTAAGTCCTGGAATAGGACATAGGATAGTTTTTATCCCGAAACACATCCCATTCCTAGGGAAAATACATAATAATTTATGATGTTAATTTGTGGTGTTATGTTTTGTGATTTGTCCACGCGGACGAAGTCGCGGACAACAGACAATATAAAAGACTTTGGAACCGACCGACCGGAAGGTACCTATTTGTTATTCGTTGCCTACCTAGTACCATTTTATTTTTAAGTGACCACACAATCTATGGCGTCACCAAGCTATTTATACTGTACTATTTATAATAACCGATGGGAGGATGTATTTAAGGAAATATGTGGATCTGACTGGAGAAGGGCCTGAGATAAAAAAAAATTTAGAAAGCTGAGGAAGGCCTACGTCACGGAGACGACTTCCATCAACGATCTCTATGTACTACTAGATGGAGCGTCCCAAACAATCGCTCTGTTCCATGCAGGTAGCCACAACTCTTTCATATTCACTTTGAAACTTGTGCAGTTACTCAGAACATTTAATTATTTACTAAATATTGACATTATTTAATATTTAGTAATAATTAAATGTTCTGCGTAGTAACTGCACAAGTTTCATTGTGAATGTGAAAGAGTTACGGCTACTTGCGTGGAACAGAGCGATTGTTTGGGACGCTCCATCTAGTAGTGCATAGAGATCGTTGACTTCCATTAAATAAGTTTTATTGTTATATGATAGAATAATGTTTTTTTTTATTTATTTTTATTTTATATATCTATACATATTTATATATCAGTAAGGCAAAATATATCGTCTCCGTCTAAATACATATTATACAAATTACAGCATATTACATACCTCTGTGATGGGCTTTAGATGGGACTTATTTCTGATGCCAACAAAACAGCACAATTTGATGCCTTCGTTTTAAAAAAAAGTAGTTATTATTTATGGTGTGAACTAGAGACGTCCAAAAATATCACAACTAAGGTGTCCAATCTTCTATTGATTACTCTTGAGATAAGGATCCAGGACGCCAAAACCCGAAACGAATCTAACCGGCCAAGACTATGTTCTATGGAAATTCGATGAGCCCAAGTTCCGTATCACCGCATTACGGCGTACTGTGACCCTCCACCAGCCAAACGCCCCTATTGTACGCACACGTGTCTGCCACTTCCTACGGTACTCATGGTGTGAAGTATGAGGGCTAGGAAGTTGTAATACGATAGTTTTTATACTTTTTGATCATTATTAGATTGATATTGCTTGGGGTGCAATATTGGAGGGTAGAATGGAAAACGGAAGAGAAAGTTTAGACATTATTCTTCGATGGGGGTGATAGTCCTGGCACTGTCTCCACGAAACGGAGGGGTTTGTGCCATTGCCCGCGGATTGGTACTCCAATATCCTAACTCCTTAAGATAAGGGAGAACTTATTGCTGCCACACAGTGTTTGATTCAAAGAGGTCTATACATAGGGAACTCAAGGTCTCAGGCTGTTTTAGGTGCATGTGGCTTATGATACCATTCATTTTCCCGTTTTAATATACCTACCAAAAGATTGATAATAAAAGAGTTTCAGTTTCCAAACGACCTTTAAATTTTCCATTCATTAAATAAAATAATAATTGCCTTATTTTTTAAAGCTAATTAAATAGGTACTTATAACATTATATATATATTCTATCTGCCCTATTCCGAGAAAAGGCCTCACTCAGTTTCTCCCACCCCTAAAATCTTTTATTTCGTCTTCCTTGCGGCCTATTGTCTCCTATGGGATACCTTGTTTTCCTTGTTCATCTATCGTCTTCCGTTCTCATTACATGTCCTGCCGATCTCCATTTTTGTTTATATTTCCATTCATATCTACTTCAATAATAAGCCACCACCACATTGACTCTGTACATTAATTGACATTAAGTTGCGCAGGCGCAAGCTGGTCGCGCATCTGCCGCGCAGGTGTCGGCCATCTTGCGTTGCGAGGGGAGCCGACAATGGTTCACTGTTCGTCTTGCGGGGGTATTTTTAGGTTACTCCAGTCAGACTTGTATTAGAGAATAGATTATATGAATTTTAGCTAAGGTTGCGTATGTACTATTTAGGACGCTTTCGCGTCTTTCCTGAGTATTTAAGCACTCTGGAATGGCGGCAAAAGGTGTTTGATCCAATACTAGTTAGTATATGATTTTAAATCGCCGCCATATGCAAAGGCAAAGGCATTTTTAATTAGATGATGCCACGATCTACTTGTATTACGTTTTTTTTATTATATATAAAACACATATATACTTATAACTGATGTTCGACTTAACCGATTTTGGTGATCTGATCTTTGTACAAAAGAGACCGGGGGCGACCATTACTCTGAAAAGGGCAGATACTTATTAATTGAAAATAATATAAATGAATATATGTTTAGACCTGGTAGCTTATATTCCGGAATAACTAATACAATTATGATGCCTTTTATCACGAATGCAACAAACATCGAAACAGAAATACCGGTACATCCACAAATTTGCATTTGTTATGTTGGTTTGAACAAAATCTCGGCGGCCACACGACACCTCGCACAATCTAACCAATCACCTATCTCTTGTTTCAGCCCCCCGCACCTCATGCACAGGCGGCACCCCCAACAACCTCCCACCGCTGGGCTTCCACAGCGTGCACGGGGAGAATGTGAGGGTCTCCAGGGACGGCTCCATGGCGAGGCGAGTGGAGTCCTTCTGCAAGGGAGTCGCGTTCAGCGCTAGACCGGTGCGAGTGAATGAGAAGGTAAAGTTTCTTTTCCAACAAATATTGTTACAAGATATGTCGGTGATATAACGGTGAAGAACGGAGGTAACTGACATAGCCGAAAGGATTAGCAAGCTGTATTGGCAGTGGGCGGGTCACATCCGTGACCACACGGCCGTCGTGTGGTTTCCCCGCCGTGTAGTTTCCGGTAGAGTAGAATAGGACCACTCCAACTCTTCCCGTGGATGTCGTACAAGGCGACTGAGGGAATACATTATAAACCATCAATCAGGCCTCCCCAACCCGTCTGGCCAGCGCGGGGAGTGTAGGGCAAATCCTCCGTCTGTCTCCGGCAGATGAGAGAGGGTTGTGCTCCTGCAGTGGAGACAAAAATAACCTGATGATGGGTCACATCTGTCGCAGAACCGACGGCCGTTGTGGCAGACGAGTTCTGAAGTGGGGATGCCGCCGCCGCCAGATAGACCGACGACCTGAAGTAGGTGGCCGGAAGCGACTGGATGCGGAGGGCGGAGGACCGAGTATAGTGGCATTCATTGGTGAAGGCCTGTGTCCAGCAGTAGACGTCTAAGGGCTGATAAATATGATGAAGTCGATATCACTGATCTTGATCAGTGATATCGACGTGCCGTGACCTGAATAATTGTCGTCGGGTCATATCCTAAGTACATTTCAAATCATCATCATCATAATTTATAGTCTTTCAATTGTCTAGCAATGATAATTTCTTACCGTATTCTATCTCCGATGATCTCATCTACTGAACATCATGTTTCGCTCTTTCCAGGTCTGCATTCGCTTCGTCGAGATCTCTAACAGCTGGAGCGGCGTCATCCGTTTCGGATTCACCACACATGACCCTACAACCCTCGCCCACGCGCTCCCAAAATACGCCTGCCCAGACCTAACCAACAAACCAGGAAACTGGGCCAAAGCTCTTGGAGAAAGATTCTGCGAGAAAGACAACATCTTGTACTACTATGTAAACTCCACCGGAGATGTCCACTTCGGAGTAAACGGGGAAGACAAAGGTTTATTCTTCTCGGGAGTTGATACCAGAAATCCTCTTTGGGCATTAGTCGATGTCTACGGTAATTGCACTGCGGTGCAATTCGCTGATCCACGAGCTCCGAATCAAATCCGTCGCTCGAATCCAAGTCCTGTTGAAGAAGATCGACTGGTGGCCGGAATGAGGTCTTTGGCTGTGGAAGAAGCTCTCCCTCCGCCAAGATTTCAGAATCCTTTGATACCTCTAAGTCTTCATAGGACTAAGGGGAGAAATGTCCAGTTTATCAACGACAGAGGTGTCGCAGCAAGGATAGAAGCAGAATTCTGTCAAGGATACGTATTTACAGCTCGTCCGATGCGTCCAGGACAAACCATCGTCGTTCAGATTCTGTCTACAGAAGTGGCATACGCAGGGAGTCTGTCTATAGGACTAACGTCTTGCGACCCAGCGACGCTGCGACCCTGCGATCTACCAGACGACGCTGAACAATTGCTCGACCGTCCCGAATACTGGGTGGTGCGTCGTGACGCAGCAAACGGTCTCCGCAGAGGCGATGAGTTGGCAGTCACTTTAACCATGGATGGGGAGGTCCGTGTCAGCAGAAACGGGTCCAGTCCCATTACTGTCATGCATGTGGATCATACGTTGAGACTATGGGCATTTGTTGACATATACGGAGCGACGCAGAAAGTGAGGATGCTGAGCTCTCAAGCTGCTCAGCCGGCTCAGACTCCACCGCAGCAGTTGAGGGTGGTGGCTAGTTCGGCGGCGCCGATCGCGACGTCTGGAGGGACGGTGCTGGTGGTCAGTCTACCGCCGCAGAATGGTGCCGCGACCGTCGGAGGTCACCAGCAGTTGACTCTCGCCAGCGCGCATTATATTGAGGTGAGTTATTTTGTTTATTGTTTGTTACTTATGTTAGACGCAGATGCTAAATTTGAGACCAGCGTCAAGGTGCCGTGTGGTTCCCGGCCTAGAATAGGTGGCCCTGTTAGATGATAATGACTGTGTTCTGTTTGCATTGCCTGACATATACAGTGTTGCCAAAAAAAACAAGTACTAAATAAGCAGTTTTTAAACAACGTTTATATTTTTAATTGCTGAAAATGCTGACCCTGAATAAAAATTGTGCCCACAATCTAAAACTGACCTTAATGTATCACGTTAAAGTACATTTAAGATTGTTAAATTTCGACATATATTTCTTTAACACCTTAAGTACTGCGACGGAAGTAGTACACTTAGACTTTTGGTATTGCCGTGTGGTCCCCGGCTTAAAATAGAGCCCAATCTTTTCGTGGGTATTTTCAAAGCGACTAGGGTTTGCACCAGGGACCAGTAGCGTTCTCCCGTGTATATTAAGATCATTACTGCGATCATCAATACGCCTGCCAAGCGTGGTGATTATGGCAAATCCTCCAATGGACAGGACAGCCCACCAAAAGTGGCATTCTATTCAGCAGAAATTTATATTTCAGTTAGTAAATAAATAAATATCTCAGACATTCACACCAATTAGCCAGTCCCAAACTAAGCAGAGCCTGTGGTATGGTTACTAGATAACGGATAGACTTACTTAAATAAATATATAAACATCCAAGACTTGGGTACATACATTCATATTCATCATACGAACATTTGCCCCTAGCGGGATTCGAACCCGCAACCTCCGGCGTGGCAGTTCAAGTAGTAATGAATAAATGACTATAGTTTCATTTAGGAAATTATGTCGAGAATTGTAAGACATACTTACCTACTAACCACCCATTATTGTTTCCAGCCAATCCAGACATCATCTCAGCTCTGCCTAGCGGGTCTGCAACCGATTGCAACCCAGCCGTCAAGCTGCAACGCGATGCCACCGCCGTACCAGCCCAGACACAGCGCCCAGCAGCGTACAGACTGCACGGCAACGCAGAACAGTTGCAACGAACAAGTTCAGATACCAAACGGTCACACAGAGCCCCTGAGACTGGCCGAACGACCGGCCCCATCCACCAGCCGTCACATGCCCTCGTCGTCCCACCACCAGAACTTATACTCCGTCATTGGGGGGGAGGGGACACAAGGTAATCTAACTGGAACGGAATGCACTATATGCTATGAAAACCCAATAGACAGTGTTTTATATATGTGCGGGCACATGTGTATGTGTTATAGGTGTGCGGTCCAGCAATGGAGGGGGAAGGGGGGTGGTCAGTGTCCCCTGTGTAGGGCGCAGATTAAAGATGTCATCCGTACGTATAAGTCTTGATATGTTTGTTTGAAGCAGCGCTGCGCGCAGGATTCGTGTATTATAATTGTTAATAGGTGCCTACTTGCTTAAAATTGGCTCACAGTTTATAGACTTGGAGATGTATAGAAAATCTTTGGTAGAGAAATGTTAAAGGGTTATACATTGGAGGATCGGAATTAGGTAGATAATTCTGTGAAAGTATCATCATCATCATCATCAGGTTATTTTTGTCTCCACTGCAGGAGCACAACCCTCTCTCATCTGCCGGAGACAGACGGAGGATTTGGCCTACACTCCCCGCGCAGGCATACTGTGAAAGTATGCCAGTGATAAATATGGACTGATTTATTAACCGAAAATAAAGTCGCAAGACGTTGCATCGCTCAGAGGCGATGCATCGTCTCTGCCTACCTCTCTGGGACCAGGGCGTGAGCATTATATGTATATATTTATGAAAACCCTGCACTCTTAGTAGTAAAACTTACATAATATCCAATTAAGAAAATGTAATTTCATGTTATTTGTATTTTATTTAACTGGTCAAGAAAAATTATAGTTTATACTGTATGAGTTTATATATCAATGACCAAAAAATAATGAACATAGCTGTCCGAGCAGCGCAGATGTGGAATAAACTGCCGACGGTCATTCGTGATTAGTACGTCGGTGACCTGTCTCACTCAGCATAATATATGTATGTTTATTATATTTATTGTATTTACTTTATATATATGTAAAGTAGTTGCGGTATTTAGTTATTATGCACTTTTGCCCCCCCCCCCCCCCCCATTCACTCTTAGTGCTTTGTCTCACACCCTGTAAGGTTGGCTGGAAGTGATCTCTTTTAGAGATAAGCTCGCCTTTGTACACAAAATTTGTAACTGTATGTAGTTTTAAAATGTGCAATAAAGAATGTATAACAAAATCTCCATATTAACGTATGCATTTCATCACAAGTATACATGATACTATCTTATTCCGATCCCTGGTTATAATAAAAACAGTGGGGGACCGAGTTAAAAGGCTTCGGGTGTGAGGTAGGAACGTGAAGAGTACGTATCACACAGCATTATTAGACAACTGTCGCATTCCTCGTTTAACTTTGTCCCCAACTGTAAGTAGACACACTGCCTTTCAGCTTTCTAATGTAAACTTAACATTTATTAACAGACAATGGGAGTCAATTTTTTAATACAGTTCTTAATGACTATTTATATTTGTGTGAGCGAGACATCTTCCTTCTCTCGCTTAAAAGAGCCGATTCTCATAGTAACATTATGTTGTATGGCTCAAAAGGACTTGGCTTCCAGAGCCGTAAAACACATTAAAAATAATAAGACAGCGTTGACACTTGACAATTTGAGACTGTTGTACAGAGATGAAAGACATGGAACGTTTACTGTCCCAAGGACTTATACCAAAAAGATGTTATCGACCTAGAATTTGACAGTTATATATATTTTCTAGTGTTATTCTTCTTAAAACACTAACTTAAAAAACATTATATCTACATTATTCACATGTGTGGTTAATGCTGTTTTAGGAGAAAAACTTATACTTCAACATAAACTTTGACACGTAGTATTCAAAACCATATTAGACTAACAAATATAAATATGACGTAAAAAGTTATTGGAGAAAACATAATAATATATATAACTAATAATTAATAATATATACGTATTATTTTAGGCTCACTTTAATTATGTAAAAAATTAATTTGGAATTTAGTTGGCTAATTATTACTTTTATAAATTCAAAATGGCGCCCAGACCTATAAAACGCATATAATTAAATATACGATTTAACATTATTTGTGGTAAATCCAAACTTTAATTCTAAGAACCCCCTAAAGTCGAGGCTATGCTATAAGTAGATTTTTCTGTATATATACGAGTAATGCTAGGTGTTAAACTAAGTAATAGGGTTCCTAGATAAAGAATATTACTAGAATACAGACCACAGTATCGTAGATGAAATAAAATCTAGAACAGAGGCGACATAGATTTATATACTATCCTATGGGCCTGTTGCCATCCAGTAGCCCACGGCCCGTGACAAAATAAAACAAAGTAGTTTTAATTTGATGCTTTTCGTTATACAAAGTTTAGTATTTTAAGGGCAAACAATTTTACATTAGTACATACTTATTTCTCTAAAAATAAACCCAATGAAAATGATAATGGGGTCGGAGGCAAAATTTCACTTTATGCCATGAATGTTCTTGGCGTCAAGGTGTACAAAAGGGAGCCATACGCCCCCGTTTGTACACCCTAACTGGCCCAAGACTAGCACTGCCTAGGGGCCTCTACATGACTAAATGCGGCCCTGAATTTTGTTAAACTGGTACTCTTAGCCCTTTGCACACTATAAGACACATGACAAAAAAAAAATATGCGCGTGTCTGATCCGACATAAGGAAAAATGTCTTGTAATATGTATGGTCTCATATAACGACCAATGCGACTGGATTTCTTATAAGAAAGTTTCTAATAATGTGCAAAAGGCCTCAAAGAATGATTTCGAAATTTCGAGACCTTGAGATAGTTCAGCCATTTTATAATATAGTATATACCGTAAAATGGGGTGAATAGGCACAAAATCAAACTTTAGACTCAAATTTATCGATGTTATAGTACGAATTTAACATTGATAACCCTTTGCGAGTTGGTCCGGCCGCTCATGCTTTACGAATATACCGAAAATACCCGAAAAAATCATCGAAAACCCAATGATTTTGGCCAAAATATGCGCTATCCCTATTCATGCTTAAAGTGGGGTGACTTGGGACGGTAAAGGGGTAAATAGGGAAAAAGTCGTAGGGTTGTCAAATCTTTATCTATAAATAAAGCAATATCTGAAATAGGTTCCTTAGTGTACAAAGTTATTTCTTAGTGCTAATTCCAAAATGATGTTTTAAAATAAAATAAATGTTTGGTAATATTTCTTTAATAAGTATTATTATTACAAATCACAAAAGTTATATAATCGTATTGTTTGAGATCACAAATTCCCTATATCAAGTTCGTTATATATATATATATATATATATCACATAGGAATAACATATTATCCCGCAGTAAAAAGTTACTTATTTTTGTTCCCGGGCGTTATACTATCTTCACAACAAATTTGATTAAAATCGGTTCAGTAGTTATGGTGTGATAAGACAACAACAGACAGAGTTACTTTCGCATTATAATATTAGTATGGATAATATTATTTATTATAATTTGTCACTGATATAAAATTTCAGTCTGTTTAAATTATCAGAAATGAGTACAAATCTGAGTAGTTTCTTAGCTACAATATATCGGTTCAAGATACATATATAAAAATTTATAACAAATAAAAAGTGATAACCCTGTCCCTATACAAACCTTACCGTTTCTATTCGCCCCTCACTGGTCTCTATTTACTAAGTATGGCGTGCCTATTCAGACCATTGTCGTCCCTATTCGCCCCTCTACCGTACCTATTAACCTCTTGTCTTGACCAAATTTACAGACCTTTAGATATTTTGAATTTATACAGAAAGTACACAATATTCAGACTTATCTGCATTTGTGTAGATTCAACAATGTACAATCTAACATATACACCACTCTTCAACTTCCAGAGACTTGTATTTTTTCTTAAAAAGATAAAGTTTTGGCACACAAATAAACACAACATTTTTAGACCGTTTTTCAAAAACAAATTTTGACCATTTGTTGCTAACTTTATTGCTTTCCAGTGTTGCTATTCAAAACAAAATATTCTACCACACAAAAGTAATTTGCAACAATTGGTAGATAGTTTTTTCTCATCTATTTATTTAGCTTAATATTTCGTTCCCGGTTTCGTCCCTATTCAGACCCCGATCCCTATTCACCCCATTTTACGGTAAGTCTACGTCGTGATGCTGGAAGAACACATAGACTAAATATACGATGTGTATTGCCAGCATTAAATTGCATATTAGGCAGCAAAGCATACGTCCGTATTACAGTATAAAACGAATTGGTGATAGTTAAGATGCATTTAATAATTTAAACCATATCATTATTATAATTTTTGTCTACTCTACAATGTTATCGCTAAGCAGGGAGTTACTGATCAATGTTTTTGGGTGATTTTCTCAATGTCACTTGCCGGAACTGTCTCGAATCCAGTGTATTAAATTTTACTACAGTAACCTCCATCGTGTATTTTCCACTACTTTGACGTTGGCGGAATTATTGTGCCTTAAAATCATAATAACAAAGGCCATATTAAAAAAATCATACGTTTTAGTTGCATTTACCTGAACTGTCACTGTCAATCATTTGACAACGCCATATTCAGTTTCACCAACATTCCCGCCATATTTGACGATACAGCCAGTGCCATCTATCGAGGCATTTAAAACTTTTTTAATGAGCTATTTGAAAATCAGTCGTTATAAAAGAACTAAGGATTTTTGATTTTTCAATCTTCTTAGTTTCCTAACGTACACTTACTATCTAGTGCGTCAAGTTTGTACCTGAAGGACACACGTTTTCTAAATTTAAAGCAACCATCGACGTTCACAGGTTCATATACTGCATGTGTGATTTTGGGTACCAGATCTAATATATCATCTAAGAGAGTCCATTAAAAATAAAGTATTGTCAACCATTTTTAAAAATTGATTCGAGTCAAAGTTCTATTTGATTGCAAGTATCATTAAAAATGATAGAAAATTTAGTTTATATATAAGCCGGTATATATGTACGCTACCGTGCTGTGTTGCCAGTGCTAAATTTTTATTATCAAGTGGAGAGAATCGCCTGCAAACATTGTTGTATCCAAATGACAATAGCTTTTCAACTTAGATATTAGGTATATGGATAAAAACAATATTGGACTATTTATTCGATTGTAATATTTGTAATCATTCCTTATGTCTGACATTTTCGCTGAGCCACGCCCTTGTAGTTGAAATCGAGTATGCAGAGAAATAGTGCTGAATATGTGCTATTTTGTGCACGATAATCAGAATTTGTACTCCATCCGATAGTTTCAATAGTTTTCATGACTTAGCTGTAGTGACGTCATTGCAGTTAAGTCGCTAATGCACCCCTATATATTTCATATGGCTGGAGCACAACGTCTGATTTTCAGGCCAAAAATAGCGCAAATTCGGCACTATTTCCCTGCAAATTCAGATTTATAATCCGAGGCCATGGCTAAGCTAAAATGACAGACACTTATTCCTTCTTGCTCAATTTTTTTTCAATGACAACTTTCGAGCATATCATTATGAAATTGTATTCCTTGAACATATCTTTTCCATTGTAAATTGTCTACCTTCTTTTTAATATGTGATTAATTACCAATTAAATTGATTATTACCAAATTTTTGCAGCCAGTTTTGACTATTTAATGTTTTTTGTAATAACTTATTGTAATGTGACAGAGAGGTTCTAAATGATTTTTGGAAATTATTCAAGAATGGAGTTTAGAACCTCGCTGTTGTTTAATTTGTAACAATGTATTTATTTTGTATTTTTTAGGACTGTTTAAGCTAACAGAGCAACTACCTTATTAGGCTATTAAGACCTCTAATTACTACTAAGCCTATATACAATTTAAAAAAAATACTATTTTGTAAATCAAACTGTTGATGTTTATTTGTGATGTTACTGCATCATTGGTATACTGCATTTCTAGTGAGTAGTTGTTCTGTTAAAACCACTTTTAATACCAAATCAGTGTGACCAGTTTATGTTTTAAAATCGTACTCGTAATCTACAAAAAAAAACATAATTTTTCAAAGCCAAATCTTAAATAGGTATTTAGTTAAATGTAAATATTACGACGAAAATTATGTAGTTAGTTTTGAAATGTTGGTACATGAAACAAAATTAGGGTTTGATTCTGAAGTACACATATTTATAACTCTAAATTTAGCTTTCTGCCTTTCAGTAAATACTAGGAAGATAGGAAGACATGTTCTTTCAGAATCGTGCCAATTTAGCTAACTAGTGGTGCTAAATATATTTAAAAAAATATATATATCAGAACAATATTTGCTTATTGGCCCGTATTTCTGCAAAGTGGGGCTTTCAAGTTATTATTGTCAGTATTTGCCTTTCCACATACACGAGTGATGCCCATAATGCTCATATTACACGGACATCTTTATCCATTGCAGCTCTAGTACAATTCCAACTGTCAAATCACAAGTACATCAAACCATGCCAATATGCAAATCTGTGTTCGATCGTGTATCAACATGAAAAATCAAATTTAAGTACTGGCCGACTTAATATAACATTGGGACTGATCGTAAAGCACACAATTTAAATTGATAGCACTAAAATTCCATCCTTGTTTAACACATTTAAGTGCTCTCACATTTGAAATTGTGCTTTTTGATTATCATTTTTTTGCTGTATTGCAAAAAAAATTTGACCAGTTCCAAAAGTAAGGTAATACTTATTATTTTTGTAAATGGTCAAGAAAACCTTTAATTTCACAAATCAATTGTGATTAATAAGCACGCTCTCTCTGTATAATTAAAAAGATATAAAGAAAGAGCCATTTTTAGCCCCGTCAGATTATAAATGCGTGCCTTCAGAATAGAATTCATTGGTAAATGTTAATATTCATAATGATATAGGTCGGCTAGTAATTTATGTGATATGTTTTATTTTTATTAATTTAAAATACAATTCTTTTCTCAAGTTCGGCCCATGTACAGCGTTGTCATCTAGTCGTTAGTAATTTTAATTTATTTTGATTATTATTTTTGTCAAAACTGCTTTCTTTGAAAATGTTAGATTAAGTTTTCAAAAATAAAAATGGTTATTGAACATTTTTTGTGTTTTATATTTTTATTTATACCCACCCAAATATTACAAAATAATCTGGTAGCCCAGGTCAAAACTATATAAAATAGTGATTTGTATACAATGTGCGGTTTGCGAAATGATGTCCTGTAAATAACTAGTTTCTAATGTGCCGTGAAAAAATCGGCAACGCAAATGAGCTCACGGTTACTATTGGTGAGCCATTCTGCGATCAGTCTGGACACCACAGCCTTCATAAATGCCAAAGTATTCTTCCAAATTCCTAAGAAATTAAAGAAATTATTTACAAGACACATTTTAATGTTTAACTGTTAGTATTTTATTTTGTGTATTGTTTACCATCAGCCTATATACGTCCACTGCGGAACATAAGCCTCTCCAATGGAAGTCTTCCATGAATGGCATTCCATTGGCTTGCGTCATTTTAGCATAGCCACTGTCTCTGATTTGAAATCTGACCATGCAGAAAATTTGTCCTGGAAATGTACTATTTTGTACTCGAAAATTAGAATTTGTACTTCAGCCGTTTAAAAGTTATAGGGGCATTATTGGTGGCTCTGCCAAAATGACGTCACTACATTTTCTGCATGGTCTGATTTCAAATCAGAGGCTGTGGCTCTGCCAAAATGACGCAAGCATTCCATTGGGGGATTTGCCATAACCACCACGCTTAGCAGGCAGACTGGACAAAAAATTAGCTTAGTGTAAGGATATCTGTTTTGACAGATTTAAAAAAATACAGTTCTAGTTCCACTTGGTGTAATATGGGTGTAATATATTCTACCTAGTAATACCACAGAATAATAAATAGTACTATTCGTAGTAATATATTATCGTTGGTGTAATTAAATCAGAATTAGACTTTGTTTTCTTTAATCCTAAACTAGTATTCCCCATACGCGTATCAACAAATACAAATACAAATGTAAATATGGATGGAACCCATGACCTCGCGTTCGAGAAAAAACACTTGCACTCGCTCGAACGAACCTCTTTGTTAAAGCCAAAGCGGTATTTTATTACTGGCAAGGCACAGGTTATTTAACTTTCTGATGGCAATACCAAACCCATTACCAAAAAAAGTTTATCTATGACATGTACCGTAAAATGGGGTGAATAGGGATCGGGGTCTGAATAGGGACGAAACCGGGAACGAAATATTAAGCTAAATAAATAGATGAGAAAAAACTATCTACCAATTGTTGCAAATTACTTTTGTGTGGTAGAATATTTTGTTTTGAATAGCAACACTGGAAAGCAATAAAGTTAGCAACAAATGGTCAAAATTTGTTTTTGAAAAACGGTCTAAAAATGTTGTGTTTATTTGTGTGCCAAAACTTTATCTTTTTAAGAAAAAATACAAGTCTCTGGAAGTTGAAGAGTGGTGTATATGTTAGATTGTACATTGTTGAATCTACACAAATGCAGATAAGTCTGAATATTGTGTACTTTCTGTATAAATTCAAAATATCTAAAGGTCTGTAAATTTGGTCAAGACAAGAGGTTAATAGGTACGGTAGAGGGGCGAATAGGGACGACAATGGTCTGAATAGGCACGCCATACTTAGTAAATAGAGACCAGTGAGGGGCGAATAGAAACGGTAAGGTTTGTATAGGGACAGGGTTATCACTTTTTATTTGTTATAAATTTTTATATATGTATCTTGAACCGATATATTGTAGCTAAGAAACTACTCAGATTTGTACTCATTTCTGATAATTTAAACAGACTGAAATTTTATATCAGTGACAAATTATAATAAATAATATTATCCATACTAATATTATAATGCGAAAGTAACTCTGTCTGTTGTTGTCTTATCACACCATAACTACTGAACCGATTTTAATCAAATTTGTTGTGAAGATAGTATAACGCCCGGGAACAAAAATAAGTAACTTTTTACTGCGGGATAATATGTTATTCCTATGTGATATATATATATATATAACGAACTTGATATAGGGAATTTGTGATCTCAAACAATACGATTATATAACTTTTGTGATTTGTAATAATAATACTTATTAAAGAAATATTACCAAACATTTATTTTATTTTAAAACATCATTTTGGAATTAGCACTAAGAAATAACTTTGTACACTAAGGAACCTATTTCAGATATTGCTTTATTTATAGATAAAGATTTGACAACCCTACGACTTTTTCCCTATTTACCCCTTTACCGTCCCAAGTCACCCCACTTTAAGCATGAATAGGGATAGCGCATATTTTGGCCAAAATCATTGGGTTTTCGATGATTTTTTCGGGTATTTTCGGTATATTCGTAAAGCATGAGCGGCCGGACCAACTCGCAAAGGGTTATCAATGTTAAATTCGTACTATAACATCGATAAATTTGAGTCTAAAGTTTGATTTTGTGCCTATTCACCCCATTTTACGGTAGGAGGTTTATATCTAGCAGTAGATTCTAGTCACGACATATTTAGACTATCACCTATAATTTCGAAAAAAATAAGGAATAAATAATTGCAAAACATAACGCAAGAACAATGTCATTTAAAGTAAAATCGGGGTAATTTTAAATTTACACATGTCTCCCCAAACGTCAAATAAGACGATCGATTGCTTTGCGCTCGGATCACTCACATTCAATGCAACTCACAACTTTAACGCTATGGAGTAATGTTTATAATAAAATAGCAGAAATGGTAGTTATATATTTTAAATGCAAATATAAGTTTGTCAAATTTGCGTTTCGAGAAGCGTTGATTGGACGACTCTGTATTATTATAACCTTTTATTACTATTTAGCTTTTATTTAGCGTTACAAACAATAAAATTCGTCGTAAAAGTGCCGTGAAACAGTGTTTTTGGGTCAAAATCTTTACCTCCCGCCCTAAATAACATAGAAAAGTAAGTCATTCATTCAATACCACCGATTTTAACAACACATAATTAGATCAATGTACTTACGCGTAACTTTTTACTAGCATGTGCAGTTATTTCATGAGATCCGTCTATTGTTTCGTAGTTTTAAAATATTACGCCATTTTGAGGACGCACAACGTTTTTCGTATAATTAACGAGTCATCTTCAATATCTCGTGTTAATTTTGTTTTAATATTTAAATTTGGAATCGTAAGTAATGCTCCTTTTTTATTCGACACGGCGTCTTTCGTTTTATATTGATGGCCAGTAATTTTAACTGTTCGAATATCTTATATCTTCTTTTTCTTGACTAATTATTATTATTATACTGTTGTATACAATAATAAATAACTATATGTCACAAAAACTATCGAACCATTTGTTGTAAATGTTTGATAAAATCGGAGATAACCAATCTTTTTACACACCTATGTAGATGAACACTATATCTTTATATCAGTTTAATTGTATGAAATCAAATTATAGTAAATGAATTCAATTCAATAATTAATGATTGTTAATATCCACATTATTTTCAATGATATGTATACTATTTAATAACTTTGCCTTTAAAGGTTTGATTACCAATTTTTTTTTTATTGACAAAAGCTGCACTATCCTATTAAAAGACTCAAATATTTTTCCAGATGTTTTGCATACAAGAAACGGAGCCTCCTCATACGGACCCATTTGCAAATGATGAAGACCCTCTCAGTGTTAACTTAACACAATCAGAATCGAGTGATGATGAACCGAACCCGAAACGGCTCAAAACCTACACAAGCCCGTCGTTAAACTTAAAAGTCTACCAAATACCTGCATTTAACACTCCAAAATCATTATCCATATTCCCTTCTCCATCATCAACGGGTTTACCCAAATTCGTAAACAATCCTTTAAATTTAGCCAACCCCTTAGCAATAGCAACAAATAACCTACAAAACCATTTACAAAATGCGAGTAACATAGTAAAAAGTCTACAAAGCAGGTATTCGTTGCCTGCAAAGTTGTCAATAACTCCTGTTCAGTGTTCGAAGGCCATCAGCAATTCCGGGGAGGTGGTCAGGTATAAGAAAAATGGGGAGATAGCGAAGAAACGAGGTCCTCCCAAAGGCTATAAGAGGAAACCTAAAGTGGATCTGTCACAGAGTTTGACCAATGGAGCTTTGCTACAGGTAATTCTTTCATTATTATTATATTATGGGGATAATTGCCGTGTGGTTTCCGGTAGAGTAGAATAGGACCACTCCAACTCTCCCCGTGAATGTCGTACACGGCGACTAAGGGAATACATTATAAAACATCAATCAGGCCTCCCCAACCCGTCTGGCCAGCGCGGGGAGTGTAGGCCAAATCCTCCGTCTGTCTCCGGCAGATGAGAGAGGGATGTGCTCCTGCAGTGGAGACAAAAATAACCTGATGACGATGGGGGATAATAACTGCAATAGTTAGAGGGTGGCAGTCATTTTACCAATATGGTTAAGGTTGGCCAAAGACCAAGAAAATTGGAAAAAGTTAGAGAGGACCTAGGCCCAGAACACACAACGGTGTTTCTGTAATTACCACAATCAATAAGCCTATGCCCTGGAATAAGTGTCAGTAGGTTGATGTCTAACTCTGCTCCTTATAAAAGCAAAGTAAAACATGACTCTAATACTCAATCTATCTCCCTCATCGGCCATAACACTCTCAACAGTGTTGTGAGCACATGGAATAAGTTACCACAGGACATTATCGATGCCCGCTCAGTGAACACTTTTACCAACAGACTAGACCACTTCTTCACAAACCAGTGTTACAAGTGATAATTCAAAGGCTTAAATACACCAGTTCAGGTTTAGGCATACCAGCAATTTCTGCTCGCCTATTATCCCCATAATAATAACTTCTATTTTAAAATAATTGCTACTTACTGTCAAATTAGTGAAAAGATATGAAATGATTTATTGCAACAACAGTATTTAAATGTAAGGAACCCCTTTTAAGTAAAATACCTGTGTCAGGGGTTCCCACTCTTCCAAACTGGAAAGTTGTACTACAATAGTAAATCTTTGGGTTGCCAATAAACTTTGCTATCATCATCATTATCAGGTTATTTTTGTCTCCACTACTGGAGCCCCCTCTCTCATCTGCCGGAGACAGACGGAGGATTTGGCCTACACTCCCCACGCTGGCCAGACAGGTTGGGGAGGCCTGATTGATGTTTTATAATGTATTCCCTTAGTCGCCTTGTACAACATCCACGGGAAGAGTTGGAGTGGTCCTATTCTACTTTACCGGAAACCACACGGCATAAACTTTGCAAAATTCATCATAAAATTACCCATCACTGTATAAACCCTTCCAGGCCCAGAACACGATCCTGACCAGCCTCCTAGCAGCCACCAACACAACTATGACGACCATGGCAGGAGCGGCGAGCTTGGCCGATGTCAAGATTCCTCCCTCCGGCATTCCCATTCTGCCGCTACCGCAGCAATTGACCATCGTGCCACAGTTCAGGGTGCCCGAAGGTATGTACAGTCAGTGCGCTACGATAAATGAACGAGTTCATGTTAATTTTATCTTTATCATCATTGGATAAGGTGCTAGGGTTGAACACTTAACTGTTACATGCTTAATTTTCTTCTTATTCCCTGATTAATCACATATATTCTGCCTATAGTATCTCAGATTTAGATATATTTACAAACAAGGAACATTCCTTCAAGAACTGACAATGGTTCGTCGGATTCATTCACAGAGTAAGGTAGAAAATAATATTTGTCAGTTTGAAGTTTGTAAATCTAATAAATAAAATCGTAAACATCGCGTGTCTGTACATTGAAGATATTTGCAACAAAAAAAATTGAGGGGTCTAAGGATAAGTAATAGAACACATTTCAATCATTTTTGGAATTTTTGTTTGTTTGTTTGTCTATGAGTTTGTGCACGCATCACTTAAAAACTACCGAATGAATTTTGATGGAATTTTCACAAAAACATGGGGCTTAACTTAGCTTAACATTTTGTCTTTATTTCATCGCAATTGGCTAACTCAATCAAAAGTTATAGACATTTTTAGTTTTCAAATACATTAGTAGGTAAGGTTAGTATGCAATATATTGCACATAATAGTATTTCCGTACTATTCAGATTGCGATGAGTTTGGATTACATTTGGAGCTGCGAATGGGAATTGGAGTGGGAGTGGCTGTGGGAGCGGGAGGGGAGCGGGAGCGGAAGCGGGAGTGGTAATGGGAGCGGATTCTGTATATCACGCGAGCGGAGCCGCGGGCACAGCTAGTAAATAATAAAAATAGATCGGCTGGATCCATTATACGCGCCAGAGGTTTGCTTCCCACCTGGGACAGACAACTTAGTACAAGTTGGTTCTGGTCTAGATGTTTCATTTGTGAATTGTACTGTGCTTGTCGTATCCTATACTGCAGACCCATGAGTTGGTAAATTTTAAGTAAAACCGTACCACAAGCTTAGTGTTGTAAATTCGCGGTGGGATCTCGAGGGGAGGAGGGCTCATGTTAGTATAATTGTCCCCTTCTCCCCTCCTCCTCCCCTCCTCCGCCCCACCCCCCTGCTCTTCCCACCTTCCTCCCTTCCCATTGTCCACCATCAGGGCTACGGCCAGTGATATGGTGGGTCTGCAGCGATTCTATTTTATAGGAGACAACCATAGTATGGGATAAACAAGTGTATGTCTTTGTATAAGTTATGAAATATTATGACCCCCAGGAGTGGAGTTAGTGGAGCTCCTGCTGGAGCCGGAGGACTGGTTCCCAGCTGAGCCGTACCGAATGGTGTTTAGCCGCAAGAAGAACCCCAAGTGGAAGACTTTCCCGCACCGCTGTGAGCACTGCTTCAAGGTATGTTAGGATTACAAACCTTTCTAATAAGCCTGTCGATATCCGTCATATAATTTGGTAGCCCGCCCCGGCCAGAATGGGTACTAGGTTAAAGTCAAAGTCAAAATCATTTATTGCATATGAGTACACTTGGTACATTTATACACGTAATTTTTTTTATCGACTACCGCTTCCTAGGTGTTAGCGCTGTGAAGAAGAAACGGCGCAACAAACTTCACGCAACACATCTTTTAAAAATCAAGTTTGCATACAAATAATACAGATTTTGCGAAGCTGGATTAACATTAGTAACAGGCATCTTTGTCATTCAAATAATCGTTTATTTTATAATAGGCTTTCTTACAAAGTTGTTTTTTTAATGTGAATCTTAAACTTTCTGTCCGTCATATTTAAGATTTCCTCTGGTAGTTTGTTGTAGAAGCATATACATTGCCCCGTGAACGATTTGCTGACCTTACTTAGTCTTAACCCTGGTAAAACAAGTTTATTTTTATTTCTTGTATTATAACTATTATTGTCACAGTGCCTTAAAAAGAGAGATACATTTTTTCTGACATATAAAATATTATCTAAAATGAATTGACCAGCTACTGTTAATATGCTTATTTCTTTAAACTTTTCTCTTAATGAGTCTCTACAACGCAGATTATAGATTGCCCTAACTGCTCTTTTTTGCAAGATAAAAATGGTCTCTATATCTGCTGCTTGACCCCACAGTAGGATACCGTATGCCATGATACTGTGGAAGTAGCTAAAGTACACTAACCTCGCGGTAGCAACATCAGTTAATTGTCTGATTTTCCTTACGGCGTAGGCGGCAGAACTTAATCTGCCAGCTAATGAAGTTATGTGGGGTCCCCATTGTAAAGATGAATCTATAGTTATACCCAGGAACACAGTACTTTTAATAAATTCTAGTGTGTCATTACCTAATGTCACATTGTTTTCTACATTTCTTACATTTGGTAGAGAGAATTTAATACATTTAATTTTCTTTGTATTTAATGCAAGGTTATTTACACTAAACCAGTTAAGAATTTGCGTGAGAGTATTATTTACCTCAGCAAGTTCACAATCTTTTCTGCTAATTTTAAAAATCAGCGAAGTGTCATCGGCAAATAAAACTATATAGGACATGTTTTGTATTAAAAAGGGCCAGTCATTTATATATACAAGAAAAAGAAATGGGCCCAGAACTGAACCCTGGGGTACCCCCATTTTCACGAATGACCCAGATGACCGAATTCCGTTTATATCTACTTTTTGTACTCTATTTTCTAAGTAAGATTTAAGTAATTCGAATGCTCTGTCTTTAACGCCATAATGTTTCAGTTTAAGTAGCAAGGTTTCGTGATCAACACAATCAAATTCCTTGGAGAGGTCGCAGAAGACGCCTATTGCATCATGGAAGTCTTCCCAAGCATCATGGATATGCTTAACAAGCATGACTGCTGCGTCGGTTGTGGAACGTCCCTTAGTAAAACCGAACTGACGATCGTGAAGGAGTAGTTTAAGATTGAAATGACAAAGCAATTGATTGAGTATGATCTTCTCGAATATCTTGCTAAGCACAGGCAGAACTGACACTGGTCTAAAATTACTGGGATCTTGTTTGTCACCAGATTTAAAAAGTGGTATGATTTTACTGTGCTTCATAAGATCAGGGAAAACCCCTTGATCAATACTCATGTTAAATATAAAAGCTAGGTAAGGCGCAAGGAGTGGAGACCGCGGATCGGCACTCGAAGGGTAGGACGCCCCGCCGCCAGGTGGACCGATGACCTAAAGAAGGTGGCCGGTAGCGGCTGGATGCGGAGGGCGGAGGACCGGGTGTGGTGGCGTTCGTTGGGGAAGGCCTATGTCCAGCAGTGGACTTCTAGGGGCTGACATGTAAGGCGCAAGAACCGTAAGAACTGAATTTATGACTTTAACGGACATTCCCCATAGATCTTCAGAGGATTTCTCGTACACCAATGAGTCTGAGAGTAAGCTTAGTATGACATCAGAAAGAGAAGAGGAGGAATTACGACATATATTATGTCCTCCGAGTCGATCAATGGGAACGAGTTAAATATGATGTTTATGTATATTTTTGTTTCAGGGCTACCGCGTGGCGTCCACGCTGCTCACGCACTGCGCCGAGCGGCACGGCGGCGTGCCGCGCGAGGTGGCCATCCCTTGCCCGTGCTGCCCGCACGTCTCCACGCGCCGGAAACAACATAAAAAGCACTTGGAATCGCACGAGGGACGCCGACACAGGATATTCTGCCCCTACTGTATACCTCTGCGTAAGTGTCTTTAAATAAATAAATATAAATATGTCAGACATTCACACCAATTATGCAGTCCCAAACTAGGCAGAGCCTGTGGTATGGTTACTAGATAACGGATAGACATACTTAAATAAATATACAAACATCCAAGACTTGGGTACAAACATTCATATTCATCATACGAACATTTGCCCTTATTTTTCAAATTTAGTAACTTTTCGTGAGCCGCAATTAAATACGTATTTAAAAGGTATGACCAAAAAGGCATTAAAAAAATTTTTTTTACAGAAATTATATTTATTGAAAACATATTAATAAAAGTACAAAATATGTGTATTGAATTTAAATATTAAAAATTAAACATATTTTACTTCTTTAAAATTAGGTCGTTTTTGTTTTTATATAAATTCAATTATGTGTGGTTTCCAGTAGAGCAGAATAGGACCACTCCAACCCTTCCGTAGATGTCGTACAAGGCGACTAAGGGAACACATTATAAAACATCAGTCAGGCCTCAACCCGTCTGGCCAGCGCGGAGAGTGTAGGCCTTGCCTCCGTCTGTCTCCGGCAGTTGAGAGAGGGTTGTGCTTCTGCAATGGAGACAAAAATAACCTGATGATGAAATTCAGTTGCCCGAAAACATGATCTTACTATTTTAACCATGATGATTTACTATTTAATTTTAACCCAAAGTTCAATCATGTATTGGAACGTAATTTCACAATGTATATCTGAATGTAGCCATAATCTGACTGCGTTTTATTATTGCTGTGTGTATTAAAGTAAAAACTCGGGTACATTTATCGAGAGCCACAAATAATCCTTCAAAGAGCCGCATTAGCTCTGCTGGACATATCCCTTCCCCAATGAACGCCACCACACCCGCCGTCCTATTATATGAATTTTATGTATTCTTAATGTACAGAAACTGATAGCTTCTCAATCTGAGATACATTAAAAAAATTACATTCCAGGCGACTCCACGGAGCCCTACGTGAAGGAATCCGAGAAATATCCCTTCGACAAGTATCCACAGTTCTGGTACGCGTCCGAGGAGTCCCTCCGCCTCCACAAGAAGAGGAAACACCCTTACGCCGCCATGTTTAATTATAATTGGTTCGGCCAATGGGGGGAAGCCACTCCGAATAGCTAATAATAATAATTTGTAAGTATTTTTAGTAATTTTAATTTTACTCTGGCAACATTATTGTAATGGCCAAAAGACGTAATTCCAGGCCAGAGAAACGTGTGTACTAGAATATGGAATAAAACGATCTATTCGTGAGGATAGTATCGATATAATAGGTGCCTTTACATGCGCGCAATCGCGCGGGAATAGTGTGGCGTGCGTGATTGCGCACAATTTAATAAACCGTATCTGTGACAAAATACCAGCACCGCAATTCGCGTAGTGTGATACAGCATTATGCTGAAGTATTCCTTTATTATTTTGTTTGTAAGCCTGTCTTGTATATTTGTTTCTCATATATGTATCGTAAATATGAATAAATTACCTATCAGTGAAAAAAGAGGATATTATCCTATCACGTAGTCCAGGCATCGTCGAAATCATGCAGTTAATCGCGCGTGCGTAGCTAGAGTTCTTGTTATCGCGCCCGAATAACCTTGAGCATTGGGGTCTGGTAAACGCGAGGAATAACATTTTTTAATTGCGCGCAATCGCGTGCGTATAAAGGCACCTAATGATTGATTTCGTAATTATCGAATAAAACTCTCGATAAACATTCCGGCTACATTAATGCACACTTGTGTTTGAGAAACGCTTCTTAGAATATGTGGTAATGTCTATTTTTAATAAAATGCAGTTCGAATTGTAGATAATATTTTTTAAAGATATTGCTCGAAATTGAAAAAAATTAATAGTTAGGGCCAGTAGAATCTAATTTTTTTACTTTATTGCGTATTTTTTTTTGTATATTTGTTCGGAAGTTGTACTGCCTTCATGAATGTAATCGATTTAAAAATCTCATTATGCTTTGTAGAAAAATTCTGCAAAGTATACGCAGTATTTCTGAAATATCTAGGAAAAGAATTTAGTTTTTCATGTAATATCCCCATCGCGTATATTTTCAAATATCGGTTCAGGAGTATTCGAGTTATAGCCAGACAGACGTAAAACAAAAAGCTTCGCTGTAAGAGTATCTGTTTTGACGTAATCCTGAAAATGTGTTATTGACAAACCTATGATTTTTTTTACCATTATTTGTGATCGCAGTCGGTCAATGATAAGGGCCTAAACACATTGCAGATATGTGACGTCACAAATGCTTGAATCTGCGAAATCGCTCAAGGGTCCGCAACGGAAGTGCGATAACGGTACCTAATGCGACATCTCACTCCTTTATTGACGTGAATTCGATGAACGTCTTATGTTGAGATAATACAATACAATACACTTTATTGCATAAACAAATACAGTTACAAGTTATAAAAGTTACAAATAGTACAATTTAGGCGGTCTTATCGCTTTAAGCGATTTCTTCCAGACAACCTTTGGGTAGAAAATATTATGCCAGAGAAATTGTACATTGCGCTGATTAGGAAGTTTAAATGATACATAGGTACTTACATGACTCTCCTACTAATATTATAAACTAGCTGTGCCCGCGGCTCCGCTCGCGTGGACTACAGGATCCGCTCCCATTCCCACTTCCGCTCCCTATCCCACTTCCACTCAGACTATAAATCCAGGTCCAGGTCCAGGTCCAGGTCCAGGTCCAGGTCCAGGTCCAGGTCCAGGTCCAGGTCCAGGTCCAGGTCCAGGTCCAGGTCCGGGTCCGGGTCCGGGTCCAGGTCTAGCTAAAGTTCCGGCTCCAGATCCAGCTCCAGATACAGCTCTAGATCTAGATCCAGCTCCAGCTCCAGATTTTTCATCGTAATCAACTAACTCAGTCAAAAGTTATGCGAATTAATAGTTTTCAAAATCTCACATTACATTGATACGATACCCGCTCCCGCTACCGCTCACGAATTCAATCGAGCATTTACACCCTACACTCAGTTTTCGAAAACTATAAATTCGCATAACTTTTGAATGACTGCACCGATTGCAATGAAATAAAGCCTATATGTTACACCAAATTAAGCCCCATGTTTCTGTGAAAAGTCCATCAAAGTCCGATCAGTAGTTTTTAAGTGATGCGTGCACAAACTCACAGACAAACAGACAAACAGACAAAAATTTCAAAAATGATCGAAATGTGTTCTGTTGCTTATCCTTAGACCCCCCAATTTTTTTTTTGCAAATATCTTCAATGTACAGACACGCGATGTTTACGATTTTATTTATAAGATGCGAAAGTTTGTATGTTTGGATATTTGGATGTTTGTTACTTAATCACGCTTCAACCACTGGACGGAACGGGATGAAACTTGGCACACATGTAGGTTAAGTCCTGGAATAGGACATAGGATAGTTTTTATCCCGAAAAAACATCCCATTCCAACGGGAAACACATAATAATTTGTGATGTTAAGTTGTCCTCGCGGACGAAGTCGTGGGCAACAGCTAGTAATAAATAAAATGACAAATAAGTGTTTTTATGGTTCTAAATATACACTACATATACATAAGAGGGGTCAAATAAGAGGGGCCATTGAAGAAAAGTGATATACATCGAAAAGATCGATTCGGCGACGACAAAAAAATAAATGTTTGACGTCGCCACAGCTTCCTCCAATGACGTCATAGGCCGCGCGAGTGAGCACTGAATATAGGATGCCGCGCGGTCACCGCTCAGTCTAGCATCCGAACTACTTGACGGATTTGAACGAACGAAATTGTATTTTAGAGAATAGATTATGGTTTGATGGAAAAATAATCAGTTTCGTTATAAATAAAATTCTACTGACTCCGACTGCGTTCTAGCAAAAGATTCATCGAATTCACGACACCTGCGGTAGCAACCCAGATTTCTACCCACCCCGATTACGCGTAATCACATCGCGGCGATGTGTTACGGTCCTAATATCATAATATAGTGTTCAAGAATTTAGATAAAAGACAGCAATATTTGTGCCTTTAGCTGCAGTTTAATAAATTTAATGAACAAATAATAGTAAAGTTATAAACACATACGACGACATTTCGGAGTCGGGTAACAAAGGCTTTTTATCAAGTGAAAATAGTTTTAGAGCTACACTCTCGCCGTTATACTGCGATAAGTAATTGAATCACCAAAAATCTAGAAATAAATGCAAATAGCTTTCACTCCGGTGTTGAAAAATGTTTGTCAACGGTTAGCAACACCCATTGTGGAAGCAAATGTGTAGACTCGTTTAGGCTAAGTTTGGCCCAATTTAATATCGTCAGTGGAAAGGTAAAAATGCTAAAACGACACATTGGTCGAAAATGAGTTATATATACCATTCGACTGTATTTTTTTTTCTGCGTCGGATCTGTCTATGTCATCATCATCAGGTTATTTTTGTCTCCACTGCAGGAGCTCAACCCTCTCTCATCTGCCGGAGACGGAGGATTTGGCCTACATTCCCCACGCTGGCCAGACGGGTTGGGGAGGCCTGATTGATGTTTTATAATGTATTCCCTTAGTCGCCTTGTACGACATCCACGGGAAGAGTTGGAGTGGTCCTATTCTACTCTACCGAAAACCACACGGCTGTCTATGTACTCGTATATGTTTACCGTTTTTTACTTGACTAAATTTTTTTATATGTTCAGGTAATTTTCGCTAATGCGACATATATCTCGTAAAATATAAGACCTATAATGATTCTTTGTTTTACATAATTAAGCAGTTATTATACAATCGTATTTTTTTCAAGTAACATAAAAATACTCGTAGAAAACGAGATATTTTTTTTTTCCGAAAAAACATAAAACTTTAAAGGAAGGCAAGAGGACAAGTTTACAGGAGAGAGATGTAGTATATCTTCTTGCTACATTTATAAGGAAAATTAATTAAATTGAAATAAGATAAACCTTGGAATAAAGGTTTTGACGACCTCCGTGGCGGAACGGGTAGCTCTCGGACTGCCACGCCGGAGGTTGCGGGTTCGAATCCCGCTAGGGGCAAATGTTCGTATGATGAATATGAATGTTTGTACCCAAGTCTTGGATGTTTATATATTTATTTAAGTATGTCTATCCGTTATCTAGTAACCATACCACAGGCTCTACCTAGTTTGGGACTGGATAAGGTGTCTATGTCTGACATATTTATTTATTTATTAATTAACAAAAATTCAAGACATATTATAATGGACTTGACACGACAGTTTGACATTAATAAAATTACTTATATATGTAGCAAGAAGATATACTACACCTCTCTCCTGTAAACTTGTCAAACTGGCGCTCTAGCGTTTTTACTTTTCCACTGACGATATAGAAACTTATATTGAAAACATTTCGACAATATTCCACAACAAAAACCTTTTGCACTATTTTGCTACAATACAAAATTATTTGCAACAGTGTCCAACAGTTTGAAACACCGGTGTGGGAGCACCCTAATTTTTTTATAATTATATCAGTCCTGAGACGTCCACTGCTGGACATAGGCCTTCCCCAAATGAACGCCACCACAAGAAAATTACTATTGCTGACCATTGAGGAGCTTTGCCCACAAAGGCTATACGTGTACTGAGGCTCGCACTGGTGACGCTGGTGCCCGCCACTGGTCTGTGGTATTTATGGCCTAGTGAATTGTTGAATGGTTATGCCGCCATTGTCGGTCGCTAGGGCCTCTTTGTCATTCTGCACGGTGCACCGCGGGTAGGCGAGGTTGGCATTTAGAGCACCGGATGTCTTTGCGCTCCCTTACACTTTTTAATTTAATATTATCGAGGTTTGAGATAATTGGTTTTCTTGTTGACTGTCTCAGTATATGGCATAGCGTTTAACGGGTTTTAGCTTAGCAGTTTATTGCAAAATTTCTAGATAATTATTTTTCCCAGTATAACGACGATATATATTTTCCCTAACGAGGTTTGTAATGAGCTATTTTCGAGTACTTAACAAAAATTCAATGTTAATTGCTAAACTTGGCGATAGGTGGCGCTGCATTGATCTCAACTGTCATTGTCAATCGAGACTCCAAATTTCAATCGACACTGCAGTTTTTTTTTTTTTCAATTTTAAGGCCTTGCTTCACGGGCTTTCACATTATTGCGTACTCTAACATTAGATGATACAATCGGTGTCATCTACCGAGGTTTCAGTAACTTTTTTTGTATTGGAAAGTCGCTCCTGTAGGATTGTACGGGTTAGCTAGGACCGAACAATATTACGTCCATATGTATGTAAACACAATGCTTAACGGCGGAGCGAGCTGATGGTACTTTTCCACGCGCTCGAACTTAATTTTAATGGAGTCTTCATTAGTTCCATAAAAATACTACGCTCCACAGGTTTGCGGATGGCGCTAGTAGTTGCGAAATTAGTGCACAAGGAAGGGTAGGAAACATTTAGATTAATAACTAAAAACTCTAATAGATGGCGCCAAAACTCATTAAAACAGACAACTAATTTATCTAAAATGCAGTTTTGTATGATAGCTCGATTCTGCATGCAAGTTCATGTGATGATTTTTTACTTTGTAAATTTTTGTGTTCTCTTCTCATAGTGTGTAAATACGCCTTATAGTTTTAGCGTAGTTTATAATACGAACCACCTGTAGACAATAGTCTTATCAAGTAATACAAATTAAGGGATAAAAGTCCGACTTATTGAATTAATCGTGTTTAATTCAATTAATTGAACTATTTATTCAATTAATTGATTTATAGTCTTTTTCATATTGAATGGTGCTAGTGACGTTTGGATAATTTTAAGTTACCGCTGAAGTTAATAGACCAGGCCTTTCCTGTGCGTAAATCCTCACTACGCTGCGCAGACGGGTTGGTGATCGCAGTATGTGGAGTATAATGCTGAGACTGCTCTTGCCTGTCACCTGGATGTATCCTTTAGGCGCCTTGTCTTCACGGGAGGACTGGGTGTGGTCCATTCATTCCCAAATACGTACGGACTATTGAAGTGACATGCCAGAGTTAAAATCGATAAATATTTTATATACTACCGCTTCCCAGGTGTTAGCACTGTGAACAAGTAACGGCGCAACAACGCATCATTTTAAATCAACTTTGTATACAATATTATAAAGATTGTGCAAAGCTGAAGCAACTCCAACTCTTCCCGTGGATGTCGTACAAGGTGACTGAGGGAATACATTATAAAACGTCAATCAGACCTCCCCAACCTGTCTGGCCAGCGCGGGGAGTGTAGGCCGAATCCTAAAATGTGAAAAAGATTATAATTGAAACGTTAGATTGGTCGAACGTTAGTGATAGTTTTTTTTTAATTATTACTGTTTTGTTTTCCTAGTTTTGAGCAGCTATTTTTCATCCTGATTATTATTTATAGTATAGTAGAAGCTGTGGTCGTTTATATTGGTATAGGGTGTAGCGATAGCTGCATTTGGAATGGTGCTACATCCTGTATTTTGTAACTGTATAGTAATAAAATGACTTATGTACAAAACGAGGTATACCAGTATTTTTATAGAACTTTTTAATGCATTTATTTTGTATTATTATTTTTATTAGTGTTTTAATTCTTTTTTAAAATACAAATCATGTTTTAACTAATATTAAACCCGGTATAAGAATTACTGTGTATATAAAGTTTTAATTTAAGCTATTCGTAGATAAAACTCAAACAATCAAAAAGTTTTTAAACACCACTGTTGGCAACATTCTATAATTGTGTTAATATGGTGGCAACATAATAGCAGTTATCCGAGTAAGAGTATTGCTATGTCGATACTTCCAAGATACACTTGCCAACTAACATTTTGGTCAATTTCTGTTTTTATCAAAATCGAGTCGTGAAATCTCAAAACTAAAAAAAAATCAAAACTTTTTTCTTAAAATTCAGAGAGCTTAATAATTAGTATATGATGACTCGATGTTCATCACAACGCAACGACATCTATGTTCGGTTGCTGTGCTATAGATGCCATCTATCGACGATACCACCATAATTTACCTTTATACTTTTTTATACATTACCTACAGATACAAATTTGCAATTCTACATGGTCTAACGAGTTGCAATAAAAATTACTTTAAACTTTTATCGTCTTGCCCATTTATTCATAAAAATTCAAGACCTGACCTTCCCGAAACCAACACTCGATTTTGATAAAAAAAGAAATTGACCAAAATTATAGTTATCGTATAGTGTACCTTGGAGGTATCGATCGATGTGTAAATTATATTTTAATTTGGTGGCAACACTCTTAAATGGTATTTGAGTCGGGTTTGACAATAGAGACCAAATCTTAACAGTATTATATGCATTTTAGTAGTAAATTATTTTATTTAGTTTTTTTTAATGATAATCTTATTATTGTTATGTAAGATACTTTTGATTTTAGGTTCTCGGTAAAATAAATTTTGTACATTTTTCACGTTCCCTGTGCTAAGTTCCTCTATCAGCCTGTCCAACTCCACTGCTGGATATATACCTTCCATGTATCAAATGGCATACAGTCAAGAACGCCAACGCAGTACTATATTTCATTTCAAACCAATAGTCCGAACCAACGTTATTTGCGTCTATGGCCATCTACCTCGCTAAAAGAAAATAAAAAATACTAAAGTTGTTCTTCTGGAAGGTAGTATTATGTTTTATGTATTCTGTGCTGTTATCTAGCAGGGGGCTCCCTGCGCGTGACAGGTTGGCATTTGATGTGTAGTGGCACTTGTACAAGGATAGTGAACATATATATGTTTTATTTTAAGCGCTATAATTAGCATGTGATTTAAAAGTTTAGTTATATTATTGTAATATAATACCATATTCAATTCAATGCCATTTTTAACTCATAACTTATTCATTTCAAAATTTTAACTAAATTCTGTGGCAGCTAAACGATGTCTGATAAGTGATTGCACACGTTTTTTTAAAAGGAAGCTAAGTGTTCCTCTAAAAAGATATTTTATTTCAGCCGTACTTTGTATAGATGAATTGTACGTCAAGTTGATACTGTGTTTGAATTAAAAAGTGATTAAGAATTTGCAATAAAAAAAATGACATCAGTGTGGGGTGAAAAAAATTAAACTTAAGATATTATGAGGGTTAATTACTCTTTGGCGAAAACTGAATGACAAGCGGTTCTTCAATTCGAATTAATGGAACAAATTGATTAGTGTTTTAGATTATAATGCTATATTGAGATTCTTATATTTATAACGTGTTGTCTCATAGTTGAAAATAGCCTAAATTGATCGGCATTGCAACATTGAAATAATAAGGATCAGTATTTTTTTTGTTAAATATGCAGATATTTAGCGTGACAAAATTATTTAAATCGGATCAAAAATGACGAAGATACAGCAATTTCAGTGCAATAGTTCCAAAAACGGAAATGACGTCATCCGTCGCGTCGCGGGAAGAAGTTTGCGCAGCACACTAGCGCCGTAAACAAAACACGCGCGACACAGAGCGGTGAATGAACTCCGAGCGCGAGGGCGAGAACATCACGAACGGGTGGTAACAAGTGACGTCGACATAAAAAGCGTGCGCGTCTTGAAAAGTTGCGTTAAATAAACTTCGTAATTTCTTTATGGATTTTAATAATTTAAAAATGAAACCATCTGCAATGCATACGCCATACTAATTAAAAATCTATTTTTTTGTGGTTGATCCTCATATAATCGCTTACATAGTGCTAGAGATGAACTAGAACAAATGTTTATCGACTGGAAATAGAACTTAATCCTATGAAGGTTCGTTGCACATTAACGTAGGGTAGTATTGTGGTGACAAACCACCGCATACACGTCGACCACAAAATTAAGGCATGACGTCAATCCTCGTTTGCGCAGACAGAAACAGACGATCCCCGATAACATCCCACGCACAATAGTAAAAAGGTGCAAAATTATTGCCGCGTCGTGGTCTCTCTAACTCACTCATACACTTTTGTACACTGCATGGTATTGTACTCTATTTTGCGGGCGACATTAAACTGGAGGAAGGAGGAGAATGACGTTTCTTTACGGAGTAATATTTCGTATTCTCTAGTCGTACTGTACCCTCTTTTCACTTCGCTGTAGTCTAGTAAAGGCGTGCCTTAGATGTAGCAAAGACTGAAATACCGTGCGTCCCAAGTTTCATAGAGTCTAATAGGGAAATACTTTTTTCAACTGGAAGACCATTAAAAAAAATAACGCTGTTCTTTCCACCTCTCAAAAGATATGACGTGAGATATATAGAAGTATTTATGTATGTGTAGTTTTATGCCAAAACTTGAACAAAATAAACTGAGTTGGGCATTAACCGTTTGACTTTTAACCAATTAATTGATTAAACAAATTTCCTACCTTTTGCTATGGTATAATATTTATTTAATTAAACTTTTAAAACTTGTAACTGTATTTGTTTGTGCAATAAAGTGCATTGTATTGTAAACAGATTAAATCATTAGATAATCGTTATTTAAATTAATTATTGAGGTGACCGTTCACGGGTTAAGCAACACTGCCTTCCTAATTCATAACAACCGTAACAGAAAAATCACTGCGTGGAGAAATATGATCATAACCTTTTGTTTATTATTGCTACCATCTAAGATATTAATTATCATGAAATAGTATTTTTTTTTCATTGGTTTATTGTTTAATTATTTTTTATCATAAAATTATCATGTTCATAAAATTGCAATTAATTGGTTAAAAAATTTCATGTTCAAGAAATTTCAATTAATTGGTTAAAAATGCCCAACTGTTTCTGCCTTCCCCGCATAGCAAAAGGCGTGCCTTATAAATGATGTATATTATGTATTATCTGTGGATTATAAGAGTCGGTGCAGACCTAGTGGAGAGCAGTGCACGGATTTTTCGCTGACAATTAATAATGCTCTTTAATTATGTTAATATAAGGTTCAACATTGCATGTAGAAGTAAAATGTATCCAGCGAATAGTGGCGTATGCTCGCGCTCCCGATTTTGAACTTTATTCCAACACATTTAAAAACGATTATTAATTGTAATTTTTTTATTTATATGTATTTCGTTAACAAAATAATTTGTTTTGTAATTTACCAACTAGATAGATAAACTCTTCATTGCACAAAATAAAAATATGTAGATTACAAAACGAACTAGATTACAAAAATTACAATAAGTTGCCATGTCATTCAATTAAATTACAAATAATCATAAATTTGAACAAAATAATAATTATTACATCAAGTAATTACTAAATAGATATGTCAATTGTCCTTATAATAAAAAAATCTATGGAATAAAAACACTCCCTCGGCAAAAGATGTGCTTTAACTTTGTCCTGAAGCCGACGAACGTGATATCCCCCTTGAACTCTACCGTAAGTGCATTAAAGAGAAGTACCTCATACTCCATTAGTTGTAATACCGTAGATGTAAGAAAAGAGAATGAATTTTGTATAAGTATTTTGTAATTAAAACACGTTTTTGTAAAAGTAATAAAGTTCAAAATTGCATGTATTTGTAAAAAATGCGAATGCTGGCGCTTCCGATTTTGAACATTATTTTAACATTTTTAAGAACGGTTATTAATTATCAGCGTAAAATCCGCCGTGCTGGTCTCGCCAGGTCTGCGCTCTGCGCTGACATTAAGGCGTCGTCGTGCTAGTGTGGGCCTACCTTAAAGCGTGTTCCATAAAGAGCCTTACAAATGTAATCACAAGACTAGATTGTAATACTCCATTAGTTGTAGTACCGTCGATGTAAGCATAGAGAATGAATTTTGTACAAGTGTTTTGTAAATAAAACGCATTTTTGTAATAGTATTGTCTTTTTGTTAATTTTTTTGTAATAACTTTATTGTATGTATGTATGTAAACGCTTTATTGTACCAAAAATAACAACAACAACAATAATAAAATAGGAATTAAACTGTGTACAAAGGCGGACTTGTCCCACTTAGGGATCTCTTCCAGTCAACCTTAGAGTAACCGAAAGGACAAGTATAATGCGTTTAGTACCAAATTTGATAAAGAAATGTACCTACTTTTAATAAAGTTTGAAAATACATACGTACATTTGTACGTCGTGGTTCTTCATCATCAGCCGAAATACGTCCACTGCTAAACACAAGCTTCCCCAATAGAATGACACTTTTGACTGGCTGTCCATTGGAGGATTTGACATAATCACCACGCTTGGCAGGCGGATTGGTGATCGCTGTAATGATAATTATCTAACATGATGTAACAACTACTCGACGTTATCGACGTCGCGAAACTCGCCGTACAGTGAAATCGACATCGATATAACTCGTATGCGCAGGAGATAGCTGCTGCCCATCCCTGGTGCAATCCCTTAGTGGCCTTAACGACACCCATGGGAATATCGGGGCGGCACTATTCGGCGTGTTTCCCGACGCTGATGGTTACGTCGTGGTTGAAAACCGAAAACGCCGTCAGCGTCGCAACCGCAACAAGCGCGGAACCGTCCCTGCAGCCTCGACCAACCTGAAGGCTGCAACGCCAACGACATCGATTTACCTCTCCCGTCTGGATGCGGCAACAACACCAGAAGATGTAATGCAGCACATCCGGGCGAGGCTTAGAGGTCGGACTGGGGAAAGCATCTCGGTCGAATGTGCGATCCTGGAGTCTATTATTTCTAATAACTTTAGGGCCTGTAGACTCCGGGTTCCCACTAAGCACCAGGGTGTATTCCTCAGTCCCGACTTCTGGCCCGAGGGAGTCGTGTTTAGACGATATAGGGAGGCAAAGACTTTTAAACCCCCAAAAATAGTGTGTGTTTAATTAATTAAGGTTATATAATGTATGTATTTCTAGGCTAAGGTATTTATCTATGGGCCAAGTTGCCTGAAAATAAAGGATTTATTATTATTATATATTATTATTATTATAATACAATAAAATAATTAATTGGCAGAAGTAATGTAGAGAATTCCCGAAACAAGAAACGTAACGGAATATCAATTGGCAATGACATAATCATCACGCATACACAAACATTAGACTAGACTGTACCTTGTATGTTACCTTTGCCTATATAGGCATAAACTAAATAATGACATTTTAACATAACCTCAAACTATTTAGTTTTAATCGTAATTTCTGTTAAACCAGATTAAAATGTCTAACAGCAATTTGTTTCTTAAGTCTGGCTTCGTACGGGCGCCGTTGCAGAATGGTGTCGGCCGCTACGTGTGCCAATTGCAAAGAGTTGTACTAAAATTTTGTAAAAGCCATGGTAGCAGTCGCGGTTTGAGGTAAACTATTTGCTAAGGGCTTAAGAATTGTTCTGGCTTGGATTTCAGGTCATTGTGGTATCCAGGGCAACGAGACTGCTGACCACCTAGGCAAAGAAGCTATTCAGGCTGCCTTAGCACATTTGCACATTATCAGAAAATGTGTCTTAAGAAATGTCTTATATGAAATCCAGTCGCATTGATTGTTATATGAGACCATTCACATTACAAGAATTTTTTTCTTATGTCTGATCAGACACGCGCATAGACATTTTTTCTTGTCTGGTGTCTTATAATGTGCAAAAGGCCTTATGGTTTATATGACATACCCCTATGGTCTCTGCCCTATAGCCAAAGTTTAGACATTGACACAACAGACAAAATATCATAATGTGTTCTATTACTTTTCCTTAAATCCCCAGTTTTTTGTTGCAAATATATTCAATGTACAGACACGCGAAGTTTAAATTTTAATTTATTAGAGTTTAGTGCATAAATGTATGAACGACACAATATTACACTACCTTATTCCGATCCCTCGTGATCAGGAACTTGGTCTTCCTCTCTATTTGGCTTTTTCCAGCAGTTAAGCCAAAGTCATATAGAGGACTGTAGTATAAAAAACCTTATTCTGTTTCCAGGGATTTCATAGAGCAGGACCTCGTGGAGTTTGCCAAGGAGAACCCTGGTGTTGTTGTGTACCTGAAGCCTCGCAGACACCGCGGACCGGTTGTGGTCGCTGAATACTGTATGTCCACTACTGTACATGTTGCATTTGTTTTCTATAATCTCAGAACAATTAATAATATAGTAAATAAGAACGATCATGAACATTTCTGTTTTACTTTAGTCTGGCTTAAAACTACTAATTCTTTAAACATTTGAACATAAGCCTCCCCAATAGAATGCCACTTTAGGTCCACTGGGGGATTTGCCATAACCACCATGCTTGGCAACGGGAGTGGTGATTGCAGTAATGATCTTAGCACACACAAGAGAACGTTGCTGCCTGTCCTTGGTGCAGTCCCTAAGTCGCCTTAACGTCACCCACGGGAATATATGTTTTTTATTTATATATCTGAAACAAATGTTTTATAATGTAATCTCATTCATGTTATATTTTGTATATGTTGATTTTTCTTCCAGTTTGACATTAAAGCATGAATTGTGGTATATTTTTATGGCAGACAATCTGTTGTCATCACCACCTGGTTCAATTCAATGCAAATATTCTTTATTGTGCACCAAAACATATACATTTTTTAATAATAACAAAACTTACATAGAAGGATGAATTTAGTGTACAACGGCGGCCTTATCGCTTTCAGCGATTTCTTACGGTTAAGGCCTAATTGAAATACTGAGAGTAATAATAAATAGCCCTTTTATTTCCATTTTTCTTAAATTACATTGGCAACTGGTGTTAGTATGATTAGTTTTGCTTATTAACTAGTTGTTAGTATGTTTAGGTTTTCTCTATTTGTAAATGGACCTCTGGGTGAAGGCCTTCTCCATTGCTTTCCATGACTCTGTGCCTGAGAGTATTTGTGCCTTTTCATTGAGCCGTGGTAGCCTGGTTGGTTGTGCACTCGCCTCACGTTATGAGGTCGTGGGTTCAAACCCCGCCCGTACCAATGAGTTTTTCGAAAACTTAAGTACGGTTTATTTATAATACCACAGGCTTTTCGGTGAAGGAAAACATCGTAAGGAAACCTGCATATGCCAAAGAAGAAATTCTAAAACGTATGTGAAATCCACCAAATCGGCTTGGAGCACCGTTGGTGGACAGGGGTTTGGCACAAAAGATCCTCAAGGGTCGAAGTGTCGCCAGGTCTTCCTAGCTCCCTAAGAAGATAAGATAAGATAAGATACCTTTTCATACAAATGTAATTTTTTGTTAAAGAAAATTGTTTACTCACTACAAAAAATATCTTGTTACAGTAAATGGCGACCGAGTTTGGATGAGTATGCACAACAAAACTCATTCAGAAATCACAAAATGGATTGAAGTCCTCCGCACCCAGCAAGGGGACATCTCTGCTACCCGACTCAGGAAGTACCAGTACACCGATTACCCCTCCATCCAAGGTCCCTGGACACCGTTCACTTTTAAAAATCCAGAGCTAAACACAGCCACGTTACCGAATGTTAAGTTCGGCTCCAATGACAGATTGCCGATGACAGCAACGGAGAAGCTAAGAATTATGTTCGAAGAGCAAAAGTTGAGTGATAGTGATTTGAAAACTGCAGAATAATTAGTAAATTTTATGCTAGTGTTGTAAATATTTCAGTTCATTAGTAAAGACCTTGGAAATAGGCCCTGAAGGTGACACTTTTTGTTCCCAGCACTAATTGTCAGCACGGATAACCATATTAGAGAGTTCCTAAGTTATTAGAGGTGATAATGTTTTTTTAAAGGTGTCTTTCTGCATTTTTTTCTTTTAATCTAAGAGCAGATGACCAAAATTGTTGCTCTGGAACAGAAAAACCCGAAATGGAATACAATTGGGAATACACTAAGAAAGAAATTCAAATTCTAAATGTCATATAGGTATAAAACCACAAACTCTTTCTATTAGTCCCAATTTCCTGTGTATTGATGTTATATTAGGGGACGTCTAGGGGCTGACATGATGATGATGCTATACAACATCCATGATATATGAGCTGAAGGAATCAATGTAAAAGAGGAAATGCATGTCAGAGGTTAATAAAAAAATGTATTGGTAAAAATATTGGAAACCTGAAATACCGTTTATCTAGTTTGGGAATCAGTTAACAATAATAATAATAAAAAAAAAGTTATTGAATAATGTTTATTTATACAGTCAAGTCAGGCATACTGTAGAATCCTCGGCTCAGTATGGTCCAACAAGTTTGAATGTCTGTTCTAGTAAAATAAGTAACGTTATGTATGCATTATTGATGATCCCACTGCAATTTAGTTAGTGTTAGTATTATTAAAAATTGTTATACTATTATTACACTGGTTTTTATTTTTTAATACCAAAATCAATATTTGGTGTTCCATATTGCGATTCTATGCACTATGAGAACAAGGACATCAATATCACAAATACAGCAATCATGATTATCATCAGCCTGCAAGAGCCTACTGCTGGACGTAGGCCTCTCCCAAGGCGCGCCACTGAACCCGATCTTCGGTTCTTCTCATCCAGTATTTGCCAGCTTTACGATTATCGTCGCTCAATCCAGCCAGGAGGCGTCCCGCACTACGCTTGCCGAGTTGCGCTCTCCACTCGAGATCTCGTTTATCCTAACGGTTATCGGTTCTCCGACAGACGTGACCAGCCCACTGCCACTTCAATGTACTAACTTGAGCTACGTACACTAAATACAGCATACCTGGTTTTATTTATTTGGCCAAAATTGAACTGTCGTGACTCCTCAAAGTTTTTACCTTCATGATTGAGACTAATTGGTTATTAAATTAGATAACAGATGCACATTAAAATCATCTGTTATCTAATTTAATAACCAATTAGCGTGAATCCTGAAGGATTCTTTGAGGTGAAAGAAATTATGAGCTACGAAAAATTATTTTGCTTCATGGTATGAGGTGTAGACAAAATATAGCTGAAGGTACCTTATCATCATCAGTCGAAATACGTCTACTGCTAAGCATCAGCCTCCCCAATAGAATGCCACTTGCTGAGCTGTCCCATGATTTACCATAACAGAATTGGTGATCATAGTAATGATCTTAATATACACAAGGAAAGATAATATATTACTAGATAATAGGATAACGCTGCTGCCCATCCCTGGTGCAATCCCTTAGTCGCCTTGAGCGTACTATGTCCACTGCTGAATATAGGCCTCCCCAATAGACTGACACTTTTGACTGTCCATTGGGGGATAATCACCACGCTTGGCACGCATGATCGCGGTATACACAGGAGAACGCTCCTGGTGCACTCAGTTAGTCGCCTTGACGACACCCACGGGAAGATTGGAGGTGGTCCTATTTTAAGCCGGGAACCACACGGCAATACCAAAAGTCAAAGTGTACTAATACTTCCGTCGCAGTACTTCATGGTAAAAAAAATATATGTAGAAATATCACGATTTAAAATGGACATCAACGTGAGCCTTTAAGGTCCGTTTCAGATTGCGGACACAATTTTTATTCAGTGTCATCTATTAGCATTTTCAGCATCCAATAAAATGTGGTAAAAAACGTATGAAACCAGCTTATTTCGTAGACTTAATTTTTTTTTGGCAACACTTCATATATATGTCAATATTTATCTTTTTTATCTCAGACATTCACACCAATTATCCAGTCCCAAACTAGGCAGAGCCTGTGGTATGGTTACTAGATAACGGATACACATACTTAAATAAATATATAAACATCCAAGACTTGGGTACAAACATTCATATTCATCATACAAACATTTGCCCCTAGCGGGATTCGAACCCGCAACCTCCGGCGTGGCAGTCCGAGAGCTACTCGTTCCGCCGCAGAGGCCGTCAATATGACAGACTACACTGTTATTATCTTAGAAGAACGAATGGATATGTTATTATCATCTAGACTTAGCTTCCGCAGCCGTAAAACACATTAAAAAACATCTAAGTAGTGTTGCCCATAGTTCACCTTGAAAATCAGTTACAATATCGATAGAGTCGATAATATCTATAGCGTGAAAATTGTGCTATTACTAATAACCTACCTTTCTCTGCAATTCTACTCCAAAGGTTGTCTGGAAGAAGCTAAAAGCTATAAAACAGCCTAGAGATGTATTAATATAAGCTATTTTATTATTATTATGTGTATTTTTTATTGTGTAAGGGGTAATTGCACAATTGACGAAGTGTTATACTGTCGATAGTATTGGATTTCAATAGCGGCTACCGTATCGATACTATTAAATTAATCTTTATTGCATGATAAACACAAAGATACAATAACATAGTAGCTTACGCATGTACATCTAGGCGGTCTTATCGCTGAAAGCGATTTCTTACTACTACGATACATTGATTCATACTACGGTTTTGAACTATCGAAAGTTGCTTATTTTTCAATAGTACAAAGAACGATTATCGATATTATCGACAAGTGTCGATACTGGATTCTACCGATCAGCACTAGTGGTAAGCATGTTTCATTATTAAAAACAGTGAACAGCCTTTTCATCCCACTGTTGGGCGGGGACGGGACGGGTTGTCATATGACACGCCAGCCTAAAAACGAAACCTATGTTTGTAAACAAATATGATAATCTATTCTAAATTCCTAGAGAATGTTATTTAGAATTTTAACTATTATTAGTAAAAAGAAATTTATTGTTAAATTATTAGTACACACGGTATAGTTTTCAAATGTCTTAAATTCAGCAATTTTTAATAGTAAATATCTGATTTTATTTTCGTTTACGTATCAATGATTCATTCCTCACAAACCACAGATTAGATAACGATATGAAACAGTACTACAACTAATAAGTAAGTTTTAAAGCTGAAGTGTTCTGTGGCTGACTGGCCGTGATTGGATAAGAGTTGTATTCGTTGAACGGATTAAAAGTAAGAAAATATTTGTTATTTAAAAGGTCGAGACAACTTGATTGTTGTATTCGATCTTGACGTTTTGGCATTGTGCAATCTTGCTATTTTACGTTTTTGCGAGGCCCGCAAAAACTTTATTCCTGCCAACGATCTCTATGAAACTTGTGCAGTTACTACGCAGAACATTTAATTATTACTAAATATTGACGCTACGGTTAAATAATGTCAATATTTAGTAAATAATTATATGTTCTAAGTAGTAACTGCACTTTCAAAGTGAATGTGAAAGAGTTGTGGCTATTAGCGTGGAACAGAGCGATTGTTTGGAACGCTCCATCTAGTAGTACATAGAGATCGTTGATTCCCGTGAGTCAACTTACTTGTACCAATCTACTTTCCACTATACTCTGATTTTTAATTCCATGGAATTCTGACATTACGTAGTATTACCAGGCAATAAAAATATTCCCACAAAAAATAATAAACAGTGTTCCTAATAAAAAAACTTGTGCATACGTAGTTCCAAATACATTAATATTATAATAAAATTTTATTTATCATATAAATATTATAATTTTAGTTGAATGATTAAACTCATTATCAGTGTTAAAACATTTATTATGAGAGACTACAATATTGTAACTAGTATCATTCTATGTCCTTGCAGGGTTTTCAAACCTTTTTCAATACTTTACCCATTTTTGTAAAAAATTGTAAAGGAATTTAAAAAATATATTACTATTGAGCGGTACGATGTCCTGTCTGAGCCTAGAAAGACTTCGAAAGACACCGCACAGCCTACGATACGTCATATCATGGTAGTAACTTTTTGCATAGTAGAAACTATGCAAATAATTAACTAGCACATGTTATGACGTGTCGTGCCGCCCCCGTAATTGGGCTTCTAACTTAATCGAATTTTCAATGTGCTCCCGTGTGATGCCGTTTCTTGTTGCTATGTTAATTTTCTCTTTGAGCTCTTGTTTTTCGTTGTTTGTTAAGTTATTATTTGTCAGTTGATGATGACAGCGATGATAGTAATAATAATGATGATTTTAGCATATTATCACAATAAAGTAATGAATGTTTAAGATTTTGTTTTAATTTTTCCTTATATACATATTTGTTCCTTTAAACTTTCGTTACGAGTTATGTCGGTACCCATTGTAATACAAGGTTTAGTTACGTTATATGTGGGAATCATTCCCTTCTGTAATCGCCAGCCACGCATGTATCGCTTCTCTGTTAATAAAATTATGTTCTTAAAAAGAATACAAACAAAAAATGTTTGGGACTACCGAAATGTCATAAAGTGACAGCTGTCAGAATTCCAAGGAATTAAAAGTCTGAGTATAGATTGCGCTACAGGTAACGAATCATCTCAAATCGATAAGAAGACTAAAAATGTAGTCTCTTATTTTACCACCTAGAAATCCTAGCAAGACTTCACGCCGACTCAAGGCAGGGTAAACATCGAAAAAAAATCTGCAAACGTGGCATATTACGCGGTTACTAACTTCATCTCCTCACTGGAAACGTGACCGCGAGGCATATTGCGTGCGTGGGAGTGGCGCGCTGTGTTCTAAAATCGGCACGCGCGAAACTGAAGTAAATAAATTGCTATAACCGTTCTATCTTGATAGGATTTCTGTGGTTACCACCATTCTATCGTCGAATTGCCGTATGACGTTTAATGTAAATATATAACATATTATTATGTTTGGTTTTTTACATAACTGCGCAAGGCTGCGAAATTAGTTGTCTTCGTCATGTCCACGCATCGCAACGAGTTTGATATCGTGACTCAACTCATGAACCTCACAACCGAAGACACACTTTCTGATCAGGTATAGGTATTTATATTTATTTTTAGGATTTAATACTAAAATGTAGAAGAATTAATACTAAAAAGAAACGGTGAGCCGGAAGCGGCTGGATACGTAACTGGTACGTCCCTATCGCGATAAATACCTAAATTTCACGCGCCGTCGACAGCTTAAGTATTACAACGCTAACTCGAGCGCCTTACGACATATTTTCGCGCGCTGCCGGCATATCAATCGCCGCTGCGCTCCGCCCACATATCACAAATGCTAAGTCGAGCGCGTTAGGCACATTTTTGCCTGTATTGTCGGTACTATCAAAGGCCCTCGCCCGTCGAGCGCTGTACAGAGTAATAACAACGCTAAGTCGAGCGCCTTAGAAACATTTTTGCGTGCATTGTCTGACAGTGGGAAGGACTAGACGATGAAAAGCGTAGATATTTTTATTACCAGGAAGTTGTGTATCTGTTTCAACGTAACTATTAACTGCGACGAAGGGTGCAGAAGCGGGTGTGGTGGCGTTAATTGGAGAAGGCCTATGTCCAGCAGTGGACGTCTAAGTACTGACATAATACGAGCGCCGGAGTTCGCGTAGCGTGCTGCAGCATTATGCTGAGTCAGCGCCATTTTGTTGCTGCGACACATAGGTACCTTGAGTATTTTTAAATTGTAATTTATTAATTCTGTTTTGTTTATTTCTCATGTATGTATGTGTCGTAGCTATGAATAAATGACCTATTCTATTCTATTCTACTGATATGATGGACCAAAATGTGTTCCTACGTTACAGATCGACAAATCCCGAAGAGCAGCTGTCACACGTGTGTCCGTTGACATCGCGAATTTGAGAGAGTTCTTTTCTCCAACATTCTACATAAACAACATGCCTTGGAGGCTATGTCTACATGCAGATGGGAATTATCTAGATTTTAGTGTGAATTGCAACTGGGAGGACCGGAGTGAGTGGTCGTGCCGAGGTGACGGCGAAGTGAAGCTACTTTCTTACAAGCATGATGGAGTCCCATTTGAGTGGAAGTTTGAATGGGATTTTTGGTATGTATTTTTCAACGATATTCTATCTAATAAATAAATGAAAACGTAAACTTCGCGTGTTTGTACATTGAAGGTATTTGCAAAAAAAAAGGGGGGGGGGGGTGATCTAAGGATAAGTAATAGAACACATTTCAATCATTTTTGAAATTTTTGTCTGTTTATCTGATTGTCTGTTTGTTTGTGCACGCTGCACTTAAAAACTACTGAACCGTTTTTAATCGACTTTTCACAGGAACATAGTGCTTAACTCGGAGTAACATATAGGCTTTATTTCATTGCAATCGGCTCAGTCAATCAAAAGTTATGCTAATTTATAGTTTTCGAAAACTAGCATACACTGCATTAGTATATAATATAGAAGTGTAGGGTGTAAATGCTCGACGGAATTCGTATTGCAATGAGTGAGAACTATATTTTGGAGATAGGTAAAAGTGGAGGTGGGTGGTCTTAGACAGCACACAAGGAGGAAAGATTTACTGAACTCTATTAATCCGAGGTTAAGACTTGTGCAGCACAGTGCTCGTTGACAAACAGTAAAATTATTTAATAAACTGCCAAATGAATTTAAAATTATTAATAATGTAAATGTTTTTAAACGCCGCTTGAAAGAGTTCCTACTTGACAAATTTTATTATAGTATTGAAGAATTTTTAGGACATTAAGTAATTTTTTTTTTCTCAGTTGACATTGTTTAATAAATTTAATAATATATATCGAATTTGTTTGTATTATTGTTGCATGTTATTTTGAATCTTATGTTTGTGATGTTTCTGACACAATGTATTTTGTTAAGGAATAAATTGAAAATTGAAATTGAATTGAAATTGGAAGTGTAGGGGGAAGGAAAGGGAGGAGGGAGTGAAGAAGAAAGGTGAGGGCAGAAGAGTGGTCAGTGAGCCACGTATTACAGTGCGCGTATGATGCCGCGGGCACAGCTAGTAATATATCTGTCGCAGAAACGAGAAACCGAGCATCGTCGGAGTTTGTCCCAGATTCAGTTCTTAGGTTTAGACGATAGTGTTTCACAGACTGAATGACATGTGACATGTTGTTCTTTGCAGTAAACACGAGTGGGGTTGGGGCACTTGTGAACTCCTGAAGTGGGAGCAACTGATGGATCCATCGAATGATTACGTGAGGAACGGCCAAATCGTTGTCGAAGTACACATCAGAACACTATCATAGTGCTGTTATACCTCTAAGATACTCTCAGTACTCATCTTTATAACCTTACTATCACTCTAGGGTGCTAAAAATGCTACTATACAGCTCTTATACCACTATTAGCACCCTTCTATTACTATTGTATAGTCACTATAGAACCTAAGGTGATAATAATGGTCTTTGTGTGATTATAATTGGGGTATAGCGCGCTATAGTGCTAGTTAACAGCTAATATACAACCTAAGGTGGCCGCGTGTGAAATGTCCCAACATATTTATTTATTTCTAGTTAATTCCATACCTCTTTACTCCAAACTGTGTAAACAAAGAAATAATTGTTTAAACCCCCAATAATAATATAAACAATATGTTATGTCTCGTCGTTTTATTTAACAAAAAACCTATATTTACAGAAAACCAGTTCAATAAGAAAAAAAAACTATATAATAACATAACAGTGCAATCGGCTTAAGATAGGGTCGCCATCCGTCCGAATTTCCCCGGATTTGTCCTAGTTAACGGGGCGTCCGGGTTTTAAAGTTTGCAATAAAAAGTTGATTTATAACAACTAAAACTATTTTTTATTTTACTGAGTAACTTAAATGAACTCTGTTGACATGTCAGGGTTGTAAGCTCCAAAATCCGGGGTACCTATTCATGCTTCTTGTAGTTGTTGGCAGATTTTAGAGATGGCAACCCTAGCTTAAGATAATATAGGCAACAGTTCAAATAATTATCTTAATTATATTTTATAACAATTCCATTGGTTAATTACAACCACAGACAAGATTAAATACCAGACTCTTTGGTTCAAAAAAGATGGACAAAAGAACTATTTAGAATCGCCGATTACTGATCCTGTGGCGAAGGTACTTGCTTATATTTCATTCCAAATCAATGAGGATCAGTAATTTAAGTATGCAGATATTTAGCGATAAAAAAACCAATAAATACTATGAAAAATTTATTTAAATCGGATCAAAAATGACGAAGTTACAGCGCATTTAGTGCAGTGTTCCGATTCTACATTGCCACAAGATGAGCTGTATGGCTCTTGTGACCATTGTCCTCCTCAGAGAGTGACACTTCTTTTTGTCTACGACATTTGTTACTAATATTATAAATGTGAAAGTTTGGATATTTAGATGTTTGTTACTCAATCACGCTTCAACCTCTGGACGGATCGGGATGAAACTTGGCACACATATAGGTTAGGTTCTAGAATAGGGCATAGGATAGTTTTTATCCCGAAAAAACATCTCATTCCTACGGGAAATACATAATAATTTGTGATGTTAAATTGTTCACGCGGACAAAATCGCGGCTAACAGCTAGTTAGTTATATATGTATACCTTCTTCCTATTCATTTGGCTAATAATTCTGTCTACTACACTATTAGAATTTTTATAATTTTTACAATACAGAAAAGTTGAGTGTTTCATTGAAAGGCTCGACTCTTTAATGTCCACAAGAGACATGTTAGCGACCGGATGTGACGACACGTCAAGAGACGTCACCGTAAGAAACACCGTCAACGACAAGAGACGTCACCGTAAGAAGCCAAGCTAGAGCGCGCATTTCAAATTAGCCGTTAAAAAAACGGAAGTGACGTCATCCCTCGTATCGCAGGAAGAAGTGTGCGCACTAGCGCAGTCTGCCGTAAACAAAACACGCGCGACACAGCGCGGTGAATGAACAACGAGCGAGAGAGAGACAACATGGCGCGCGGGTTGTAACAAGTGACGTCGACATAAAAAGCGCGCGCATTTTTTAAAGTTGAGTTAACTTTAATAACTTCGTCATTTCTTGATGGATTTTATTAATTTAAAAAGTAATATGTTCAGAAATTTATAGCGCATTCGCCATACTAATTAAAAATCCAATATTTTATGTGATCGATCTCCATTGCCATATGAAAACAAAAGCATTTGCGTCTCGAAACCAAAATAAATAACAGACGGTGTTCCTAAGTGGACCGCAAAGTTAACATTGTAATGCAAACCTGTTTTTGCTGCTGATGACCCTTTCTAGTATATGTTACCGAGACGCAAATAGCGCTGGTTTTTGTATGAAAATGACGCAACCAATCTGGGTGATGCTATTTATTGCCCTGGTTCTACAGTCTGATGAGAACGTAATAAATTTGCCGGCTCACTAATTTCCACCTACATTAAATTTACTAATTAATATAACTAGATAACCTATGATATCACTAGCCAAAGATGTCAATTTCTATTTTAAACTGGCTTTTGACTGTCATTTTATCTACACAGATATGGCCCGCCCATACTACGTTACCCGAATGGGAAGTGGGGAGGGGGAATGGGGGCTGTATGCCAGCGTTAATGTCTTTTTGCGTCGAATATAGTTACGTTTTTATGAAAACAAACGTTTTAACAAGCCTTTCAATGTATTCTATCACCCTCAAATTAATTGTTAATGTACAGACACTCCAAGTTTACAGTTTTATCTACACCAATATTATAAAGAGGAAAGATTTGTATGTTTGTAACGAATAAACTCCAAAACTACTGGACCGATTTTAAAAATTCTTTCACCATTAGAATGCTACATTATCCCTGAGTAACATAGGCCATATTTCTTACTATAAAAAATTAGGGATCCCTACTAAAACTTTATTAATGTAACCCAAGGTGTAAATTTTTTTGCCATAAAATTTCTTTCATCACATGCGTCGCGGAAACTATTGATGATAAAACCTTCACGTGTCTGTACATTGAAAATATTTGCAGGAGTCGGAGCTGGAGCTGAAGCTGAAGCGGGAGGGGGAAGGGGAAATTTATTTAATTCTGTAATCCACGCGAGCGGAGCCGCTGGCATAGCTAGTGTATTATATTCATCATCAACCGAAATAAGTCCACTGCTGAACATAAGCCTCCCCTATAGAATGCTACTTATGGTGGGCAGTCCATTGGGGGATTTGCCATAATCACCACGCTTGGCAGGCGTGATCGCGGTAATGATCTAAATACACACAGGAGAACGCTGCTGCCGGGCCCTGGTACACTTACTCTCGCCTTGACGACACCCACGGGTATAGTGGGGGTGGCCCTATTCTAAGCCGGGAACCACACGGCTTATATATTATATACAATGAATTCGTGAGACCGTTTCTCACTCTGTCACACCACATTCACTCTTTCATAATAACATCACAAACTCACTCTTCACTAGACGCTAACATTCTACAAGTACCAGGCTAACATAACTCTACAGCAGTCTACAGTCTCAGCAGGTTCAGTACTCCTCGGCCATGATGAGGGTGACCAGCGCGGTCCAGCCGGTGAACGGCCGGCAGCCGGAGCCCTTGCCGTCCTCAGACGAGTACTGCTCCCAGAAGTAGCCGGTGCGTTTGTATTCGGTTAGGATGTTGCCTGCAAAAAGAAAATAAACACTTAAATATGGCCTTGTTGGCTTTATTTTAAACGCCAGAGGTTCAATTTCTAACAGAGAAAGTATTTAGAGGTAGGTAACAGAGAAAGCACTCAGAGGTAAGTAACAGAGAAAGTCTTCGGAAGTAAGTAACAGAGAAAGTATTCGGAGGTAAGTAACAGAGAAAGTCTTCGGAAGTAAGTAACAGAGAAAGTATTCGGAGGTAAGTAACAGAGAAAGTATTCGGAGGTAAGTAACAGAGAAAATACTCAGAGGTAAGTAACAGAGAAAGTACTCGGAGGTAAGTAACAGAGAAAGTACTCGGAGGTAACAGAGAAAGTACTCGGAGGTAAGTAACAGAGAAAGTACTCGGAGGTAAGTAACAGAGAAAGTACTCAGAGGTAAGTAACAGAGAAAGTACTCGGAGGTAAGTAACAGAGAAAGTACTCGGAGGTAACAGAGAAAGTACTCGGAGGTAAGTAACAGAGAAAGTACTCGGAGGTAAGTAACAGAGAAAGTACTCGGAGGTAAGTAACAGAGAAAGTATTCGGAGGTAAGTAACAGAGAAAGTACTCGGAGGTAAGTAACAGAGAAAGTCTTCGGAAGTAACAGAGAAAGTATTCGGAGGTAAGTAACAGAGAAAGTACTCGGAGGTAAGTAACAGAGAAAGTACTCAGAGGTAAGTAACAGAAAAAGTCTTCGGAAGTAAGTAACAGAGAAAGTATTCGGAGGTAAGTAACAGAGAAAGTATTCGGAGGTAAGTAACAGAGAAAGTACTCGGAGGTAAGTAACAGAGAAAGTACTCGGAGGTAAGTAACAGAGAAAGTACTCGGAGGTAAGTAACAGAGAAAGTACTCGGAGGTAAGTAACAGAGAAAGTACTCGGAGGTAAGTAACAGAGAAAGTATTCGGAGGTAAGTAACATAGAAAGTACTCGGAGGTAAGTAACAGAGAAAGTACTCAGAGGTAAGTAACAGAGAAAGTCTTCGGAAGTAAGTAACAGAGAAAGTCTTCGGAAGTAACAGAGAAAGTATTCGGAGGTAAGTAACAGAGAAAGTACTCAGAGGTAAGTAACAGAGAAAGTCTTCGGAAGTAAGTAACAGAGAAAGTATTTGGAGGTAAGTAACAGAGAAAGTATTTGGATGTAAGTAACAGAGACAGTACTACTTGCATCTCACAATTGGGTATGCCTAAAACTCCTCAATTACCACGAAAACTATTAAATTGCACACTAGTATACATAGGGCAAACTTACGGACCAATCGCGTGACTTCACATCACAAAACCGACCTAATAATCGACTACTGCGCAAGTCAAGGTTATAGATTCTCACCGACAACATTAGAACTGAGCCGTGAGTGCAGCTCTCTCGCTCTGGCCGCATGCGGGCCGGCCTCGCTCGCGTAGTACTTGAGCGCGGAGAGAGCGAGATAGTTGATGTTTATCCACACCTGCCCCCGCCAATAGGGCGGGTCATGCTCGGTGTTTCTCTTCATATACAGCGGTGATGACTTGGACAGGGATCTGATTGCAACGAAATTAGAAAAATATAATTAGTCGCAAGCTACGTATCCTATTTAAAAAAAAATTACGGGTTTACGCTTGACGTCAATCTCACCTGAGACCTGATTGTAAATGACGATGAGGAGTAAGGTGGAGCGCGCTTACCCAGAAGATTCGGTTCGCTCTTCCTTTAAAAATATCCAAGTTGTACTTGTCCGGGAATACCGAAGCTGGCAGTGAGTTCCATTCCATAGCAGTTCGCATTATGAAAGATGATACAAAACGCTCCGTGCGAGAGCGTGGTGTGTCTACTGCATAAGGATGAAGTCCCTCACCACGCCCGGTAGACCGGAGATGGGGGAATCAAATCATGTAATTTCTAGGCACACTCCCCAAAATGTAACCTGTAGAAAACCGAAAGACAGGCCACACTGCGACGATGTTTGAGGCTCTGTAACTTGGTATTTATCAGAGCGTCGTCACCAATGAGCCTTCGCGCACCACGCTCAACCGCGTCCAGAGCAATCTTTGTAAAGCTGTTCCAGAGCTCCATACACGTCCGCATTTTTTTTACTAATCCCTCATCCCCTGAGACCACCTGCAGTATACGTCAAGATCCCCACCTCCCTCCTGTTTTCGCGTACTACTTTTATTCCGCCATCTACAAACCTGAGACCGAAAGGAGACCAGAGGAGCTCCGGTTTGTCCAGGTCCTCCAGGATCTTGCCAAGTTTCTCGCTTTTCGGCTGCAGCACCTTCAGAAGCATCGGGAATAGGGACACATAACCTGCGAAGTTTCAACATCACCAATTAACCATTTCCCCGGAGCTGGCTCACACTGACGTCATCACCATCAACGTCAAGTGCGTGCGCATAAATAAAAATTGACGGACTCGTTGGCTTAGAGACTCAGTCGTTGGGCTCGAGCACCAGATCATGTACTTGATTCCCACTACGGATATAGACGACTCCACTGCTGAACGTAGGTCGTCCCCGCACGCTTCCAGTCACATTAGCCGTAGGCGACAGTTTACAAGACTTTTATGCCCGAGCCGTACGCGACTAAATATTAGAGATAAAGCCGAGATCTATGTCGTACGTGCCAGGTTCCGCCCCTCTGAGGGCTCCCGGTGGTTCGTATTTCCTCTGATGCCGTGGGCTCGTATCTCACTTCTGATGACGTATCTCTAATTTTGAAGTCGTAGTTGGAAATACCAGCACTAGGTTACTCTTGGGTCTCAGACTCATCAGTGTTATCTGAAAGAATCCACTGCTGGACATAGGTCTCTTCAAGCCGCGCCACTGCACCCGGTCCTCGACTCTTCTCATCTAACCAGGCGGGGGGCGTCCCACATCCCGTATATGAAGAAACATGTATTTGTATGTCTGTACATCGTTACAGATACTCAGAAGACGACATATCGATCGCTAGAGCTGGGCTCTCGAACATGGTCGGTGGTATAGGGTACTTCTACGGCGCAGGGCGTCCCAGTACACGAGAGAGCCAGTGCCTTGCTGGCGCGCGCCGCTGTACACTGCTGTGCCGAGCAGGTGAGAGGTCTCTCTGAGTTTCTAGTACCCTGGTACTCTAGGGACATATATATAAGCCACAGGGGAAAACATCTTGCGACTTAGACTCATCCGTGTACGAGAACCTAGTATCTATCATAGCCGGGGCGAGCTACTAAATTGAGTTTAACACCGTTTCAAAGTTAACACGTTAACTGGCTTCAATTACACTACAGGAAATTATACTACATCATCAAGTAACGAATTTAGAAGGCAGACGTTCCGTCAGAGTAATGCCCGCGCATCGCACGGATATCCCACGAAGGCTCCACTATGCGCCTGAGTCCTACCCGACGTTACGTCAGTGCGCGCTCGCGACGCTCGCCGAACGGCGCGACGAACACGCACTGTGCCTCCAAATCAGCTCCTCTTTTATTATTTCTCCGACATATATATTTCTAGGCTAAGGTATTTATCTATATATATATATTTATTATTATTAGTTTAAGAAAGGCTTGACCCAGCAGCAGACTAATTACAGTTTATGGTACCAGGTGTTCAGAAGTGATAAGTAGTGAACTCACCGAAGGCGGAGGTGACGAGCCTCGGCTGCGGGGGCGCGCTGACGGTGCGCACGACGCGGGCCGCGTCGGCCGGGGCCTTGGGCTGCTGGCGGACCAGCCGCACGCCGTCAGTGTGGAGCCCTGCGACAATCACATATTAGCTAACTAGCTAATTTTAAAAAAGAAATCTACAAGAGGAAAGATTTGTATGTTTGTAACGAATAAACTCTAGGACTACTGTACAGATTTCAAAAATTCTTTCACCATTAGAATGCTACATTATCCCTGAGTAACATAGGCTGTATTTATTATTATAATACATTAGGGATCCCTACTAAAACTTCAATAATGTAACCCAAGGTGTAAAAATGCAATATAACAAAGAAGTATGATTATTATGTTCGGTATAATTCATATTGCGATTGGATTGTACTACAGTTGGAGCGGGAGTGGGATAGGGATCGGGATTGGGAAAGGGAGCGGATTCTGTAGTCCACGCCTGCGGAGCCGCGGGCACAGCCAGTTACATGTAAAATATTACACATATACATACATAATGCTCACGCCTTGGTCACAAAGTGGTAGGCAAAGACGATGAATCGCCACTTTTCGCGATACCGACATATACATACACTAGTCTAATCCCAAACTAATATTTTCTCCTGTGATATGAGAATTAAATAAGGATTGGACAATTCACAAATATAATAACATTCAGACCGGAATCAACTTGTACAAAGTTGTCTGTCTCCACTATCGTACCCACGACCTCAGATTTCGCTAGTCTGACACAACCTACTCGTAAAAAAAGGGATGCTGAGGGCGTGCTGGCCTGTGTCCAGTAGTGGACGTCCACGGGCTGACGACAGAGGAGTAAGTAGGACATCATAATCTCACCGTAGTCTGCATAAGTGTGTGTGTGCGGAGACCAGTGCAGGTCGTTCAGGAGGTCCTCGTCAGCCAACAGGTCGCGGGTGTCTTCGAATCTGAAAGGTCCAGTTATAACATTAAATAGGTGAATTTATATATATTTTTAATCATTTATTAATTTAAGGACGGTTTTTTCCACTAATAATAATAATAATAATATTTATTTGTTTCGGGCCAGTTAAGCCCATAGAAAACTTTACAAAATTACAAAAATATTGAAAAAATAAACAATTAAATAAACAATTTGAAAATTAAATAGCATCAATCATAATAACGTCATCAATTCATTATCATATTAACAATCATACTCATATTCTTCATTTATTTAATCATGTCAATTTATTCTATGTCAGTACGTATGTCATTTCATTGGTCATTCAGCAGGTATACTAAAGACTGCATATAACAGCTTTACAACTGTCATAAACAGCCCTCAGCATACCATTGTCGGATTTCCTAACACGGTCCATGAAGGAGGCCTGTCTCTTTCTCATGATGGCATAAAAATCATCCACCCTATTCTCAGCAAACATACCCGACGCGCTACACCGCCACGGCAGGCCCAGCATGCACCTGAATGCGTTGTTGTACTGCACCCGCAGCGTGTTGTACGCACGCTGCGTATGCTGCACTAAAGGGCAAATCCTATGATTTTCAAATCCTATGGCTCACAGAATTTCATCCCACTAATATTATACATGCGAAAGTTTGAATGTTTGTTACTCAATCACGCGTCAAACACTAGACGCGTGTCGATCGGGATGAAACTTGGCACACATATAGGTTTCGTCCTGGAATAGGACACAGGATAGTTTTTATCCCGAAAAAACATCTCATTCCTACGCGAAACCAAATTAATCGTTAAAAGCAGTGAAGGTGTGTAAATAAGGCAAATACAAATACCAATTTTTATCGCAATTTTCATCACATTTTAAAAGAATTATGTAGGATGAAATAATGTATCATCATCGGGTTATTTTGGTCTCCACTGCAGGAGCACAACCCTCTCTCATCTGCCGGAGACAGACGGAGGATATGGCCTACACTCCCCGCGCTGCCAGACTGGTTGGAGAGGCCTGATTGACGTTTTATAATGTACTCCCTTAGTCGCCTTGTACGACATCCACGGGAAGAGTTGCGAGTGCTCCTATTCTACTCTACCGGAAACCACACGGCAAGTGCTAGATATAACCCTTCCTTAATGAACGCTACCACGGCCGTTTCCGGCCACCTTCTTCAGATCATCAGGTTATCTGAATTAATTAATAATATTTTACTGAATAAATTGAGTTTATTATTTCTTTCTAAATATATTTCGTCATACAGTAATCATTGAAGTCGACCATCATTGCGAAATGTATGGAAATAATCAGCAAGCAATATACAACGGTATTATAGGTTATATTTCATTCCAGATTAATAGTCCTATGAAAACCAACGCTATTTACGTCTCGGTAACATATACATGAAAGGGTCACCAGCAGCAAAAATAGGTTTGTATTACCAAGTAAACTTTGCGGTCCACTTAGGAACACCATCTATTGTGTATTTTGTTTTCGAGACGCAAATGCGTTTGTTTTCATAGGACTATTAATCTGGAATGAAATATAGACGAGTTGGGGTTGACGAGGTCTGGAGTGGAGACCGCGGACTGGCTCAATCAGGTGGACCGACGACCTGAAGAAGGTGGCCGGAAGCGGCTGGATGCGAAAGGAGGACTGGGTGTGGTGGCGTTTGTTGGGAAAGGCCTATGTCCAGCAGTGGACGTCTAAGGGTTGACATGATTATGGTTCATACTTGCTTGTGTCCCTTTGCAGAACATAGGCGATGGTCGCCATGGCGTCGGCGGCCGCGAACATCCAGCAACGCAAGTCCACGTGACGCTCGATCGCTGACGGGTGGGACGCCCTGGAAACAGTGTGGAAGTGAAAACTAATTACTAAACAAAACTAACCACTCATTCAATCCATCCTACTATCAAACCCCAGTGACTTAACCCTGGCTGCGATAATTTCCTGTCTCTGTGCAATGTAATTTAAAGTGAACTAATATTATACTGGGCAGGCCTTTGCCCATAAATGGGATTATCTGTAGTGACGAAGGACTTACCTGAAAATAAAAACATTAACTTACGAATATTAAATAATGACATAAACTAAGAATGGCATAAAATGAACTATAACTATGTACAGTTTTATAATAAGTGAAGTGACGAATTCTACGAATGATAATTTATATCTACAGAAGGGCTAAAAAAAATGAAAAAAAAAATAAAAAAAAAATATTATACTGTTAACGAAAATCTCGACGTGTCGGTCTCGGAATGAACTTGGACAAGACTAACCCAAGTGGCATTCGGGGTTCTATATAAGATGTATAGTGGTTCACATGTACTCCACAAGCTGTGTAAGTCAGCTGTATAAGAGCTGTATAGCTTGCTAGAACCAGTTTGGGCACAAATTAGACAGCCTTAAGTTCACTATGGCTGTACATTAGCGTTATATTAGCAGTTTAAGTAGTAACATCGGGCTTAAAGGCTGACTTACGGCGCTATATGGGACACATGTGAACCATACAACGTCCATGAGCGTAATAAAGAGTAACAAGTGGCTAAATACACAGCCTTCACAGTTATAAAATCCCACAAAAGTACTCCAGTGCTACCTAAAGTTCACGTGTGTCCTAAATTATTTCTTTTATTTATTAATTTTCCTCATTTAGTTTGGTTTTGTGTGTACGCCCGGCCATCAGAAACATTAACTCCGGCGGATATCAATTGGATAAAAATTTATGATAACACGCGGTAAGTATACCTGTTTTAAATACTTAATAATGTTAAATGCCATGGGAATGCAACTTTATCGTGAAATGTATACATATTTACAGCTAAAATATTCACGCGCCTCTGTAAAAACGCGATATTCATTTTAAAATATTTAAAACTGGCTGAGAGGAAATCTACAATTTTCAGTTTTTGATATTATATTGGCATTATAATTATACTACGGTAATTAATTAAAACATGAAACCAAAACTCAATCGCTCTATCTGCGTATTTTGTGATAAATCTGCATGATAATTTTGGAGATTTATATGGTAAATATTTTAGGTTACGTGAACAAAATGGTGGAAATGAAATACGGCTAGAGCATATATAGGTTCACATGTGTTCTGTTAGAATGCTGTTGGCTATATGAAGTCCCACATTTGTACCACTACAGAACCAATGTCTATAAATGTATTCTAATGTGAACTTATGTACAGCTTTAAGATGTAATTCAGGTCAATTGTGATCATCGTTTTATTCTTTCATATACTGAAATTTTAGAGATCCGCAATAATAATTATTGTCCGTTAAATCGCCTAGCCCAGGTACTAAGTCAAGTATGAATACCTAAAGTACAAATTTTGTAACAAACTAACAAAAAACACTTTTTGTTTTCGTGTGAGCCACACAGTTTGGTGTCAGAGTATTTACACTTACAAAGACACTACGTTGTTCAAGGAGGTATTTAAAAGAATGTAAACAAACTAAATAAAGAGGGACGAATTTGCGAATATTCTTTTGCAATTTTTCTTCTTATTCCACCGGTTCTCGCTCTTATTTTTAAAGATTTTTTATTCATTTTCACAAATTTTTGCACGCGACGTAATAAACACAATACACGTCAACTTGACCGACCACAAACAACTCCTACTACAGCTACTAGCTGTATAACAGTCTAAAACAAGTAAACATAACAGCCTTTGGCTGTATAAATGACCACGTGTGTTCTATTAATATGCTAGCTGTATAACATCGTACAAGTAGACCGTTAAACAGCGATTGCCGTATCTCTACCCTCCTATACGGCTCTTAGTCAGACGGCTGACTAAAGGACAGTTGTTAGAGTATTATAACACCAACAACCGTATAAAAGTATAACTCTACACTCCTATAAGTCCCTTAGACAGGTATAGGTGGTGTTAATCGCAATAATGCAGCTTATACATCACGAGTGAACTGTAATAATGCTTTAAGTTCACATTGGAACTAAATGTGTACTCTTAAATGGAGTAAAATGCTACTTGGGAAGGTCATGTTCAATGACCACGTTGCTCCGGGACCGACCATAGTCGATGGTAGGGCACTCGAAGTTGTTCACGAGTATGTCTACCTCGGGCAAACTCTGCAACTAGGCAAAAACAACTTCGAGAAGGAAGCCGACAGGAGGATTACGCTAGGCTGGGCAGCATTTGGGAAGTTACGTCATATCTTCTCGTCGCGTATACCACAGTGCCTGAAGACAAAAGTCTTCACCCAGTGCGTCCTACCCGTAATGACCTGCGGCGCCGAAACGTGGACACTGACAGTGGGACTAGTTCGACAACTCAAGGTCGCTCAGCGGGCTATGGTAAGAGCTATGCTCGGAGTTTCTCTAAGGGCCAGGATCAGAAATGAGGTGATCCGCCAGAGAACTAAAGTCTTCGACATAGCTCAAAAAGTTAGTACGCTGAAGTGGCAGTGGGCTGGTCACATCTGTCGGAGAACCGATTACCGATTACTCGAGTGGAGACCGCGACTGGGCAAGCGTAGTGTGGGACGCCCCCTGGCTAGATGGAGCGACGATCTGCGTAAGGCGGCTGGCAGTGACTGGATGAGAAGAACCGAGGATCGGGTTCAGTGGCGCACCTTGGGAGAGGCCTATGTCCAACAGTGGACTCATTCGGGCTGATGATGATAATGATGATGAATGAAAATATTTCAAAAATACTTTACATTACCAAGTGACAACGCTGACGTCGGAAAAAATCGGATGTTCGTATTTGTGGGATAATTCCAATAATCCACGGAATTAGGACGTGATATTTTTAAGGCACATTGAAGACATATTAAGCAACCGCTTGGTAAAAAATCTCATTTAATACGGTGGACAATTCAAGAAAAAAAAAACAGAAAATGAAGAAAAATTTAATAACTCCGTAACTAATGAACTTAAATAGTCTCTAATTGCTCTAAAATTTGTGCCCTTGATGGTTTTATCGATCATCTATGTTGACAGGATAATTATTTTAACCTTTAATTAATTAATTAATTTTTTTCTATATTTCTAAGGCGAAAAAGTCAATTTTCAACAATTTATTTCTCATAAACTATGCATATTTGACACACGGGAGTTTTACTCTCGCATTTTAATTGATTCCAACTACAGGAATATGGAATAAAAAAGACATGGCACAAAAAATGGGTTCCATAAAACACTGTGCGTCGATCTCTCGGTAGATACCGCGCTGCATAGCGTAGTAACTTTGTACCGGCGGGAGGCGCGGGCGACGTTAAACTTCCGGTGGTATTTACCGGTATTAATCGTCTATTTGATACTAGGTTACTAGGATAACATAAACACAAAAGAGTGTCATTACCTGGGATAGTCATCCAGCCCCGAGGTCAAGGTCTTAGGGTTCAGCTGCGTTATATCATCTTCTCTGCCGCGCCACCTGTAAGACGTTGGCTCTTCGCCTTTCTGCGTCGTTTGGAACCACTGGTACCATGTCTGGAAATAAGCAACTTTATATTATTATCACCATCAGGTTATTTTTGTCTCCACTGCAGGAGCACAACCCTCTCTCATCTGCCGGAGACAGACGGAGGATTCGGCCTTCACTGGCCAGACGGGTTGGGGAGGCCTGATTTACGTTTTATAATGTCGCCGTGTGGTTTCCGGTAGAGTAGAATAGGACCACTCCAACTCTTCCCGTGGATGTCGTACAAGGCGACTAAGGGCATACATTATATATTATTATAACTACTAGCTATTGCCCGCGACTACGTCCGCGTGGACAACTTAACATTACAAATGATTAAATATTTCCCGTGGGAATAAGATGTTTTTTCGGGATAAAAATTATTATATAATATCCTATTCCAGGACCTAACCTATATGTGTGCCAGTGGTTGAAGCGTGATTGAGTAACAAACATCCAAATATCCAAACTTTCGCATTTATAATATTAGTAGGATAGGATATGTAACTGTTAGGGCAGCGTCCTGTGTATATTAAGATCATTTCTGCGATCACCAATACCCTGCCGTGCGTGGTGACTATGGCAAATCCCTTAGTCACAGCCCATCAAAAGTGGCATTGCATTGGGGAGGCTCATGATGATATCAAACAGTTGCAGGTGCTACAGGCATTACTAGAGCCGCCCTGTATGCTCGTTTGTGCGAGCGAGAGATATCGGACCTCTCGTTCTTAAATAATTTATATCCCTGAGCCTCTGTAGAAAATGCCGGTACTATAAGAGCGTTGGACTTAGCGCCAGAGGTTCGTGGGTTCAATTCCGACTGCGGACAGGCAATTTTGTACAAGTTATGTAATGAGTACGCAGTCCATTTCGTTTATTAGTTGAATATTCAAATTAGAACTCGAATGATATCTATTCTTTTTAATAATTTATCAAGATAGTTGTACATAATTATAAATAAACAATAACACGGAAGAATTAGAAATAAAAAATGTCTTCCAACGCACCGCACCGAGGCAGGGTTCCCAATATGCTGGCAGCGTTCCCCCTCTGAATTGCCAAGCTGATTCTTTGGGCGAAGAAGCTGCCAGCTCTACGGTCTCCCGAAGCTTCGATGAGGCGCGTTGAAAGGTCTTTACCTAGTAATAGAGCATCTGGCCCCCAGGGGCCCAGAGTCTCGACGCCGAACGGACGCATACTTACTATTGAGTACATCTATTCTCATTAAGCAAAACTACCAAGAGCCCATGACTCACCAGGAGTTTAGTGAACAGAGTTCTTGACCAATTTAGAAATCCCAATGGCAAATAACAGAGGAAAGAGAAAGGTTTTATATACTGTTTATATGTTGCAAAGTACCAGGACACCATGAATCACTTGAAGTCTTCGTGGATCAAGTTCTTCATGGTACCGGCAGGAGAGGAGAGTGAAAGAAGATATGGAGAGAGGTTATTAGAAGTTAAAACAACGCAACATGACCACACTACTGTCACAATTCTTTACGTAAAAGTACCAGGGGCCTATGACTGACATGGAGTCTGGTCAACCTGCGACCGAGCGTGACCTGGTGGGGCGAGTGCGGCTACAAAGAAGATAAGGAACAAGGAACAAGGACGGAAGAAGGAAGAGTAAATGTGTATATACTGCAAAGTACCAGGAGATCATGAATCACTTGCAGTCTTCATGTACAGAAGAGGAAAGAACATATAATGTAACTGGGAGAAAGGTTGTTCGAAATTAAAACAACATGACTTCCATTGCCACTAATTAATTATGTACCAGGTTCTCATGACTGACCTGGAGTCTGGTGAACATGCGATCGAGCGTGCCCCGGTGGGGCGAGTGCGGCTGGAACAGCTTCGGTCGTGTCTTGACTAATCGCGCGAGCTGTATCAGCAACATGGGCGGGTTAGCGGCCGCGTTACTCTGCACTACGTACTCTTTGGGTACTCTTGCTAACGCCTCCACTCCTGGTACAAATACACATCAATATTAGCCTGATAACGTCCATTGTCGGGTAAACTATCTGTATTACCAGGCTTGGGGAAGTACATACTTCGTTCTTATGTATTAGACATGCTAGACAGCTAGCAGACCACGCTCTCGCACGAAGCGTTTTGCTTGCTCTTTCATAACGCGAACTGCTAAGGAATGGAACTCTGCCATTTTGGGTATTTCCGGTCAAGTACAACTTGGATCTTTTTAAAGGAACAGTGAATAGGCATCTTCTGGGTAAGCGCGCTCCCCCTTATGCTTCATCGTCACTTACCATCAGATGAGATTGAGGTGAGATCAAGCGTAAACCCATCATATTGTAATGTGTCGACTGCGTAGGTACATCGGTAAGCCATATAAATATGATTGTACTGTAGCTTATTAAATAGATATTTATTAAAAGACTAGCTGTGCCCGCGGCTCCGTTCGCGTGGACTACGGAATCCGCTCCCGTTCCCACTCTCGCTCCCTATCCCACTCGCACTCCCGCTCCAACTGTAGTACAAACCTATCGCAATATGAATTGTACCGAACATAATAAGTACATATCACACAAAGTAAGTTCTTTGATAAATTGCATATAATGGCTTCTAGAAAAAACTACTTTATTAATTATCTAAGTGGCGTATCAAGATGAAACATGCACCAGATTTAAATTTAGACCTCCAGAAAGACAACTGTGTAATTTGCATCAAATTTCATTCAGTAGTTTTTGCGTGATGAGGTAACAAACATACATACAGACAGACAGACAAAAATTCTAAAAACAATTATTTTGGCTTCAATTGGCCCTATAAAGACCCCTCATACACCTTTTTCTACAATATCTTCCATGTACAGACATAGACCAGTTATAGTTTTATTATAGGTATGGATTTTGCTAAAGGGCTAACCCAATATCTGCTCCCTTGGGATCCAGCCCTCGACGTTGATGAGGTCTAGCCAGTGGGCTGCTATGTCCATCTGTATGTCCGGGGACCAGCGCCCAATCAGCAGTCCGTGGAAACCCTCGTCCCAGAGGAAGCCTCGTGGGAAGAATGACCTGATGGTGAAAGGAAAAAGTTGATGTTTGTGAGGCAACAATGCCATCAGGTCTAATCACGATATATTTTTATTTTCTGTTCACTATCAGTACCAGAGTGCCTCAGACCAATAGTAGTCTTAATATAGTCACAGACTTCCTTACTAAGGTTGATAGTAAGCTTTAGTAAGGTTTGAGGTTAGGAAGTTCTCTGACCGTTTCCGTTCTCGTTGACATAGCTAGAATTAGGAAATTTGGCAAAAAGCAATGTAGCACTAGTAAAGGAAAAAATCCAAAAACTGCATATATTTGTAGTACATCACAAAAAAATAACTTTTTGCAATTATAAACTTATTTGCATTTGGTAAACTGACCGCGACCTATGTCAATGTATGGGGACAATTTTTTCCAACGGCAAAGTTAAGTTTGTCCCTCAATTCATTTCATCTTTTCGTTAGAGCAATGTTCGGTGCTAAGTTTGTACGGAACCCTCGGTGCGCGAGTCCGATTCGCACTTAGGTTTGTTTTTAATACATACGTAATGCTCACGCCTTGGTCCCAGAGGGGTAGGCAGAGACGATGTACCGCCACTTTCCGCAATGTAATATTGCAAAGTGGCTTTCCTTCGTCCGCTTTTCGCCTAGTGATACCCCTTGACGTGATGCTTTTTTAATAATTACAATAATTACATTAAATTAGGTGTCCTTTTTTACTTGTATTTTATTTTTTATTTATTTTGATCTGACCTATAACAAAAGTTATTAATAAATATGTCGGTAAAATAATAAAAGAGGATCTGATTTGGAGGCACAGTGCGTGTCGTCGCGCCGTTCGGCTTGGTTCGGCGAGCGTCGCGAGCGCGCACTGATGGAACGCCGGGTGGGACTGGCGCAGGCGCATAGTCTAGAGAGAGTTCGTTTGATACGCGTGCGGTGCGCAGGCCTTACTCCGACGGATCGCATGCCTTTACTTAATGATATAGTGCAATTTCCTGTAGTGTCATTGAAGCCAGTAAACTTTGAAACGTTGTTAAACTGAATTACTACGCCCCGGCTAGGATATGCACTAGGTTCTCGTACACCGATGAGTCTAAGTTGCAAGAGTTACCCCTGTGGCTTATATATATGTCTCTAAAGTACCAGGGTACTAGAAACTCAGAGAGACCTCTCACCTGCTCGGCACAGCAGTGTACAGCGGCGCGCGCCAGTAAGGCACTGGCTCTCTCGTGTACTGGGACTGCACTCGCCCCGCGCCGTAGAAGTACCCTATACCACCGACCATGTTCGAGAGCCCAGCTCTAGCGATCGATATGTCGTCTTCTGGGTATCTGTAACGATGTACAGACATACAGATACATGTTTCTTCATATACGGGATGTGGGACGCCCCCCGCCTGGCTAGATGAGAGGAGTCGAGGACCGGGTTCAGTGGCGCTTTGAAGAGACCTATGTCCAGCAGTGGATTCTTTCAGATACTATACATAATATAAACTATACAAAAAAGGATGCTCATCTCACAAATTTTGCCCTAGCCAGGATTCGAACCCGCGGCCCCGAGCTTCACAAGTAGATGCACTAAAGTGGTATTTCTATTTAAATGGAGTAAAATGACAGGTCACTGATTTTTTTTTTAAGGATGTTTTGGCTTGGTTACAAGACCTTTAAGCCATGTCTTATTTTGAGTCACTGCACATATCACTTTATATTTTGATAAAGGTGTTTTTTAAGTAACTATATATTGGAAGGAAGCACTCTTTGTTGTTCAATAAATCGATCAAGCGGCGAGAGGTATTATTTGACACTTGCACTTCATTAATTTTACTGGCAAGGACGAGCCTGTCCAATGAAAATCTGTCACATAAATTAAATGTTCAATGTCGCCGGCTTATTCCAATAATCCCCTGCGAAAAATCCCCTTAAGGGGATTTCTGGAATTTTTTGGAAAATTTGTCCAGAAATCCCCTGCCGATGCTCAAAGGAAACACTAAGGGGATTTCTGGACAAAAATTCCAAAAAATTCCAGAAATCCCCTTAAGTATTTATTTTTATTTTTTTCTTCATAAAACAAATACAAACAACTAATAAGATATTTACAGTCTTTTATTTTTATAGAACCATTTTTAACAGTGTGGACACACACTTTTCATATGTTTACAGTAATAATCAAAATCTTGCGTTCAATAAAATATCACAGAAAATCATATTATAATAGTTATTCTCCAATAACTAAGTTCTATAATCACAGATTTGTACAATGATATTGAACAATTAAACCTATTATTGATTGTGTCAAAAATACTTTAAGTGCTAGTAGTGATAACTATTACTGATAAAAAAAATTACATGTGTAATCATAAAATCTCTCGTATACACCTACAATAATAAAACAAACCTCGGAATGATAAAAATATTGTTATCAGTTTAAAATCAAATAAAAACAACTAATTAGGTATATTTTTATGGAACTATTTTCACCTGTGTGGACACAAAATGTTATATGTTAACAAAATCTTGTTAACATAATAAATAATCTTGTTAACGTAATAAACAAAATCTTGCGTTAATTAAATATCACAGAAAATCACATTATAATACCTATTCTCTAACAAATAAGTTTTGTTGAATTATATCTGACACTTTTAATTTAAATTATTATTTCTGACATTTTTACTTTTGATTATTATTATTTTTTAACTTTAATTTGATTTTAATTAAATAATTTGATTATGTTTTCATTTTATTTTTTTGTAATTTTCCTGATTTGATGTTGTACTTAATTGACCTGTAACACAAGTTATGAATAAGAATATGTCTATGTCTATAATAACAGATTTGCACAATAATATTGAACAATTAAACCTATTATTAATTACGACAGTGATACTACTAATAAATTACAATTGTGAAAAAAAATCCCAGTCTAATACGACTACTAACTGCGTTGTCAGAAGATGCATTGTTTTACAGTGTTCGCGCCACGCAGTTTCTTAATAATCAGGAAGGCATATCAAAGCGATCACAAGAGAGCATTGATCGTGATCACTTCATACGAGAAGTCCAGAAGGAGTTTATTAACGGCGAAATAACGGTAGGAAACTTTTTAGAAAAACTACGTTGATTTTTGTTTCTGTAATGCATATTTTATTTTAACTTTTTTTATTTTAACATATTTTAATTATTTCGACGTGTGTTTTATATATTATTATTTTTACATTGACATGATTAATTATTAATTTTTGTGTATGGATCTTTGTTATCTGAAATAAATTGATTTTCATTTAATTTTTTTTATTTTTATTATTGTAATTATATAAGAGATTTATGTATTATATATAAAATTGTTGTAATTTATTAGTAGTATCACGTCGTAATTAATAATAGGTTTAATTGTTTAATATGATTGTGCAAATCTGTGATTATAGAACTTAGTTGTTAGAGAATAGGTATTAAAATGTGATTTTCTGTGATATTTTATTAACGCAAGATTTTGTTTATTATTTACTGTTAACATATAACATTTTGTGTCCACACAGATGAAAATAGTTCCATAAAAATATACATAATTAGTTATTTTTATTTGATTTTAAACTGATAACAATATTTTTATCATTTCGAGGTTTGTTTTATTATTGTAGGTGTATATGAGAGATTTTATGATTACACATGTAAAAATTGTTTTATCAGTAATTGTTATCACTACTAGCACTTAAATTATTTTTGACACAATCAATAATAGGTTTAATTGTTCAATATCATTGTACAAATCTGTGATTATAGAACTTAGTTATTGGAGAATAACTATTATAATGTGATTTTCTGTGATATTTTATTGAACGCAAGATTTTGATTATTACTGTAAACATATGAAAAGTGTGTGTCCACACTGTTAAAAATGGTTCTATAAAAATAAAAGACTGTAAATATCTTATTAGTTGTTTGTATTTGTTTTATGAAGAAAAAAATAAAAATAAATACTTAAGGGGATTCCTGGAGTTTTATGGAATTTTTGTCCAGAAATCCCCTTAGTTTTCCTTTGAGCATCGGCAGGGGATTTCTGGACAAATTTTCCAAAAAATTCCAGAAATCCCCTTAAGGGGATTTTTCGCAGGGGATTATTGGAATAAGCCATTACAACTTGTGCACGTATTACTTTGTACAATTCCAAGCCTGGACAGATGTGCAGGTGTGGTGGTGTGTCCAAAACGGAGTCTATTTATCGTGGTAATGAAATCTCGGCTAGCCACTCTCAGCTGTTCGTACCAAGGCCTGGTAGGTAGATCTGTTTGAATACTCCCATACCATTTCCCTTTTTCTTCCTGATCTTTCTTCCAGAGTTCTTTCCATAAGTTTGTTACATCTTCAGTTATTGAACGATTGGAATGTCACTTTAAAACAACGATCTCTATGTACTACTAGATGGAGCGTTCCAAACAATCGATCTGTTCCACGCAAGTAGCCACAAGTCTTTCATATTCACTTTGAAACTTGTGCAGTTACTACTCAGAACATTTAATTATTTTCTAAATACTGACATTATTTAACCGTAGCGTCAATAAACCCTAAACCTACTGCTGTCATATTTTAATGTGCTGTTTTAACTGAGATCCAAGTCGTTACATAATTGTATAAAAGTTAAAAGTTTATTGATATTAGAACAACCACGCTTGAGTGGTTAAAGATGTTATTCTTTTCGTCACAACACTGTTATACTATAAGACGACCTCCGTGGCGGAACGGGATAGCTCTCGGACTGCCACGCCGGAGGTTACGGGTTCGAATCCCGCTAGGGGCCAATGTTCGTATGATGAATATGAATGTTTGTACCCAAGTCTTGGATGTTTATATATTTATTTAAGTATGTGTATCCGTTATCTAGTAACCATAGCACAGGCTCTGCCTAGTTTGGGACTGGATAATTGGTGTGGAATTTGCCGTGTGGTTTCCGGCAGAGTAGAATAGGACCACTCCAACTCTTCCCGTGGATGTCGTACAAGGCGACTAAGGGAATACATTATAAAACATCAATCAGGCCTCCCCAACCCGTCCGACCAGCGCGGGGAGTGTAGGCCAAATCCTCCGTCCGTCTCCGGCAGATGAGAGAGGGTTGTGCTCCTGCAGTGGAGACAAAAATAACCTGACGATAATAATAATAAATTGGTGTGAATGTCTTACATATTATATTATTATTATTATTATTGTTTCGTCAAAACCTGACAACCCAGTAAACGTCATCCTACTCCATTTAATTAAGAATTTGACTATACCAACTATCCTGAGAGACGATGTAGCTGACACTTACCCTTTCTCAGCCAACTTAAATTTCTCTTCAAACTCCTCGTCGAAAGATATCTTCCTCTCCTCTAAAGCCCTGGTGTATTCGTCCCCCTTCAGCACCGGCGTCAGCGCGTCCTCTGTAGTGTAAACCACATCCAGCACGAATGGTGTCTCCACCATCAGTTGGATAGGTACGAAGTTAACGTCCTTATCCTGAAAGGTGTAATCAAACTGATATCTCCATTACCCATATGTGATTTACACACATACATAATGTCACGCTTTGGTCCCAGAGGGGTAGGCAGAGACCGTGGATAGCCACTGCGCGATCCTGACACACCTCACTAGGCTCACTCACATTCATCAACCTTTTCATGCACCTCCTTGTATCCATCTCACTGCGGACCCCAGCCTTTTTGAGGACGTTACAAACGTCGTCCTAGGACGACCTCTAGCTGTAGTTAAGGAACTACAGCTAGAGGTCGTCCTAGGACGACGTTTGTGGAAGGCCACATTCGCACTATAAATAAATATCGTCTTTCACTCATATATTACTTAAACATTGAGAGATAGCCCCGGCATGGGTTGTATGGCCTTTTGGGGCTTCTCTAGACAAACACTGTCTATTGTTCCATAACGCATGCTCGGCCCATATACTCATATGAGTTGTGTTAGAGTTAAGACAGTGTAAATTGTCGTAATAATGGGCTCGATTCTGAAGGCTTAATGTTAAAATTTGACAGCTCTAAAACTGTTGCTATCCTTGTCACACAGTATTATGAAGATAAAGAGACGAAACCAATTTTAGCACTGTCAAATTTTAAATGTGTGCCTTCAGAATCGAGCCCAATATGTAAACAATATAATCAAAACAAAACTCATACGCTTTAAATGTCCAAACCAACGCAACATACCCTTCTCTACCTTCGTTTTTACTGCTTCTTTTAAAATGAGGTTTAGCATTTATTAGATCAAAAACTCTATCCACAAGTTTAAGGTCGCCCGCAAAATAGACCACAGCTGGTCTGTCGCCGCCCGCTGGTTAGAAAGAGAAGCACTTATATTGTTGACGTACATATGACGTTGTCCCTCTCTCAATCGACTATGCTCGCGAGTTAGGTGTAGCAGCCCTACGATAGTTATTAAATCTGTAGGAGTACCAGCGAGGTATGAAGTATCGGCGGTGTCTACAAATGACTTGCTGAAGTATTACAAAACAATACAACAACAACAAAATTATGGATTAATTACTAAGTCTGAAATAAAGTTTTATTTAATTTAATTACGTCAATGATGCACGACCTAAGAGTTCAAGGTAAAATAATCCTTATTTTTATACGGATAGAGAGTATAACGGGCGAAGCACAGGCGTCCTAATGTGGGTAAAGCTTCATACTATAACTAAGGCGTAAGTTTTACTTGTAATATTCTTTAGCGCCCTCTGAAATGTGCCGCCCCTATGTTGCGCTTTATACGGCCTATTTTGGCAAATCTAGGACTGGTATAAGTCCACTGCGGTAGACAACGGGCCTGCGCTATGATAATTTCCTAAGCAAAAGTACCAGGAGCGCATAACATTCCGGGAGGTGCGACCATGGTTGTAGATCTGATCATTCTCACCTTGTCATTCAGGTCGTCGTCCTGCTTCAGTGCGGCGATTCGCCCGAAGGCGGGGTGACGCTCCATCTTTAGTAGGGAGTGAAACTTCTCCTTGAGAACATGCAACCCTGGTGAGTGGGCCTCTGAGTAAGACTTATGCAGGATCTTACCTAGAACAATCATATATTGTTATCCTAATTACCACATCCACTGCCAACATACGCCCATTTTGCCCATGTATCTCAACTTCCCTAAATACCCTGCAACTTTCCCTAAATACCCTGCCATCAAATAAACCCAGTGGTTTCAGTAGGATGGCCTAAGAAAAAACATATGTAGTATATAATATATTTTAGATAAAAAAAAAATCTGACTGAGACAAGGAACACCTTGGTTTTGCAGAATAAAGTGACAAATGGGCAGACAGCCCACAAACATCCTGCAGTCTTTAGATGGCGCCGGAACACAGCAAGTAATTTGTTACTCTTTGGTTTCACTGCTGGATCAGGCTTCTCTTAAAGCACTGATAGGTTTATGGTCCCACAATGCTGGGCAGGCACGTTGTTGTCAGTGTATGAAGTTCAGATGATGCACCACCTGGATTTAGAAAACTGACCTTTATGAGGCACCAAGTTGACTCTAAAGTTGTGCAGCTGCGGTGTGTGGCCGAGCAGGGCTCCGCCCTCGACCCACAGCCGGGAATGCGGCGCTGCCGGCCCCATCGACTCGTCGAGAGCGCCGTACCAGATCAACATGAATGGACTGTTGGTGTTTCCCTTAAGAAGAAAAACTTAAGGTGAATATTTATGGGTTCTTGGTAGTTGGAGACTTGTATACCAGGTTTTTATGACTAAGAAGTTCGATGAGTGAGGGAACGAAGTAGGTTATGGAAGTACGGAAGGGGGGATGGAGGTACAGAAGTGGGGAGGGTGGGAGGGGAAGCACGTGGCATCAACGACATACAGCCTACCCATTTTTTATGATGATATGTTAAAGAAATATCAATCTTAATCAACTTTAGTAACAGGGTTTAATGACTGTAAAAATTACCTCAACAGTAACATTAATCCTGGCCGTCCAATGGCCCCCGTGCTCTCCTCCAGGAGTCTTCACAAAAGAAGTGATGATATTATATGGCAGATCCACTATCTTTTGCTCTCCAAACGTCACACCATCATGTCTGAGCCAACCGTACGATGGTAGGTTATCGTTTTGATCACACCAATGTCTGAAATTAAATTGATGCTGTTAGGCGACCACTAATCTTAGCATGGGTGTCATCTAGGCGACTAAGAGATTGCACCAAGGATAGGCAGCAGAGTTCTCCTGTGTATATCATAAGAGCGATCACCAATCCGCCTGCCAAGCGTGCTGATTATGGCAAATCCCCCAATGCACAGCCCACCAAAAATTGTATTCTATTGAATATTATATTCAGCATATTTCGATGGACTATGATAAGGAAAACTATATTCATATGGAAGTAACGAAAAGATATTGTCAGTGTAAATAGTAAGTATGCTTATTACTACAGAATAGTCACTGATCCTGAATCTGTGACCTGGTACTACCACCACTTCAGAACATACATCATCTGTGTGGAAAGAAACAGCATGAAAACCCACTTACCTGATACCTTTGTGTGTTGCAATCTCATACCACATGAGACCGAAGACAGGGGAGCGAGGTTCTCTACTCTTTATCCCCATGTACACACCAGGTCGATATGTGCCCCAGTACCGATCTGGCACTGCTATGCCTGAATCCTGTACAACCTGGAGAAAACTTTGAGATTAGCAATTAAATAGGACAGATAGGCTTAGGGTATTCTATAAGCCATCTGGATACAGCCACGGAAAATTCACTCCAATATCATCCACAGATTTTAGCTTATAGCTGATGCTTCCATAACAGTAGTCGAATTGGTTGTTTTCTTTTAAGAAATTGTCTAGTCTGTTCTTAAGCATGTTTATCAGTAAATGCAGATACAACAAATTATGGCAAATTGTTCCATCCATGTAAGCGTGTATTTACTGGTAATAGTTAAATAAAATATAGAATAATATATATTGATACCTCCTTAGTGAACACTTTTAAAACCAAAATAGACAAGTTCTTCGAAAACCAGCATTACAAGTGACAATTCAAAGACTTAAATACACCAGTTCAGATATAGGCATACCAGCAACTTGCTGTTTTTTACCTGTTATCCCTATAATGTATTATATCTCCATCCATCCCCCTTACATCACTGGTCTACCAGACATGGTGAGGGACTTCATCCTTATGTAGTAGACACACCACGATCTCGCACGGAGCGTTTTTGCTTTCTCTTTAATAATACGAACTGCTACGGAATGGAACTCACTGCCAGCTTCGGTATTCCCGGACAAGTACAAATTGGATATTTTTAAAGGAAGAGCGACATAGACATCTTCTGGGTAAGCGCGCTCCACCTTAGGCCTCATCATCACTTACCATCAGCTGAGTTTGAGGTCAAGCGCAAACCCATCAACAATAAAATTATCTTTTCTTAATTAGATAGTTACATACTTCTTATTATTACTAATAGTCCCAAGATTTTCATTAAAAAAGTTAATAAAATCCGGTGAAAAGGAATGTTTATAAATCTTCCATGCCATATTTTCGTTGCAAGTACATTAATAACGATACCTAACTCCGATCCATGGAAAATAATAATTATTTACCTTTTTATCTGTAAATGGAGTATTTACTCTGGTCTCCAGGTACCCCAAGGTACCGACATACACAGCGACGGAAAGGCAAACGAAGCCTATACAAGTTTTCCACCTGGATATCAACTGAAAAGTCTTATTTCCAATTCCAACTGAACTCTCACTACTAGAACTGCTACTTGTTTCGTTGTCATTTCTATGTTTGTGAGAAATTATAGAGACTTTCTTTTGGCGCACCATCTTTGAACTACACTAGAGATATTAATTTACAACATATGTAAGTAATTGACCCGTTTCATTTATCAGTTTTGATAAAATTCGAAATTTTTGCAGTCGGCGTTTCACGATCACCGTGCAAACGTCCACCAAACGTCAATACGTATGGTATGACCAGATTTAAAAAAAAACTGCCAAGTTGAACTGAAAATACACTAAATAATTTTCCAGCAGGTACCTAGTTTTAGTTGCCGACGGTAGATGGCGCTGCATTAAACCCATGTGTTACTGTTAAAAACTTCAAGTAAAAATGTTAGTCACTCGGTGGTTCCTTTATAATCAATATGTCAAACGATCACAAGAAATTTTTTATATGTAATATAAATTGAACACTATGGCGCACTTCTGGAAACTGCACTGTTAGCAACGGTGCGGTGCGTGCGTCAGAAACAAGTCTACTAGTAACTAAATATTGTATTTCAAATTTTATTTATTTATTATTTTTATTTCATGCGAACTTAAAAGCATGTATAATTGAAAAAAAAAATACAATACGAGATAAGACATTTGAATGACATTTATTCTGCTTACTACACTTACCACCGACTACTGTTAAATTTGGGTGTCATGAAAGATAATATATACTAGAGTCATTCATCATGTCATTATGTCATTCATCACAAAGGTTCTAATAAAAAAATTATTGTTAAAGCAGAAATTTGCTTAATATAGCCACACTAAATACGTGTGCCATTTTGACGTTGGATGTTTCGTTTTGTTTTGTTGTAAGCAATGGTATTTAACATGAATACAGCCTTTTTGGCTGTCAGAATGTAATTTTCTTGACAATAAAAAAAAATACATGAATGAATGATGAAAAACACCTTACTTATTTACTTATACTATACTTTATTTTCAAGCGCACTCAGCAAAAACAAAAAGGGAGAAATATAAGAGACTCCGCTCCAAAAATTCAAAACTTCAATAATTTTACAGTAACTTACATAATAACATCTTCTATAACTGTGTCCAAAGAGAATATAAAAACTGTGTCTACAATATTTACGTACATTTTTTACAAGGCATAAGAATTCATTATTATTATGGTCAACTATACTGTGAAACTAATTGTCTCGTAGTGTTCTTCTGACGTCACAAATAAAGAATATTATAAATTTTAGCAAAGATAATATATACTAGAAGATTATAGTCAGTAAGCTGTGAATAAACAGCTTACGAAAATATACAATTCATACTTAGAAAGTGCCAGACAGATGTATGGCATGGAGTGAACTGGTGAACGACGTTCATGTATTTGATTTGACAAGGTGTATTTTTATAATGCAAAACGAAACTAAGCCATACAGACACGAATATGGATACCTCACAACTTGTATATAAATTCCATCATCATCATCATCAGGTTATTTTTGTCACTGCAGGAGCACAACCCTCTCTCATCCGCCGGAGACAGACGGAGGATTTGGCCTACACTCCCCGCGCTGGCCAGACTGGTTGGGCAGGCCTGATTGATGTTTTATAATGTATTCCCTGAGTCGCCTTGTACGACATCCACGGGAAGAGTTGGAGTGGTCCTATTCTACTCTACCGGAAACCACACGTCAATTTTCCATACGATAAATAAATAAGCGCCTACTTAAACATTTTGATTCTCACAGAAATTGCTATGCAATGACTTTGCTATTTTATTTCACAAAGCGATTTCATGTTAGTTTATTCTCAGTTTCGTAACGCACAGAGTCGGCCCTAGGGTAGTGGGAACGGAGCGATATCGGGCCTGATTCTGAAGATACACATTTAAAATTTGACAGCGCTAAAATTGGTTTCGTCTTTATCTTCATAATACTGTGTGACAAGGATCGCAACAGTTTTAGTGCTGTCAAATTTTAATATTGTGCCTTCAGAATCAAGCCCATTGTCTCACTAAAACTTTAACTTGGTGTAATATTTTGGCTTATTTCATGGTAATCGGTAAACTCAATCAAAAGTTTGTAATTTGTAATTTTCAAAAACCTACTCTAAGAAGTATAATGCTTGGCGGAATTCAGATTGCGGTGAGTTAGGACTACAGTGGCAGTTGGAGTTGTGGGAAGAACCCCCCCCCCCCCCCCCCCCTCCCACACACCAGCGGGAGCTACAATAAACCAGTGTAGGGTGTAATGCTTTACTGAATTAGTATTGCAACGAATGAGTGAGACTTACATTTTAAAGATACTTAGGTAAAAGCGAACTCATGGAATTGTAGGGGGAAGGTAAGGGGGAGCCTCACAGGACAATGTGGTTTGAACAAGCACATGTTTAACCTCAAGCTCTGAATCACAGGACCGTGTAGGCTTTGTGAGGAAGCAGAGGAAACCATGCACCTCCTGTGCGAGTTTCACCCACTGATGCGCAAAAGAAATACACACCTGGGTAACTACTTGCTACGCCCTGACGAAGTAAAACAACTCAGTGCTAAAAGCATTGTGCAGTTTCTAACTGCTGCAAGGCTTAACACGGAACTATAGCATGGTGGCGATCACAAAAGACCAGAAATGGTCGCAGTGATACAAGGTCTAGACTGAGATCTTGAAATAGCCCCTCTAATAATAATAATAAGGGGAAGAAGAAAGGGAAGTGGAGGTTGAGGGCAGGGTAAGATGTGGCGAGAAGGGGAGGTGGGGGAGCCACGTATTTCAATACTCGGCGCGTACAAAGTCGCGTGCACAGCGAGTCCATTTATAAAAAAAAATTAAAAACTAATTTAAATTATTTTTAACCTTCTCTTATGTATGTGATTGCATATCGGTCACAATACGATCTCGCAGTACCTGAAAAAATTGTTTTGTTTTTTTTAAAGAATGTTTTGGCTTGGTTACAAGACCTTTAAGCCATTGAAAAAATTGATAGAGTCGTTCCTGACCACAGTTGAAGTTAAAGTCTCAAAAAATGTCACAGTATTACAAGTTTTGTTTAACACGTTCGTGGACAGAAAATTGCCCTGTGGTTCCCGGCTTAGAATATGGCCACCACCACTCTTCCTATGTGTGACGTCGAAGCGACTAAGAGATTGCAACAGCATTCTCCTGTGTATATTAAGATCATTACTGTGATCACCAGTCCGTCTGCCAAGCGTGGTGATTATGGCAAATCCCCCGATAGACAGCCCACCATCATTGTATTGGCGAGGCTTGTGTTCAGCAGTGGACGTATTTCGGCGAGCTTGCAAAACAACAAACAGGAGAAAATCCAATATATTTTGTATGTTTTAATACGTCATAATATAACGTAGTTTTACCACAACGTGTGTGACACTGCGATCCCATCTACACGCCGTCTGAGATATTCGGAGTATCATACACCCCGCCTATTGACGTCTGGCACATGTCTGCAATCCTTGGACATACTCTATCTAATTTGTGAATCCGTTGGAGCTGTGAAAAAATCAAACTTCTAATTCAACCAAGAAGTTTGATACAAGAAACTTCTTGAATTCAACGCATTCAATAGATACGGCTGTTTATGCAACGATCTCTATGTACTACCAGATGGAGCGTTCCAAACAATCGCCCTGTTCCACGCAAGTAGCCACAACTCTTTCACATTCACAATGAAACTTGTGCAGTTACTTCTCAGAACATTTAATTATTTACTAATTATTGACATTATTTAACCGTATCGTCAATATTTAGTAATAATTAAATGTTCTGCGTAGTAACTGCACAAGTTTCATTGTGCATGTGAAAGAGTAGTGGCTACTTTGCGTGGAACAGGCCGATTGTTTGGAACGCTCCATCTGGTAGTACATAGAGATCGTTGCATAAACAGCCGTATCTATTGAATGCGTTGAATTAGAAGTTTGATTTTTTCACAGCGCCAACGGATTGCAGACGTTAGTATTTGATATGAATTTCAACTTGATATCTCCACGCATTCCTGAGAAAAAGGGTCTTGATAGACGACAGACAGACGGACAACGAAGTGATCCTACAAGGGTTCCTTATTTCTTTTGAGGTACGGAACCCTAAAAAACGGATTTGTTGCTAGCTTATTTCCTTAAAACCTTATGTAAATAAACCATATTTACTCCTCATCAAAATGAATTCAAATTCTGCCCCTGCAGTAGACTGTTGTAACTGAGAAAAAAAATATTTTCAAGTTTTATTATTGTGACATTTAAGTATATTACATAGGAAGTTATCTATTAATTATTTACAAATAAACATAGTTAAAGCGATAGATGTACTTGTAGATAAGCTGTTAAATATCGCTTCAAGCGCTAACTTGCCAGGGAAACAAAACACGCCACCTGTCCGCACCGAAAGCCGATAAAACAGCATCGAGCCCCGTCGGTAAAGCAGTCCCCGCCCCTCGCCCCGCGGCGGCGCGCACCCCGCCCCTCCGCGACGCGTTGCCGAACCCCAGTGCGATCGAGCGACACGCGCCGTGCGTACCTGCATCGACAGCCTCATACAATGCGCCACGCTACGCGGCTGTCATGAGGCGAACGCTTTTATTTTCCTCAACTAATCAGTGAAATAATGTAAAACGCTCCGTAAACAAGCTAGCTGCGTCGCCGCGGTGTCGCCTGCCTGCGTGCCAGCTTTGTTGTCCTCCCGCCGGCCGGTAGACGCTGCACGCGACGCTTCCAAAAAAAAAACTAAAATTTCGATGTCAGTGAGCGTGAGGATTCCAGTGTCAGTGTAGTGTAGTTTTAAAATAGTTAAATGGATAAACGGCGTGCAATGTTCGTATGAGGAAGAAAGGGAACAGAAACATTGTAAGTGGCGAGCGTGCGCTCAGTGTTATTTCTGTTGTGTCCGAGCAGAAATGCGGGGTAGCCCGCCCCAAAACCCGGAGGTTTTAACATACGAGTGGGGCGGCCGCCGCTGATCGAACTACGGAGGTACGGAGGTCTATCCCTCGTATTCTCACTGCTTTTTTTCATCCCGAGCAGGTCTTTGAGTAACCCCTTTTTTATGCGGCGCATTTTTTTTTTTGGAGGGAATGTTTGTGAATCGATATCTAGTAGGTTATGAATGCCTGGTAACGTACGTTGTTATAAACGGCGTTATATTAACGAACATTACATTTCTGACTAATATAATAACTCGTTCTTAATCACAAACAACGTTTTCATTCACACCATCCGGCTCGAAGGACCAATAACTTTATAATAAATCCTAACGACAACACATAAATTGATCATATTCTTCTATATTCAAAGCGAATCAATAAATCGCAAGACAGTCTAAAAAAACTGGAACACAGTGGCCTGTTTAGGTAACCTCAAAAACTTGTTTGGTTACCTACAGACTCGCCACTCGGTAATGAATGACGAAACAATTATTTCCTACACATAGTACCTTACTGGAGCCCAGACTGGTGATGCCTATTGGTGTTTGTCCTCCAAGGTCACTACAGACATTTAGATGTCTAATTTGACAGTTCCTTGACACCTGTCAGCTAAAACTTTTAATGACAAGCGCAGATGTAACGTGTAATTGCGCAAAAGGAACAGGTTGTTCGGCATGCAACAAAAAAGTTGAAACAAACGAGTTTGGGTATTTATATCACCAGCCAGAGTTGTAGATCAAAACTGTATACCGGAATAACTTAAAATACGAGAAGATTACCATTGCCTTAACAATCACGACAAAATGTATAAATACATTATCAATCACGTCGGGCAGATGCATGAAGATGTAAATGTGTAGTCGTGAGTTACACAAAAAATATGAAGATATACATTCCGTGACAATGACTATGATGCAGGTCACTGAATTATTAATACAATAAGTGTACATAAGTGCGTTTAAATCAACGATCTCTATGTACTACTAGATGGAGCGTTCCAAACAATCGCTCTGTTCCACGCAAGTAGCCACAACTCTTTCACATTCACAATGAAACTTGTGCAGTTACTACGCAGAACATTTAATTATTACTAAATATTGTCGCTACGTGTTAATATTCAGTAAATAATTAAATGTTCTGAGTAGTAACTGCACAAGTTTCATTGTGAATGTGAAAGAGTTGTGGCTACTTGCGTGGAACAGAGCGATTGTTTGGAACGCTCCATATAGTAGTACATAGAGATCGTTGGTTTAAATAAAGAAAAGTGTCTCTATGATAAATATTAAGACATCGGTGGTAAAAGTTATATTATGATAGAACAAGCTAAAGGAATCTACATCTAATAAATAAAAACGTAAATTTCGCATTACGGTATGTACATTAAAGATATTTGCAACAACAAAAAATGGGGGTCTAAGAATATGTACTTAATAGAATATATTTCGATCATTTCTGGAATTTTTGTCTGTTTGTTTGTGCACGCATCCCGTAAAAAATACTGACCGAATTCTAATGGAGCTTTCAGAAAAACATAGGGCGTAATTCGGAGTAATATTTAGTTTTAATTTAACCGCAATCGGCTTACTTAATCAAAAGTTATGCAAATTTATAGTTTTCAAAAACTCACTAAGAAGTAGGTACACAATATAACAAACTAAAATGTTCGGCAGAATTCAGATCTCGATGACTTAAGACTACATTTGGAGCGAGCGAGGATGAGAAAGAAAGAGCGTTGTAGTGTTGTTGTGGATGCGGCAGCGGGAGCGGGGAATAATGGTCCACGCGAACGAAGCCGCGAGAACAGCTAATATAGACCCAAAATGATCATTTGTCTCGAAAGAATGAGAAAGTATCTTATCTTCTCAGGGGGCCAGGAAGACCTGGCGACACTTCGACCCTTCAGGATCTTTTGTGCCAAACCCCTGACCACCAACGGTGCCCCAAGCCGATTTGGTGGACTTCACACACGCCTTAGAAATTCTTCTTTGGCATATGCAGGTTTCCTCACGATGTTTTCCTTCACCGAAAAGCCTGTGGTATTATAAACAAACCGTACTTAAGTTTTTGAAAAACCCATTGGTACAGGCGGCGTTTGAACCCACGACCTCAAGACCACGCTCTTAATGAGAAAGTAACTATGTAGACGTTGAGCGACTGACTGAATTCTGGTTGGAGATTACTCAGATAAACTGGAGGACTAAAGAGGTAGACGATGGAAAATCATTGATTAAATCGATCAAAAATACCATTAAAGATGAAAATGATGCAATTTCAACAGGCTTTACTAAGCTCCGATGAATGCATTCTAATGCCTGACTTAAAAACTTCGTAATAATTAATTTATTAATATTCATGAAACCAAGTTTACCTAAACGTTTAAAAAGTTTACAGAATGTCCAAATCAGTGAAGACAAAAGTTAAGAGCATGCTTATGTTGTATTGAAACCAGAAATTGAATACAACACAGATATACAACTAACTGTGGTAATGGATATCATTCATAATTGCTCATACGAGAATCAACACAGTTAAGCCAGCCAAGCAAACTCTAAATTAACCTAAATTGAGTATCTGACGAAATATCAATGGTCATTTCCAGGAACGAGCAGCCCAGTACCAAGAATTATATTTAATTTGGTTAGGATAAACGCAAAACACGCAGAGTAAACATATTTTAAAACAGTGAAGTATTTTGACCAACGCTTCTAAACAAAAGCCATCATTTACGTGGGAAATTGTGAATGCAAACAAAATTTCTCTAAGCCTTTAGACGAGATATGAAACACGATATGAGAACTGAGTAACATTGTCTTTTGTGTACGAAAATAAAGCAGACAATACATGAAGTTAATTCGACAGTCCATTTTTGACGAGACCTAATCCAAAATAATGATAGGTTTATGCCCTAATCATCAGGAATAGACGGGCTGGAGATCGCAGTATATGAAGTTCAACGCACTGATAATGACGCTGTCTATCAAGGATCTAAATTAGACCTTTAGTTGGTGTGTAACGACGCCTATAGGACCATTCTGGAATTATCTAGCTAAATAAAGTCAAACAATAAAAGTCTTCACTAGTCTCCGATAAAAATGTTCAAACTCGAGCGGATTTTTTGTGTCTCTGGGCACAGGAAAAAAAGAGAAAAGGAGCTGCGAATGAGTAATATCTACCTGTATCCAAACACCAACACAAAAAGTGTTTGTACAATGAAATCATATCAGTTCAGTGATTTGAAGAGTGTTTTAGTCAATACGAAACATACTGCGTGCATTTTCATCAAGTTCATAATTCCTAAAGGTTTTGTGAAAATCATAAGTAATCATTAGAGAAATGATTCAAACAATTCTTTAAAAAATACATGGAAAAAGAAACGTCACCAAAATTGAAATTACATAAACAAAAAACACAAACAATATGACCTCTAGAATAAATGCGTATTTAATAAGAAACAAATGCTAATATATCCATTGGTGACAAGGAAAGGTCACTATTTCATTAGTGATATGGCCAGGTTAGGTTAGAACTTTTTATACGTATGCCAAACCAAAGACTCAATAGCCCAAGGTATTTTCAACAATCAGCCACCGCTGACCTAAATCAGATGCGAACAAAAGATGCACCTGCATTACGTACGGTTGGCGGCTATCGGCGGGGTTCACGGTTGCGATGGCACGCGACGCCTCCAAGCACGCGAAGCGACGCTGTCTTGTGGAACATTCTAAAGCACAATCAAATTTATTTACGAAAAGTAGGTACAAAGAATGATTTCGTTACAACTCTAACAACTTTAGTTTCTTGCAGTCTCTTATTAGCCAAAAATAACGACTCTTCTGAATGTCCCAAAGTAATTTAGTTGAATTGATATGGTTAGAACGTTCATTATAATCAAACGTGACTTAACTGATCCTAAATCAAAGAACTTCCTAACCTCAAATCTTACTATCAACTTTAGTAAGGGAAGTCTTGACTATATGTGGACGTTGGTTTGAGACACTCCTCTGATACTGATAGTAAACAGAAAATAAAGGGATCTATCACATAAATATTTTTTAAGGTTAAGAATTTTTATTAAATAGGTACTTAAACTAATATTACAAACGTGAAAATGTACATATATTATTCTTTACAATATTGTCTCAAATAATTACTAGATAAACTTTGAACCTTAATTTAGTAAATGTGCGAGTTTTGTTTGTATTGTATTGACGGTTTACATAAAATAAATGCTTAACAAATTTTTGCAGGGGAAAAGTTGAAAGGAACTATGAAACAATTTAAAAAGATTAAAACCAAATAGTCAATATATTTTTTTAAGTTTCGATACTTGTGATATGATACACCAGTCAGTTATCTATCATCCTTTTATAAAATAGGTATATGTTTAAAACTCACGTCAGTTCCAATAATAAAATGTCTGTAAGTATTTTTATATATATGGCAATTTTTAAATTAGACTCGCTTTCGGATTGGTCTCTATGCAAGCTGTTTCGCCTCTTCTTTGGCCTCCGTGGAGCAAAAGTAAAAGTAGATAAGATACGTTAAATTGGAAATCGAATCCAAGGCGTACGAAGCTTTCAAATCAAAATAACTCCAAGAAAAGTACGAACGTATCGACGAAGAAAAGATTGAAGCGCTTTGTAATGAATTGGTATTTATTCAGAAAATAAACCCAGTGTCATCCATAATATGATACACAATTGTCTAATCCCAAACAAGAATTTTCTCCTGTACTACGGGAGTTAGACAATGACTGAAATTCACAAATATAAATAAATCACAGTCACAACAAATACAAAGTCGTCTGGTCACGGTGGGAATCGAACGACCTCTGGCGCTTGAGTGCAAAGACCAAACCACTGAGATAATAAGGTGGTGATTGCAGTATATTGTGGTGTTACTGCCCGTTTATTTATTTAGTCGCTTTTTACGAAATCCACAGACATGGAATGTGATATTCGGAGTGAGCTACCTACCACACTCAATGTAAATAACTCCGATACTTATTCTAGAAATTAGAATGACAAAAGCGTGATTAGTAGGCAATTCAGTAAAAATCCAGTATTTTGTCATTATTACCCGAACGCCATTTTATAAGTTCACCATATTACCAAGTTTTTTGATCATGAGGAGTGGTTTTGGAATGTCTGGTGATAATCAATTCATTTGTCATCCATCACATCATAATAAAGTCTCTTTGGAGATTTTTTTTCTAAGTTAAATAAGTTAAGTAATTTGATCTAGCAAATAGTGTAATATGAAAATCAACTTTATTAATCATTGAAAAATCACTTACATTGACACAAAATGATTTAAGAATCTTCTGAAAAGATTAAAAGCTACATAAATAATAAATACAGTGCAACTTCAGTACAAAACAGTACAAAAATAATAAATACAGTTTTGAAATTCATAATTAGTTTGTAGCATTATTGTATTAAAAAAACAATAATTAAAAATGCCATAGTGAACAATGACAAACAAAACCTCGAAATTTAAAAAAATGGGTATACACCTGTTGGCGTTTGGAGTATCAAAATACATCTCTTTGCAGTTATTTTTTCTGATTGATGAATTTGATTCTTGGTGTGGTAACAAAGGGAACCAAAAAAAAAGTAAATAAATGAATGGTTTCAGAATGAATTAATAAATCAAAAAGCAGTTTTTGAAAAAAGACACCGCTGGAGTTTTCCACCAAAACAAACTTCCGTTTTTTTTATTTCATCTTTGTAAGAATAGGTAAAGGTATCTAAGATTATACAGCCTATATCTGATTTTTGAGTAAGCTTTCGAAAACACGCAGGCAGAAGTTTTGACCAAAAAAGTTACTTGTTTACGTACTTGACGTGTCTTAAATCCTAGAATATAACCTACATTGTATGTTCAGACATCTAGCGTCAAAAATTTACGTTTAATTGGTGATATTAGCAAACTAGGCCATTAAAAGTTACTCCTAAAAATGACTAGATGGCGCATCAGTTTCCTTCGCAATCCTTTCCGCAGCCTTTTTTGCATTCAAAATTCATACATACATCACATACAACGACAATCACACAAACAACGTTAAAAATGATTTTTTGTTGTAAGTAATTATGTGGTATATACAGTTACTATAAACTCTTTGTTACGCCCTTTATACAGTTAAATTAAACTCTGTTCCAAATCATTGGCATACGAAAACAAACGCATTTGCGTACCGATAACATAATAAACAATACACATGTGTTGCGAAGTGGATCGCAAAATGTACATGGTAAGTAATACAAACTTGTTTTTGCTGCTAGTTCCCCATTTCATGTACACGTTGTTGGGAAAGAAATAGGGATTGTTTTCGCATGTCAATTGGTATATTGTATACAGTCGATGTTACAAAAATAATTATGTTAAGTGATACTCTCTGACCTTATTACAGTGCATTTACATTAATTGTTAACATATTGGAATTACATTTTGCGTCTCAGAAAATATAAGTCAACGATCTCTATGCACTTAATAGATGGAGCGAACCCAACAATCGCTCTGTTCCACGCAACTGCGGCTCGACTCGTTCACATTCACTTTGCCACATTGTGCAGTTACTACGCAGAACATTTAATTATTTACTAAATATGGACGCTACGGGTAAATAGCGTCAATATTTAGTAATAACTAGCTGGTGCCCGTGGCTTCCTCTGTGCAGGATTAGTATTTCAAATAGCTTATATTAGCGTGGCGTAGAAAAGAACTAACATTATGACATTATCACAAATTTGTAACCTATCTGTTATTCTGATGTATAAGCTATATTATTGTAAAGTTTCATTAAAATCCATTCAGTAGTTTCTACGTGAAAGAGTAACAAACATCCATCCATACTTACAAACTTTCGCGTTTATAATATTAGTAGGATTAAATGTTCTGGGTAGTGATTGCACAAGTCCAAAGTGAATGTGACCGAGTTGCGGCTCCCGGAGCCGCAGTTGCGTGGAACAGAGAGATTGTTTGGAACGCTCTATCTAGTAGTACATAGAGATCGTAGATGTAACGCTGTATTTTGTGCTGTGTTTATGTATTCTTTATTGCACAAATTTTAAAAGTGAATACAGTTACAAATTTTGTGTACAAAGGCGAGCTTATCTCTAAAAGAGATCTCTTCCAGCCAACCTTACAGGGTGTGAGACAAGGCACTAAGAGCGAGGGGCCAAAAAGTGCATAATATACTACATAATAACTTAAGAATAAATGGATTATTTACATATCTCATTGGGAATGCATTCCTTCAACAAATCGAACACCTGGAGTTTGCCCTGTATATATATCCCAAGTAGCATTTTACTCCATTTAAGAGTACACATTTAGTTCCAATGTGAACTTAAAGCATTATTACAGTTCACTCGTGATGTATAAGCTGCATTATTGCGATTAACACCACCTATACCTGTCTAAGGGACTTATAGGAGTGTAGAGTTATACTTTTATACGGTTGTTGGTGTTATAATACTCTAACAACTGTCCATTAGTCAGCCGTCTGACTAAGAGCCGTATAGGAGGGTAGAGATACGGCAATCGCTGTTTAACGGTCTACTTGTACGATGTTATACAGCTAGCATATTAATAGAACACACGTGGTCATTTATACAGCCAAAGGCTGTTATGTTTACTTGTTTTAGACTGTTATACAGCTAGTAGCTGTAGTAGGAGTTGTTTGTGGTCGGTCAAGTTGACGTGTATTGTGTTTATTACGTCGCGTGCAAAAATTTGTGAAAATGAATAAAAAATCTTGGAAAATAAGAGCGAGAACCGGTGGAATAAGAAGAAAAATTGCAAAAGAATATTCGCAAATTCGTCCCTCTTTATCTAGTTTGTTTACATTCTTTTAAATACCTCCTTGAACAACGTAGTGTCTTTGTAAGTGTAAATACTCTGACACCAAACTGTGTGGCTCACACGAAAACAAAAAGTGTTTTTTGTTAGTTTGTTACAAAATTTGTACTTTAGGTATTCATACTTGACTTAGTACCTGGGCTAGGCGATTTAACGGACAATAATTATTATTGCGGATCTCTAAAATTTCAGTATGAAATAATAAAAGAATAAAACGATGATCACAATTGACCTGAATTACATCTTAAAGCTGTACATAAGTTCACATTAGAATACATTTATAGACATTGGTTCTGTAGTGGTACAAATGTGGGACTTTATATAGCCAACAGCATTCTAACAGAACACATGTGAACCTATATACGCTCTAGCCGTATTTCATTTCCACCATTTTGTTCACGTAACCTAAAATATTTACCATATAAATCTCCAAAATTATCATGCAGATTTATCACAAAATACGCAGATAGAGCGATTGAGTTTTGGTTTCATGTTTTAATTAATTACCGTAGTATAATTATAATGCCAATATAATATCAAAAACTGAAAATTGTAGATTTCCTCTCAGCCAGTTTTAAATATTTTAAAATGAATATCGCGTTTTTACAGAGGCGCGTGAATATTTTAGCTGTAAATATGTATACATTTCACGATAAAGTTGCATTCCCATGGCATTTAACATTATTAAGTATTTAAAACAGGTATACTTACCGCGTGTTATCATAAATTTTTATCCAATTGATATCCGCCGGAGTTAATGTTTCTGATGGCCGGGCGTACACACAAAACCAAACTAAATGAGGAAAATTAATAAATAAAAGAAATAATTTAGGACACACGTGAACTTTAGGTAGCACTGGAGTACTTTTGTGGGATTTTATAACTGTGAAGGCTGTGTATTTAGCCACTTGTTACTCTTTATTACGCTCATGGACGTTGTATGGTTCACATGTGTCCCATATAGCGCCGTAAGTCAGCCTTTAAGCCCGATGTTACTACTTAAACTGCTAATATAACGCTAATGTACAGCCATAGTGAACTTAAGGCTGTCTAATTTGTGCCCAAACTGGTTCTATAAGAGCTGTATAGCAAGCTATACAGCTCTTATACAGCTGACTTACACAGCTTGTGGAGTACATGTGAACCACTATACATCTTATATAGAACCCCGAATGCCACTTGGGATATATCTATTCTCGAGTGAGATAGTTGCACAACGCTCTGTACATGCGCGTACGATGCTTACGTCACACCGTAACAAACTCTAGACTACGTAACACTCGTGATGGAATTAAACGTTTCTAAAGCTTTAGACTAACCTCTTAGTAGGTATGCTACCCTGGTACCGACGACCTAGAAGGTGGCCGGATGCGGCTGGATGCGGAGGGCGGAGGCCCGGTCGGTGAAGTTCATTGGGGAACGCCTATGTCCAGCAGTGGACGTTAAAAAGTTAGCATCGTGCGAATGCCGTAAAATACCCGAAAATACACTTTATAGCACACGAAATAACAGTTAAGAGATTTCTTCCAGCCAACCTTACGTTTTTAAATATTTATTTTGTTTTCTAAAAAAAAATTTATTATTGTGAGGAACAATTTAGGCGGTCTTATCGGTGTAAGCGATTTCTTTCGGACAGCGATTGGATAGTGGATAGTGGAAGTGGGAGCGGATGTGGGAAGGGGAGCGGATTCTGTAGTCCACGCGAGCGGAGCCGCGGGCACAGCTAGTACCTAATAATAATAATAATAAAGCTTTATTTGTCCTATCACAATCTTACAATTTGTCCAAATAGTATTGTTACATAAGTTTTCAACAAATAATTCAGATTGCGTGAGACTGGTGCCTGTAGTAGGTCGCGCTGCAACCTGTGGTACAGGTCACCAGGTCTCCGCCACTTAGAGTATTAACTAGGTACATTTTGGTACTAGGTAGTGTAACTAATGTATGTATGTAGTGTAACTAATGTATGTAATAATTACTCGTACATTGAATATATTTCCAAAAAAATATTTTGGGGGATCTAAGGATAAGTATCGTAATAGCACACTTTTTGGATTTTTTGTCTGTTTGTGCACGCATCACATTAAAACTACTGAACGGATTTTGATGAAATTTTCACAGAAATATGGGGCTTAACTCGGAGTAACATTTAGTCGGCTTACTCAATAAAAAGTGGGAATTTCTATTTTTCAAATACATTAGTAAGTAGGTATGATATATAACAGAGAAGTATAATTATAATGTTTGGTGCAATTCAGATTGCGATGAGTTTGGGAGTGGGAGTGGGCGTAGGGGTCGGAGTCGTAGTCATAATCGGATTGAGAGTGAGTGAGTACATTGCCGTGTGGATTCCGGTAGAGTAGAATAGGACCACTCCAACTCTTCTCGTGGATGTCGTACAAGGCGACTGAGGGAATACATTATAAAACATCAATCAGGCCTCCCCAACCCGTCTGGCCAGCGCGGGCAGTGTAGGCCAAATCCTCCTCCGGTCTCCGGCAGATGAGAGAGGGTGGTGCTCCTGCAGTGGAGACAAAAATAACCTGATGATGATGATTACATGCGAGCTGAGCCGCGGGCACATAACAAAAGAAATCACTTTACGCTTTTTTCTCTAGTAAAATTACGTTTGACCAAAAGTAATATATTATTTATTAGGTACACACATACGATGAAAAAGTTGTTTGAACTAGCATACAGTTGTGAGATTTTAATACGAGATTTTTGGGATAATATCTTACTTACCTATGTTCACCTAGTACCCAGACGTCGGTAGACCTCATCAGCAGCCTATCGCCGTCCACTGCTGTACGTAGGTCTTCCCCAATATGCACCAGCACGCCGGGTGCTTCGCCCTTCGCATCCAGCTGATTCCAGTAACCTTCGATGGCCGGTCCATCTCCAGTCTCAGTTACTGAGACTTTCCATAATGAATAATATACACTAAAATAAAATGGAATCAATAGTAGATTGTTCAACATGACCGTTCAGTTATGCTCTCTTGGTACTTTTGGTAAGGAAGCTATTTTGTAATCCCATCCCACTGTTTGGCAGAGACCACAAACTATTTATTTTAAAAAAATAGTAGATTGTTGAAGTAGGACCTAAAACGAACCATACCACAGTTTAGTTAGAGTGTCATGGCATTTAGTCTGGAGTTAAACACTCTACTTATCACTCCGACTGCGAGGAAATAAAAAAATAAACATTCTATTTTTATTTTTAGTGGTAGGATACAGTTTAGTATTCAAGAGGTGAATGTTAACTAAATTATATTATTTTTCATTCTATTGCGTTATCATCTTATTGGGCCTTTTTCGGGGCAAAGGCATTTCCCATTTCTTGTTTTTCTGCTCCAAATTACTCCTTCATTTTTGATTTGTATAATATCCGCTAACATTGCATCAACTGTGTTGTTATTAACATCTTGCTAACCCATGCCGCTCTGGTACCCAGATGTCGGTGGGCCTGCAGCGGCGAGTGCCGGCGCTGGACGAGACTGCCGGGGTGCCGGCAGCATGGAAGAGCGGCAACAGCGAGCCCCCTTTCCCGTCCTTCGCGCCGCCGGCAGGGTCCCCGGCAGGCCCCGCGTTCGCGGCCTCCCCCGCCCCGTCGACCCCAGGGCCGGGGCCTGGGTTCGCGGGGCCCCCGTACGCCGCGCCGGGGCCCTTCGGCAGCCCCTCCGCGCGGCCCGGCTCGGGCGGCGGGTTCCCCCCGGGCCCGCCGCCCCAGCAGGGCCACTTCCCCGGCCCGGGGTTTGCCCCGCCTGGCTCTCCGTTCCATCCCCACGCACCACATCCGCCTATGCCGCCGCATCCGCATATGATGGCGCCGCTGCCTCCACCTGTTGACAGGTAAGTTTCAGAAATAATTCACGAGTATAAACAACAACTTGTAAGAAGTTGTCTATCCCTGGTGGGAATCGAACCCACGAACACTGAGTTCTAACACCCGAGCCACTAGTCTAACGAGCGATGTAGTCAAACCAGCAAAGGCCGAAGCCAGGAGTTAGCTGGAAAATTATGGGTCTGTTCTAGCCTAAGCTATATTCGTATATAAATACAATTTTTTGAGCCTATCGTGATTACTAGGCATCGGACGATTTCCTGCAATGTCAAAAAATTACAAACGTTTACAAAGGAGCAATGAAGTCGAATTATCTATATATTTTATAGAGACAGCATTAAAATTTGTGCTATCCTTGTTTATGAAGATAAACACGGAACTACTTTTAGTGCTGTCAAATTTTAAATGTGTATCTTCAGAATCGGGTCTGGTATGTTTATTCATTTTAATTTAATAAATACAGGTAATTCGACTACATTGCTCTTTTGTTATCGCTTGACATTGCAGAAAAACCTCCGATGCCCCCTGATTACATAGTCTGATTACGGCCCTGTGTGTTGTTAATTTTAAATGTACTTATTTATATAAGTAGTTTAAGTACTTATAAAAAAATACTGAGATTACACTGAACCAACGATCTCTATGTACTACTAGATGGAGCGTTCCAAACAATCGCTCTGTTCCACGCAAGTAGCCACAACTCTTTCACATTCAAAATGAAACTTGTGCAGTTACTACGCAGAACATTTAATTATTACTAAATATTGATGCTACGGTTAAATAATGTTAATATTTAGAAAATAATTAAATGTTCTGAGTAGTAACTGCACAAGTTTCAAAGTGAATGTGAAAGAGTTCTGGCTACTTGCGTGGAACAGAGCGATTGTTTGGAACGCTCCATCTAGTAGTATATAGAGATCGTTGCACTGAACCGATGCATTAGCTTAGGTCTAGCAATTTATTAGCATTATGTACTAGCATTATGTTCATTAGGGTAAAATACAGCATATTGGACAAGCCATTTAGTTATTATTATTTAATTATGTATTTTATTGACTTTAAAATTAATAAAAACGGAATTTTCTGTGACATATTTAATTTAATGTCAAAAATCTATTTGTTTGTACTATGACTGCGTAGTTTTGATCCTTGAATCTGTTTTACTGCTCTTCGCCATTTGAGGTTTGAGTAAAAATGATGATTTTATTATAAGTATTTTTATAATTACAATTAATTAATTATCACACTACTAATTAGAACAGCGAGTGTTTGTCGCTAAACCACCGAATGGACGTAATATGCAAGAGTACATCGTAGAGACATAGGACTGAACAAGCACATGTTCAACCTCAAGCTCCGAACCACAGGAGAGTGTAGGCTCTGTGAGGAAGCAGAGGAAAAACCCATGCACCTCCTGTGCGAGTGTGGACCACTGATGCGTAAAAGAAATACACACCTAAGGAACTACTTGCTTCACCCTGACGAAGTAAAACAACTCAGTGCTAAAAGCATAGTGCAGTTTCTAACTGCTGCAAGGCTTAACACGGAACTATAGCATGGTGGCGATCACAATAGACCAGAAATGGTCGCAGTGATACAAGGTCTAGACTGAGATCTTGAAATAGCCCCAACTCAAATAATAATAGGATGCGATGCTTTTCATGTGAAAGAAACTTTTAAGTTATTCATATAAATTGCCAAAACTCATTGCATTTCATTGAATTTTCGCAATGAAATAAGATAGAAATCCAACACTAAAAATACTCCTTTGGATAGTTAACAAATCGTTGTTATAGTTACAACTAGCTGTGCCCGCGGCTCCGCTCGCGTGGACTATAGAATACGCTCCCTTTCCGACTTCCGCTCCCACTCCCGTTTCCGCTCCCGCACCCACTGCTACTCCTACTCCCACATCCACTCCCACTCCAGCTCCAAATGTAGTCCAAACTCATCGCAATCTGAATAGTACCGAACATAAAAATTATACTTCCTTGTTATCCTACTTCCTACTAATATTATAAATGCGAAAGTTTGGATATTTGGATGTTTGTTACTCAATCACGCTTCAACACTGGACGGATCGGGATGAAACTTGGCACATATATAGGTTAGGTCCTGGAATAGGATATAGGATAGTTTTAATCCGAAAAAAACATCTCATTCCTAAGGGAAACACATAATAATTTGTGATGTTAAGTTGTCCATGCGGACGAAGTCGCGGGTAACAGCTAGTATTGCATAATAACCTTACCTACTAATGTATTTCAAAACTAAAAATGTCCATAACTTTTGATTGAGTAAACCGATTGCGATGAAATAAAGCCTATATGTTACTCCGTGTTTAGCCTTATGTTTCTGTGATAACGGCATTAAAATTCATTCAGTAGATTTTACGTGATGAGGTAACAAACATACATACAGACAGAACGATAGACACAAAAATTCTAAAAAAAATTATTTTGGCTTCTATTGGCCCTATAAAGACCGCTCATACACATTTTTCTACAATATCTCCCATGTACAGACATATACCAGTTAGAGTTTTATTATAAGTATAGATAAAATGAATTCGTAGTTCAAATCGCTGCCGTGACGCAGGATCTGCCATGCCACACTGTATGGCGAGTTTTTAGGCAAAGTAAGCACCAAGCATGAAAACTTATATTTAACTAGCTGTTGCCTGCGACTTCGTCCGCGTAGACGACTTAAAATCACAAATTATTATGTTTTCCCGTAGGAACAGGCTATTTTTTCGGGATAAAAACTATCCTATGTCCTATTCCAGGACCTAACCTATATGTGTACCAAGTTTCATCACGATCCGGCCAGTGGTTGAAGCGTGAAAGAGTAACAGACATCCATCCATACTTACAAACTTTCGCATTTATAATATTAGTAGGATAAGTAACTAGCTCAAAAGCGTGATAACGAGGTTTAGATGCGTGGTACATACATTACAGGTATATACTGTAACCGGATTATAACATAACAGTAAGAAATGAGTGTTGTACATTGGCTAATTTATTTTCCTTTGGAATCGCTTATAGTCAAGGAATTGAGAGGATTATGATTATAATAATTCTACTCTCTCACAACGATCTCTATGTACTACTAGATGGAACGTTTCAAACAATCGCTCTGTTCCACGCAAGTAGCCACAACTTTTGCACATTCACAATGAAACTTGTGCAGTTACTACGCAGAACATTTAATTATTTACTAAATATTGACATTCTTTAATCGTAGCGTCAATATTTAGTAATAGTTTAATGTTCTGCGTAGTAACTCCACAAGTTTCATTGTGAATGTAAAAGAGTTGGGCTACTTGCGTCTAGTAGTACCTATAGATCGTTGGTCCGCAGGGTCATTCTTAAAAATACTGTATACGTCCTTGTAGTTAAAGCAGCGCCATCTCTTGGATGCTATCCACGTTATCCCTCAGTAACTATTCAGCAGCAAGCTTCGATGAAACTTAAACTGTTACGTCACATCTATTATCTATTTATAATATAATAAAACAGTAAAACTTCGTTTCTGTTGTATATTGATTATAAAATGTATATATTGGTTTGAAAAAAATAGTAAGTAGTAAGTATTAAATAGCTAGAAGAGATCTCGATTAGAGATAAGCTCGCATTTGTGTACAAAAATATCACAATATATAGTTTTTAAAATCAGCACTAAAGAATGTTATAATCTCTATTAATATTATAAAGAGGTAAAGTTTTGGTAGGTTGTAGCGGGTAATCTCTGGATCTACTGAACAATTTTGAAAATTCTTTTACCAATAGAGAGCTACGTTATTTGTGAGTGTCATAGGCTATATAATTTATAAAGTTATGTGGTCCACGCGGACGAAGTCGCGGGCAGACAGCTAGTACATTATATAAATGGGTCAAAAACGCTTTTTTTTATTTCGCTTAACTCAATTTCCCGGGGTTTTGAATGTTTAGTAGATTAGGATTTTGGCCTTCATCATCAGCCTAAACACGTCCACTGCTGGACATAGGCCTCCCCAATAAAATACCACTTTTAATAAGTTGTCCATTAGAGGATTTGCCATAATCACCACGCTTGGGAGGCGGATTGGTGATCGCAGTAATGATCTTAACATACACACACAGGAGATCGCCGCTGCCCGTCCCTGGTGCAATCCGTTAGTCGCCTTGACGACACCCACGGCAAAGATTCTAAGCCGGGAACCACGCCGGAAATATATTATAGGTTTGCGATGTCGGGTGATTCGCCAAGAAGATGAACTCTCATTTCCTAACATTTATATGAAAGTACAGTTCAATATATGATGGTACTTGATGAAACCTGGACAGAATCTGTAGAGGCTTTCACTATTTTATATCTTTATCTCAATACGATGGCAGAGGGTTTGACAAAATGATGAACTCTCATTTCCTATCATTTGTATAAAAGTGCAGTCCAGCATATACTGGTTATCCAAATTGCTTATTGTTAGTTAAACCGTTTGGTCTAAAAACTAAAACCGCTTGGTATACTTTAAAACCGCCTGGTCTGGAACCTTAAAACTTTGCATAAAAGTTCGGGAACCACAATGTTCCTAACTGCAAGAGCGGACAAACAGCCACCAAATTCCTAACCCGTAAATAATTCCATAAAACGTTAGCTGAAGAAAAAATGTGAGTCGCCATGCATGAGACGGTAAAAATCGCAAAATTATCCTCCGAGAGTAAAATAAAATACTTGGGAGGTGCCCCTGTGTGTGAGAGGTAAGCTCGTCGGTGTGCGCGCGTGTGTGCGTGAGCTATAAAACTGTGTCTGTGTGAGTGTACAAATAAATGTAGGTGAACGGTACCTACGTATATATTTTGTGCCGAAGCGTCGTGGTACTGTTCGCAAAAGTGTTTTAATTAAATAATAGAAAATTATGATTGAAATTAATATACATTCTTCATTGCACAATTTTAAAACTAATACATTGACAAAAGTAGTGTATAGAGTCGAGCTTGTCTCTAAAAAGATCTCTTCCTGAATGTGAGACAAGGCACTTAGAGCGAGGAGGACAAAAAGTGCATAATAGAGGACATAATAACTAAATATCTAAACTACTATAAGTACATACTTTTGTCATTTTTAACTACAAGATTTATTAAAAATATTGGTCATATCATAAGTTATTGAAGTTATTTTTTGTCAGCGCTGTTCTGAATAAATTGAAAAATTATAAAAGTTTTGTACTTAATAAAGTCCTAAATTTATATCATTGACTAGATTAGACAATCAGAGACTTTCTCATTTTCATTAATAAAAAAAATTATTTTATACATATATGTAGAGATATACTTAATACACTTATCTAATCCCAAATTATGCTTTTTCCTACACTGTAGGAAATATAAAGCATTGTGCCATTCACAAATACAACACCTAGACCAACATGTACAAATTGTACGTTCAACGACCAAGCCACTAACTAATGAGTTCGGATTTATAAAATGTCATGAACTTTGTGTGGTAGTAACAGTCAAGTCACACAAGTTCAACAAAGTAACGAAAAATAACCCAATGTAATGAATTAAGTAATTATAGTTTTTTGCACAACCTTTTTTTAAAATACCTTACATAAACAGTCATGTAGTCAAATGGAGCTTAGCTAAATAGAACTCTATTGACTGATTTATTTATGTAGTTACTGGGCACTAAACTCCAGAGGGGTACAGATACTGTGCAGTTTGTACAAGTTGACCCTGGTACTTCTGGTCTAAAATTCTGGTCCAGTTATGAAGTGTCTTATTCTTGATCGATTCCTACAACTTTATTTATAAAAAACTATGATATACCATACGTTGCATAATTCTGAGGAAAAAATGACCTAAAAAAATGTTTACGCCGAAAAGTAGTTATTTTTCATAGTGACCTCTTTTGTACACTCTTACAAAAAAAACATTTCTAATGCTTGAACCACAATTTTTGCTGTCCGTACTCGCCCACCCCGAGTACTACCTCTCTCTATCTATACGTAGCGTCTATGTATTTGTCGGTACCGCTTCGCCCAACGTCACTTGACCCCCCGTCGCCCCCGCCGTGTCAGGCGCAACCGGCAATGAACAGGCAGAGGGGTGACGTTACAGAGGTCTTGATACTTCGGTCGGTGTATACGTACATAGCTAAAGACTATGTGGAGTGAGACGCCACTCGGTTCGAGTGTCGTCTGCTGCGCGACCAAAATCATTCGAAATTCGAAAGGATTTTTTTATTTTTTATATTTCTGATTCAAATCAATAACATAATCCCACTGTTGGACAGGGACTCAACTATTTGGGGCAGATTAGAGTTCCGTGGTGTGGTTCATTGCTTAGAATATGTCTACTCCCAATCTTTCCGTGCATGTAGTCAAGGCGACTAAAAGATTGTACCAGGGACGGACAGCAGCGTTCTCCTTTGTATATTAAGATCATTACTGCGATCACCAATCCGCCTGTCAAGCGTTGTGCTTACGGCAAATCCCCCAATGTACAGCCCACCAAAACTGTCATTCTATTGGGGAGGCTTGTGTTCAGCAGTGGACGTATATAGGCTGATGATGAAAAGATGGTTAACTAACCCATAGGTGAATTAAATAATATACAGTTATCACCCATTTCATTCCACTGGCGGTGGAGTGATTTAGGTGATTTGTGCTGGTGAAAATCGATTCCTTTAGACATAAATACATAACCTTGATCCCAGAGGGGTAGGCAGAGACGATGGATCGCCACTTTTCGCGATCCTGACACACCTCACTCACATTCACAAACCTTTTTATGCACCTCCTTTTATTCTTGTCACTGCAGACCGCAGCCTTTTTGAGGACGTTACTAATTTTGATCTCTGAACGTCCTCCTAGGACGAGTGACGACCTCTAGCTGTAGTTCCTTCCACATTCGCGTTGTAAATCTCTTTTGTCACTCTTCTTTCACTCATACGCTCTAAATTTCCAAACCAACGCAACATACCCTTTTCTACCTCGTTACTACATCTTTTAAACCACACTTCTCCGTGTTATCATTGCATTGGTGTTAAGGGTGAAACCCTTATAAATTGTGGAGTGAAATGGCTTATAACTGGGTTATTTTTAACCTGGATGGTTATCCATCCCTGCTGCAGATGCTAGTGATTACTAGGTCGCTAAATATAAAAGTAGCTTATCAACAAATCGAAACTCTATTTTCCCATATTGTTCGAACTACAGACCGTAGCCCCCATCCTATGTACGAGTAATAACCGCTACAACTAATACAAATGTATATTTTAGTTTCAAAAACCGTATAATTACGAACATTCATTACTTCTTCCACCATTGGCTGCTTACAACTCACAAAAACTGTTCACAGACATAAATTATATATTTCAATTTTTGACATATCATATCAGCCTTTAGACATCCACTGTTGGGCATAGGCCTTCCTTAGGGAACGCCATCACACCCGGTCTTCACTTCTTCAGGTCGTCGGCCCATCTGCTGGCGGGGCGTCTGATCATGTAATAAAAAACAGCTATGACGTACAATACTATCGATATGTAAGTAGGAAATTTAGCGACCCATAAATCACTACAAAACGATCTATTCCTGGTCATACCATAGTCCACCACGCATTTCCAGTAGGCACGGGTTGGTAGACTTTACTTATGCTTTATAAATTCTCTCTCTCACAATGTTACCTTTTTACAAAAGGCTAACGTACTACCAAGTCTACTTACTTAGCTTTATAATTATTTTTCACGCAAAATGTCCCTAACTTCTTATGTCGAGAAAGTTGAGCAACACCAAAAGATTTGAGATCGAGGAGAGCGAGACCGTAAGCCGAAATTTTTTTAAACAGCAAAGACGTTTTACGTAAAATAGCGTTTTTTAATACGTACCATGGTAAAAGTCAATATTCCACCGGAAATCTCAAACGATGTTTTCGCATCGTCAACATAATTATAACGTTAAATCCTAGAACCCTAGTCTAAAATGATTGCCGTTTTACGTCATATACAATAACATAACCTATTTTATAATTATAACATAACATCGCACGCACAGAAAATAATGGCTTTTTATAAAATGAGTTTAAATATGTCTGATTTTTATAGAGGTCTTTTATTTTGATTTTTTGGAAAGTCTCTGGCTAAAGAACCCCTGTAACGTCACTTTGACATTGACATAACTATATTTTTTAGACCTTGCTTACCGAGAGGCATATACCTAGTTATATTAAAGCATACTTACTTCTTATATACATTTTAATAGTAACCCAATAACTGAAAAATTATGATCCCAGCCACAAATGATTGCGGTTTTACGTACGCAGTGACAGACAGTAACCTATATTTAAGAATTAAGTTTCTCTACTTAGAAACGTAGATATAGTTATGGCTTCTAGGGGAGAGAGCACGTGGCTAGCGTGGGGTGGCTCACCCCACCCCCTACACGTCGCTGTGCTCTTGGTAGTCTGTAGAAATTGATGTCAATTTAAAATATTTTTTATTGTGAATTATAGTATCTTTTTTATAATTTTGATTGAACTTTGAAGATATAATGTTGGTTTTACCAATAAATTTACAATAATGTTGTCTTCAAACTCTATAATAAACTACTTACCTGTTATCCAACATGTTTTAATTTAATAAATAGCAAAAAATATCTAAAAGTTATTGAATCTATGCTTATATTCATAATCAATTCAATTCATTCTGGTCGAGGCCACAAATGACCAAAGGTCTGGGCATTACCTCGCTCGTAAGATCAGCCTCATCTCACAGCAGGGCAACGGTCTTTTGGGCACGCTCCCAGCGGTGGAGAGCCTAAAAGTATTTTTTTCATTGGGTTTTTATATGTAATTAATAAGTTATTCTAGTTTTAACTACATTATAAAAGCATACAAAATTTTAAAAAATGAAATTTACTGTACACGTACATTTGTAGGTTTGCCAATTTCAACAATAAGTAAATCAGCAAATTAAATGATCATCATCATCATTAGGTTATTTTTGTCTCCACTGCAGGACCACAACCCTGTCTCATCTGCCGGAATCATATGAATACTTACTTTTAATAGTGGAAAGGGAACGCTAAATTATCATTTTGTCAAAAATGTGCACCTTTCTCTCAAAATAGAAAGACTGTCTGATTCTTTATTATAATAGACGAATAGATGACATTATTCTAATTGTTTTTTTCGAGTTGTAAGAAAATACTCCTTATACAAAATGAATTAATTTTCTTCTTGTCAAAAAGAAACTCAACTTTATTTCTGTAAAGTTACTTTTCCATTATCTATCGAAATTATTATAAAACCGAACCTACATACTTTACTATTGAAAATGGAAGCAATTAGTAAATATGTAAACACATTTTCTATTTATGATTTTAAAAAAACATATTTTTTTAAAGGTAAAATTGTAATTAAATACTTAAGTATCAAAGCTTTTCGGCAGCGGTATACAGCGCGCCAATCCGCGCTCTCGTACTGCTCGCAAAAATGCTGAGTTTACAAAAAAATAAAATTTTACGATCACCAAGGCCTGTCTCAGCCCCCCGGGGGTCCAAAGGGAGGGGGGTCCACCTGCTACGGTCCCACGTGGCTGTTTTCTAACTAAATATTTTGGATTAGACATTATATTTAAATCAAAGGGCCATCGCAGACAACATACTTATAATCTTAACAGAAAAACAAAAACATTATTAATGAAAATAATTATGGCGAGCAGTTAGTAACCAAGTTGGTGCGCACTCACCTTACGTTCATGAGGTCCTGGTACAAACCCGCCAGTACCATATACTTTTTCCAAAATTAAGTACGGTTTATTTATGAATACCTACCACAGGCTTTTCGATGAAGAAAAACATTGTGAGGAAACCTGCATATGACAAAGAAGAAATTCTAAGGCGTGTGTGAAGTCCACTAAATCGGCTTGGGAACCGTTGTTCAGTGTGTTAGAAACCCCTTTTTTGTTGCATGTAGTTTTTATGTCATTAATCGATAGTTGTTAACATTCTAAGTGCTGGAGTTCAACTCCGACTTTGATACGACTTGTATTTTTTTTTTTAAATGAGGTAGTTTGGTTATCAGTTGTTAGGGAAAAACGGAAATAAATAATTTTCCAAAATTGGAATTACATATTGCGATTTCGATTAGTTCCAATAATGACACATACAGTAACATATTTTTTCACCAATTTCTGTCGGTTTATCGTGAATTTATCGTATAATTTTTTTTTATTCAACACTAACAATGTATTAGGCCAAGATTTCTATAATTTCATTCCAGATTCATAGTCCTATGAAAACCAACGCTATTTACGTCTCGGTAACATATACATGAAAGGGTCACCAGCAGCAAAAACAGGTTTGTATTACCGTGTAAACTTTGCAGTCCACTTAGGAACACCATCTATTGTGTATTTTGTTTTCGAGACGCAAATGCGTTTGTTTTCATAGGACTATTAATCTGGAATGAAATATACGTTAAAGATTCTTTATCTTTACACTCTGTTTTATATACAGAATTAAAATCACAACCTAATTGCTTGTTATCGACAAGTTATTGCAAATTTTATAGTTCTTAACCCGTGGGTGTCGTCAAGGCGACTAAGGGATTGCACCAGGGACGGGCAGCAGCGTTCTCCTGTGTGTGTATGTTAAGATCATTACTGCGATCACCAATCCGCCTGCCAAGCGTGGTGATTATGGCAAATCCCCCAATGTACATCTAACCAAAAATGGTATTCTATTGGGGAGGCCTATGTCCAGCATTGGACGTATTTAGGCTGATGATGTGCGTCGGTGGTCAGGGGTTTGGCACAAAAGATCCAGAAGGGTCCAAGTGTCGCCAGGTCTTCCTGGCCCCCTTATACAACTTTAGACTTGAGCTATGCTCGAAGTTTCTCTAAGGAACAGGATCCGAAATGAGGTGATCCGCCAGAGAACTAAAGTCTTCGACATAGCTGAAACAGTTAGCACGTTGATGTGTCCATGGGCTGGTCACATCTGTCGGAGAACTGATTGCCACTGGGGTAAACGAGTTCTCGAGTGGAGACCGCGACTGGGCAAGCGTGGTGTGGGACGCCCCCTGGCTAGATGGAGCGACGATCTGCGTAAGGCGGCTGGCAGTAACTGGATGAGAAGAGCCGAGGATCGGGTTCAGTGGCGCGGCTTGGGAGAGGCGTATGTCCAGCAGTCGACTCTTGCAGGCTGATGATGACCCAGGGCTTGATACCGGAATACCTGATGTGGCCTGTCTTTCAGTTTTCTACAGGTTATATATGGGGAGTGTGCCCAGGAATTGCATGATTGGATGAGAAGAGCCGAGGATAGAATAATTAAAACAACAGTTCTCAACCTGGCTGGTCACAGTAGAATCTAAGAGCACAACCTTCCAGAGATAAAAGCGGGATGTAAATATTGTTTGTTTATGGTAAGGCATTTATTTTTGATGCCGTGTTGTTTCCGGTAGAGTAGAATAGAACCACTCCAACTCTTCCCGTGGATGTCGTACAAGGCGACTGAGGGAATACATTATAAAACATCAATCAGGCCTCCCCAACCCGTCTGGCCAGCGCGGGGAGTGTAGGCCGAATCCTCCGTCTGTCTCCGGCAGATGAGAGAGGGTTGTGCTCCTGCAGTGGAGACAAAAATAACCTGATGATGATGATTTATTTTTGAGCCGCGATGGCTGGCTATTTGCACTTTCATTGCCACACAGGGGCCGCGTGGATGGAAGCTTTGGTCAAGGAATACTACATATTACTAAAATAGAGCACTACCAAGTTATCACCACAGAAATCCTATCTAGGTAGAATAGTGAAGTAGGCGCGACACGTTTGCCAACAATTTGCAATATATTGCATAAACTATCAGACGCTCACTCGTCTCGCGCCGGGTCAAGGTCGGGACAAAAAATCTGCGAAAATGTCATATTGCGCGGATTCTAACTGCATCCCTCACTAGAAACGTGACAGCGAGGCATGAGGGGTGTGCGGGAGGGGTACGCGCGGAACTGAAGTAAACAATTAACTATAACCGCTCTTACTTGATATATTTCTGTGGTTACTACATCATCAGCCTAAATACGTCCACTGCTGGACATAGACCTCCCCAATAGAATACCACTTTGATAAGTTGTCCATTGGGGGATTTGCCATAATCACCACGCTTGGCAGGCGGATTGGTGATCGCAGTAATGATCTTAACATACACACACAGGAGAACGCTGCTGCCCGTCTCTGGTGCAATCCCTTAGTCGCCTTGACGACACCCACGGGAAAGATAGTGGTGGCCCTATTCTAAGCCGGGAACCACGCGGCAAACGGAAACGGTTACTACGCCAGCGCGCTATCGACCAGCGCCGAGAGATCGACGCTATAAGTTAGAAAGAGAAGCACTTATTTTGTTGACGTTTAACGTTATCCCTCTCTTTGATCGACTATGCTCAAGCGCTGGGTGCAACAGCCCTACAACAATTAACGCACACACACACATGTACGGACAGGCTCATGCTTCTGTAGTACGTAATTAAATCTGTTCTTATACCTTTATTATGTAGCCTAGCACTAACCACAGACAAACCACGTCATTTTCTCTAGTTCCCACGCCCTCGAGGCAAGGACGTTGCGCTAACAGCCTGTGTATTTTGGTGTGAAACCGTGAGCAGTTATTTTTTTAAATATACCGACACTTGTCTAATCGTAAATTAGAATTTTAGTAGGATAGGACAAATAAATAAAATAAAAACGTCAACTTCGCGTCTGTACATTGAAGATATTTGCAAAAAAAATGGGGGGTCTAAGGATAAGTAATAGACAGGGTTGGCATGTTTTAAACAAAGTGTTTAAAACATCTGTTTTGAACATGTTTTTCATTATTAAAAACATGTTTTTGGTTTGTTTAAAACTGTTTAAATTGTTTAAAACATGGTTTAAAACATGTTTTATATAAAAAAAACTGTTTTTATCCAACCCTGGTAATAGATCACATCTCGATCATTTTTTAAAATTCTGTCTGTTTGTCTGTTAGTTTCTGCACGCATCACTTAAAAATGACTGAACCGATTTTGATGGAACAAAGGCCTAACTCGGAATAACATATAGGCTTTATTTCATCGCAATCGGTTTACTCAATCAAAAGTTATCGACATTTTTAGTTTTCAAAATACATTTGGTGGAGTTGGGCGTGGGGGCAGGGGCGGGAGCGGATGTGGGAAGGGGAGCGGATTTTGTAGTCCACGCGAGCGGAGCCGCGGGCACAGTTAGTTCACAAATATAACTTCGACCGGGACCAAATTGTACAAAAATTCTCTGCCGCTAATGGGAACCGAATTCACGACCTCTGGCGCAAAGTAATTGGTCAGTGACTACTAACAACAACTTTTTAATAATATAAATATTTTTATTTATTTGCGGGAGTCTATGAATTCAATGTCAGTACCATCAGCTCCACCTCTTGATTATTAAAAATAATCAAATCATGGGCTCGATTCTGAAGGCACAATGTTATAATTTAACAGCACTAAAACTGTTGCTATCCTTGTCACACAGTATTATGAAGATAAAGACGAAACCAATTTTAGCGCTGTCAAATTTTAAATGTGTGCCTTCAGAATCGGACCCCATATTAACATATTTATAATACCTATGTCCACTGTTGGGCAAGCGTTACTTTTTTACATATATACACATACACTTGTCTAATCACAAACTGGGATTTTCTCCAGAATTCCAACAAAGATAGGACAATTGACAAATATAACATCCAGACCGGGACGACTTCAGTGGGAATCGAATCCACGACCTCTGGCGCTCGAGGTGTGAACCCTGGACCTCATGAACTTGAGGCGAGCGCACTAACACTAACTAGGCTAACACTACCTTACCAAATATTGATATATTTTATAATAGTCCTTCTTAAAAAGCAGTTATTTAAATTAGATTCAAAAAACAGCTTTGCAGAAAGGCTTATTATAAAAAAGCGCTGAATGAATTTCGATAAAATTTGTATGAGAACACCTCTGAAGTATGACCTTCCATACAAAAGACGAACCATCAAAATCCATTCAGAGTTGGCGGAGTAATCGCGTAACAAATATACATTAAAAAAAAAACATACCGTCGAGATAACCTCCTCCTTTTTTGAAGTCGGTTGAAAATACACGATTATTTGAATGACGAAGATGCGTTTTTAATATTTTACACAAACGTTAGATTGGTACTTAGTCTGAGTATACAATCTTATTTGAAACTAGCTGTGCCCACGGCTCCGCTCGCGTGAACTATATAATTAAATAAAGTTGAACATTATCAAGTGTTATTCCCTTCCGCCTCCCCTTCCCCCACCTTCCGCATCAGGTCCCGCTCCCGCTCTCGCTCCTGCCCCCAAAAAAGTTAAAAAAAACGACATAGTAAGGCTCTCAGACTACACCTCATACCATGAAGCAAAATAATTTTTCGTAGCTCATAGTTTCACCTCAAAGTGTTTTCCTTCATGATTGACACTAATTGGTTATTAAAGTAGATAACATATGATTTTAAAATGTGCATCTGTTATCTAATTTAATCTAATTTAATAACCAATTAGTGTCAATCATGAAGGAAAACACGTTGAGGTGAAACTATGAGCTACGAAAAATTATTTTGCTTCATGGTATGAGGTGTAGTAGTTATAATCGAAGTAGTAAGGACACAAATTAATTATTGTAAATAATAACATGCATAAATAATGACAAATGATATATGCTAATGACAAATTAATTTATAATAAATAATACTGTAATGAAATCAGAATAAAGGCTACTTTTATTTATTTCTTTATTTTATTATACAAAACTTATTTTAAAAGATGTGTTGCGTGAAGTTTGTTGCGCCGTTTCTTCTTCACAGCGCTAACACCTAGGAAGCTAGTCAGAATGTACCAAGTGTACTCATATGCAATAAATGATTTTGACTTTGACCAAGACAGATAATTAAATGCAGATATTATTATTATTTGCGTCGTCAATATAAACAAATATTTGAGGGTAACAAACACCAAGTCGCGAGGGGTGAGTTTAGACACCCCTATTAATATTATTTCTGTCCCGCTCCCACCCCCGGCGAGCCCATAACGCCGTCTCAAGTCATTCAAATGAAAAATCAATGGTGCACTTGTCTCTCATTTTAGGCATTCCTTACTTATGGTCATAAAAACAACATTTTTAGAAATAAAAATTACAGCGTGAAAGAAGAGTGACAAAAGAGATTTACAGCGCGAATGTGGAAGGAACTACAGCTAGAGGTCGTCCTAGGAGGAAGTTCAAGGATCACATTGGTGACGTTCTCAACAAGGCTGGGTCCGCAGTGAGGGGAAAACAAGAAGGTGCGAGAGAAGGTTGATGGATGCGAGTAAGGCTGGTGAGGCTTTGGCGATACATCGTATCTGCCTACCCTTCTGGGACAGCGTTTAATAGTAATTGCATACTTGTACCATAGAACCAATTTACCAATTAGAACCAATTTAACAATATCAATCAATTTTTCATTTCTTTCCACCACTGGCAAATCTTGAAAATTTTCTATGTAGGACCACTCCAACTCTCCCCGTGGATGTCGTACAAGGCGACTGAGGGAATACATTATAAAACATCAATCAGGCCTCCCCAACCCGTCTGGCCAGCGCGGGGAGTGTAGGCCAAAACCTCTGTCTCCGGCAGATGAGAGAGGGTTGTGCTCCTGCAGTGGAGACAAAAATAACCTGATGATGATGATGGGAATTAAACAAGGATATAGGACAGTACACAGATATAACTAATTGTACGGGACAGCGGTGATATGATAACTATATTTAGACACAAAGATTGTTAAACGAGGGCTTGATTTATTAATTAGACCATACAATAGATAACAAACTTGACACTGACCTTGTTATTAAGTGTGGAGTGAAAATAAAAATGAGTCACGCAGCGCATAGCACAGTGTCTGAAGACGAAAGTCTTCACCCAGTGCGTCCTACCCGTAATGACCTGCGGCGCCGAAACGTGGACACTGACAGTGGGACTAGTCCGAAAACTGAAGGTCGCTCAGCGGGCTATGGAAAGAGCTATGCTTGGAGTTTCTCTAAGAGACAGGATCCGAAATGAGGTGATCCGCCAGAGAACTAAAGTCTTCGACATAGCTGAGACAGTTAGCACGTTGAAGTGTCAATGGGCTGGTCACATCTGTCGGAGAACTGATTACCGCTGGGGTAAACGAGAGTGGAGATCGCGAGACGGTCGTCCTGGCTAGATGGAGCGACGATCTGCGTAAGGCGGCTGGCAGTGACTGGATGAAAGAGCCGAGGATCGGGTTCAGTGGCGCGGCTTGGGAGAGGCCTATGTCCAGCAGTCGACTCTTGCAGGCTGATGATGACCCAGGGCTTGATACCGGGAAAATAACGGAATACCTGATGTGGCCTGTCTTTCAGATTTCTACAGGTTATAAATGGGGAGTGTGCCCAGGAATTGCACGATTTGATTCCCCCATCACCGGACTACCAGGCGTGGGGAGGGACTTCATCCTTATGTAGTAGACATAGGACGCTCTCGCACGAACCGTTTTGCTTCCTCTTTTATAAAGCGAACTGCTAAGGAATGGAACTCACTGTCAGCTTGGGTGTTTTCGGACAGGTTCAACTAGGAATAGAGTGAATGCATCTTCTGGGTAAGCGCGCTCCACCTAAGGCCTCATCGTCACTTACCGTCAGGTGAGATTGAGGTCAGGCGGAACCCGATCAAGAATAAAAAAAATTGAGGCAGGTGTAACGGCGCTTTGAAGAGAAAGGGCATTGTCAGAGCGCAGAGGAAGGTCGCCGGGCGACACGGCGCGTGCGCAGCTCAAAAACAGGCGAACCATCCCATACATTTCTGCCATTGATACAAGATTCATCATCAGCCGAAATATGACTTTTCACCGTAACATAGTGCTTAATCCGGAGTAACATATAGGCTTTATTTCATCGCTCTCGGTTTGCTCAATCAAAAGTTATGGACATTTTTAGTTTTCAAATACATTAGTAGGTAAGGTTAGTATGCAATATAACAAGGAAGTATAATTTTAATGTTTGTTACTATTCAGATTGCAGTGAGTTTGGACTACATTTGGAGTGGAAGTAAGAAGGGGTGCAGATTCTGTAGTCCACGCGAGCGGAGCCGCGGGCACAGCTAGTATGTAATATGTCTCTGGCAGGTAGTTTGTTGTAGAAGCGTACATTGCCCCGTGAACGATTTACTGACCTTACTAACTTTTAATCGTCGCAAAACAAGTTTATTTATGTTTCTTACTGGCTGCGCCCGCGGCTCCGCTCGCGTGGACTACAGAATTAAATAAAGTTGAAACTTATTAAGCGTTAATTCCCGTCCCCCTTCCCCCTTGCATCTTGGGTTACACTATTGAAATTTTAGTAGGGATCCCTAATGTATTATAATAATAAATATAGCCTATGTTACTCAGGGATAATGTAGAATTCTAATGGTGAAAGAATTTTTGAAATCGGTCCAGTAGTTTTGAGTTTATTCGTTACAAACATACAAATCTGTCCTCTTTATAATATTAGTGTATAGATATACACTATATTATAAAGAGGAAAGATTTCACTCCCAATCCCACATCCACTCCGACGCCCACTACAGCTTCAAATGTAGTCCTAACCTTACTCATCGCAATCAGAATTGTACCGATCATTATAATGATACTTCTTTGTTATTTCGCATACCTACCAATGTATTATTAGAAAACTAAATCCGCATAACTTTTGATTGAGTAAGCCGATTGCGATGAAATAAAGACTATTTTGTTACGCCGTGATACGTACACAAACTAACAGACAGACAGACAAAAATGATCTCAATGTCTTCTATTACTTATCCTTAGACCCTAAATCACGCTTCAACCACTGAACGGATCGTGATGAAACTTGGCACACATATAGGTTAGGTCCTGGAATAGGACATAGGGTAGTTTTATCCCGAAAAAACATCCCATTCCTAAGGGAAACCAAAAATTATATTTATTTTGAAATTCAAGATGTATAAATATTAGAGATGTACCGACTAGTCGCCGACTAGTCGGGAAAGCCGACTAGTCGGCCATATTTGTAGTCGGCGACTATTCGGCTAAAAGTCGGCAAAAACCGCCGACTAGTCGGCCCATTTTTTTTCCTTAATTTTTTAGTTCCTCTACTAATAAAATAATATACGTTGTGTTAGCTATGTAATTCAACATTGTTTTATTTTTTACTAATTAAAACACCAAGTCTCACACGTAAACAATGATAAAAAATGCAATGCCCTTGAGGATGCACCCTTACTTTGTGAAATACATTAATTTATTGGAAAGTGTCCAGAGAAAAGCTACAAAAATCCCTTTCTGCCTAAGGAAGAAATGTTACGAACAGAGACTGCAAATTTTGAAACTGTCCTCCCTTCAGGAACGACACAATCGTGGTGACCTTATCCAAACCTCAAAATACTGACTGACAAATATGACTGTCCTGACCTGAAGTCCATCTCCAACCTCATTTGCATCCACAGAGCAAGGCACAAAAATGACATGAAGTTGTTGACAACTCAATCTAACACCCTCGTCGGCCACAACACGCTCAACAACAGGCTCGCGAGCACGTAGAACAAGTTACCGCAGGACGTTGTCGAAGCCCCCTCAGTGAACACCTTTAAAAACAGACTAGACAAGTTCAACAAAAACCAGTGTTACAAGTGACAATTCAAAGACTTAAATACACCAGTTCAGATATAGGCATACCAGCAAATTGCTGCTCGCCTATTATCCCTATAATAATAATGTAAACAAAAACACGTCCCGACAAGTCCACGCGCCGGAACACGAACCGAAAGACTATTCACGAATATTGCCGATGTCATCCGAAAGCAATGATCGGCTTGGCCGACTAGTCGGCCATTTTGCAGCCGACTAGTCGGCTAGTCGGGTAGTCGGCCAAAGTCATAGTCGGCCCATCTCTATCTCTTCGTCCGCGTAGCTATCGATATTTATTAAATATCGATAGCTACGCGGACGAAGTCGCGGGCAAAAGCTAGTTAAATATATAATCATGTCAGCCCCTAGAAGTCCACTGCTGGACATAGGCCTTCCCTAATGAACGCCACCACACCCGATACTCCGCCCTCCGCATCCAGCCGCCCCCGGCCACCTTCTCCAGGTCGTCGGTGGGGCGCCCCACTCGCCTGCCCCAACGGCCGTCGGTTCTGCGACCGATGTGGCCTGCCCACTGCCACTTCAGCTTGTTAATCCTTTCGTCTATGTCGGTCACCTTCGTTCTTCGTCAGACTCCTCACTACGAATTATATCCTTCAAAATCAGGGTTTGCAAAAATCCGATATTTATGATAAATATCAAAATATCCGATATATCAACGGCTAAACCAATTTAGATGAAAATTTGGACAGTGATAGGATAGAATAATTTTTACCGTAAGAAAATTAAGTTACCATGGGAAAATTTAAACCGTGAATACCACCGAGTTTACGATAATTATTAGTGTATATATATGTATGTATATATTCCTGTACTAGAAGATCATAACTACATCTAACTATACAATCTAGACGTTGTTGCACCCACACATGCACGTTTTATTGTCTTCACGTACACATGTACGTGATTCGCTTGTGTGCGTTAGTGTGAGTTCAACACGCTTGCACGCCTCATCTGACGAAGGTGATATCTGACTTTTCTGGTTTCATATAAAATTCCTACATATTGTATGTTTGTTGTATTAGAGCAAAGAAAATTTCAAGCTTTTTCTGTTCCCAATTTATTCCGTAATTTAGTGTGAACAATGACAAATGTAGAAAAAACTGTTTCAATTGAAGCTGAAGAGGCTATCGCCCCAAACAATTGCATCACTATAGGGTAAAAAAATATATCATATAATTAAACAATCAAAAAAATCGTAATTAATTTGATTTATTGGAATCATTATTTTTTCCAACCCTGTCTTAGAGCGAAAATATTTGGATGAAAATGTCTCGCATATTGTAATAGAGTTCTCGTAAAAAAAATTCATTTATTTCAACTATTTCGAACATGGAGAACTCTAGCCTAAGTCGAAATTGTTTTGTTTTATATTTATTTTACACATGGCTGGCGTTAACGCGTCTTTTGGTAATATATGACAATGAGCCACGGAAATTTAAATTGACGTAAGGGACAATCCACTACTTTTCAGGAGACGCAGAATACATTTTATTCTTTATGACAATTTGTTTTGTGCACCTCTATATTAATCATGTTAAAGGGTAGTCACTAAATTTCAAAAAAATATATATATCTTCCGATAAACAATTGAAAACTGCGTTTCGGAAGTTAAAAACTCGATTTTGGCATTTTATCCGTTATACCAATGTACAAAGAACACAAAGTAAAAAGAATTATAACTATACAAATATCAATAGATAAAAACTATCAGCTGCTGTAAAGTGCCATACTTAGATCTGTTAGAGAAGAGGTAAGGAACGTACCCAAACTACGTGACCCATTTTTTGTGTGTATTCCTATAATTACAAGTGAAAAAAAAAATTATAAAGAAGAAAACACTGTAAGTTTTCAATCAGCTGACGATTTGTGCGTCAGTGTTACCACCTAAACGCTGCGTGCCATATTTGAATATAGCTCGAAAAGCGCGAGATGTCTCTAGAGGATTGACTACGTGACGAATACCTAAGCCCTCCTTCCCGCTCCTGTGACCAAGCGTGGTATTTTGAAGACTCTCCTCCGCCCCTGAACGGGTCACGTAGTTTGAGAACGTTCCCTAAATATTTTTGCAATATTCAAATTTAAAGTTTTTTCTCAGTTCAAGTAAATCGCAGCTGCCTTGCGCTTGCATACGTATATGTAAAAATAGATAACGACTGCAATTGACATTCAACATATGATCTGCATCTCATCTGATCTACATATGATATGCTAAATTTGAAAAAGATATTATACGTCAATTTGACATATATCGACATGACATTAAGTCACGTAAATTTAAACTCTATGGATTTGTGCCATGACATGTTTTTTTCTGTTACCTTCAGGTGTTTTGATACAGCCTGTGTGTTATTTTCTCTTAGCCCAGTTTTCATTCTCCAGCTGATGTTTTAACTTCTTGCTCAAGTCATTACAAATGTATTATACATTTTAAAAAATCTCTATTCTAAATCTCATTGTTTGTTTAGTATCTTAAGTTAAATTATATTTTGGTTCTAATTTCCGAAAGTTGTCATAGCAAAAGTTCATTGATGCTTGATGATTATGATTAATTACCATCAATTTCCCCAAACGAACTCGGAGTTCAAGTTTGAACTTTATCACCAGCAATTAAGGTGTGTGTATAAGCACATAATTGCAGTAATTATGTACTAAGTACTACTACTCCGTCAAAATAATAATATATTTATTTGACAACACGCAACAAATATATAGAATAACATACAATTTCAAAGAGAAAATATTTTTCACTTACCTCATCATTTATGTGTTCCCTATACGTGTAATAATAAACTGCTTCAGTGTGAGTGCTGTGTGCATGTGTTTGTTGGCTTGTGCCTTGTTTAGCATACATTGTAGGATAGTTGAGTGACTGGTATGTCAAGTGATATACACATATACGAACGTTGATGAAGTTCGTCATATTATTATAATTTTTTAAAATTAAAACTGATTTATATAACTAAATAATTAAAACATGCAAACTTGCAGCTACCCAAAGCACTCACATAATAAACACAAACTACAGGTAATGCTTGAAGTATGCATGTCTTTAAAAATATAAAACGGAATAGAAAGTATATTAAAATGGTCACTAAATACATTTTACAAGTCACGTGTTTACTTTATATTCAAAGTCAGATGACCTTGACCCACTTTTACAATTACAAGTAGGTAAAAGTATTGTTACAACAACAAATAGTAGTTAAGCAGTAAGCAGGCCCAATGTTTGAGCTAGGCGGTGGCCAGTGGTGTATTTAGGTTCTGTTCTACCGTGAGCTACTCGATATTATTATTTATCGATTAATTTAGTGTGAACGAATATATGTATATTGTACAATGTTATAGACTTGTATATTGTATGTCTCGATTATTTCTTTTGATTGAATATTCAGAATATGAAACGTTTATTATCATATGGAAACTTAATGTATCTAAAGGGCTTAAACGTTATAACATAACAGCTGGCACACGTACTTAAATAGAAAGTTAAAAACTCATTAATCATTGTCTTAACTTTCCTTCAAAACGCTGTTCAAGTACAAAACTCAATGTAAACGAGCGCCAAACTGCTGATAGCCCCTTATCTCATCTACTACTACGTCAACAGAATGACTCTGTCCCCCTCTGACACGCGACCTGTCCATCAATTTGTCTCGTTTACACGCCGGTACCTTTCACTCATTCACGCAAGGTGCATCGCTGTAGCTGCGTCCCGCTCGCACGCCGGTCGCGGCGTCTCCGTCCCGCTAATGAATTAAATCAACAACCTCTCGCTTGCTCTCTCGATAGAGATGATCGGCGTTACATATTTGAACATTTGAATTTTCAAAGTAAAATTGTTGAGGTCTTTTATTTTTGTTTGGCATTACATTGGATTTCGGATTAAAACAGATATAAATAGATACGTAACTGATAATTTTGTTTCAAAAGTAGCCTTTTGCAATAAATATTTTATTAATAAATTTAATTATATTTTATAAGATATATAGGGGTGAAGTAAGTCATTTTATCAAAGATAGTAATTAAAATCTAAGCATTTTATCATGTAAAATCTGTTATCTTCCTTGAAATTTTTTTTTTGGTAAATTATCTTGTTTTACGATGAAAATGTGAGAAAAATAGATATTACATTTCAGATAAAAGTAGCTTACAGGAATTATTTAATTATTACTTTTCCTTTAAAATTAATGAATTTGTAAATTATAATTATCTAATTATTATTTACATGTCTCCTAAAACTAAAATAACGCATCAGTCTGGCGTATGAATTTTAATTTAGTAAAGAATTTTAAATAGTTTTGAATCTTTAAGAATCCAAACAAAAGAACACGTGACTTCCGCTTTGCCGTTCTAAGAGGAAGAGATTTCGACTGAAATGCCTTAGTAGTTAAGTTGAATATTGAAATATTCAAGTTGTTATTTTCAATTCGCAAGTCCAAGCTAGTCAACAGAAAGCGTTCCCGCCAAAAATGTACCAAGTATCAAATCCAAAATACATTGCATAACGAAATTTAGTGATGAGCACTACGCGATTAGAATCGATACTAATGCCAGTCAATAAAATCAAGTCTTCCTTGGATGCGTTCAGACGCTATCACCGTGAAAGAGCTAACCAAGTACATTAATTAAATGACATCTCTTGTCACAGTAAAAGTGCTTGCAACACTGACATATTTCATTCAAAATGATATGTCATACGAAAACAAACACTGTTTGCTCTCGCTCGGCAATATGGACATAAAAACTACACTAGCAAGAAAAACAGGTTTTTAATAAAACGTAAAGCGGTCACTTCGGAAAACCATCTATTATTTTGTTGTCGAGACCACGTCGAGACTCAAATGCATTTGTTTACGTTTGACAATTGATTTAGAGCGGAATTTAGTGTTCATTTTGCCGAATTAAAAAAATCTAAGATGGTCGACGACGTAGTTGATAGAATTCTACCGTATTTGTTACCTAGTACTGTAATTTAACATTTTAAATATAGGATTCTTAACTGGGACTAAATTGGATAATATCGCAGAACAACAAAATTAACATCTTTTTCTGTTGCATGACAATTTTGAAGGGTTTTTGATACGCTGCCAATTTTCTTTTTAAGATTACAATGCAAAATTATTATTATTATTATTATTATTAAAATTAACCTAAAAATAATTGTTGAGTACCTACTTTGTTCATTTATTTGTTTCGGTTCACGTTAAATCAATACGGTTTTATCAGATTAATTGCTGGTTTGGATAAATAACTGGATTAATTTCTGTCTTTGAAACAACTGAAATCTCACTTCGTCATTGAAGCGTTTGAAAAGACAGTTTGCTTTCACTTACTTTCTCCTTAACAATAGACTCAAAACACCGCTCTAGCTTGATGCAATGTCAGTGTAGTTAGGTAGCTGGTTGTTGGCTTAGAAATCAAGTGGCACATCTTTTTGTTGACGGAATTTGATCTTTGTTATAATGTCTACATTATCTTATCGAAGTGACCTCGACGCAACTTGAAATCGCCACTTGTCCATACCCCGACTTGTTTCTCGTCTAATAAATAAAGCCGGTGGGATGTGATTGACCTAACACAACAACCGGTTTTTCACTATTAATCATTCTGACATAATCTAATCGTGTAATATATCCGAACTTGCCGCCAGCCGTGGGCGATTCGGGCTTCGTCGGACGGCGGCGAGGTCTCCCGAGCGCCTGACAGTTCGTCACTCGTCCGTCACAAGCGCGGCACACTTCTCTTATGTACTGTGAATTACATAGGTGCAGTGTACGCGCCGTCGCGCCGGTAACACTAGCGTTCTCTTTTCTTTCAAACTATTTACTGCTGCAGTTTCAAAATTGGTATCGGTCGATTACGATCCGAAACGGCTGTCGATAAAGCGGGAAGCGTAAGCGGACGCGTTAATTTTTTCTTCTAACTATCGATTTGCCAGCCTACGTTAGCGATAGGCGATATTTTTACGCGCAATTGGTTGTTCCGCGGCAGCCGCGCGGTGCAGCGGACGAGTACACAATATCAGGTGTCTGGTTCTCGATTTTCATGAGGGCCCCGTGGAGTTTTCCCGGCGGCGCACGTGTCCGCCCCGTACCCGTACTGTTTACGTGTAGCGCTTAGTAGATTGTGCGGCGGTGCTAGCTAAGTGCGGAGTCATTGACACGCCGGCGTGACACACATTCCGCGTTGACTGACGGAACGCTGCACGTCCGTGGTTTCTTGCCGATTTAATTTTTTGCGACTCGTTATCGCTGTGCATTGTCTAATTTATTGCTTTACAACTCTTGTTATCAGTTAATTGCGTGTTTTAATTGAAAGTTGTTGTGTGTGTGTATGTATCGTCGGTGTATGCGTTTGTTTAGAGTCGTTATCAGTATCTCGGCGTGATAACGGAGGAATTCAAGGCGATATCCTTGGGATCTCACGTATTGTGGGATTTCCTCGTGATCATTGACAATTGTGTGCCTATTCTCGTGGTTTTTTTAATGTGAACGGTTGACTGTTTTAAAGTGACATTTTAGTGGGTAGTGTACCTGACTTGTCTGCCGTTAAGTTTTGCTATTGGATTTTCTTGCCACATTCATTCATTTCTTACAATAGGAATATGTGGAAATTTTAATTTTAATCATTCAGTCTCGTTCAAAACTATAAAATCGTTCACTCTGCAAAACATTTTCAAAACATAATTCGATCGAACGGAACGGATGAACTGTTGATGAGTTTCGAAATCAACATCCGGAAGGAAGGACGGAGTACATCGCGCTCTTCTCTTAGTACCTATTCCATAAAATCATATTCCAAAAAGTGTCGATAAGTGAGATTCAATCTACTTATATGTATTATCGATTCTTTTTAGAACGTCACTATGACTTCTAACAATGCAGTGTTTTTAGGTAAACTAAGTTCTATTATATAGTTTAATGAAATCACGGTAGATTATGTAAAATAAATAATATTAGACTGATGGTATTTTAAGCCAATGTCCTTCAATTATTACAAAAAAAAACTTAAATGAAAATCTCAGTTCTTTTCGAGTCAAACTGAACTGACGCGTGTAGATATTTCATGGACACGTCTCCTTAGTTATTTATAGATGTTCTGTTTGATTTGTGTACCGCGCAGCGTAGCTTACCTACATATCTACGGTCGGTCGTAGCTCGCGGAATGTACATAATGTACATCTTGCACTATGTAGAGCGTATGTACAACGGATATAACAATATCAGCGTCGTTGCCAGTGTGTGCGTGCCAGCGTAATGAGCGTTCTATGTGCTAAGAAACAGTAAAAAGTATGGCGCGAATGCACGGACCGGCAACGTCGCGTGCGTTCTGAGGCCTTGCTACGGTGAAAACAATAGTCTTTTTTTATATATGTATGTATTTTGAATAATTTATATATGCAAATATAATGATAATCCGAAGATTTTATGGGGTGTTTGCATAATAATCGTTATACTTACTTGTTGACATGTTTTTACTGTTTCTTTGGAGTCTGTATTTCTATCGTAGGCTACAATTTCTTTAAAAAAAATCTCGTAGTGTAAGTTCAGATTAAAATTAAATACAGATACTTACATATATGAGTATATAATAGCTGCATGAAACGTCTATACTAATTTCCTATTTAAAATGATTATCAAAATCAATAAACAATGTTTTTGGCCAGCTTGTATATTTTATCCAAATATATTTCAAAAGAAATTCCACTAAATAGTTATCAAAAGAGATCTATAAATAAATAAAAACTAAAAAAAATAAAACAAACATACACCCACGAAATAAAATAACCGGTGAAATAAAAAAAAAATAGTAACCGATGTTGACCTTTCGGAACGCGCCCTGTTACTAGCGCAGCCAGCTGACGCGACGTTGCCACTCCTCTGGCCTTAGACTGCTATCTACCAGCTTATCGCCTCTATTACGACCAGATTAGGACTACAATCGTGTGGCAATAAAAAGTATATAATGGAGTTGTGACGTCCCTTCACGGTACGATGACACTTCCCGCGCGAAAAATTCGAAATGCTTTTTATCAGTCGCGCTGGCGGTCGGCTCGTTCGTACGTTTTGTTGGTTCGTGATTCTCCGACAGATTTTACTCAAAATAATACGTATTTTGCTTACAGAGTTTTCTCATTTAACTAAGAGTTCGTCTCGAATACAATCGATTATACCGCAGAATAGAAGTGATAAATGATAATTAATTTATTAGTGCTACATAAACTCTAGATTTTAGTGATATAAAATAAACCAAAGTGTCCAAAGTGTTTATTAGTGTCTAAGAAATCATATTTTCCTATTAATTTTTTATATAAAAAAAAAACTATTTACACTGGTGTTGTAAAGTGGTGTAGTTACGTATTTAAACAAATACAATCGACTTTTTAAAATATACAAAACTCCTTATCACCGCCGTACCATATCACAAAGCCTTATCAATATAAATAAATAAAAAAACACTATTAGCAAATCAAAACTACCAGGCGATTATAACCGCCGAAGAGGTATAATCGAGAACTAGCGCGCTACTCGTGTAAGCATCGTATAGATGGCGCGGTGACAAGGTGGCCTACATGCCGGTGGCGCTGGGCTCGCTCGGCGGCGAGGGCGAGTACCGCGAGTACGGCCACCATCTCTCGCCGCACCACCCCTCTCACCACCTCCAATACCATGAGTACGCGCCGCCGCCGCCGCCGCTCTACCACACAATACCGGATCCGTATTTCAGGTAACAACCTACGCTAGGATCTGTCCCAAAATAATGGAAGGTTTTATACCCCGGGCGGGTGTATTGGTGGTCACCTGAGGGTACTCCCACACCGGTGTTAGAAAACGTTTCTCGATATTTAGCAACATTTGGTGCATGCCCCAACTAAAACATTCTGCATACTGCTACAAAACAAAACAAAACTTCAACAGTGTCCTACAGTTTCCAACTTTGAAACATCGGTGTGGGAGCACCCTGCCTGAGACTGGACAAATGGGTGTCATCCAGGACTCTGAGTCTGTAATAGTAATCTGAATTAAACCGGCCTCGCTTAAAGTGATACTGCAAGCGAATACCATGGCTACTAAATAACAAAAACATTGTGTAAGAACTATGTATGTGTACAATAATTTGACTGCATAGAAAAAATTGGTTATGTCCACCAATTCGACTTGGGACACCGTTGGTGGACAAGGGCTTGGTACAAGAGATCCTGAAGGGTCGAAGTGTTGCCAGGTCTTCCCGCCCCGCTAAGAAGATGAGATACACGTGCATACTTGCACGCTGTCGCTTCATACGTAACTAACACATTTTATAAGCATAGCATGGCTTGTTACTTCAAGCTTACGTGAACCTTCTTGACTGCTTGGGATCTATACTGACCACCAGTCTTCGACTATCATCCCAAATAAGCTTGCTTCCATGATCTCCTATTCTATCCACATCCCTGGGCCATAAAATACCACGGGACGAGCAATACTGCACTCTGAAATTTGGTGCACACGAAATGTTGTCACAATTTATTTGATGCTCTTGAGTCTGAATGGCCCCCGAAGTGCTTTTTTTTAATCGAAAATTCTAACCAATTCAGGAAAAAAATTTATCTATTTCTTTCGACTACTGGCGCCATCTAGTGTTGATGAACCCGTGAGCGACCATCTTAATGGTACTTCGGCATTGCAATATAGAAGAGAAAGGATAACTCATCTCCTCTACCTACTGAAAAGTACTTTTCAGCATGCGCTGGGGAGCGTAACGTCTTCAACTTTCACTTCGTCTGTTTTGCCACACAGACACTGCATTTGAACTGCCAGCCAGCTGCAAAACGGATGCAGTTTTCGTGCGCGGTTGCCTTAAATGCGTCAAAACTGCAAACCGACTGCCGCGATCCGCTGGCGTCCGCGTGTAATTCTAACGACTGCACACTGGCTGCCAGCTAACTACAACAGAGCTATATTGCAGTTGCTCCAACTGTATTAGGACTGCTTTACAACCGTGCAGCTAGCAGTTAGTTTACAGTTTTAATGCAGTTATGCCAACCGTAAGAAAACTGCTAATTTGCAGCTATCTAGGAGTTCATATGCATGTAGTCCGTCAATTTCACGTTTAAGGTTCCATTGCTTTAAGTATAACTTCAACATACTATTATAATAGAACAGCACTAGTTGGGAATGACAAGTGATAAATGGCGTGAAAAAATCAGTAGTGTGACAAACGAGAAAAAGAATCCTGTTTGTCACTCTGGTGTGACAATCTGGTGTGACTACGAGTCAGCAGAGAAATCTACAAATAATATAAATGAAACTTCTCAAATTGTTCCGACTCTACAGAAGCTCTACATTTTTAGGGTTTCGTCTGCATCGAAATGAACAAAACGGAAGCTTTATAAGGTTCACTTTGTTTTCCGTGTATCTGTCAGCAATACCCTTTTCTCAGGAACGGCTACAGGTATAGAGTGGAAATTAATACCAAATACTAAAGTCTAATATAATATAATACCAAATATTTTATAATCCTGTGAAAAATTTCAAGTTTCTAATTCAGTGTAATTAAAAATAATGGCTTTTCAAAGGTTTGTTTCCCCGTTGACTTAAAATCTTGAAATTTGGCACGACGGAAGGTTTTTAGCACAAGACAAGGAAAACATCCGAATATCATTAATTAGGAAGGGTACCTCGAACTTGATAAACTTATTTGGAGGTTTCTTTTATACAGCGTACATGACAAGACCCGGAAATGAGTGTCAAATAATAATTCCAGTTTATTTATGGTTTATACATATGACTTAGGAAGGACTTAGAAGTATATGCCCATAGTAGTGGGAGCAAGGGGAGACAACGGTTAACGTCAGGGGGGGGGGGGGGGGGTGTTACAGAGTTGCTTAAATGACGAATAGTGAATTAGAAACTTGTACCATAAGACTAGAGTAGTAATTACATCATCTAAATTTGGATCTGGGCCCTGTGTCACTAACTACCTACGGGTTTTTTTACTGTACGGAACCCGCAGGGTGCGAGTCCTACTCGCACTTTTAATTTTATTTTAATTATAATATATTTTCAACTGAATAAATTAATATTATTTGTAAACGCAGATGTTATTTAAATCGTAATGAACAGGAAATGTTCTAGGTATTGGTATTACCTACTGAATGTTACTTAAGAACTCAAACCAGTTTTATTATGAATCTAGGTCTACTGGGTTCTCTACCAACTATTAAATCCAGGCAAATCTTGTGTTCAGGCAAGTATGAGGGATCGGAATTGGGTAGTATCATTTATGTACTACACGCAACGAAAATAAGGTTCGTACGTTAATATGGACATCCCTTAATGGGATTTTATTAACTGTTTTAAAACCTTGGGACTAATCAGAAAGAATATAATGGGCCCGTTTGTGAAGGCACAAAGTTTAAATTTGACAAAACTTCTATCCCTATCACACAGTATTATGACGATAAAGACGGAGCTAATTTTAGTGCGGTCAAATTTTAGATGTGAATCTGACCTAATATGGAATTTAGGAAAAATAATGTCATATTATTTGTATTTTATTTTAAGGAGAATTATAGATTAATAGCTTTTGCTCGCGACTTCATCCGCATAGGTTTGGAATGAGATATTTTTTCGGGATAAAAACTATCTTGTCCTATTCCAGGACCTACATGTGTACCAAGTTTCATTCCGATCCGTCCTGTGGTTGAAGCGTGATTGAGTAACAAACATCCAAACTTTCAAATTGTGGGATTAAATGAGAGATGTGGAATGTCCATATTTATTAAATACCCGACCAGGAGCGGGCATAAACTAAAACCTACCTGTCACAGACTAAAAAAATCCGAATGGTCGGTATATGTTCTAGGATCAACAATTTATAATAGTTTACCCCGAGACGTGAAAAGTGCGGCTTCCACCAGCATATTTAAAAATAAATTTAAAAAATTTCTTATTTCTAAGGCATATTACTCAGTTGACGAATTCCTGAAAGATGTTTCAAAGTATGTTACTTGACATTTGTGAATTTAGGACATTATTTAATAATTATTATCTGTTACCTATGTGACATTAATTGTTTAAAACATTTTTGACTTGTAATTTTGTTACCAATAAATATGATTATTATACTCTATGAGTTTATACAAACAACTAGTAAACAAATTATTAAATGAATCTCGGAAAAAAAATTCGCATCCATATTAACATAAACATTTCATCGTATGTACTTAAATAATACTACCTAATTCCGATCTCTAGTTACTACAGCCAAACAAAATATTTTCTGCCAATAGAGAATTCTAATTAAGTGAAGAACTACTTTCAATTATGGCTTCTCATGACAGACTAATAAATAGAAGCTTGAGAATAATTACTTAACTACCTAAATTACTCTGTCTGTGTTTGGATGCTTTTATCAGGCGTATACTCGTGGAATTACATATAATTTTGTGTACTTTTTTATATCTACTTGAATTACGTAAAGAACACTGTTTTATGTACCTGATGTATGTATCATATAAAGGAATAATCAAAATTAGTATATAATTTGATGGGAAATTATTATTGTTTATTACGATTATTATCACTGGACTACCAGGCGTGGTGAGGAACTTCATCTTTATGCAGTAGACATACCACGCTCTCGCATGAAGCGTTTTGCTTCCTTGTTCATAATGCGAACTGGTAAGTGGAACTCGCTGCCAACTTCAGTATTTCCATACAAGTACAACTTTGATCGTTTTAAAAGAAGAGTGATCTTAAGTAAGCGCAGCATACCTTAGGCCTCATCGTCACTTGCCATCTGGTGAGATTGAGGTCAAGCGTAAACCCATATTATAGACAATGTTTTTTTTTTACTCTAGTTGCAGAATTAAAATAAAATTGCTACATTGAATACCTTCGACACTACACATTTTAAGTGGTTTTACTTAAATTACTGTTTTAAACTTGACTATACCTATAAAAAATATATTCAAAACAAATATAAATTTTAACAAAAAAAAAATTAATGACAGCTTATTTATATTTATGTCGTTTAAGCGGCTGGTCTGTTTTATATACCCTGTATAATGTAAAAACTTTAATGTAATAAAATGACAGCATATTAATAGTAATACTATTAATATGCTGTCATTTTATTACAAACACTAATTTGTAAAAACATTCATTTATTGCTCTAGATAATAATGTCAGGATATGAATTACCAATATCACTCGTAATTACCAATGTTGTTTTCTTTTGTTTCCAGGCGGCACGGGCCATACTTTGGTCAACCAGATTACAGAGTTTATGAACTCAATAAGCGGTTACAGCAGAGGACAGAGGTGAGAATTTTGTAGAAAATTATTATTAGTCTGTATTTTACCGTAGCGACATCTATTGACAAGATGACAAATCGACACAGTCTGTTAACAGTTGTCACTGAATATCAAACGAAAACTAACATAACATTTAGCTTAATTACTAAAACGTGACGTGTCATGTTTGCTTAGAAGCGGCAAATATGTTTTTATAATTTAATTTTATTAAAATATATCGATTATAATCGATTAAGGAAATAATGCGTCATCATCATCACTAGTTTTTATAAAATTGTCAATGTCAAAGGAAAGGATGCGTTCGTTTCATGGTCAGATTAGTTGGTGTACGAAGTACTACGGTAAAAGTTCTAATTTTGGAGTGAAAATTTGTCCAAGTTAAATACATGAGTTTATACATGCAATATATTTAAGGTATAATATTAATTACACATAAATTATGGTCAATAACGCATCGCACCAGGACAGGGTTCCCAATACACTTGCAGAATTCCCTCTATGGCCAGGCTAATTATTTGGCCGATCACCAGGCTAATTATTATCCGAAGATGTTTGGTGGCTCTGGGCGCTTTCTAAACTAAATAACGGTTTAACTAGTTGGACTAACCCATTCCGTATACGATTGCAGGACTCCGACAACCTATGGTGGGACGCGTTCGCGACAGAATTCTTTGAGGACGACGCGACGCTCACACTTACATTTTGTTTAGAAGATGGACCTAAGAGATACAGTAAGTGCAAACCTGTTTATGTATTTTAGACCTTACGTTATAGAAAAAGAGACTGCATGATCTGGTGTACGTCACTCCAGCGCAGACAAAGTCGAAGTAATCAGAATTTAGGTATGTGGCTTAGTTCAAAATGTCCAAGCTGGAATGACGCTTTTTAAGGCCGAAATTATAAAGCGAGTATATCATTTATAGTATACAAGTACAAAATATGAAATTTGAGTACAAACCAGTACATATTTCAAGGTGAAGCATGTTATCAGAATTTAAGTATGTGCATTACTTCCAAATGTCCGAGCTGTAGTGACATCATTCCAGCTCGGACTTCAATACCCCCTTGTAACTTTTGATATGTTTAAGTACAAAATCTGAAATTTGAATACAAAATTGATTATTTGCTGTACTTCTGTATCATTGACCTATTTGTAACATTGTATTTGTGCTGTGTCTAAGATTAAAAGAATTATCTATCTATCTATCTAAATAGTACATTAGGAGTACTAAATTCTGCCAGGGTCAGATACTGAAATTGACTTTGAGCTGGAGTGACGCACACCATGATCTGAACCACGCTTGGTCACAGGGCGGGAGCTTAAGTTTTCATCACGTAGTCAATATCCTCTAGGAAAATCTCGCGCTTTTTAAACTCACAAATGGCAATGATTGAAAACTGACAGTTTTTTCTTCTTGATAATATTTTGATTACTTGTAATTATAGATATGCATGCACTCTTGGCGTCACGCGGCAAGTGCAGTATTAATAAAGACAAATTTGAGTCATTTTATAATTTTTTTCAACTTTCTGTTAGCAAAAAATGGTTTGCAACCATGTTTATGAATTAGAGGGGGAGGGGGGGGGGGCTCTTGGCATATGTACTACTGGTGATCGCCGAGGGGAGGAGGGGTGTAATTTTTTAAAAATGGGGTCACATAGTTTGGGTATGTTCCCTTATATTATATTAATATCTTTGTTATAGACAAGCAGCAAATATGCTGATAAGTCTGTTTTATAGTGTTGGATTTTAACTGTTAAACTATATTAGTTTTAAGCCAGTTGTCAAGGCGATTCTTAAAAGAGTTTATTGATGTCGCTGAAACCACTTCATCTGGGAGCCTGTTCCTATTATTTGTAAGCTTTGTAAATTGAAAGAGCAACTACAAAATACCTTATGTAGTAGACATACCACACTCTAGCATTGAGTGTTTTACTTCCTCTTTCATAATACGAACTGCTAAGGAATGGAACTTCCTACCAGCTTGCGGTTTTTCCCGACAAGTACAATTTTGATTTTTTTAAAGGAAGAGTGAATAGGCATCTTCTGGGTAAGCGCGCTCCACCTTAGGCCTCATCATCACTTACCATCAGGTGAGATTGAGGTCAAGCGCCAACCCATCAACAATAAAAAAAAACTATCTTATTATTACTTACCACTAATTTATATAAATCTTCTGTCTCTTTCCAGCAATAGGAAGGACGCTCATACCGCGCTACTTCCGCAGTATATACGAGGGAGGCGTTTCAGAGTTATACTACACAATGCGGCAGCCCAAGGAGTCCTTCCACAACACAAGCATCACATTAGACTGTGACCACTGTACTATGGTCACGCACCATGGAAAACCAATGTTCACTAAGGTAAACTCCTTTCCGATCCTGGAAACCTAGTATCAAGTAGCTTATATTTAACTTAGGAGTCCTTTCACAACGAAAACATCATGTTGGACTGTCCTCATGATCACTGTAGTTCTTGTCTCGTGCCATGACAAACCAATGTTCACGAAGGTAAACTCCTTTCTGATTCTGGGAACCTAGTAGTTGTATTTAATTTAACTAAGGAGTCCTTTCACAACCATCATGTTAGACTGTGATCAGTTGATCACTATATTACTGTGGTCACACCATGGAAATCATGTTTACTAAGGTAAACTCCTCACTGATCGTGGAAACCTGGTAGTATTATTATACCATTATACAATACTATGGCCATGTACCATGGAAAACCAATATTCACCGAGGTACATTCCTCAATATTAAAGAGTAACCTATAGTTCGGAATCATTCTCTGCCGTTTAGTATTAAATATTAATACTTCTAGTAGTACTTTGAATAATAAAACCTACTCTTGGAGTCTGTTACCCTAGTGATAATAAGTGTATAATAAGTAAGGAACAATATCTTGTTGCTTACTTTCCTCTAAAGAAAAGGGGCAATGAGAACAGAAGTGGTTTTATATTATAGTCCACTGCTGGACAAGGGCTAACCTAATATAACTTTTGAGCTTGGATACAATTAATATCCAAGTGGTGCTATTTAGATCCGGCTATCACTCATCATAGATTACTCTAAAATTTCAGGTCTGCACGGAAGGCCGGCTAATCCTGGAGTTCACCTTCGACGACCTGATGAGGATCAAGTCCTGGCACATGGCGGTGCGCGCGCACCGGGAGCTCATACCCCGGCAAGCGGTGCACCCGCCCGACCACGCCGCCCTAGACCAGCTCTCGAAGAACATCACCCGCCAGGGCATTACTAATTCTACGTTAAATTATTTGAGGGTAAGCTCTTTGCATTCTATTATTTAGTTTTTTGATACACTTTGAATTAATTTTAACGTTTCTCCATTGAGTGTGAGAGAGCCTTGTTAAATAAATAAATATTATATACTAGCTGTGCCCGCGGCTCCGCTCGCGTGAACTATAGAATCCGCTCCCATTCCCGACCCCGCCTCCGCCTCCGTCTCCGCTACCACACCCACCTCCCGTTTTCCCACTCCCACGCCGACGCCCGCGCCCACGCCCACGCCCACTCCCATTCCGATTCCCACTCCCAGCTCGAAATGTAGTCCTAATTCATCGCTATCTGAATAGTACAGAAATATTATTATGGGCAATATATTGCATACTAACCTTACTAATGTATTTGAAAACTAAAAATGTCCATAACTTTTGATTGAGTACACCGAATGCGATGAAATAAAGACTAAATGTTAAGTTAAGCCCCATGTTTCTGTGAAAAGTCCGTCAAAATCCGTTCAGTAGTTTTTAAGTGATGCGTGCACAAACTCACAGACAAACAGATAAACAGACAAACGGTCAAAAAATTCAGAAAGGATCGAAAAGACGCCCCAATTTTTTTTTTGCAAATAACTTCAATGTACAGACACGCGATGTTTACGATTTTATTTATTAGATTACATTTATAAATACACTTGTCCAATCTCATACTAGGATATTCTCCTGAAATATGGGAATTAAACAAGGATAGGACAATTCACAAATATAACATCCAGACCGGAACCACCTTGTACAAAATCTGTCCCCGGTGGGAATCGAACTCATGACCTCTGACGCTGGAGTCCAATGCCCAAGCCACTAGGCGAATGAGGTGGTCAGTGATTTAGATGTGGTGATTTATCATACAAGTTTCTGCCTAATAGAATTTATTTAAATCTTCTTTATTTATAGAGGAGTAGAGGGTTTGTTCTGCTTAGAATATGTCACCCTCATTGCTACATGCTTTCTTGTTTAGCCTCTACGTTTAATAACAATATTAAGCATTTTATCTTGGAGATCGGCGAGGCCAAGATACTATTGCAGTTAGCAAAATCTAATATATTTAAATTCAAACTGTCTCCTATCTGCTTCATTCCGTTCACACTCCACTAAAATGTGGTAGACACCTTCTACCGTTCCACACTCTGTTTTTTTTATATGCAACCTTTGTGCAGAGAAAATAAAGTTTTTTTTTTATTTGTTTTGTTCCACAGTTATGCGTGATCCTAGAACCTATGCAGGAGCTCATGTCGCGGCACAAGGCGTACGCGCTCTCGCCGCGGGACTGCCTCAAGACGACGCTCTTCCAGAAATGGCAGCGGATGGTCGCGCCTCCCGGTATGATATGCTCTCCTGGTACTTTTGGTTTGGAAGCTATCTTTAATAATGCCATCCCACTGTTGGGAATCAGTGGGCCTATTTTATTATTTAGGATAATATTGATCGATAATAATATTTGTACTAACTGGAAATATAGCTCTGAATCTGATTTTAGTAAAATTCAAATTAAGTTTTAAAAAAGTCCTATCCAAAGAAGGAAAATACTAGTAGATTGTACATCACATACCACGCTATAGTTCTAAATGTGATATGGCATTTTAGTCTCGAGTTTAACATTCTACTTTTCACTTCGACTGCGAGGAAACAAAAATAAACACAAAATTACAAGTACATGGTAACTTACATTGAAAATTCAAGAGTTTTTCGCGGCTTTTACCCTTCCTTTTGAATTTGTCGAGTACGCTGTGAATGCTGCGTAACAACTTACTTTCATGCGCGTAGGATTCAATATAGCTTGCATTGAATTTTGTAGGTACGTTTATCTACTTCTACACTAATCCTGCTATCCTACTTCCTACTAATATTATAAATGTGAAAGTTTGGATGTTTGTTACTCAATCACGCTTTAACCACTGGACGGATCGTGATGAAACTTGACACACATATAGGTTAGGTTCTGGAATAGGACATAGGATAGTTTTTATCCCGAAAAAACATCCAATTTCTACGGGAAATATATAATAATTTGTGATGTTAAGTTGTCCACGCGGACGGACGGATCGTGATGAAACTTGACACACATATAGGTTAGGTTCTGGAATAGGACATAGGATAGTTTTTATCCCGAAAAAACATCCAATTTCTACGGGAAATATATAATAATTTGTGATGTTAAGTTGTCCACGCGGACGAAGTCGCTGGCAACAGCTAGTCTATTATAAAGAGAAAAGATTAGTATGTTTGTAACAAATAAACTCAACAACTACTGGACCGATAACCCAAGGTATAAAAATGCAATATAATAAAGAAGTATAGTTATGTTCGATACAATTCATATTGCGATTGGTTTGTATTACAGTTGGAGCGGGAATGGTAGTGGGATAGGGGTTGAAAGTCTGAGTGGGAGTGGGATAGGGAGCGAGAGTGGGAACGGTAGCGGATTCTGTAGTCCACGCGAGCGGAGCCGCGGGCACAGCTAGTGCGAAATGAACATGCTTTCTTAGAAAGTCTGCCTTTTTAAATTATTCTGTGACTGAAAGTAAATGATGCCCCTCTGCGCCCGCGCAGTCCCTTTCAAGTTTTGACTTAAATATAAGGGTTATAAACAAAGGCCTATGTCCAGCAGTGGGCTGTTTATAGTCTGTGGATGATTGAAGATGGTGAAACACGTAATGATGTAGTTTAATGTATGTAACGTCGTGTTCAGAGTCCCAACGGCCGGCGAGTAAGCGGCGCAAACGCAAAGGCAGTGCGGGCGCGAACGCGGCGCCCCCCGCGCCCGCTAAGAAGCGCTCGCCCGGACCCAACTTCAGTCTCGCCTCGCAGGTATGATATCCTGGTACCTCCTAATAGCTTATACCTAGAAGTTGCTTGCGTCCCGCGCTCACTCCTTGCGAAAGTAGACAGGGGTGCCATCGTGAATTGAACGATACCTGCTTATGTCAACCAAAGTCTTAATCATCCGAAATTCGCCCACTGCTGAACATAAGCCTCCCCAATAGAATGGCACTTTTGGTGGGCTGTCCATTGGAGGATGTGACATAATCACCACGCTTGGCAGGCGGATTGGTGATCCCAGTAATAATCTTAATATACAAATGAGAACGCTGCTGCCCGTCCCTGGTGCAATCCTTTAGTCACCTAGACGATACCCACGGGAAGATTAGCCCTATTCTAAGCCGGGAATAACACGGCGGTCAACCAAAGTACCAGGATATAATAAACTAAGAGTCGTTCTCTTACAGGACGTCATGGTAGTCGGCGAGCCGTCGCTAATGGGCGGCGAGTTCGGCGACGAGGACGAGCGGCTCATCACGCGGCTCGAGAACACGCAGTACGAGGGCGAGGGCGTCGAGTGGAGCGCCCCGCCGCCCGCATCCCCCGCCAAGACCCCGCCGGGCAACCACTGATCCGCGGTCATGCCGCCCTAGTACCTGCGCGCTGTGCTGCCACCTTAACTGTTATCATTTTAGACGCAAATATGAGACGCCATTGTTTTTTTGAGGTAATCTAATAAAATCTCCTTTGATCCGTTCAGTTATTGTCATTATAAAACATAGACAATACAAATAAACAAGGTCTACATGTGTCTTGATATATATTTCAGTACGAGAACGATGGTTGCTTCAGAAATTATGATTTGTTGTTAAAGATATGAGATACATTGTGTTTTCACGAAATATGCGCTAGGATATATGCAGGCCGTGTTTATGATGAATGCTATTCCTTCATATTAATAATAAATGAATTGATTGAAGAGATTTTCACAGATTACTTCAAGTTTTGACACTAAAACAATGGCGTCGCTTGTTTGCGACTTAAGGCCAACTTGAGCCTTTTGTTGACGTTAAGATCTGTAGTGATGCCACATTAGAAAAATGACAATCTCTTGCAACAAACTTTTGCAGCACACAAATTAAGCTATGTGGTTGTCGTTTTTGGTGATTGAAATATTTCAGAAGTGGCAACACTTGAGGATCGGGACGTCAAATGAGGCTCTTGAAGTCCGAATATTGAGTGTACACACGATACGATTGTCGGAGAGATTTGGTCTGATTCTATCGGACAAACTTAGAGCGTTTTTACATTGTCTGACCCAATCGGACAATATCTACATATTTTCATACATTTTGGATGTTGGAACCGATACCAATACATCGGTGGTCTTGCCGGATCCCAGTCTACTATCGTCATAAGAAAACCAACGCTATTTGCGTCTCGCTAACGTGAAAGGGTCACTAGCAGCAAAAACAGGTTTGTATTACCATGTAAACTTTGCTGTCCACTTCAGATCACCATCTATTATTTATTTTGTTTTCGAGCCGCAAATGCGTGAGTTTTCATATGACAGTGGATTTGGAATGACATATATATGTATATGCACTTGTATGTTCAAACTAGGATGTTCTCCTGTGCTATGGAAATTAAAGAAGGATATGACAATTCACAAATATAACATCCAGACCGGGACCAACTTGTGCAAAGTTATCTGTCCCCAGTGGGAATCGAACCCACAACCTCTGGCAGTTGAGTACAATGACAAAGCCACTAGGCCAACGAGGCAGTCAATACTCAGAGAATGGGCCCCTGATTGGACAATGTTGAAACTCTCACGAACGAGTCCTGCGTAAGTACAGAAATCGCGTATTGAAAATATTCGTTTCAACATGAATCTATTGCTAGTCGTACATTGAAATGAGACCCTAGTGCTTGCGACATAGTGTTCATTTGGACGAACATTACCGACGTACCATATTACCATACTGTATGCAACAGTGAATGTCAGACCAAACCTACCAAGCCACATCCGTCTAACCGGGTCTGGTGGACCAGATCTCAGTGTGTAACGCTCACTAATGTGGACGATCACAGGCGCATCAGTTTGACAGATGCCATTAAGTAAAAAGTCAAAAGTAAAAAGTTTCTGGTTATGTATGTATGTCATACTTGGAATGACTTATATTTTATGGTGCAGTTACTGTTTACTACAAGACATCCTTTACTGACGGGGCCTTTTGGGAACAGGAACATGGATGTTTACGAACGGCACCTTTGGAAAATGGTACCTTTTTGCGAACGACACCTTTTATAAATGGTTTCAGTTGCGAACGGGACCTTTGAAAATGGTAACTGTTGTGAACGGGACCTTTTGAAAATGGCACCCTTTTGCGAACGACACCTTTTGAAAATGGTACCTTTTTGCGAACGGCACCTTTTATAATTGGTTTCAGTTGCGAACGGGACCTTTGAAAATGGTAACTGTTGTGAACGGGACCTTTTTTAAAATGGTACCTTTTTGCGAACTAAACCTTTTATAAATGGTATCTGTTGCGAACGGGACCTTTTGAAAATGGTACCTTTTTGCGAACGACACCTTTTATAAATGGTATCTGTTGCGAACGGGACCTTTGAAAATGGTACCTTTTTGCGAACGACACCTTTTATAAATGGTATCTATGCGAACGGGACCTTTTAAAAATTTTACGTTTTGCGAACGCCACCTTTTATTAAAGGGTACCTTTTGCGAACGGGACGTTACGTTACGTTTTGCTAATGGCACTTTTTGGGAAGGGGGCCTTTTGCGAACAGAACTTTAGAGGAACGTTTTGAAAACAGATGTCTTGCGACCAAATTGTCTTCACTTATGAGTTATTTACTAGGAAATTACATGCGTTATGGAATTGAGTTTATATAGAATGGCATCTGTCAGATTGCAATTGTGTGTGTGTGTGGTCAAGGCCTTAGAATTAAGACTACATTTAGATGTGCGTTCAGTAAGTTATGCTGTTTATTTATTTATATTAAAAAAAATGTAATAAGACTTTAACAAAAACATTTTATGGCCTGGTCACTAAGTTTTTGAGCCAAATGACACAAAATAACATTCCATAAATCATTGAGATTTCGATTTCTACTTGTAACTTATTTTTTATAAGTGTATTTGTTTTCGAATTTACATATGCGTTTGTGTTGCTGGTAGTTTTAGGCGAAATATTAGGTTAATTTCCTTTAAGGCCAGTCCAAACCAACGCCTCCTAGTGGCCTACTCCGGAAGCTATTCGAGTTGAATTAAAAGCCATTTGGTTTCGACTATGTGACTTATGTATAAGCGTGGCACATTTAATTTTTATTTTACTTTATTTATTACTTGGGGGCTTTTGTACTATCGTATATGAAAACCCCATCATACCCTTTAAAGTTATACACTATCAATTAAAAGCAAATAAATCATACATCAGTCTGGCCCAGTCTAAGCCTAGCCTTCTGCTACTCCGTCACAACTCACTGCGTCACAAAGGCACTTATATGTCCGTGGTGTTCAAATAGGTGGCCAGGCTTATCTTGCCCCCCCCCCCCCCCCTATTCTCCCGGTTTCCGGTCATCGTTTCTCTGCTACACTCCCATTTGCTAGAGGGGAAGTGGGAACTCTCTTCCTACTTTGACTCTTTGCTTCTTTAATTTAATTCGCCTGGGGCCTAAGGTAGCGTAGATTCAGTCCTTGGGACTCGCCCTACCTTCTCTGGTAGGTGTTATGTGTTAGTGTACCTCCATTGATCCTCGCTCAGAGGAGTTCGGTGGTGGGAAATGGCCCAGTACAAGCAGTAGTGCTATTCTCTAAAATACAAACTCACGTGCGAGTCTCACTCAAGTGACTTCATTCACTTCGAAACGTGTCATAGTCTGTTCGCTTCACGTCGATAGTGCTCTGGAATGTTTACAGAATGCCAATGGATTAGGTTTCAAAGTGAGTGAAGTCAGTTAAGTGAGGCTCACACATGAGTTTGTATTTTAGAGAATACCACTACTGGGCTTGGTCAGGATGCCCTGCAAAATCCCCACATCATCATCAGGTGTTTCCACTGCAGGAGCACAACCCTCTCTCATCTGCCGGAGACAGACGGAGGATTTGGCCTACACTCCCCGCGCTGGCCAGACGGGTTGGGGAGGCCTGATTGATGTTTAATAATGTATTCCCTCAGTCGCCTTGTACGACATCCACGGGAAGAGTTGGAGTGGTCCTATTCTACTCTACCAGAAACCACATGGCATATGGCCACATATTAACATTGAATATCCTTGTCAGCCTTTCCCTTTTTACCTGGTTCCGGACACACCAACAGCAAGTGCTGGATATTACCACGCCAGTAATTCACAGTTACGTGACAACACTCTTCGTAAGATAGCCAAACTTGTTTGTTGGCATGTATCCGGAACAGAGGAGAAATGGCTTGCAATCCCTCTTTATTGCACAATAAAAACAAAGATACAATAATAAAGTACATCCTGGCGGTCTTATCGCTGGGTAGAGGATAAGATCCCCTTTCATGGAGTTTTCTTTGTGGCTGGTAGGCTGGCAGAAATCCCTTAAAGAGATGAGCATATTACCTACCATTCGTACATGTTATTTTTTTTCCTTACTTTTTCTGGTTTGTATGTTTTTTTCTTTTGTGTGTGCAATAAATTCAATTCAATTCAAATACAAATTATTGCACGATAAAAAAAAACAAAGATGCAATAATAAAGTAGCTTACACATGTACATCTAGGCGGTCTTATCGCTAAAAGCGATTTCTACCAGACAACCTTTTATATATAAATATATTAACTAAATGCTTACGATGTGAACATCCGTAAACAAGCACATGAGTATAGCTGCCACTGCGGGCGCGAGCAGATCGCGTTGGTTTGGGCTAACCTTTATTGACTTACTGAACGATGTCTTTTTTGAATACACTTTACGGAACGCGCGTTTCGTCTCCGATTTGGCGCTTACGTTTTCGGTGTCTTTTGCGCCCGAAATAAGTGTACGGGTGTGACGCTGTCTAGAAGAAAATGCAATTTTTGTACCAATTAAAAGAATAAGCAGGCTGCATGATTGATTGGAAACTTTCGACTCCTTCAATTGGGAACAATAAATTATGTGTTTGGTGTTCACAAAAATTCCAAATTAAAATCTCCACGCATTTGTCGCAGCAGTATTAATGTGGGTTAAACCTTTTCGCCGCCATTGGCTTGAAATGAAGTCACTACAGGTCATGAAGGAAAATAATATTCGCACCTCATAAGTCGCCTCAAAGTTTTTACCTTCATGATTGACACTAATTGGTTATTAAATTAGATAACAGATGATAAAGTTTTTACCTTCATGATGGGCACTAATTGGTTATTAAATTAGATGTCAGATGATAAAGATTTTACTTTCATGATTGCCACTAATTGGTTATTAAATTAGATATTAGATGATAAAGATTTTACCTTCATGATTGGCACTAATTGGTTATTAAATTTAATAACAGATACAAAGTTTTTACCTTCATGATTTACACTAATTGGTTATTAAATTAGATATCAGATAATAAAGATTTTACCCTCATGATTGCCACTAATTGGTTATTAAATTTAATAACAGATACAAAGTTTTTACCTTCATGATTGCCACTAATTGGTTATTAAATTTGATAACAGATACAAAGTTTTTACCTTCATGGTTTACACTAATTGGTTATTAAATTAGATATCAGATGATAAAGTTTTTACCTTCATGATTCCCACTAATTGGTTATTAAATTTGATAAGTTTTTACCTTACCTTCATGATTTACACTTATTGGTTATTAAATTAGATAACAGATGACAAAGGTTTTCCCTTAAGGTCTGTTTATTAAAATGGCGGCGCAAAGGTTGAAAAAGGTTTCTTTTTTGACTAAATTTGTAAAATGGTAAATAATGAATGAAATGTTGTGATCTTCACATGTTTTGGCGAAAAATAGTTTTCTACTTTTAGATGCGACGTAGTGTGTATATATTTGAGTTTATAAATCAATTTTAGTGTTAAATCTAGAGTTTTGTATATGAGATGTATGCGAGTACTACCCTTACAGGAATTGGCACTGCTCAGACTTACTAAAATGGACTTTAAGTGGATGGAGTAAGGCTTGTGCTGAATGCACTGATAGCGTTGTAGAAAAATTGATGCGAACGAGATATTGTCGTGTTGTCTCTTTCTAACTTATTACGAGCATAATTCATTTAGAAAATGTTATGAGTACAATTATTTATTGCTTACGTTACAATATCGCGCGATAAAGTGATTTTTTGTTTGTCACCTTAAAATAACATAATACATAATGCTCACGCCTTGGTTCCAGAGGGGTAGGCAGAGACGATGTATCGCCACTTTGCGCGATCCTAACACACCTCACGTAGCCTCCCTCACGTTCCCATTACAACACATAATATGTTCTAAGGCGCCAAAACCCGACGCGCGATATTTTAACTTCTGTGTGAATGTGGCTAATTGAGAAATATAAATAAATATAAATTCAAGTAAAACAATGAGTAGAATGTCAGTTTGAGTTTAGAAAGGAGTTTGACTGTAACTTAAACGTAACTTGTTTAAATGAACGATAAATGTTGAAAATAGTAGAATTGGCAACCAGGACAAACTTGTACATAGTATGTCCCCAGTGGGTTCAAACCCGCGACCTCGAGTCCAATCCCAAGCCAAGAGGCAGATAGAAAAAGACACCAAGCTTACCGCGGCGATATCTCGCTCGTTTTTGCCACAGCAGTGCGCATGCCTGTTTGAGTTTACTTCCATAATGAGATGTTGGCGCGTTTCCTACTAAGGTGGCAGCACTGTTCTCGGTACACAGGACGGCTAAGTTAACTCCCGACTGTTTATAATGCCCTGGTACATTGTAATTTTATTTGACTTTTGAAACGCGGGCACACATGGATATGTCAACAGAATATAAATAAATGAATAAATATAGGCCTTTACGGATAAAATATATTTCGTTTCTTTTATTTACTTCCCTATTTCCTTCTCCATGCCCTCCCGTTGCACACATCGTTCATAGAAGTACATATTAATGTGTGATTTTTGTTACGTGGTGCCCAAATTCACCGACCATGTCACAGAATATTAAATAGTAGGACAGAAGTCTCTCTTCCGAATAAAACGGCGTTTAGGTACCAAAAACATACCAACACTAAGCTTCCATTTCTATTGTATAACTCTATCTCGTTCAGACGCGGCACGTGTAACGTTAGGGTTGTCATCTTATAAACCCATAATTTAATCTAAGTATTTATGGATAGTACAAAAGTACGCTAGCGTCATTTTGGCAGAGCCACGGTCTCTGATTTGAAATCTGACCATGCAGAAAATTTGTCCTGGAAATGTACTATTTTGTACTCGAAAATTGGAATTTATACTTCAGCCGTTTAAAAGTTATAGGGGTATATTAGTGGCTCTGCCAAAATGACGTCACTACAGCAGGCCACGGCTATATCTCGATAACTACAAAAGATATCACAATTCTGTAAACGTACAAAATTTGTACCTGAATTAGTGATCCACATATCCAAAATTCAGATCTCTAACCCTTACCGTTTTCGAGATATTCGGGTTTGTTTGTGGCTCTGCCAAAATGCCGTCACTACATATATTTGGGTGATGCTACTGGGTGATATTTTAATCAATTTATCGTACTATCATTTCATTAGTTATCGAAATAGTAAAATAATAAAGACGTCCAGTTATCGCATTATTTTTCGCAACTAGCTTAAAATTTGAATAAAGAGTAACTGAATTAAAAAAAAAACTTATAGTACGATAATTTGATTAAAATATCACCCAGTTCGTTTTCTAAAAACGGGGTGCGAACAATAATGCGAAAGCATTACGACTTTATAATTGCACTATTTCGATAATTACTGATATTTCGACATTGAAGTTCATAAACTTTTGTTAAAGATAAATACGGCTATTGATTGGAGCAAAAAAAAATACCCCTCTTCTTTTTTCTCATAACCTAATTTTTCATCTACATATTGGACAACAATAAATCACAGCAATAATCAGAAGTTTATACTCATTTATTATATTAATTTCATTAACTCGATCAAAGTAATAATGAATATTAATCGTAATTCAGTCCTGTTCTTTTTTGTCAACTGTACCTTTAGTATGAAATAAAAACAATCGTCTATATCTTTTAAACGGTAGAAGTACATATTCTGATTTTTGGATATGTGGAGCACAAATTCAGGTAAAAATTTTGTACGTTTACAGAATTCTGATATCTTTTGTAGTTATAGCCGTGGCTCTGCTGTAGTGACGGCATTTTGGCAGAGTCACAAACAAACCCGAATATCTCGAAAACGGTAAGGGTTAGAGATCTGAATTTTGGATATGTGGATCACTAATTCAGGTACAAATTTTGTACGTTTACAGAATTGTGATATCTTTTGTAGTTATCGAGATATAGCCGTGGCTCTACTGTGGTGACCCCTATAACTTTTAAACGACTGAAGTACAAATTCTAATTTTCGAGTACAAACTAGTACATTTCCAGGACATATTTTCTGCATGGTCAGATTTCAAATCAGAGACTGTGGCTCTGCCAAAATGACGCAAGCAGTTTTATACGCTTAGATTCGACCAGCTCGTAGTGGTTCATATATTTGCTTGAAACGAAAGAAGTCGTGGGTTCCCACTAGGGACATACATCTTTATAATATTTTTTAAAACCTAGTCTTAAACCCTTCCGTCCTTTGTCTAATTCCCATAGTACGTGAGATAAAATGATCAATATGGAAAAGGATGCATCCGTTTTAATAAAATTATATCGGAACGCAGCCAAACTACGACATTTAGACACGTTTGACATTTTGCCCACACGTCATCGCCGACGTTTAAAAATGCGTTCGGAATATATGTTCCAGAATTTAAACAGAATATAAATTGTCATTTTTCCATTGAAAATATACGTAAATAAGTAAATTAATACTTTTTAAAACATCGAAAAATTACTTAATTTTGTTTAAATAATTAAACCTTTTTCCAACTTGTTACTAGTTGTAATTTGTTACTTGAAATTTGACATTAAAAATCGAAACTGAATTGAGATTCTAAACACAACTACCATTTGTCAATACGTGGACGGGGAGTGAAGGGCTACACTCTGATTTGATTTTAGTTTTATTCTAGTTTTAAACATAAAAGTTACCTAAAAGACTGCAAAATGGTCACAAAATACTTTATCTCTATATTCATCATAGCGTCCATGAGTGGCGCTCTCGCACAAACTTGCCAAAACCCTCAGGTTGAAGCAGCATCGTTCACAAGCTTGGACGCGACTGTAGTGATACAAATAGCCTATATTACTGAGTTTACACTGAAATGCGACAATGCCCTGCCTGAAAACTACGCACTGTACGCTGAAGTTGAAGGAAAAGCCTTGACAGCGGCGCGAGTTGGTGAAAATAAGTACCAGGTGAGAAAAAATACTTCAAACTTTTACCTGTGGTAGGTAAGCTAAAATTATTGGTCAGAGTGTTCAAAAGGGGACGGTCAGACTGGAGCAAATGAGTGTCTGTGGGTAGGAAATGGTCTCTATGGGAAATGAGACAATTTTCAGCCAAAATCAATCTTATTGCAGTGTGTTGTGGTCTACAGATAACCTAAAAGAAGACTAAGGTCCGCTCCCTTCACTGCAGCCATAGCCTTCCAGATCTATTCGAGTCTCAAATTAAAAGATTCATGATATTTCTTGTTGTCAACCTGCATTGTAGTCAAGTTATTTTTAAAGGCCCCATTACACAATGGCCTATGCTGGCTCAGTACAGGCCATCACTATTGTGTACACGGAGAAATGGTGCATGATGGTGGACAATTGCCAATGGGCCATGTATCGTGGCGCGCAATGGTGAAGTTGTCAGTTTTTCGGGCACACTTCAAAGGAATCGTGGCATAGCCTGGCCAGTGGTGTTCACACAGTCGCCCATTGTTCAGTTCGTCACCAACTGCCAACAGGGTGGTGCGCATTTTTAATTGGAGAATTGTTCAATTTCTGATTGAGAAGTAGGTACTGAATAGTTGTATGCAGTATATAAATAAACTAGCGATCAACCACGGCTATGCTCGGGTTGACATTTATTTTTTAAACATTTTGGGATAAACATAGAGTAAATGAATGTTTATGCAGGACATAAGTATTTTTCTTATACTTTTCTTATAAGTTTTATATTTTTAGTAGGGATCCCTAATTTTTTTAAAGTAATAAATATAGCCTATGTTACTCAATGATAATCATCATCATCATCAGCCTAAATACGTCCACTGCTGGACCTATGCCTCCCCAATAGAATACCACTTTTGGTAAGTTGTCCATTGGTGGATTTGCCATAATCACCAAGCTTGGCAGGCGGATTGGTGATCGCACACGGCAGAATAATAAACAATGATAATGTAGCATTCTAATGGTGAAAGAATTTTTGAAATCGGTCCAGTAGTTGAGTTTATTTGTTAATAATAATAATAAAATCATTTATTCATCTCTTAAAAAATTTACATACAATAACTGCGCCAAACTGTATAATACAGTTTGTTGGCAGAAATAGCTCTCTTACTTTATACACATCTATGGCAGAGAATACTATCACTACGCAATGGTGAATAGCAAAGCAAAGTTACAAAGTTTTTAAATATGATATTAGCACAAAAAGATTGAGGTTACGTTAATGAGTTTACTAGATATTTCTTATATTTATTTCTGAAAGTGTTTTTGTTGATTACATTGCTTCTGATGCTTAGTGGGATAGTGTTAACAATTTTGGGTACCAAATACTGCCTTGTTCTTTCACCATAGTAGTTGCAGACTCTAGGCACACAAAACAGTTGTTGGTCAACACTCCTGGTGTAGCGTGAGTGGTCACTTGGTGTCAGGTATTGACCAAACATACAAATCTTTCCTCTTTATAATATAAGTGTAAATGTAGATTGCCGAGGCCGTGACTGCTTCGACGTCCATCGCGCGTGCGTCGCCAGAAGGCAATGAGCCGTGGGCCATTGTGTGAACACCTCTTCGTTCTTGGGCGATGCTGGCCTGTGCCGGCCTGCAGTGGCGCATAGCCTTGCGTGAGCCAATGTGTACTGGGGCCTTAAAATGGAAAGGCAGCTAATAGCTGATGCTTCTGCATTAGCAGTCATTAGCTTATTTTCTTTTATAACTATTCAGTCAAGTCAGGTCTAATGCGTCAGATATGACAAATTCCACTGAACTATTCCAACAGGATGCAAAGTTGCTTAAAAAAAACTGAGGGTTTAGGTTTGCATTGGATTTTCTCATATTATGTCCTCTGATTAGTCTAGCTCTAAATAGTACAATTTTCTGTAGGTTTCCTGGACCGAAGAGCCTGCAAAGGCCCGTTCTGGTATACATGAGGTGCACATCTTGGATGAGGAGGGCTGGGCGTCATTGAGGAGGGCTCGCCGCGCCGACCCGGCCGCCGCTGTCGCTCCACTGCTGGCCATCCAGCTCCTACATCCTGGCAGTAAGTTGACTTTCACATATAATAGAAAAGCAATGAAAGTCTGAAAACAATTAGCTCCGTATTAAAATAACGGAGATCTTGCGAGTGTATTTGAACTCCATTGATTTTGGACTTTGTGACTATATAAATTAAACTCTATGTATTGTGTGACCTTCATCCTTATTCCTCTGTACCCATAACAGTCGCTTTTTAAAATGAAATATGAACATTGTAGTCATGACCTAGTATTTTCAGAACTAAATATCGTACTCATACTGGTAAAATGATTATCTGCATAAAACATATTGGTGCAGATAATCAGTCTTACCAAAAAGGAAACGATATTACTATTGAAATTATAAAAAAAGCGGCCAAGTGCGAGTCGGACTCGCCCATGTTATGACGTATTAAAAAAAAACTACTTACTAGATCTCGTTCAAACCAATGTACATCATATATATTTTAAGGGGGGGGGGGTGTCTCTCGCGCAAACTATTCAGTTTAGAAAAAAATGATATTAGAAACCTCAATATCATTTTTGTAGACCTATCCACACGTAAAAAAAACGTTTGATGAAAAAAACCTTTTTGAGTTTCAGTTCTAAGTATGGGGAACCCCCAAAATTTATTGTTTTTTTTTTCTATTTTTGTGTGAAAATCTTAATGCGGTTCACAGAATACATCTACATACCAAGTTTCAAGAGTATAGTTCTTATAGTTTCGGAATAAAGTGGCTGTGACATACGGACGGACAGGCAGACAGACATGACGAATCCATAAGGGTTCCGTTTTTGTCATTTGGCTACGGAATCCTAAAAAAAGAAAGGGTATCTTGCCTGACTATTTCAAGCTCAAACTGCTAGGTCTTGTTTGTTCGCGGCGCTTGAGTGACGTGCATGTTATTAAGTTAGCTTTAATTCAGATGTTTAAATAAAACATTGATTTGCTTTTGAAACTTTATTACTATTATAGGGATAATAGGCGAGCAGCAATTTGCTGGTATGCCTATATCTGAACTGGTGTCTTTGAATTGTCACTTGTAACACTGGTTTTTGAACAACTTGTCTAGTCTGTTTTTAAAAGTGTTTACTGAGGGGGCATCGATAATCGTCCTGCGGTAACTTGTTCCATGAGCTCGCGACCCTGTTGTTGAGCGTGTTGTGACCGACGAGGTTGTTAGATTGAGTTGTCAACAACTTCATTGTGTGATTTTACATATTTTCCAAACAGTTGATCGATCAATGTAATTAATCTACGTAGGTAGTAATTAGTTCATAACGATTCTCGTAAACAGGTAGTGAGGTCCTTATGACGATTTCAGAAGAGTCAGGGGGGGGGGGGGGGCATGAGCAACAGTATCGAGTATGTGACGAAGTATCGATACCTAGTAAAGTATCGTAACAAAAGTATCGAGTACGAAATTACTTGGTATCGTAATGAAAGTATCGATACTACTTTGCGGATCCCTACTAATATCCCTGTTTGTCGCCAGGTTACTCAGGCCCGTGGGTCAACTCTGAAGTGTTGGCTACAGCCCTCTCCATTCTCATCGCATACACAGCCCTGCGCAACAAAAGCAGGATCCTAGCTTAGATGGTTATATTTAATTTGTTTATTTTAATTAATTTAAAAATAAAATAAATTGTTTATTAATAATGTGTTTCGTTTGTGATACAAGGACTGGGGACCAGTACTGTATTTACCTGTTTTTCATCATAAAGCAATAAATATAGGTAATTTAAACATAGAGGCACTGGGTATTATTAAAATTAAAATGAAAGAAACATGGGAGTTGAAGTGTGAGGGAGGGAGAGATGAAGTAAAAGGATGGCGACAGGAGAAAAGAAAGTCAACAAAAAAAAGTTGCACGTAAAATGCTGCGATCAATCTTTCCTATTTTTTATTTATTTAAGTAATCTATACATATAATAAAACAGTAGAAAAACAAAAGAAAAGCTAATCTGTACATTAAAGTAAAAAAAAAAATCACTCCCTGGACATTGGTTAAGACCAGTAGAGTCCAAAAATATAATTAAAAAATTTCGCGTCTGTCTGTATGTATGCATGTGTATGTATGCACGGGCTAATCTTGGAAACTACTGAACAGAATTTGACGGCGCTTTCACTGTTAATAGCTTTGAGTTTGGGACACATACTGGTATAATTCATATCTCAAAAAATGTCAGGAGGCAGATCTACAAGATGACCTCCAACGGGCGGGACCGCCGTTGGCACGCTAATTTTGATGAATATTTTCAGATTTATAGAATTCTAGTTTGCCATTTTTCAAGATTTCTCATAAATGTTGTGTATTTTGTGTTTTGTGAATGTTGAGAACTATTTCCTTGTGATCGGCCAAAAAAATGGAACCGATTAGATAGATGGTGCAGAACGTGTGAAATTTGTGAAAAAATAGATCGCCGGTTAAATGACAAGAATGAGATTCCCTTTGTATAAAGACCGGTGAGTACATGATTAACGTATTTGTCCCCTTGCACAATCAGCAAGAGTAAAATAACACGTGATTAGTTTGATACGAGGATTAAAATAAGTTGTGTTTACAAATAATAGTGATGTGTGTCTTCCTTCACTATCGATAATCACGTAGCATTTGCACTGTACAGTAGGCATCAAGACGCGCTAGCGCCCTTTAGGCCTTTACATATCGGCACATTACCTTGGGGGTAATAGTGGCTACATTAGATTGGTTTGGTATAGCCGTCGTCACTGCGGCCGTTTTATATATACATACATTGCGCATCGTGCATAACAATAATATAATTGGTTTATTTAATTTCAGATGCTGACAATGGGTGAAAATTATTGGAAAAGAAGACTTGGCATACATTCCAATTGAGAAACTCCACGAGACAAAATATGTTTGTGGTGACCATTTTCACCCCACAGACTAAAGAAAAGTCGTTTGATGAAGGTGGTGGCACGGAAAAATAAATATCACTAATATCACATTGTTTTATTTCTTGTTTCATTGTTAGAAATACAATATTTTCCATTAATGGAACCTACGACACGCCTGATAATAATTTATCGATATCGATGAAATCCGGTATTAGATACGGCCATCCCTATGATTGTCATTATGTTGGTATGACGTATTCAATCATGTTTCAATTTTTGCTTTGTTGGTATTGAAAATGATGCTAAACTTGTGGCCAATGGCTAGTATGGAAGTCCCGTCTCATAATTATATCCTCTTTTCTCGTAATGGCCGCCTGATAAAATCTATCTAAGTTTTTTTTACAATTTAAGCATGCATATTCGTCATGAGTTGTATAGTTCGTGGTTGCAGAAATGTTTGGCATCCAAAATCTACAGTGAAATTCCACAGGTAAGTTATTTAAATTAATATTTCGCGTTATCATTGACCCTCGTGAAAAGACTGCAAACAACAGGGACTTCATTCAAGGTAATTTTTTGGGCTTCAGTTTTTTATTCCATATGCAAACTCCATTTGGATCTAAACGTCTTGGTACCTCCTGTCACATACTGATAACAGCTGATTACAGCTGTCACCTGTCAGTTCACTTGCCTTGAGGTTTTGTATTGAAAAATGAAAACTAGTAATTTCTTTTAGAATATTTATCAAAACACAGAATGACAGTAAAACCCCGTGAAAAGGTTATAGATAGTGAGGAAGACCCAGTGGAATCTATGTTGAACAAAGCTGGCTGTTTACAATTGCATTATAAAGTCCAGGTAAACGAACATCACATTGTAATTTAACTATCTGCGCTGAATCAAATACCTAATCTAATTTTATATAGATGTACCTATACTACGTTAGTACAGTATCTAAAAGAAAATGTAATTTAAAAAATTACAAGGCGAAAGAAATTAAATGGAGAAATTACTCTGAGAACTCACTTTATTCTCACTTAAAGTATTCTAATTCAAGTACGCTGTCTACCATAATAAATGTATGGTAAACGACGTTTTCTACGTTTATTCTATTCAATTTTATGTTCAACTATTGATTATTTAATTTGACTAAACGAAGCTCCTAATAAAAAATATATGACTATCCACATTAGATTCTGCAAAGGTTCCCCAAATATTTTGATATGTATTTTCTTATCATTACAGCGACTTAAATTGAGTATGATTCTAGGTTATACTGCTATGTTCCTTCCTACTTGTTCCGTGTTTCAGGAGTGCATAGCAACCACGAAAGACTGGAGAAAATGTCAAACAGAAGTGAATGAATTCAGGACCTGTATCAGCAAGCATAAGCAAGAGGAAATGTCTAGGTTAAACAGTTAAAGTTATGTTACCTAATGTTTTAGTTTTTATTGCATATGGATGGTAAATCCAAAATTTTCACTTTTTAAAAAAGCTTTAAATATTATTTCATATGGTCTTACATTGATGGATAATGTAGCAGTAACAATGCCTACTTCTTGTTCTGTCTGTAAACTGGAATTTGTACCTCCTGAATGTTGATTAGATAAAAACATTTACAGGTGTAATTGACATAGAAACGATGGTAATGAATGACATAAATATTTAAATTGTTTACCTGTTTAATGGTGGTAATAAAAACTGTACTAAAAATAAGTAGTTTTTATTAGGATCCTTTTTTATTTGGAAAACTATAATTTTTTGGGGATTTGCTTGTAGCACGTCGAATGTGTTTACTTATTAGCATGCTTAATAGTTTTGTTGAGTTTATTTTACAAGAAACTGTCATTAATAGAACGCTGATAACTTGGTTCGCTTATAGGAGTATGATGTTCATATTCGTATGGCGTATACTCATCAATTTTGGCGGAAAATCCAGATTGATATGAACATATTTATTTGGTACAATGTTTTTTTTGTTATCATGCTTATAAATAAAATAGCATGCTAATTCAAAGCAAATGTGATGTGTGTGCTCATGGCGAGAAGTATGCCACAATTGAGCTTGCTTATAGATGGCTACTAGCATGTGTAGCTGTACCCTTAAAATTTACTCGCGCAATGGAAGTTAAGTGAATTTAGAGCGAGAATTCTACTAGTTTTCGTGGTACCTGTGTAGATTTTACGGTGATTGGTGCATCAGTCAGTGTTACCTTGTGTGTACTTTATATAAATTATGTAATGAAATAAAATATCTGTGTTATAATTATAAAACTTATAAATGTAATCCAAAGGAATATTTTATTTCCTTTTATCAAAATAAGATAAAGGTGTCCATTCACCATTAATCATAAAAAGTTACGGTTAATTTAGTAACACTATCTATAAATATACATCGAAGTGTCAACTGTCAACTGACTGACATTTATTTTGATCTTTTTTTTAATTTGCTGTTTGTTGTGGTTTTTTTGAGGTTACAAAAATGTTTAGAAAGCTGAAACTATCTTCTTTATCCTCAATTTACACAAATTACTCCACAAGAGTCGAGATAGACGCGTCTCTCAAAGAAGATTTCGAGTCAAAACTGTACAAACCCAGAAAACATCCCGGTACTACTCGATTTAAGATCGCTACTATACCCCCGGATATTCAGAAGGCTATTACAATAATTCTAGATGACACAGGTGCTAAATCTTTACACCAGGAGAGCAGAACTTTGAACAACTATCTCCGATCACGGCTACTACCTCCAGAAGAGAAAGAAATTGACGAAAAGGCGGCACAGATTCACAACAGCGTTTCTAAGCAGGTGTTCTCAAAAATCGACAAAGAACTAAGTCAAGACGAGCTTGAAAACTATAACAAAATGATTAAAACAAAAGTTTTTAATATCTTAAAAAAGAATGTCTACGGTTGGGGTAATATATCTTATGATAAGCCAACATCCTTGCAATATCTTATGGCGAGAGCTGCCCCAGAATATGCTGTCCTGGTACGTGTACTCGATGAAATAAGAAGGAGGTACCCAGATTATAAGCCTAGGAGTTTCTTCGATTTTGGATCAGGGGTGGGCACTGGCACGTGGGCAGTGAATACATTCTGGAAGGGAGATATTTTTGAGTATTTTTGCGTTGACACCTCTGCTCAAATGAATGACTTAGCTAGACTGATTCTATGCAATGGAAAAGAAAATATTGAAATGCCTATAAAAGGGTATTTCCAACGTCAATTCTTACCTGCTTCCAGCAATTTGAAATACAATATTGTCCTATCTGCTTACTCTTTGCTCGAACTACCAAGTATGAGAAGTCGATTGGAGACAATACAGAAACTCTGGAATAAAACGGAAGATTTTTTAATTATAATTGAACAAGGCACCAATGCTGGTTTTCAAATGGTGAACGAAGCAAGGGAATTTGTTTTAAATTTGCCGAAAGGCAAGAATAATGGTTATGCCTTTTCTCCGTGTCCAAACGACAGCGTCTGCCCACGATACTTAGAACAGGAAAGTCCTTGTAATTTCTTAATGAGGTATGATTCATTGCCATACCCGTCAAAGTCTGAAGTGTTAGCCGAGTTGTTTTCTTATGTAATTTTAAAGAAAGGTGTTCGATCGTCAGACGATCCGCAGTGGCCGAGGGTTGTTCGTGCCCCGATCGTAAGATCAGGTCATACGATTTGCAGGCTGTGTACTGCACAAGGGGAGTTGAAGGAGATCATATTTTCTAAGTCTAAGAATGATGAGACAACTTATAGGTGTGCTAGGTCTTGCAATTGGGGTGACCTTTTGCCTGTCAAATAAAGTGTTTAAGTGAAATTGATTTTATATTCTTTTACTTGCTTTTCACACCACTGCATAGCCATAAGATAGTAGTCATAGAACAAATTAGCATTCTACTGCCTCATTGGATTGAAGCGTGAAGGCTATAGCACTGATCACCAATTAGACAGACTAATGAGAGACAACTTGCCCATTGTCCTGGTATGGTTGTTATATTTGAGAATTGTCTTCGACTAATTCCCATAGTACAAAAGAAAATCCTTGTTTGGTTGAATGCTTGACTAAAAGATGTTGAAGTAATTGATGTGTAAGATGTTGAAGTAAGTGATATCCTCACAAAGTGTCGGATATCTAATAAATAAAACCATAAACATCATGTGTCTGTACATTAAAGACATTTGCAAAAAAAATTGGGGCTCTAAGGATAAGTAATAAAACACATTTCGATCATTTTGGAATTTTGTCTGTTTATCTGTTTGTTTGTGCACGAATCACTTAAAAACTACTGAACGGATGTTGATGGACTTTTCACAGAAACATTCGGTGTAACATATATGCTTTACTTCATTGCAATTGATGCAGTCATTGGTATTGGTGGTTAAGGACGTAGTATTATTAAGTATTCTATGGTTAAGGATAGGGCTGAGTGGAGGGTGAGAGCAGAGTTAAGGGGGGTAGATGCGGGAGTGGGAGTGGAAGCTGGATCTGGATTTGGCCTTGACCTGGAGCCGGAGCAGGAGCGGGAGGGTGAAGCGGCAGCGGAAAGGATGAGGGACTGATATTAACTCTTAATAAACTTTTTGTATAATACTCTTTGGTACAGCTAGTGAGCACAAATTGATACCCGCACGAAACAACAAACTCACGCAACACATGTTTTTAAACTAAGTTTGTACAAATATAGCCGTGTGGTTTCCAGTAGAGTAGAATAGGACCACTCCAACTCTTCCCGTGGATGTCGTACAAGGCGACTAAGGGAAATCATTATAAAACATCAACCAGGCCTCCCCAACCCGTCTGGCCAGCGCGGGGAGTGTAGGCCAAATCCTCCGTCTGTCTCCGGCAAAATAACCTGATGATGATGATGAAGTACAAAATCAAAAAATTGAGTACAAAGTAGTAACGTTATGGGTACTAAATCCTGCTAGGGTTAAATTACTAACATTGGTGAGCTAGAGTGACGCACACCAGCCATCGGTAGTTGTCCAATTTTGTACAATGGTAATTTTTTTCGTTTTTCTGATATTTCATGTACTGTATTGTCCGAGACATCAAAGCAGCAAAAAAATATATGTTCTTTATTGCACATTAGCTGTGCCCGCGGCGGGGATTACTCACTTTCGGACGCTGGATCGCGCAAAGTGGCCTTGCATCGTCTCCGCCTACCCCTCTAGGACTACGTCGCTGCCACATGCTAGCGGCGACACATGCTGAGTCAGGGTCTTTCCACTAGCACGACACACGGGCACACACACGCAGGGCTCCAGGCTGCGCTCTCGCGGGCTCCCAACGTAGTCGTGTAAACAGTAGAAGTTCTATTGTATCTCGTTGGGTGCCCGCGAAGCGATATGTTATGTTTTGTCCACGAAATTTATGAATAAAATGAAATGAAATAGTTTATTTTCTTATATATACAATACAGCTAGAAACTACGAGTAGGTATATAAGTGCAGCATTTACATTACTGAAAGTAAGTAAATTTCTTACATTAAACCATATACAGGGTTACAGGAAAAGTCGTGCTAGATCCCTTAAGGGTGTGGAGCACCCATCATTTCTGACTTATTTCACTATGAAACACCCTACCCTAAACTTAACCCTTTTCGAGATATTCGACTTTTAATTTTTTTATTGAAAATTGCTGATTTTTAGGCTACTACATTTATTTTTGTTTATTTTGTGTATCTTATTATTATTATTATTGCATTTTTACATGTGTAGTAAGATGCTTTAGGACGTCAATCATTAAAATAGTGCACAAGTTATTTGAATAGACCGTAGTAGACAAGTGAAAGAAAAGAAATAAAAAACATATTAGAAAGTTTATTTTTCTCTAAGGGATATCTAAAAAAAATATTATGGTAATTGTTCGGCAGATGTTTTTTAAAATATCTACGGTTCATCAGCTATCTAACGAGGTGTAACAATCTAGGGTTTGTATTACATTTCGTGGAAAAAAAGTAGTTGGGACGCTCCAGGTAGCAGTTCTAACGGTCCCACGCCTATTGTCCTTCAAGTTAAGACGCACCGTGCGAGCGAGACAAGTGACGATTTATGTAGGTACGAATGAAAGAAAAAATGTGTAGACACCGGCTAGGACTGGGAATACAACCGGAAACATCAGCGTAGTTAGCGAGTTATGTATTCGTTGCGAGCTTGCGCAGACACACAATCGCAGTATCCGTAACAAATAAGCATATCAGCATATTCCTCAGGTGTGTAGGACGTCATACTCAACACTTCCGTATCACAGGCACAAATCAGAGTCCGGTTAACAAGCACAGTAGTCACAAATCAGAAGAAATAGTCCAGAATCACAGCCAAGTCGAGAAAAAGAGCAAAACGATATCGCATCTACTATGTACGAAGCACAAAAGCAGACTGACAACCAAAACAATGTTTCCGGTTGTATTCCCAGTCCTAGCCGGTGTCTACACATTTTTTCTTTCATTCGTACCTACATAAATCGTCACTTGTCTCGCTCGCACGGTGCGTCTTAACTTGAAGGACAATAGGCGTGGGACCGTTAGAACTGCTACCTGGAGCGTCCCAACTACTTTTTTTCCACGAAATGTAATACAAACCCTAGATTGTTACACCTCGTTAGATAGCTGATGAACCGTAGATATTTTAAAAAACATCTGCCGAACAATTACCATAATATTTTTTTTAGATATCCCTTAGAGAAAAATAAACTTTCTAATATGTTTTTTATTTCTTTTCTTTCACTTGTCTACTACGGTCTATTCAAATAACTTGTGCACTATTTTAATGATTGACGTCCTAAAGCATCTTACTACACATGTAAAAATGCAATAATAATAATAATAAGATACACAAAATAAACAAAAATAAATGTAGTAGCCTAAAAATCAGCAATTTTCAATAAAAAAATTAAAAGTCGAATATCTCGAAAAGGGTTAAGTTTAGGGTAGGGTGTTTCATAGTGAAATAAGTCAGAAATGATGGGTGCTCCATACCCTTAAGGGATCTAGTACGACTTTTCCTGTAACCCTGTATATACCATTTATGTTTTCTACTTGTTTGTGAACTTGTGTTGTGTCAGTGAATAAATGTCTATCTATCTAGCTACTAGGGCGTGAGCATTATGTATGTATCCCGACCTGGGTCTTGCACAAAAGTGTACCTACGCTACGACCCTAGTAAGAAGATAATTAGCGCTTGAGTTTAATGCGAGATGATTAGCACGTTCACAATTTTGTAGTGGTTCGTCATAAATCTGTGGCGTTTCCATTGTTCCCGAGTCAATGCCGCGCCGACTAACAGTTATGTAACACGCGTTTTATAGTGATTTAATTGGGTTTTTTTGCTGTTACGAGCAGCACAGTTAGGTAAACATTGCAACAATCTAACTGTACCTACACGGCAGTTAGAGTGTTCGTAATGGGAGTGTTGAAGTGTTTTTTCGTTATGCTGTTCATTTTTAAGGCGGTCGATGACGCTTATGGACGTAGTAAGTATCTATTTCGGATTAATAGGTAAGATTATGCAGTGCAGATGACTTTCCTCAATGAGAGCTAGGGATGCCAGATGTCTGGACTGTCCCGACATTTAAATAGAATAGAATAGAATAGAATAGGTCATTTATTCAAAGCTACGACACACACATACATGAGAAATAAACAGAACAGAAATTAATAAATTACAATTTAAAAATAATCAAGGTACCTATGTGTCGCAGCAATAAAATGGCGCTGACTCAGCATAATGCTGCAGCACGCTACGCGAACTCCAGCGCTGGTATTCTGTCAGCACCAGGTCAAGCAATTTCATATTACGTTGTCCAGAGTCCCGACAAAATAGAAAATATTCCGACAAACAGCTTATTTATTATTCACTATTATTGATTTGCCGTGTGGTTTCCGGTAGAGTAGAATAGGACCACTCCAACTCTTCCCGTGGATGTCGTACAAGGCGACTAAGGGAATACATTGTAAAACATCAATCAGGCCTCCCCAACCCGTCTGGCCAGCGCGGGGAGTGTAGGCCAAATACTCCGTCTGTCTCCGGCAGATGAGAGAGGGTTGTGCTCCTGCAGTGGAGGCAAAAATAACCTGATGATGATGATAATTGATTATTGCTAAAGAAATCAAGAAATATTTGAACATTTTCCAAAATCGCCAACAAAAAGTAGACGTAGAATATTTTATTCTTCATTATTTTACTTTTATAGTTATTACTAGCTGTGCCCGCGGCTCCGCTCGCGTGGACTACAGGATCCGCTCCCATTCCCACTTCCGCTCCCTATCCCACTTAAACTCAGACTCTCAATCCCGCTCCCGCTCCCGCTCTGGACCGGGTTCGGGTACGGATCCGGGTCCGGGTCCGGGTCCGGGTCCGGGTCCGGGTACCGGTCCCGGTCCAGGTCCGGGTCCAGGTCGAGGTCCAGGTCGAGGTCGAGGTCGAGGTCGAGGTCGAGGTCGAGGTCGAGGTCGAGGTCGAGGTCGAGGTCGAGGTCCAGGTCCAGGTCCAGGTTCAGGTCCAGGTCCAGGTCCAGGTCCAGGTCCAGGTCCAGGTCCAGGTCCAGGTCCATGTCCAGGTCCAGATCCAGATCCAGGTCCAGTTCCAGCTCCAGATCCAGGTCGAGCTAAAGGTCCGGCTCCAGATCCAGCTCCAGATCCAGCTCCAGATTTTTCATCGTAATCGACTAACTCTATCAAAAGTTATGCGAATTTATAGTTTTCAAAATCTCACATTACATTGGTACGATACCCGCTCCCGCTACCGCTCACGAATTCAATCGAGCATTTTTTCGGAAAATATAAATTCGCATAACTTTTGATTGACTGCACCGATTGCAATGAAATAAAGCCTATATGTTACACCAAATTAAGCCCCATATTTCTGTGAAAAGTCCATCCAAGTCCGATCAGTAGGTTTTAAGTGATGCGTGCACAAACTCACAGACAAACAGACAAACAGACAAACAGATAAACAGACAAACAGACAAAAATTTCAAAAATGATCGAAATGTGTTCTGTTGCTTATCCTTAGACCCCCCAATTTTTTTTATGCAAATATCTTTAATGTACAGACACGCGAAGTTTACGATTTTATTTATTAGATTATTATAAAAGACAAAAACATAACAAAATGTGGGCATCTTTGACCTCAAAAATTAATAATTTAGTGTTGTAAATTTATTTAAGCAAAGTTTACTGTGAAAATTTATATTTTGGTAATGGTCTTTTAGGAAATGGACATCCCGGGACGAAAGGTAACTATACAAGCAAGATAATGGAACCAAATAGAAAAAAAAACATAGCATTTGAAGATATCTAATAAAACGTAAACTTCGCGTGTCTGTACGTTGCAGATATTTGAAAAAAGGTCTAAGGATAAGAAATAGAACACATTGCTATTATTTTTCGAAATTTTGTCTGTTTGTTTGGGCATGCATCACGTAAAAACTACTGAACCGATTTTGATGGACTAGTCACAGAAATATAAGGCTTGACTCGGAGTAACATTTAGTCTTCATTTCGTCGCAATCGACTTACGCAATCAGAAGTTATGGGAATTTTTAGTTTTTAAATACATTATTAGTAGGTATGCAATATATAACAAAGATGTATACCTAATTATAATATTGGCACTATTTAGACTGCGATGAGTTTGGACTACATTTCGAGGTGTAGTAGGAGTGGGCGTAGGCAAGGTTCGTAGTAGTTTGATTGAGAGTCAGATTAAAAATAATTGTGTAGTCCACGCGAGCGGAGCCGCGGGCACAGCTAGTCGTGAAATATAGAGTGGTTATCGGCGATGTTGTTCGCAACACATCACGTCAAGGGGTATCACGGAGCGAAGAGTGGGCGAAGGAAAGTCGGTTTGCGACATTGGATTGCGCAAGTGGCGATACATTGTCTCTGCGTACCCCCATGTCGGGGCCCCTTTACCGTGTTCTAACTTCCTGAAATATTGTTTATCTACCACAATACAATGCTCCGCACGCGTGGACTACTCGCTTTCAATCCGACTTTTTTTTATTTTGTATTTATTTAACATTAATAAGAAAATACATCATATGTCTTACATAACTCTCACATAATAAACCTCTTGGTCTTGTCCTATGTGCGGTGAGGCCGCTCGGTCACAGCGGGCCATGCTAACGCTTGTTGTACATTATAGAGTTAAGTACAGAACAGATGACAAAATAAATGTATCTCTGCAACCTTGAATTGTACTTATATAATAACCTATTCTTACTTGTTTTCCGCTACTGAAATAGTGTTTTTTTTATTAAATTTTTTTATTTTTTACTATTTACATAGGTATTTTGTATTTCTTTCGGCAATTCATTTACAATTAGTGGTAACATATATTCCCACGTTCGCATGCCATATACATTGCTGTAACTAGGTAGACTACGACGCTGCGGCCGGCGGCCCCTAGGCAGTTGCCCACACTGCTTAACGGATAATCCGGCCCTGCCTCCGGGACCAAGGCGTGAGAATTATGTATGTAATATAGAGTAACTGTACAGCAATTCCACAATATTCGTTCAAATTTTCACGCACAAAGTACTAAATCTTCGTCGAATGCAGGCACGAGTTTCGAATTGAACGACGTGCGTAATGTCGCTACAGGATACGATTCTAAACGTCATCTCATACAAACAAACGTCAACATGTCCATTTACAGTAGTTACAACCCGCCGTCGAGCCCGAAAGTGTGGCGCTGGTATAGAAATCGAACGATCGTAAACTTTACGGAATACCAATTTGAAATCTCACCGCAATTTCGAAGTCGAGTTGCAAAGAAAATTTTTACAGAATCGCACTACTGAATTGAATACTTTGTCCCCAGGTCCGGACTGCACATTATCACTAATCAAGGACTTCAGCAACCCAGCGCCTGTGTTCTTCCTAAACGGCGGATACCTGGCGCCTAGCCCCGTCACAGGCGACGTACTGCTGCAGCAGTCGGATACTGTGCTCGTCGCCTGTCCCGGCCCCAGAGGGCGTGTTGTGCTCAGCAACGTTACCCAGGAAACCAGTATTGTGGTACATTCCATTCCAAACCAATAATCACACGAAAACCAACGCTATTTGCGTCTCTGTAACGTATACGCGAAAGGGCCACCAGCAGCAAAAACAGGTTTGTATTACCATGTCAACATTGCGGTCCACTTCGGAACACCATCTATTATGTATTTTGTTTTCGAGACGCAAATGCGTTTGTTTTCATATGAATATTAATTTGGAATAAAGTCTAAGTCATTATTATCTTACTAGCTGCGCCCGCGGCTCCGCTCGCGTGGACTACACATATATTTACCGTCCCCGACCCCACGCCCTCACACACTCACGCCCACATCCAGTTCTACTCCCACTACAGCTCAAAATGTAGTCCTAAAGTCCTCGCTCATCGCAATCTGAATTGCACCGAACATTTGTTATATTGCATACCTACTAATGTATTTAAAACCAAACATTCCTGTAACTTTTGATTGAGTGAGCCGATTGCGATGAAATAAAGACTAAATGTTACTCTTTTGTCCCATTTCCGGCATTGATAGGTTCTCCTGTATATATTTTTTTTGAAATAAGGAGCAGAGGAGTGGAAAAGGGAGGGAAAAGTGGGGATATGGTGGGAGGTAGTCACGTGTACATCTGCGGTTGTAGCTTCTTAATTTTTTCATTGTTTTTGTTCACTTTGTTTTTAGAAAATCCACGGCCATCCATGGAATATCCAATATATATAAACTAGACCAGAACGTACCTATTTCAGTCGTCAGTGGGACGCCCCGCCTCCAGATGGACCGACGACCTGAAGAAGGTGGCCGGTAGCGGCTGGATGCGGAGGGCGGAGGTCCTGGTGTGGTGGGCGTTCATTGGGGAAGGCCTATGTCCAGCAGTGGGCGTCTAAGGGCTGATATGGTGATGATGCAGTCCGAACAATAATACATTTTCCGAGCTGAAGTGAAAACATTCTTTTATTAGGTATAATAATAATATCATCATCAGGTTATTTTTGTCTCCACTGCAGGAGCACAACCCTCTCTCATCTGCCGGAGACAGACGGAGGATTTGGCCTACACTCCCCGCACTGGCCAGACGGGTTGGGGAGGCCTGATTGATGTTTTATAATGTATTCCCTTAATCGCCTTGTACGACATCCACGGGAAGAGTTGGAGTGGTCCTGTTCTACTCTACCGGAAACCACACGGCAGAATAATAATATAATTTTTATTAATTTTCTCCAAGCAATCTTACAAATATAATAAAGGATTAAATTAAGTTAATTGGGTGTTAATAGCAAGAAAGATTGTTGTGGAGACTGACGCTTGGACTTAGGGAAACCCTGTATTCATCCAGGAAGCGAACTGCGTGGCCAACTCTACGTTCCAAGCCCACAGATGGCTGGGACAGTTCAAGGACATCCGGTGCAACGTCCAGCCGCAGCACTTGGCGGAGGAGACCAAGGAGAAGTGCTGGGGCGGGAACAAAGTCTTCAGGTCAGTGTTAGCAACCATCGACTCCACCCCCATTCCACTCCATCTAGAAGCCCTATGCGCCAGCTAGCAAACCTGAGCCGAGCGCATTTGCGATCGCTTTCCCTCTGTTGAAGCTCTAAAGGCCAGCAGAGGCCAACAGTGGGCTCGATTCTGAAGGCACAATGTTAAAATTTGACAGCACTAAAACTGTTGCTATCCTTGTCACACAGTATTATGAAGATAAAGACGAAACCAATTTTAGCGCTGTCAAATTTTAAATCTGTGCCTTCAGAATCGGGCCCATTACCTATCTATCAATTTAGGGTTACCATCCGTCCGGGTTTCCCTGTATTTGTCCTAGTTTACGGTGCGTCCCAGCGGTTTTTCATTTGTAGTCCGTGTTTTAAAGTTTTCTGTAAAAAGTTGGTTTATAACAATTAAAATAGATTTATTTTATTTTACGGATACTCTCTTAACCCGGACAGGGTTTATCATCATCTTCATTATCATGTCAGCCCTTAGAAGTCCACTGCTGGACATAGGCCTTCCCCTAATGAACGCCACCACACCCGGTCCTTCGCATCCAGCCGCTACCGGCCACCTTCTTCAGGTCGTCGGTGCATCTGGCGGCGGGGCGTCCCACCCTGCGCGTGCCGACCCGCGGTCTCCACTCCAAAACTCGTCTGCCATGCAATACAATGCTCTGCACGCGTGGACTACTCGCTTTCAATCCGACTACGACTCCGACCCGAAGCCCACGCCCAGGCCCACGCCTACTCCTCTTTTAACTCTAACCGCTCGGCCACGAACTTGCCGCAGCGGGACGGCGAGCGGCGATAACAAATGTACAAAAATGTTAGCAGCACGCCACGAGGCGCCGCAATCAGCGGCCAACCCTCCGCCTGCCGAAACCGCGCCGCGTCCCGCTAAGCCAAAAGTCGTGGCCGAGCGGTAAGAAACATTTTCAAAAAAGACCCGGGGCGCGGGGCCCCTAGGCAGTTGCCTACACTGCCTAATGGATAATCCGGCCCTGTCGATGAGTATGTATTTAGCGACCAAGAAGTCTCTGCTCCGAAAGGAACTAATCTGTGCTAAATAACATGTTTATTCCACAGATTGTTTCCGGTAGAGTAGAATAGGACCACTCCAACTCTTCCCGTGGATGTCGTACAAGGCGACTAAGGGAATACATTATAAAACATCAATCAGGCCTCCCCAACCCGTCTGACCAGCGCGGGGAGTGTAGGCCAAATCCTCCGTCTGTCTCCGGCAGATGAGAGAGGGTTGTGCTCCTGCAGTGGAGACTAAAATAACCTGATGATGATGATTCCACAGAGTGGGCTACAAGGTGCGCAACAAGTTCCACACGCTGTACCTGGCGTGCTTCGACGTCAACCTTTTGCGCACCGTCTACGTGAAACATCAGGTTTCATCATCGAGCAAATTCTTGCAGACCGGCGGTTCCAGACCACAGTTCACTGGTACAGTATACTGGGTATTCCGGGATATAGGTACAGCGGTGTACCAAGTTTTATCCAAATCTGTTCAGGCTTACAAACATTCAGACTTAGTGCAATGAAGATGAACCACATAAAAATACATTGATTGTTAATTAGTATGGCGTATACGTTATAGATTGCAGAGCATTTTATTTTCTAAACTAGCTGTGCCCGCGGCTCCGCTCGCGTGAACTACAGAATCCGCTCCCATTCCCACTCCCGCTCCCGCTTCCCTCCCGCTCTGCTGGCGCTTCCGCTTCCGCTCCCGCTCCGGTCTCGCTCCCGCTCCCGCTTCCGCTCCCGCTTCCGCTCCTGCTACCGCTTCCGCTACTGCTTCCCTCCGGCTTCCGCTTCCGCTGGCGCTTCCACTTCCGCTCCCACTCCGGTCCCGCTCCGGTCCCGCTCCCGAGCCCTCTCCCGGTCCCACTTCCGCTTCCGCTTCCGCTCCCGCTCTCGCTGCCGCTCCTTTCCAGCTTCCGCTTTCGCTTTCGCTTCCGTTTCCGCTCCCACCCCCACTTCCCTTGTCCCATGCCCAGGCCCACCACCACTCCTACTCGCAGCTCCAAATGTAATCCAAATTCATCGCAATCTGAATAGTACGGAAATAAATAAAAATATATTGCACACTAACCTTGCGTAACTAATGTATTTGAAAATTAAAAATGTCTATAACTTTTGATTGAGTCAGCCGATTGCGATGAAATAAAGACTAAATGTTAAGTTAAGCCCCATGTTTCTGTGAAAAGTCCATCAAAGTCCGATCAGTAGTTTTTAAGTGATGCGTGCACAAACTCACAGACAAACAGACAAAAATTTCAAAAATGATCTAAATGTTTTCTGTTGCTTATCCTTAGACCCCCAATTTTTATTTTGCAAATATCTTCAATGTACACACACGCGATGTTTACGATTTTATTTATTAGATTATTTTGCAAATATCTTCAATGTACAGACACGCGATGTTTACGATTTTATTTATTAGATTATTAAAATCCATCAAGAAATGACGAAGTTATTTAAGTTTTTCAAAACGCGCGTTTTTTATGTCGACGACACTGGTTACAATGTTCTCGCCCTCTCTCGCGGAGTTCATTCACCACTCTGTATCGCACGTGTTTTGTTTACGGCAGACTGCGCTAGTGTGCTGCGCACACTTCTTCCAGTGACGTGACGCATTACGTCACTTCCGTTTTTGGAACTATTGCACTGAAATTGCTGTATCTTCGTCATTTTTGATGATATTAAAAGAAAACATCATATTATTTATTGGTTTCTTAGCGCTAAACATCTGCATACTTTATAATAAAAAAAATTACTAATCCTCATTGTAATATTAGTTTGTTATCTATCCCAGACCGGTAAATTAGATTCATTGTTTTTTCTTAAATCTATTTTCAGAGGGAAATTTGTTTGGCAAGGTCCGCATGTCTGAAATATACAAACTGGAAAATCAGCGGTCGCAGATAAACACCATTCTTGGAGATGGGATGGATAAGTTATATCTTACTAAGAACCAGGTAGGTGTAATACCTAGTAGGTACAACTAGTAGAACCGGGTAGGAACATTTGGATAGGGAAGCTGACAGAAGAATCCAGTTGGGCTGGTCAGAATTTGGAAAACTGCTTCAAGTCTTCACGTCGCCTATAAGACAAAAGATAGGGGATGGTCCTATTCTAAGCCGGGCACCACACTCAACGCTCGGTCGCACGCGTCGGTTCTACTCCGGTTTGTCGGAACGTTCCTCGCGTTGTTCCGCTCACTCGTGCAAGCGCGTTAATCGTCCGACAAGCCGTGTGGTGCGATCTGATTTTAGTTCTAATTTTGGATTGTTTCTAATTGTATTTTGTAGTAGCCAATAAATTAGTATTCTATTAAAAACCATGTTTACAATGTTTCAGTATTTGACGCGCGGTCACCTCGCGCCCCGCGCTGACTTCTCGCTACGCGCCGCGCAACGTGCATCGTTCCACTATGTGAATACGGCGCCACAGTGGCGGCGAGGAAACGCCGGGGACTGGGCCGCTTTGGAGGAAGTAAGTCGTAAATAATATAGCCTCCTCGCACCGTCTGGTGATCGTTTGTAACTTCAGGACAATATATGGGTTTAAAAAGTGTAGTAACAAAGGTAGAGAACGAAGGTATGTTGCGTTGGTTTTGACATTTAGAGCGTGTGAGTGGCAAAAGAGATTTACAGCGCGAATATGGAAGGAACTACAGCTAGAGGTCGTCCTAGGAATCAGGGCGCGCGATCCTGACACACCTCACTAGCCTCTCTCACATTCACCAACCTGTTCATGCACCTCCTTTTATTCTTCTCACTGCGGACCCCAGCCTTTTTGAGGACGTTACTAATTTGATCCTAGAATGACCTCTAGCTGTAGTTCCTTCCATATTCGCGCTGTAAATCTGTACCTATTTTATTGTTATCCTTAATTTGTGTGCAATAAAGAGTTTATCTATCTATCGATTTTGAAAATAAAGGGTATAACAGACGCACGACCACGGGGATAGACAACAAGAGGAGGCAAAGGTAGGAAGGGAGAGGAGAAAAGAGGGAACCAGCGACCAGGACGTTTAACGTAAAACGCTGCAGTTGTACTAAGTATAGCCAACCCAGTGCAGGAACTAGCCTTTATGCATCCGGTGCGAGCTTCTAGAACTGCACCCTTGAAACCTAAGATCACTGCGCCCCTCTAAGGTCTGCGCCGTGTGCCCTAGTTACCACCCAATGCTGTATTCTCCTCCACCCATTTCATTTCATTTATTTAGCCATAATTTATAGGTACATACATGATCATAAAAATACAACACGGTTCCAGTATAAATTTACCCAAGGGTGTAGCTTTCAATATTCTATAGATATTAAAAATAAATATATAATGCCTCATAGTACATTTTTCACTACAAAAGAAAGGTCTTGTTCACACAGTATGTCGGTTTAAAATCTCAATTAAAATACTAAATCAATGTATCTAATTAGTCGAACTACCAACTATTACCACTATTATTCCTGACCCAAAAAATCCTTCATGTTGTAGGGGCATTTTTTGACTAGCATCAATTTCAGTTCTCTTAGGAACTTTTTGCCTGTAAGAGACTTGACTTCCTCTGGTAATTTATTATAAACTAGCTGTGCCCGCGGCTCCGCTCGCGTGGACTACAGGATCCGCTCCTATTCCCACTTCCGCTCACTATCCCACTTCCACTCAGACTCTCAATCACACTCTCAATCCCACTCCCGCTCCAGGTCCAGGTCCAGGTCCAGGTCCAGGTCCAGGACCAGGTCCAGTCCATGTCCAGGTCCAGGTCTCCAGGTATACAGGTCCAGGCCCAGGATCAGGCCCAGTTCCGGCCTAGTTCCAGGCCCAGTACCAGGCCTAGGCCCAGGCCCAGTACCAGGCCTAGGCCCAGGTCCAGGTCCAGATCCTCAACCCTCCCCTCAACCCTCCCCTCAACGCTCCCCTCAGCTCTCCCCTCAAACCTCTTTCCCTCGTGTCTCCAAATGTAGTGCTCGTAACTAATCCATCGCAATCCAAATTCCGACCAACATTACTTTGTTGCATACGTATACCACAAATTTATCGTAATCGGGTAACTCAGTCAAAAGTTATGCGAATTTTCAAACACTCAAATTACACTGGTACCATACCCGCTCCCGCTACCGCTCACGAATTCAGTCGAACATTTACACCCTACATTCTTCGCAGTGTATTGTCCAGGTCCAGGTGATCTCCGCTCGCGTTAACTACAGAATCGCTCCCACTCCCGCTCCCGCTTCCGCTCCCGCTTCCGCTCCAGCTTCAGGTCCAGGTCCAGGTCCAGGTCCAGGTCCAGGTCCAGGTCCAGGTCCAGGTCCAGGTCCAGGTCCAGATCCAGGTCTAGCTAAAGGTCCGGCTGCAGATCCAGCTCCAGATCCAGCTCCAGCTCCAGATCTAGCTCTAGATCTAGCTCCAGCTCCAGATCCAGCTCCAGATTTTTCATCGTAATCGACTAACTCAATCAAAAGTTGTGCGAATTTATAGTTTTCAAAATCTCACATTACATTGGTACGATACCCGCTCCCGCTACCGCTCACGAATTCAATCGAGCATTTGCACCCTACACTCCTCGCAGCGTATGTGAGTTTTCGGAAACTATAAATTGCCATAACTTTTGATTGACTGCACCGATTGCAATGAAATAAAGCCTATATGTTACAACAAATCAAGCCCCATGTTTCTGTGAAAAGTCCATCAAAGTCCGATCAGTAGTTTTTAAGTGATGCGTGCACAAACTCACAGACAAACAGATAAACAGACAAACAGACAAAAATTTCAAAAATGATCGAAATGTGTTCTGTTGCTTATCCTTAGTCCCCCCAATTTTTTTTGTTGCAAATATCTTCAATGTACAGACACGCGAAGTTTACGATTTTATTTATTAGACTAAGGCTGCGTTATGCCAACAAGTTCGCTGATAGGCGACAGTCCTACACCTAGGAACTTGTAGTTCTGGTTTGTGGAGTGAGTTCAGCCTATCACTGCTAAATTCACCTGCCCACCTGCCGTCTGTTGGCGCAGGCCCTGCGGCGCCGCGTGCACGCGTACAACGCGACGGTGGCCGTATACACGGGCGCGTGGGGCGTGCTCGCACTCGCCAGCCGCGACGCCCGGCCCGAGGAGCTGTACCTCGCCACCGACGTCGTCAATAACAACATTGTCCCCGTGCCGATGTACTTCTTTAAGGTACGTCTGTTGTATACTACTGTTTATAGGTACACAATACCATAATCATATCAAAACAGCTATATGCCTGTCCGGTGCTGTCCAGACGAGTCACGCGTATGCGGTCCCGGCTTCCCGAGTTATCGCTACTACAATCCCACTATCCTTCCGTAATAGCGGTATCCGATACCCACCCTATACTCCTTACCCATACCCCCATCTCCTGTCTCTCTCGCCCCGATCCCTGTCCCATCCGCCAATCAGGACTGCCGTGCCGATGGATGCGTGTCCAGGGGCTATCCTGCTCGTAAGCGTGCCGACATCCCGGAGAAGGACGAACTCCGGGCACTATTAGTCTCACCGAATCATGCGGGGCTCTGATGAGGTGGACAATTATTTCCCTAGCTAATCGTGGTCCCTCAACAAGGCGGCGATGTTGTTTGCAACACATCACGTCAAGGGGTATCACGGGGCGAAAAGCGGACGAAGGAAAGCCACTTTGTAATATTACATTGCGCAAAGTGGCGATACATCGTCTCTGCCTACTCCTCTGGGATCAAGGCGTGAGCATTATGTATGTCTGTATATTTAGAATGACCAGTGTTGGTCTGGAGCACTCTGAGACGGTTGGTATAGATATAATAATAAGTTAGTATTGCTCGAGAATTATAGTTTAGAAAATTACATTTTTGAATAGTGAAAAAATAATTAAATATAAAAAAAAACAGGTTTCCCAAACATCCGATATTTATAATAAATATCAAAATATCGAATATTTGATATTTTTATATCAGGATATATATCATGCATATGAAAAGATGCGATTTGGCTGCAAGTGGCTTATTTAATATTTTAAATCAAAAGTGTAAAATATGATTGAGTTTGATTTATTTAATATTTATTATAATATTAACAAAAAAAAACAGTCTTAGAGTTTAGTAATAATTAATAATCAGTCTTATTTAATCAATAATCATCAGTGAACCGAATTCAAATTTGCAAAGGCAAATCCCCCAATGAACAGCCCGTCAAAAAAGGTATACTATTGGGAGGGGGGGGGCTTATGTTCAGCAGTGGACGTATATAGGCTGATGATGGTACACTTCCACGAACATTTCGATTCCAGCTGGTCTACGACCCTCGGCGCAAGACCGCCGTCGCGTTTGTCTCCATCAACTCGTCGCACTACAACAGCTCCGCCGTGAAGCAGCTGACGTTCTGCGCCGACGTCTGCTACGGCAGCCCGCTCTACGCCTGGCTGAGCTGGCGCGCCGACGGCACCCACAGCTTCTGCTGCGACTACGACGAGTTCGTCGAGAAGATAGACGTGCTGCCGAGGCTGCATGTTCAGGGGCTGTTTCATTGAATGTTAGATGTACGTAAAAGTCGTACCATGAAGGAAAATAATTTTTCGCACCTCATAAGTCACCTCAAAGTTTTTACCTTCATGATTGACACTAATTGGTTATTAAATTAGATAACAGATGACTTCTGTTAACTAATTTAATATCCAATTAGTGTAAATTAAATAACAGATGACGTCTGTTAACTAATTTAATATCAAATTAGTGTAAATTACATAACAGATGACGTCTGTTAACTAATTTAATATCCAATTAGTGTAAATTACATAACAGATGACGTCTGTTAACTAATTTAATATCCAATTAGTGCAAATTACATAACAGATGACGTCTCTTAACTAATTTAATATCCAATTATGACTTCTGTTAACTTATTTAATAACCAATTAGTGTCAATCATGAAGGTACGAGTAAAAACTTTGACGTGACTTATGAGGTGCGAAAAATAATGTCCTTCATGGTATGACCTTTAGAAAAAAAGGGTTTAGGCGATATCGCCGCCTTTATACACTCGATAAATCTGTACCCTAACTTGGTATTCTTAATCTGTGTGTTTATAATAATCTATCTAGCAAAGCGTATACAATAAAAAAAAATTGTTCAACAAGTGAGCAAAGCAGTCTAGAATTGAATCACTAGAGAATTTACGCACCAAAAGCGCCGTTTTCGAGCTGGAGAGGTGAAAAATAATTTTCCTAAAATATCTCGAAAAGTTGGTAATAGCAATCGGTCCAGTAGTTTCAAAGTTATGCCCGGGACAAACAGGCAGACAGACGGATGGACAAAAAGCTATAAACTATGCTAACTACAGCTTAGTAGACTGTTTTTTTTTATTATACAAGTTGTTGGTATCTCTGTACCGAGGAACGGTAAGAAGGGAGTTACACTCAGACAAATAAGTATGGTTGTCTCTTTTTAACAAAGGGTATTAGTTACAAGAGCGAGAAGTTAAACTGTATATGGTTGACGACAGCTACATTTAGGTTACGTCTATCGTACTTATTAGTCTGAGGCTTATATTAGTCTGAGGAGTTAAAAGACAAAAATTTGATAACTAGTATTTGGTGTTGCCATTAAAATATTAATATTTCCAACGAATATGTATTCATAATTTAGGTTAAGTTTAATTCTATTGTAAATGAAAGTTATAAATACAGATATATAGTCATTTAATAAATGCATTTACATATAGTTCTAACTATTATTTATATATTAAAATAAAGTTTTATTACCTAATCTAATGTCTTTTATTTTGAGATTACACTTTTAATATTTACAATAGACCTGATTCTCACATTTAAAATTTAACAGCACCAAAATCGTTGCTATAGCTGTCACACAGTATTTATAGCATTGTTCTAAAGAATAGCGAATAGTGGTAATTACAGCCAGGTTACAAAAGGCTCGTTCCCAAGGCCGTAAAAACTTTAATAAAAAACATTGCTCTAAAGAAAAACTAGTTTAAGTTCTGTTAGATTTTAAATGTGTGCTTCAGAATCGGGTCTAACTCAACTAACACACTGGGGCGAAACATGCAGCTGTATAATAGGTCCATAGTGGGGGTATAGCGGTGTAAAGTGCATTAAAACTGAAATACCTACCTCCATTATGGACCTATTTTATAGTTGCATATTTCGCCAGAGGGCTAGGTTGAGAAATACGTCTATACCCATTTTAATTATGAATTTTCGCGAATCAGGATGTGTGTGTATGCGAGCGAGTGAGACAGAATGTGTTTTCTTGATGCGTATGCAATGTGACGTCATGCTGAGCGTCTATTTTCATTTATACAGAAACTACAGGTCACATTTACTTAATGTGCATCTGTGTACAGGTTATACCACGAAGGAAAATATTTGTTGACACCACATAAGTAAGTAAGCCAGCGTAAGGCGGCTGGCAGTGACTGGATGAGAAGAACCGAAGATCGGGTTCAGTGGCGCACCTTGGGAGAGGCCTATGTCCAACAGTGGACTCTTTCGGGCTGATGATGATGATGATGAAGTCACCTCAAAGTTTTCACCTTCATGATTAACACTAATTGGTTATTAAATTAGATAACAGATCTATTATCTATATCTAATTTAATAACCAATTAGTGTCAATCATGAAGGGAAAAACTTTGAGGTGACTTATGAGGTGCGAAAAATATTTTCCCTCTTGGTACGACTTTAAGTAAATATGTCGATGGTGCCAGCGATACGTATGTATATTCACGTGAACACATTCAAGCAATTCGCGTAAAATTCAAAATTTAACATTTCACAATTTCGTCCACAATCTGTCACGATAACTTCACATTCGGTAGAAATATTTCTAAAAAAAAAACTATTACATTCTTCTTCTTCTTTTTTATTTAATGGCCTCTCTTTAAACTATTACCTTCTGTCAACAGAAGTAGTGGAATTGTCGATCTGTCGTGATCAACCCAATGTACAGGTAAATCCCACGTTCTTAAATAAAAAATAAACAATTAAGTGTTTATCGAATGTAGTCCAAATCAATTTAAATTCCTGTATATACAAACTATTACTAAAACAAAATTAAGTACATAACTTCTAAAATCCGGTTCGAAGGACCATACCTATTAAATAATTTGAGACGATCTTTAAACAGATCAAGTATATTCATTAACGAATTAAAGCCAAGGGATGTTTATACAGTTCAGTGTGCAAATCGCTTGGTGTCACACATGTTAAAATTATTACCCACCAGGATTTTGCAAAATGGATCTACATTAAACTTTATGTACTTGTAAATAGGTATCTTTATGACCAGTTTAACTTGCAAAGTCTCTCCCCTCTATAATCGTCGTTAACGCTTGCCTATCCCTCTTATTCTCACATGCACACGTCACTAACGCTAACAAATGTTTGTTTGAATACTCTGTCCGCTCCCTTACGAACTCTTCTAGGCCTGTCCTAGGTAAATAGTAAGCCTTCACATATCTGTCAACATAGTCCTGATAAGGCACCGGTTTCAATCCTGATATTTTCTCCAATTTCACAAACAACTGTCTATAATCTAACTGCATCAAACCTCTACCACCATTAGAGCACTTTGTCGCGTTAGAAAAACCTTCAACTAACAGATGGACTATGAATTTGGACACCATAGACCAGATAGAGTTCAACACTTCCAAATTCAACGATACTCTAGTCGATATATTCTCTAATCTTAAAGCAAATACTTGTATTTGTCGCGTTATCATGTCTACGTATGGGCTGTGTTCCACAGCGACGCTTTTGACATCCCATCGCACTTGAGACATTGCTATTAAACCAGATCTTGCATCAACGGCTTTAGAAGCAGAACACATATAGACAGGCATTCTTAAATCAGCAACTACTGCAAGAGTGTTATCTCTAAAATGTTCCAAGATCATCTTCTGATGTGTCGCGACTATAGACTCTAAATACGGTTGTAAAAACTCATATTGCTTCGCTAAAAATATGACGCTTTCAACCGCGACTATGCGTTCGGAGAGGCCGTGTAAACTGTCTTCAGTTATCATGTCTAAATGCTGTGGTAACTCAGGACAGATGAATAATTTAGCGTCTGTTTCATTTACTGTAGTAGAGTCTATTATACTATTTGATATTCTTTTGAGAGCCAAGTTCAGTTTTGCAGAGTACAGTGTAGTCGATGCAACGTCCAAGTCTGCTGTAAAGAACAGGTGTACGGTGTAGAAATAGTAGTCAAACAGCTGATTCATAAGCATTATTACTTCTAAAGATATTTGGGGTAGATAACGACATATTTGCAGATAGAGGCCGCAATTTCGTAGGACCGACAAAGTGGTGTTAGTTACTATGACGCTGTCTTTGATTTTACTCGGACTGTCTACTGCCTTTTCCGCACAATCGTTTCTATCATTTTCATCGACGAATTCCCGTTTCAGTTCATCGGGTTCGTCATCTGACTCATCGCTTGGCTCCAGTTCGGGTTCAAGACCGAATATATCATCGTTAGTTATGTTATCGTTTCTAAATATATCAAAAGGTGTACTTTTCGTTTTCTGATTGAAATATTTAGCTAAACACACGCTGTCCTCTTGCGACACTGACGACGCAGCGTCCGAAATAGTTTTGACTACAGATGCTTCAGATTTTAACAACTGTTTTCTGAACTGTTTAAACTCTTGCAGATTGAGTAAATTGAAAGTAGACTTGACAGGGCACTGTTCCCAACCTTCGTTTTCCAAAAATAACTTCAGTTCTTCCATTCTGCCCCTGTGGTAATTCTTTATATACAATACACTCTGAGTTTTAATAAAGTCCTGCAGTATGTCCGATTTGTCTCCGCAGAAGACTTCCGCTACCTGGGTGAGTTTCCTCAATATGCCCAACATTTGAATAAACTTTTCGAAGGGATACTCTTCTAGGCCAGAACTCTTCAGAAACGTCGACACTTTCGCTTGAACATCATTCCATATCCTTATCAGACCCGCTTTTAGCTTCTGCCGAATATATTCCCTACTCACATTCATTTCTATCTCGAATACGTTACTTGAACTGGGTATTATTTCCTCCTCATCATGCTTTGAATGCCAATCGACTAATAAGTAGTAACTCCGCATTATCAGGAACAAATTCTCACATAAATTCAGCAAGCAAATAGGAGCCTTGTTAATAGGAACAGCTTGACACATGTCTTGAAATTTCATTTCCATTGTGACAGCAACATACGGTTTTACAGCTTCCACTGACGACTCATTTACAGCAGATGAATAGTGCATATGCAACTGCTCCATTGCTGTTTGAGTTTTCCCTAAAAGAGTGTACGCCTTTCGCAACTTTCTGAAAGTATTTTCGTCGAAATTGTTACATATACTAGCTAGAACTACATCTAGTCTTTCTTCAGTCATGTCTAACGTGTCTTGGAGTCTAACAGTTAAGTCGGCTATGCAAGTATATTCTTTATTATTAGACGCCGCCTTTCTGCTTTTTAAAATAAGTTCTATAGCTTCAAAATACTCCTTTCTATTTAACAATAACGCTACATCCGTCTCAACGCTTCTCAGGCTCCTTAGCAACTCCAAAGATTTTAGAACCGATTTGATTATTTGTCTCTTTCTATAGTTAGCCAGTAAGACGAAGGTGGAGATAGTCAAGTCCTCAGAGGCAGTGCGTAAGTGTTCCCTGGCCTGACGACAAGTGCTTAGAGTCTGGGTAAGTTGTTCGCGAATGTTCTGGATCTCAGCGAACTGGCGGTCACAGTTGTCGCGTTGTTGAGATATTAGGTGGAGCGCCTTCCCCGATACTACCTGTCGGGAAAATAGAAATTGTTCAAAGATGAAAAGGGGTGGAAAATCAGTTGACCGCTTCAACTGTTAACCTCGCATGCTGCTGATGAACGGACGAGGCACTAACGACTGACAGATGGCGGTATAACAATCTACAAAAGTCTGGTCACACCTAAATACTACAGGCCAGTGAGGGCAGCAGCGGTGCTAGGTGCCTGACACTGCGACCGCCTGGGTTTTAGGGTTTTTCCACATCATGTATAGCACTAACTTAGCACCCTCAGCTCCCTACCATTCCTGTTTGATTTACGATAATAACGAAAAACATCCAACTATTACGTCCAATTTGAAAAACTACCAACCTGAAAAACGTCAATTCTGAAATGTTTTCCTGTTTAATTGATGACGTCTTATTATAATGGTTTAAACCCACCACAGTTGGAGCGATGATCTGCGTAATCGCTCTGCGGCGCGAGCTTAAAAGCGGCAGGAGTACTACTACAATACTGCCACCAGACACGCCCTATTTTGCGGGCGTCGCTTCTTTTCTTTACGTCGCTTTTTCTTTGGTCTTGGATTGGCCAGGAGCTGGCAACATGGTACTAGTTCACACTGACCTGCTGCTGCCGCTTGAGCTTGGTGAACATGTCCTCTATAGACTCGCAGCTGAGCGTCGCAGGCGCGTGCTCCAGGACGTAGCGGGCCGCGTCGAACTCTGATGGCGGCGAGAAGTACACATTCTCTATTTCTCGAAGCACCTGAAATAGAATTAGATATTTTTTTTGGGTAGAGACAGACAACATATTTATTTAATTATATTATTTTAGGCATCTTCATAGCATTTCAGCATCAATCTAATAAATCTCTTTTGTCACTCTTCTTTCACTCATACACTCTAAATTTCCAAACCAATGTAACATACACCTTTGTTTATACATCTACACTAATATGTATTATAAAGAGGAGAGATTTGTATTTGTATGTTTGTAACATTTAAACTCAAAAACTACTGGACATATTTCAAAAATTCTCTCAGCATTAGAATGCTACATTGTCCCTGAGTAACATAGGCTATATTTATTATTATAAAAAATTAGGGATCCCTACTAAAACTTTAATAATGTAACCCAAGGTGTAAAAAAAATCAGTATTAAATCGTCTTTCATCGCATGCGGGAGTGGGAGCGGGAGCGGAGTGGGAAGGGGAGCGGATTCTGCTTCGGAGTCCACGCGAGCGAAGCCGCGGGCACAGCTATCTGTTTATAATCTAACATTTATTTGTATACTGTTTGCCTATGGGTCCCTTTTTGTTTATTTATTAGCCTAATTTGGTGATATACAAAGATTGTACATATTTAAAAGTTACTTATTTCTTTCCGCACATCAGTCCCCATGGTCAGCACCTCTTGTAGACATGTAGGCCTCCTTGAGCTTCTTCCAGTGTCTTCCTTTATGATCAACCTCATCCACAGTGGACCAGCTACTCTCCTCAGATAGTCTGACCACCTCTTGTGTTGTCTCTACCTCTTTCTTTACGACTGTATCGGGAGTTCCAGTCTGATATATTTTGGTTCCCATCAGCCCCTTTGTCTATATGGTGCTTCCGTACCCCACAGTTCGCTGCATAAAGTCTATTTTGCAGCTAAGGGGCAGAAGCCTATAGTCCTTGGGTTCAGGGTAAGCCACGCCCAGGACTCTCATTCGCCTTGCAGCTAGTGCATTGCATTCACACAGCAGTTGCTGCATCGTTTCGCTGTCCTCTCCACAGGCTCTACAATAGACAGTGTCTGACAGTCCCATCTAATGCAGGAGTAGAGCTTAGGCTAAAATAAAAACGCAAGTGAAATTATCAGGAGCAATACCTCCAGATCAGCGGCTGAGTGTGCCACACTGAGCGACCGAGAGTTGACTCCAGGAGGGCCATGCCGGGCCTCATGGCCATCCTCTCCTGACAACATGGCTTACACCTGTAAATAAAGTTTTTTATTATATGACAGTGTCATTCATTACAGCTAAACTAATTCAGCACAGCAACAAATCTTAAACATTTTTTTTTAACATAAAATACATGTAATATTGGAGTGTTATTATATTACTACCTGGGAGTCACATGTAGGGGAGTTGGAGCTAGTTACCCTAAGGGCATGGTGAAACATATAGTTTCTTTATTTAGAAAATAACAGGATGTATATGACAAATATGCAGGAAGATCTAGGTTTTTACAGATTTTTACATATTAATGCTAAAAAAAGTGTGTATGGTAGCAATTTTTTAAATAAATGTGTACTAAAACATAATTTAAATCTTAGAAATAATAATAAAATTCAAATACATCATTCTAGATTGTCTAAGATCAATAATTCTTTTGTGGGGCTGTGCGTGCGTTACTACAATAAGGTTCCGAATGAAATTATTAACTTGTCTGAACAAAAATTCAAATCTTCTATAAAAGTTAATCTGTGCAAGAAAGCCTACTATAAGTTAGATGACTACTTAAATGATAAAAGTCCATGGAGTGCTTGATGGCTCAGCACAGGTAGACTTAATGATTGTAATGAATAAGATAAGTCAAAGGTAGGGCCCTGTGCTGTTGGGTTTGTTGCCACTTCTTCCCCTCGGTTATACAGGTGGAAGTGGAGTAGATTTAGGCAGAATTTGACGTCAAAAAGAGAATTATGTGTTCCAATTTTGAAAATAAATATTTTGATTTTGATTTGATAAACATAAAAACCTTTTATTATTCCTTACATATAGGTATTGAGTACATCTTGAACTCAAATCTATAAAATTATATAATAAATACATTGCTTATTTTTAAGATAGTTTTAATATTATACCCCTTTTGGGTAAAGGCCTCCTCAAACCTTTTCCATCTTTCCCTGTCCTTCGCTTCAATTGCCCAAGTGGGTCCTGTGATTGCAGTGATATCATCAACCAATCGTTTCCTTGGTCTCCCTGTTCTTCTTTTACCAGCAGGGCCCACCCACTCAGTGACTCTACTTGTCCAACGGGGTTCTGGTAATCGGGCGATATGACCGGCCCATTGCCATTACATCGTTAGGGCAAATTGGAGTGCATCTGTTAATTTTGTTCTGTTTCTTATTATCTCACTTCTTATCTTATGTATTTTTCGCACTTTCAAATGTGTACTATGCTGTCTTAAATGTCTGACTTACCCTACAGTTCTCATATACCAAAAGGTTGAAATAAATGAGTATTATATTATATTAATATATGCTATAGCTGTACAATATGTGACGAGCTATGCAAGCTAGCTGAGATATTATAGATTAGTCCTTAAATAGATAATCTGTACACAATAAATATGAACTTCAACAAAAGACTGGCTTTATGCACCTGAGCCACAAACTAAACAAGTCTGATTACTAGTTAAAAAAACATAAGTTCGGGTGTACAAAAGGATGCGCCACGGACAAATTTTCACGCCAGAGATTATTTTCCAGTGCCCTCTTTTTTGTATGCTTTGACCACCTGGTACGTACCAGGAATACAGAAACCGTAGGATCACTGAGATCTTAATCACTAGTTTTACGAAGGGCACTTGGCACTGTTCTAACGTAAGTGCTTGTCTATTTTCAAATCAATTAAAATATTGTAAGCTTTATGAAGAAATGATAATATCAAACACTGACCTGTAGCGATAATGTGAAGAAGCGAATCAATTATATTCTCTTTGAAGGGAATACTCCAAAATACTCGCACTTTGCTTGTTTGAAGAGGTATGTGCACAGAACACAAATACCAATGTCGTGTCAAGTGTCACTGTGTCACTGTCAATCGAGTGTCAGGCATTTTCAAGCAAATATAGTTTTATTAAGGGTTTTACGGCTTTGGAAACGAGCCCTTTGTATACAAATCAAAGACCTTGTGCATCGATAATGGGAAGCCATCGATAATGGGAGACCTTGTGCATCGATAATGGGAGACCTTGTGCATCGATGAAAAGCAATTAGATCCGTCTAACAAGCCCGTACAGGCAGGCCGGCTATAGTGGAATTTTTCCACTATGTTTGAGTAGCGCACCGATCTCGTGATACATACGGTCGCTGACTCGCAACGAATGCACGCGAAAACAACGCAGCAATTAAATAATTAAAAATGTCGTATTATGCAATAAAACAATGCAAGAATTATATAAAAAAACAAATCGAATAGCAATGTTACGTACCACATGCAAGTATTAATTCTTCTTTAACATTAAGAAAATAATATTTTTACAAAATACTTTCCGACGAGAGCCCGTTGTTCTAAATGGAGGTGTTTCTACAATATCGAAATTATGTTAAATAATAGTAACTTTTACTTTGAATACGATGGTATTTTTATAAATTTTAGGCGTCATTGTGAACAAGGTGTTCTGCTTTTCATAAAAAAATTAAACCTTCATGTGATATTCATGGTAAAATGATATATTTTATTGCATATTTTCCGCAAACACCGCAAACAGAAAAATAAAACTAAAAACAATTATTTTACTCAGTCATTCATTCTCGATGATTTAGTCACATCACTTATCAACAGGCTCTCATCGGAAAGTATTTTGTAAAAATATTATTTTCTTAATATTAAAGAGGAATTAATACTTGCATGTGGTACGTAACATTGCTATTCAATTAAGAATACATTGTTTATTTGCACAATCAAGAGTTACAATAGGTTGCATATGAGTACACTAATAAATATATTTAATTAATATAAACTTAACATTACAAAACAAACAAAAAAATATAAAACAAAACCTAACTATTATACACTACAGATAAAAAATTGACCCCAGTTCGTCCCCTGCTGGCAGAGTACCCAGGAGACTGGCGGCATTGCCTCGCTGGATTGCGAGGCTTACGCGCTGGGCAAAGTAGCCGCCAGCTCTGGGGTCCCGGGTATTCTCCACCAGTCTTTTCGAGATGTCCCTGAAAAGATGGTGGGCACCGGAACCCCACGCGCCCTGGGTCTCGACCCCAAACGCCTCAAAGATGAGGTCTCCACTGAGGCACTCATATTTGCGGCGCTTGAGGTTCTCCGCGTTGGAAGCAGCTGCGCCAGCTCTCACGGAGGTACATGGAAGATGGGACGGCGCAAGTGTATCTACGCATGTAGCGTCCCACACAAGCGCTCGTCCCATCTTCCAGGGAACTAGAGTCATTCCGTCCGGTCTCTTGCCATCGTCGCGCGCCAGTCCGGAGGGTTCCAATATGGCTGGCGCACCGGCGGTGGCAAGTGCACGGCGAATGACGTCGTTCAGTGAGTGGTGGCGAGGGATACGGCCAGCGCTCCTTACACAGGAGAGCCCATGGTGGCCGAGGCTATCAACGGCTGCTCCACAACGGCAGCGATGGGGGATGTTGCTGGGGGCACCAACGCGCAGGGCCGAGGCAATACGGAAGGTGGTGCGATCCAACAGGTGCGATATTCAATTTGTTTTTCTTTTTTTTTATAATTCTTGCATTGTTTTATTGCACAATACGACATTTTTAGTTATTTTGTTGCTGCGTTGTTTTCGTGTGCACTCGTTGCGAGTCGGCGACCATATGTATTACGTGATCGGTGCGCTACTCAACATAGTAGAAAAGTTCTATTATAGCCGGCCAGCCTGTACGGGCGAGTTAGACGGATCTAGTGCTTCTGATTATCGATGCGCATCGATTTTAATTAACATTATATTATAAAGTCTATGTGTATGATTAAACGGAAACAAAGCAAAACGCCATCTCTGTTTCTATTACAAAAAAAAATATCAAGTTGCCTCATTAGCTCAAGCTCTGCAAGATTCCGGTAGGTGGCAAGTGGCCTTTATTAGTGATGTAACTACATTATCGAAAATGAATGACTGAGTAAAATAATTTATTTCGTTTTATTTTTCTGTTCGTAGATTTCCCAAAGACCTCTTCATTAAAGGTCAATGGATTTAAAGCTTCGGGTCAGGGATAAAACTGGTACGTTACAATCAGTGCGGCTATCTGTTCTGACCATTTTGAAAACAGATATTTTGTGGAAACCAAAGGCCGTAGATATTTAAAAAAAGATGCGATTCCAATTCTGAAGTTAAGTACATATACTTTGTGCGATACAAGTAGGCATAACAAATGTTTGGACGATGTCACAGATGAGTTAAAAACACTAGTGTTTTATAATTATAATTTTTGTTGCCAATAGTGGCCAATTCTGAAGGCAAACTTTTTAAATTTTACATCTATAAATGTTTTTTGTTTTGTTTTTATCTTGCTAATATTGTATGAAGGAGATAGAAATATTTTTTGGCGCTGTTAAATCTACTAAATAAAAACGTAAACTAAGCGTGTCTGTACATTGAAGATATTTGCCAAAAATAGGGGGTAATTAAGTAACATTTCGATCATTTTTGGAATTTTTGTCTATCTATTTGTTTGTACAGGCATCACTTAAAAACTACTGAACCGATTTTGATGGACTTTTCACAGAAACATAGATATCGCTGATAATAGGTTATATCGAATAAGTTGTACTGGTAATTCTTGTTCCAATTAATACTTATATTTTTTTCAAATGTACGAGAACGTGTGTATTTAATTGTCGCCAGGTGTTAGTTATTGTGCTAGGTGATTTAATGATGCCCGAATAAAAAGCAGTATTTATAATTTAAAAATTATGTAATTCGTTTAGAAAATAAGCTTTTATAAATCTTTAATTAATATTTTCTACTCAGTTGAATGATGTTTGATGATAAGAGCGAATAGTGAATAAATAAATGTCGATAAATATAATAGCACCACAGACAGCACTAGTAAAAAAGTTGCTTATGTGAAAGTTCCGCTACTGAAAACGAGATGTCACCATAAATTACTAGAATGATATGATAACCTTATAACATTGTCATAAGATTTACTTTAAAGAAAATACGTTGACGCTAAAATCCTCTCTTCCCCTGTTTCACCTCCCCGGAACGTGGCCTGGCTTGTTCGCGAACAAACACGTCATGTAGTGTGATCTATTTGCTTCCCACATATAATGGGAGAGGTCCACTTGACATTTCAAATGAGTATACAGCCGAAAAGGGGGAGACGTATTTGATGATATCTGCCTCTGTCTTTCCAGTTACCATTCCTTCTTCAAAAAAAGAGATACATATTCATTTGTAAACTGATACTTTTAAAGGCTCACTCTATTGGATTTTCTACTCTAGGAGGAAAACTCAGAAAAAAATATAATCAGTCTCGATCTCCCGGTCGTCAGATATTATTAAAATCGATAGAGAGCCTCAAAAATCAGTAACAATTCCTAGGACTATTTATACATTCATGATATTGACATGTGTTACTCATATCAATAATATAAATAAGCGTAAATAATAAATAAATAATTAATAAAAATTTTATCATTTTTCCAGACTTGGCTCAATTACGTGTAATCTAGTGCCAATAATATTAAAAAGTAGTGCTTGACGTCATGCAGACGATGAGTATTTAGCGATTGTGATTTTGATTATAAAAGGTGATTTTAGTGAACTTTTATTGATGATTTTAGTGAAATAACAAAAATGGAGACTGAAAGGATGATAGAAGACACAACACCACCACAGGTAAGATTCAAAACTTTAAATTGGGGCATTCCAGTATTGTCATGGCTGCTCCGCCATATTTGGTCCATACCCCGTACGATTTCAACTATTTTGTGATTTTAGACAAACCACATTAACTAACCACAAAATTGCTATGATGTTCATGTTTTAATCACGACATCTTTCCAAGCGTAATTCATGTAGTTAATTAATTTTTCCAATTTATTGCTCATATTAAAAAAATTTGGTTCTGCATTGCAGTCTTTTAAAAATTTGGTTTTTAATTAATGTCCCATTATCAGTTTCCTAATTTCGAACGTGATGTATATTTTCTTGTTAGAAATCTCGTTTTTTCTGTTATTTTCAACTTTTTAAAACATTTTTTTTAATAAAGTTCAAATGGTCTTCAACCATCTGAAAACAACAAAAAATATCTATCTACTTACTCAAACCACGTAAAACTTTATTTTTGAACTATACATCCATATCATCTCCAAGTCTAGAGCCACAGATCATTTTTCAGATCTTGAAATATTTGGGTGTGCTACTTTCCCAAATGTTTCGCAATTCATGCTTTAATTTGCAGTAGGCAAATATTAGCTGTGTTCATTGATACATTTATGCTATGGAAAATAAAACAGAAAAGTTTGCAGGACTGTGTTAGTTTTTTTACTCAATTTCCACTTGCATGATGTATTACAATCTACACACCCTCTGTAGCTTATGCTTGTACCCAGAAGGCTAGATTTTTTTATCTGTTTTGGACGTAAAAGAAAATAGATGTGAAATAGTTAAATTCTTCCAGTATATGTTATGCCTATTCCAATGAGAGCTATCATACAGGAGAAAATCCTAGTCTGAGAATAGATAAGTGTGTATGTATAAAAGTTATTTTGATGAAAGGAACCAAGGTAACTTATGTTACTTTATGGTTGAGTGGAAGAGATCCCTAAGTGGGAGTTTTATTCCTGTTTGTTATTGTTAATTTTGGCACAATAACGTTTTTATGTACATTCATAACTTTGAAATATGACTCTGACTTATTTGCAAATAAATTGTGTTAAGGCTAATATAATTATAAGAAACAGGTAATTTTATAATCTACAATTATTTTTTTTGATAATCCTGTAAAGGTATGTTTTTGTAGTATTGTGGGAATGGTCGAAATTACTCTATGGGAATGGTAGAATATGTAGTAGTATGGGCATAGATTTGAACTCTGAACTACATGAATGTAAGGCAGTTTGGCACTGCCAACTAGGCCACCATGATTAGGCATCATGTAACATGCAAATAAACCAGATATAACCTGCTGTGTCATAACAAGCAGGTAACGTTCCACAATGTTATGTCATTTGAACTAGTCCTTTCCAATATACTGTAATTAAATTGTTATGTCATCTAATGTCCTTTCCACTACACTAACTTTTTGATTAGGTATTCAGTCTTAACTAATCAATGATTAATGTATTTATTGACTGGATTTTAGTTAATTTCATTGTTGTAGCGAATGCGGAAAGAACTATAGCTAGAGTTTACCCTAGGAAAATGTTAAAGGATCAAATTGGTGACATTTCTCTAAAATTCTGGGGTCTGCAGTGAGATGAATAAAAGAATAGGTCATTTATTCATAGCTACGATACACACATATTTGAGAAATATAGAAAACAGGTTTATAAAATACAATTTAAAGATAATCTAGGTATGTGTCTCAGCAACAAAATGCCAGTGACTCAGCATAATGCTGAAGCATGCTACGCAAACTGCAGCACTGGTATTCTGTCAACACCAGGTCAAAAGAGCATAAAAAGGTTGATGGGTGTGAGTAAGGCTAGTGAGGTGTGTCAGGATCGCAGCCAGCTGATTTGGATGAGCTGCAAGTCTCTCCTTGAAGCTTTTGATGCAATTCTTGACTTCTTTAATTGATTATATGTGTATTCATGAATCTCCGTGTTTCTTGTAAGCCATGGATCATACTATGGTTCACAGGATAGAATTAGAGATCTCTGTAGGATTGCTATGTTTAGAGCTAGTATATAAATAAATGTTTCACATTTATACTGAAAAGTTGTGTTTGGTTTTTAACATTTGTATCCATTTGAAGCAGGCACTATTATTATAGATATTATAGTTTATAATTACTGTATCCTTGTTGATTTCCTAATACAAATTATGTTATTATGTATATTATTTTCAGGTGACGTCACTAACGTCTCTGGACACTGGCGTGCGGCCAGCGCCGAGCAGCGCGGCGTACACCGCCGAGCGGGACTCCTGCCTCAACTACTTCACGAGATGGAACGAGACGGATCAGGTGGGTTCTTTGAGTACTGACAGTATCCACTAGCTGCAATGAAAAGACCCTAAGCTTCTTCAGTGACATGGTGCCGTCTCCCAAGCACGACCTTGAGTAGCTTATCATCCTGGGACAAGTGGAGGGCTTCTCAGAGGACGAGGTGGTCAGACCCGGTTAGGAGGGTGGGTGGCTGGCGGATCTCTATAGAAAGCGGTGCGGCCAAATGACCAATATGTGTGGAGGCGCATTTTATACCGTCGCGATCCTCAGCAGTGAGGGAACGACAGTGAGGAAGAAGAAGTAAAATAAATATGTTGCGTGTCCACAGGTGGAGTTCGTAGAGCAACTCTTGGCGCGCATGTGCCACTACCAGCACGGCCACATCAACGCCTACCTCAAGCCGATGCTGCAACGAGATTTCATCAGCATGCTGCCCAGTGAGTCCACTCTCAGCTCTGACATCCTCCTATCATCTTCAGGATTCCATTACGTTCTAGGGTAGGGTTTTTGTCCATCTGTAAGTCCGCCGGATAACTCGAAAACTACTTGACCTGGAAATTGAAACAATTGTAATATCGTCGCTGGATTGCTGAAGCTTCAAAATACGATTTTACGGTAGAGAATAAATTTTTTTTATCAAAATCGGATGTTTAGATAAATAAACTGTGTATTCGGATTCTTAAACTTTCTGTTGTTCATATTCAAGATTTCCTTGGTTCTAAAAGCATATTCATTGTCTCGTGAACGATTTACTGACCTTACTGAGTCTTAACCATGGTAAAACAAGTTTTTTTTTATTTCTTGTACGAGTATCATAATTGTTATTGTCACAGTGCCTCTATTTTTTCGGACATATAAATATTATCTAAAATTAATTGACTAGCTACTGTTAATATGCTTGTTTCTTAAAAATTTTCTCATAATGACTCTACAACGCAGATTATAGATTGTTCTAATAGCTCTCTTTTGCATAATAAAAATGGTCTTTATATGCTGATGGACCCCACAGTAGGATACCGTATACCATGATACTGTGGAAGTAGCCAAAGTACACTTACCTCGAGGTAGCAACATCTGTCAATTGTCTAATTTTCTTACGGCGTAGGCGGCAGAACTCAGTCTGCGAGCTAGTGAAGTATTATGGGTGTCGATGTCCGAAAAGGTTGAAATAAACGAGTATTGTTGAACAGAGAAAGGGCTGGACCACGTGGCGGAGAACATCCTGTCGTACCTGGACGCGGGGTCGCTGTGCGCGGCCGAGCTGGTGTGCCGCGAGTGGCAGCGCGTCATCTCGGAGGGCATGCTGTGGAAGAAGCTGGTCGAGCGGAAGGTGCGCACGGACTCGCTCTGGCGGGGGCTGGCCGAGCGCAGGGGGTGGTGAGTTGTCTTGTCTTGTCTACTTATGGGGCCAGGAAGACCTTCAAACTTCTATTATATCCTGGTACTTTATTAGTCCGAAAAATCAAGGTCGCTCAGCGGGCTATCGAAAGACCTATGCTCGGAGTTTCTCTGAGGGACAGGATCAGAAATGAGGTGATCCGCCAGAGAACTAAAGTCTACATAGCTCAAAAAGTTAGTACGCTGAAGTGGCAGTGGGCTGGTCACATTTCGAAGATCGGTTTAGGCGGCGCAGCCTAAAAGAGTCCACGGCTGGACATAGGCCTCTCCCAAGGCGCGCATCTGAACCCGATCCTCGGCTCTTCTCATCCAGTCACCGCCAGCCGCCTTACGCAGATCGTCGCTCCATCTACCCAGGGGGCGTCCCACACTACGCTTGCCCAGTCGCGGTCTCCACTCGAGAACTCGTTTACTCCAACGGTAATTAGTTCTCCGACAGATGTGACCAGCCCACAGCCACTTCAGCGTCCTAACTTGTTTAGCTATGTCAAAGTCTTTAGTTCGGACGTATATGAGGCTGTTATTTAATACGATATCCACGGAAATACTCGAGTGATGCCATTCTGTTCCAGATACCACACGACCTTGATGACATTGATGTTTTAGTGCCTCCTTTCGCTTCTAACACCGTGATCTAACCCTCAGGATCCAGTACCTGTTCAAGCCGAAGCCTGGCTGCCAGCACCCTTCACATTCGTTCTACAGACAGCTCTACCCCAAGATCATACAGGACATACGCTCTATAGAAGACAACTGGCGCATGGGCAGGCATAACTTGCAGGTGAGATCACCGACTAATATTGTTAAGGCGAAAGTGTTGGTGTGTTCATTGCCGTGTGGTTTCCGGTAGAGTAGAATAGGACCACTCCAACTCTTCCTGTGGATCTCGTACGAGGCGATTAAGGGAATACATTATAAAACATCAATCAGGCCTCCCCAACCCGTCTGGCCAGCGCGGGGAGTGTAGGCCAGGTCCTCCGTTTGTCTCCGGCAGATGAGAGAGGGTTGGGCTCCTGCAGTGGAGACAAAAATAACCTGATGATGAAAGTGTTGGTTTTATCGTCACTTGAAATACGTCCACTGCTGAACACAAGTTTGCCCAATTGCCACTTTTGGTGGGCGGTAATCACCACGCTTTGCACGCGGATTGGTCTTAATATACACAGGAGAACGCTGCTGCCCGTCCCTCGCCTTGACGACACCCGCCGGCAGATTGCGGGGGAGGGGTTGATGGGGATTGATTTTATTGTATTGTTTGTTGCTAAATCTAGCCATTGGATTTTAAAGTATTTAATATAAATATATTAAAACATGTACTATATTGTCTGATTCCCAGCTTAGAATAAGCCACCCCCAGTCTTTTGTATATATTAAGATCGTTACTGTGAGTGAGGAATTCAGTGAGACGTGAGAAGTGTGGTTTAAAAGAAGATGTAGTAACGAAGGTGGAGAAGGGTATGTTGCGTTGGTTTGGACATTTAGAGCGTATGAGTGAAATAAGAGTGACAAAAGAGATATACAGTGCGAATGTAGAAGGAACTACAGCTAGAGGACGTTCAAGGATCAAATTAGTAACGTCCTCAAAAAGGCTGGGGTCCGCAGTGAGAAGAATAAAAGGAGGTGCATGAAAAGGTTGGTGAATGTGAGTGAGGCTAGTGAGGTGTGTCAGGATCGCGCAAAGTGGCGATCCATCGTCTCTGCCTACCCCCCCTGGGACCAAGGCGTGAAATTTATTATATTCTTTATTGCACATAAATTTTACATAAAAAAAGGGCAAAAATTAAAAGTGTACAAAGGTGGACTTATCTCTATAAGAGATCTCTTCCATACATGCATATGTATCGCAGTACATACATACATTATTTATGTATGTACTGTGCTCAACAATCCGTATGCTAAGCATGGTGGTTATGGCAAATTCCGCAACGGACACGGAGGTTTGTGCAGTTTACGTGTTTCGGCTGATGAAGATGACATGAGGATACCTTTTAGAGTTCTACCGATACCCTTTTTTTTGTTTATCTGTATGCGTAGCTGATGTGCTGGTTGGCGTGAAAGTAAATAAAAACACCAAATGCGAATGGAAAATAGCGAGGGCGTGTGGTAAGTAAGCAGACTGGCGATGCCGGCCCGTGCGCTTGGTGTTGTGCGCCCCGCGACCGCGCGGGGGGGGGGGGGGGGGGGGGCAGCGGCGCGAGCGCATATCATGTCTCTTTATTTACCATACACCCTCGCTATAAATTATTTATTTTATATATAATATTCATTTATATTAGGCTACCAGGGTTACAGTGCATCCGTCATCAACAGTATTCTTATACCGTTTTTAACTTTTTGCATCCGCAGAGGATAAACTGCAGGTCGGAGAATTCAAAAGGCGTGTACTGCCTCCAGTACGACGACAATAAAATAGTGTCGGGCCTGAGAGACAACACCATCAAGATATGGGACCGGAAAACACTGCAGTGCGTCAAGGTGAGCCTCTACTCTACTAATACAAACTCTTTTCGCGATCATATGGAATTTAATTTTATTTAATACTAGCTGTGCCCGCGGCTCCGCTCGCGTGGACTACAGAATCCGCTCCATTCCTACTTTCGCTCCCACTCTCGCTCCAGGTTCAGATCCAGGTCCAGGTCCAGATACAGCTCCTCGATCAAAAGTTATGCGAATTTATAGTTTTCAAATACTCACATACATTACATTGGTACCATACCCGCTCCCGCTACCGCTCACGAATTCCGACGTGCATTGACACTACACTTTGTTGTATGAGAGTTTTCGAAAACTATAAATTAGCATAACTTTTGATTGACTGGGCCGATTGCAATGAAATAAAGCCTATATGTTACACCGAATAAAGCACTATGTTTCTGTGAAAAGTCCATCGAAATCGGTTCAGTAGTTTTTAAGTGATGCGCGCACAAACAAACAGATAAACAGACAAAAATTCCAAAAATGATTGAAATGTGTTCTATTACTTATCCTTAGACCCGTCAATTTTTTTTTGGAAATATCTTCAATGTACAGACACGCGAAGTTTACGATTTTATTAGATTACATATAGATGCACTTGTCTAATCCCGAATTAAGAGTCCTGTGCTATGGGCATTAAACAAAGATAGGACAATTCACAAATATAATCACAAAAAAGCGGCCAAGTGCGAGTCGGACTCGCCCATGAAGGGTTCCGTAGCAGCAAGTAACATGGCAATGTACATCATATATTTTTTTTTGGTTTAATATTTTCTCTTTTTTTTTTAGAAGTTACATGGGGGGGGGGGGGGGACACACACATTTTACCACTTTGGAAGTGTCTCTCGCGCAAACTATTCAGTTTAGAAAAAAATGATATTAGAAATCTCAATATCATTTTTGAAGACCTATCCATAGATGGGTTTGATGAAATTTTTTTTTGTTGGAGTGGTCCTATTCTACACGGAAACCACACGGCAAAATATAATAATATGTATTGTCCTGTTAATGTATTCATCATACCCAATCATCCAATTAAATAAATTTGAGGTCGAATGTAACAATTTTATAATCTTGTAAGCTACAGTAGACTTTTTGAATTTATTTTGATGTCTACGTCACTCGTTGCAACTCACGGAGTTCATTCACCGCTCTGATCGCGTCGCACGTATTTTGTTTTTCTTTTTCCCATATCTTGGTTATTTTTAAGCATCGTCTAGTCTAGTTCCTAAACATTGTGGATGACACAGCGGATTTTACAAATATTAAAATCACTTTTACATCTCTCATATTCGGTAAGTAGGTCCTTATTACCCCCCAATGGGGCTTGTAGGTGACCAATTAGCGCTTTAGGGTAATAATGTTGCTAGAAAAGCCCTAGGGCGGTAAGTAATTAAAAAAAAACTCTTCACTCTTTCAAAAAGTTCGCGTACATCTAACCATCATACTGGCAATAGACATCATGCATTCAGCCCAATGACAAAAGAGGTCGCTTCGCTATTCAGCCTTGTCTTCGTATGAGTATAATAGTCATCAATTTTAAATATCTAACGGCGAAGCTCAATTTCGTTCTTGAAAAAAATAATAAAAAAAAAGATGAAAAAAGGCGGGAATAGAAATCTTTTACTTTAAATAACTAATAAAATGTTTTATAAATAATGCCGGTTTTTTTTCTACTTACCTCACAATCGAGATGTAAAGCAGAGTAGTTAGCTCGGGTGTAAGCATCAATTGCACCCTCGAACTATACTAAATATCTCAATTGATGCCTTACAGCCCTTGGCTACTAATCTACTATTAACCGAATATGAATGGTTTCGTCGCCAGGAGCTGCAAGGGCACACGGGCTCGGTGCTGTGCCTGCAGTACGACGAGCGCGCCATCATCTCGGGGTCGTCGGACAGCACGGTGCGCGTGTGGGACGTGGCGTCGGGCGCGATGCTCAACACGCTCATACACCACTGCGAGGCCGTGCTGCATCTGAGGTTCTGCAACGGCATGATGGTCACCTGCAGCAAGGTACCGTTCCCCAACATCCACCGGCTGCCTACCATCAGGCCATCTCGATAATTAGATTAGATTAGATTTATTTATTTCACTTTTACATCTTAAAAATTCAATTTTACATGTCATTCTAGTATGGTAAAAGGGATCGTCATAAAATAAAATAGTGTATAAATTACAATGTCAACAATTCAAATAATGTCATAGTATATAACATACTATCTATGTCAGTATATAATATCAAAATAAAAAATTTAAAATACACTTGTTATTAAACTATCACAAATTAAATTAAACGTCAGAGGGCCCACCAATTTCATTTTTTAGAAAATTCATTTATGGAATAATATTCATTTTCCAACAAAAGGCTTTTCAGTCGTCGACTAAACGTTTCGTCATTGGTCTCGTTACGTAGATCTGCGGGCAGGTGTTCGTAGTGACGTTCGTAGTATGACGCGGGGGCTTTTGGTGGCAAGTGCAGTGCGGCGCGTTACTGTCTTTAATCGACCTTCGTTACGAAGTTCGTGCCCACCGCCGATGGACAGGTGGTTGGCAAGAAATATGCCTGTTCACTCTTCCTTTAAAAAGATCCAAGTTGTCCTTGTCCGGAAATACCCGAGCTGGCAGAGAGTTCCATTCCTTAGCAGTTCGAATTATGAACGAGGAAGCAAAACGCTTCGTGCGAGAGCGGGTATGTCTACTACATAATGTCTGGCTGGTGGTCCGGTGATGGAAGGGGGAATCGCGTCACGATTCAATCCAGAACTCGTTTGTTCCAGCAGCCGTCACTTCTGCTTCCTAATCCTTATCGGCTGTCTGTGTCCTTCGTCCGATCTTCTCCTATCCTTCTAAGAAATGTCCAGGTTCCTGCGCCGTGGGTCATGGACCTGAACTCAGAATTCTCGGCAAAAACCACTTTTGTGATCCGCTGTCCATTTGGGGATTTTTTATAATCATCATGGTTGGCAGGCGGATTAGTGATCGCAGTAATGACCTTATTACACACAGGAGAACGCTACTGTTCGTCCCTGGTGCAATCAATCCCTCAGTCGCTTTGACAACACCCACGGGTAGATTTGGGGTGGCCCTATTTAAAGCGGAGAATCTTACTGTCATCTTCTTCTTCTTCTCTGTCGTTCCCTCACTGCTGAGGATCGCGACCGTATAAAATGCGCCTCCACGCATAGCGGTCATTGGCCAGCCGCACTGCTTCATATAAGGATCCGCCAGCCACCCTCCTCACCGGGTCTGACCACCTCGTCGGAGCTCGTCCTCTGGCACGCCTGCCCTCCACTTGTCCCAGGATGATAAGCTTCTCCAGGTCGTGCTTGGGAGATCGCACAATGTGACCGAAGAAGCTTAGAGTCCTTTCATTGCAGATAGTGGAGAGCCGTTTTGTTATATTGAGCTCTTTAAGACTAAGAGCTCTTACTGTCATAAACGAACTAATTTATCGATAATTCAAATGACTTCGTGCAATTGCAATGTCCTTTGCACTCGTGAAGCTGTGGAACTTCTCTACGGGAGTCCACGTGGGCAGAGCAAAGGTTATGGTGATATCCTGGGACCTGAGCGACACTACCTCGGTGCTCTAGGCGCACAGCCCACAGCGTTACTCCGTTAAAACGAGATTCGTGCTATACACTTGACATTGTCAAAATTCTAATGAAAGCCAAGAAAAAGCAAGGTTCCTGGCAACGATCTCTATGTACTACTAGATAGAGCGTTCCAAACAATCGCTCTGTTCCACGCAAGTAGCCACAACTCTTTCACATTCACAATGAAACTTGTGCAGTTACTACGCAGAACGTTTAATTATTTACTAAATATTGACGCTACGATTAAATAATGTCAATATTTAGTAAATCATTAAATGTTTTGAGTAATAACTGCACAAGTTTCAAAGTGAATGTGAAAGAGTTGCGGCTCCTTGCGTGGAACAGAGCGATTGTTTGGAACGCTCTATCTAGTAGTACATAGAGATCGTTGGTTCCTGGTTCCTAATTAGTAATTGTTGGTTCCAGGACCGCTCAATAGCCGTGTGGGACATGACGTCGACGACGGAGATCATGCTGCGGCGGGTGCTGGTGGGCCACCGCGCCGCGGTCAACGTGGTCGACTTCGACGAGAAGTACATAGTCAGCGCGTCCGGGGACCGCACGATCAAGGTTACTGTTTTTTTTATCTTGTAACACTGGTATCACATCTTGAGACACTGGTTTTTGAGCTGCGTGTGACCAAATTTGGACACTTTTTTATATTGACATTGTTATTAAGACCGGTTTTGAGAGCCATTTGCTTTTGTATTTCAACGTGTATTATCCGGAATGCTTATGGAGTAGGCCCCCAGTAGCTCTACAGTAATATATTACTTGTTTTTTAGTCGACTAATGATATGGAAGCAGCAGCTGCCTTTCCATTTAAAATAAATAAATATTTAGTGATAAATAATCAGAAGGTCCAACTGTGATTTTGTTTATTATTGATGGGTTTGCGCTTGACCTCAATCACACCTGATGGTAAGTGACGATGGGGCCTAAGGTGGAGCGCGCTTACGCAGAAGATGCATTCACTCTTCCTTTGAAATTTTGAAAGTTGCTGGCAGAGAGTTGAAGACAAGTACACCTTGGATCTTTTTAAAGGAAGAGTGAATAGGCATCTTCTGGGTAAGCGCCACCTTAGGCCTCAACGTCACTTACCATGAGGTGTATAAAAAAAACCAGTCTGTAGTGTGTAACTAATGCATTGTGTGTGTGTGTGTGTGCGGTCAGGTGTGGAACACGTCGTCGTGCGAGTTCGTGCGCACCCTGAACGGGCACAAGCGCGGCATCGCGTGCCTGCAGTACCGCGACCGGCTCGTGGTGTCCGGCTCCAGCGACAACACCATCCGCCTGTGGGACATCGAGTGCGGCCAGTGCATCCGCGTGCTCGAGGGGCACGAGGAGCTCGTGCGGTGCATACGGTCAGTGGGGAACGATATACTGTGGGCGGGCATATGGGGGGAGGGGGTGAGGCCATTGTATATGCGTGCTTGAGGGGCATAAGGAGCTGGTGCGGTCAGTGGGACAATACACCAGGGGCGGGATCATGGTAGGGGGAGACAAACTTGAGAAATGTGTGGGGGAGGGGGGCAAGGGGTGAGTGGGCAAGGGGGGTAGCTCGTGCCGTGTATATGGTGAGATACAGCTGAACTACGCCACTGTTGGGTTCATTAGAGGGCTAGACAACTTAAAGACTGTATGTCCGTGTGTCAGTAAGTGTGTGTGTGTGTGTGTGTGTGTAATGTATGAGCGTGGATATGTGATTGTAACCACTAGCCGTAGGATACTATAGATAGTAGTGCAGTGTGTTGGTATCAAGTGTATCAATCAATATGGTATTGTTGTGGTCAGGTTCGACAACAAGCGGATCGTGAGCGGCGCGTACGACGGCAAGATCAAGGTGTGGGACCTGCCCGCCGCGCTCGACGTGCGCACGCCGCACCAGGACCTCTGTCTGCGCACGCTGGTGGTCAGTGCACGCACATACATATACACACACACACATACATACACACAGACACCCCACATACACACACAAACACCCCACATACACACACAAACAACCCCCCCCCCCCCACACACACACATACAAACAACCCCCACACCCACACCCATCCATACAAACACACACCTCTCCCACACACATACAGGCACACACACACACACATCCATACAGTTGACATAAATTATGTTCAGCAGTGGACAGACGTGTTTCGGCTGATGATAAGTCGTAAGTTTAATAATAATTTTATTTGCATGATATATTCAGCTAAAGCTGGCATCATTTCCGATTGTGGCGAAAATACTAAGCAAATAAAGACCACTTTCTCCGTCTACTGGCTCCATCTAGCGTTATTGTCGAGCGTATAACAATATAATTTGTTCCGTCCAGGAGCACACCGGCCGCGTGTTCCGGTTGCAGTTCGACGAGTTCCAGATCGTGTCGAGCTCGCACGACGACACCATACTCGTGTGGGACTTCCTCAACTACGGCGGCGCCTCGCCCCCCGCGCCGCCCGCGCCCCTGCCGCGCCCGCGCACGCCCGACCACGACAGGGACCTCTACGACTAGGTACGTGTCATGTATCTCCATTCATAATAAGCATACCGTGGTATTGTTTCACTGTCCGAGGATAGAACGAAGTAGCCTTCTGCTACTCCGTCACAGCTCACTGCGTCACAAAGGCGCTAATACGTCCGTGGTGTTCAAACTAGGTGGCCAGGCTTATCTTGGCCATACCAAAACCCCCAACCCCCCCCCAACGTGACCACTCTGGTCATCGTTTCATTGCTACACTCCCATTTGCTAGAGGGGAAGTGGGAACTCTCTTCCTACTTTGACTCTTTACTTCTTTAATTAACTTTGCCTGGGGCCCAAGGTAGCGTAAATTCATGACCTGGGACTTGCCCTACCTTCACTGGTAGGTGTCTTTGCAGTTACTTCCGTTGATCCTCGCTTAGAGGAGTTGCGGGGGGAGAATGGTGAGGAGGCGGGAAATGTCCGAGGATAGAGACCTGGAGCCTCTGACACAGGGCAACCTAGTTTAGGCTCCAGTACCACATATTTATATTTATTTATTTACTTTTAATTAATTAATTTGAACTACTGTAATAAATTTATGTAAATTTAGTCTTATGTGAACTTACTGCTTAAATTTTTTTATTACTCATGGTAATTTGAGTAGCGACCAACCATCCTATAAATAATCCCAGTGGTTTCAGTACGATGGCTCAGATTTTTTTCTTAATTAATAATATATATATATATATATATATATATAAATATCTCAGACATTCACACCAATTATCCAGTCCCAAACTAGGCAGAGCCTGTGTTATGGTTACTAGATAACGGATACACATACTTAAATAAATATATAAACATCCAAGACTTGGGTACAAACATTCATATTCATCATACGAACATTTGCCCCTAGCGGGATTCGAATCCGCAACCTCCGGCGTGACAGTACGAGAGCTACCCGTCGCGCCACGGAGGTCGTCAATAATAAATAAAATAATCTATCTATTATATATATATATAAAAGGAAAGTGTGTGTATGTTTGTCCAGCCTTTTCTCCATAACCATCCACTGCCACCCACTCATGGTTGCGGTGGTAGATAGCCCTTGGTTTGCACTTGCAAGTAAGGGTGGTTGGTTATGGTGGGTGGATGTGGGTACTTCTATCCTTTTCTAACACATTGTATGGCTTATATAAACTCGAGATTGTGCTGGATGGCGTTGTGTGCGTTTGTAAGTGACAATATTCAGAACGTTTCTAGAATATTCCAGAATGTTCTAGAATACTTTTTGTCTAATCTTTTCTTAAACATGTTTACTTATGTGGCAGATACAAAAGATTCTGGCAAATTGTTCTATCTGGATACAACTCTGTTGCTTAACAAAAATCTTTGAGGGTTCAGATGACCGTTTGACCTTTGTCATCATCATCATCATCAGGTTATTTTTGTCTCCACTGCAGGAGCACAACCCTCTCTCTTCTGCCGGAGACAGATGCAGGTTTTGGCCTACACTCCCCACGCTGGCCAGACGCGTTGGGGAGGCCTGATTGATGTTTTATAATGTATTCCCTCAGTCGCCTTGTACGACATCCACGGGAAGAGTTGGAGTGGTCCTATTCTACTCTACCTAATCTAATCTTTGTAATCTTATAGTATTATGTCCTCTTGAGCAACGGCTCAACAAAAAAAAAATTCACATTATGGAGCCCATTAAACGTGTTAATATGAGGGCTCGAGTGCCCTGAATGTCTTTGTATCAGAAGGAGGGTGAACACAGTGAAGCGCATATACACTATTTAAAGTTTATATTTTAATTGCTTACATGAAATATTGTTATATTTCATTCCAAACCAACAGTCATATCAAAACCAACGCTATTTACGTCTCGGTAACATATACATGAAAGGGTCACCAGCAGCAAAAATAGGTTTGTATTACCAAGTAAACTTTGCAGTCCACTTAGGAACACCATCTATTGTGTATTTTGTTTTCGAGACGCAAATGCGTTTGTTTTTTATAGGACTATTAATCTGGAATGAAATATACTAATGGAACCGAACTAATCTAATGACCTAACCGACTGGGAGCGATGTAGAGGGACGACTGGCACGCCGCCGTACGTATGCTCGTTAACTGACAATATGTTCCCTACAAAGTAATGAGCTCCATATACAAGAAATAAAAATAAACTTGTTTTACCAGGGTTAAGACTAAGTAAGGTCAGCAAATCGTTCACGGGGCAATGTATACGCTTCTACAACAAACTACCAGAGGAAATCTTAAATATGACGGACAGAAAGTTTAAGATTCACATTAAAAAACAACTTTGTAAGAAAGCCTATTATAAAGTAAACGATTATTTGAATGACAAAGATGCCTGGTACTAATGTTAATCCAGCTTCGCAGAATCTTTATTAATTGTATGCAAACTTGATTTTTAAAAGATGTGTTGCGTGAAGTTTGTTGCGCCGTTTGTTCTTCACAGCGCTAACACCTAGGAAGCGGTAGTCGATAAAAAAAATGACGTGTATAAATGTACCAAGTGTACTCATATGCAATAAATGAATTTGACTTGACATAATGTGTAATTTTTTTTTGTTTTATGTACAAATGAACTAAACATGCTAATGCTTGTTCCAGGTATCACAATGAAACTATGATGAGACTATATTATTATTGTAATCATTAGACGTCGGTGGACGACAGTGTTCACCGAGCAGTTAGTGAAGTGAGACTTGTGAAGTGAAATGAAGTGACGTCACAGTGACACTGAGGGCGGTGCGGTCACAACGGATAGATCTTATAAATATCGTGGACTGTCATAGTAATTATTAAATTAATTATGTTTTTTTTTATTAAAAATAATAGTATTAGGGATGGTTACCATGAAGACTTAACAGGTTTAGCAATGCAAACTGGTGGATGACAGGATTTAGTAAAACGGAAACTTGTTCTTTCCAAAAAGCCGTACAGTAATAGATGTGGACCAAAGAGATTTTATGTCACTTGTCAAGTAAATTTTTTTTGGTTGATTCGTCCTTCGGACAGGCAAAGGTCGCTATACTATACTGCCAGGTAATTTTTAGTAGAATTTCTTAGCTTTTTGCAGGCCATTTTCAATTTGATTGAACCACATACGACACTGGTCTTGGCATAATCATAGAACTCCCTTACTAACGTTGATAATAAGCTTTAGTAAGGTTTGAGATTAGGAAGTTCACTGCCTTAAGAAAATCAGCTTAGTCACGTTTATTTATGTTTCCTTCACAGTGTACACACGCACAGACATTTGTTGCATAATATACTGTCACTACTAAACACCAAAGCCCGAAGTATACATTATTTTGAAAAAAAAACAAATACACAAACTGTTCTCTTAAAAACGCGAAAACCGTCCATCTTGTCAAGTACAACTCGGGGGCGCGGTGGCATGTCAGCCTGAGAACGACGACTCACAAATCAAATCTCTTTGGTCTGGAATCTATACAATATAAGTTTATACAAGCGTGCGAAGCGTTTTTTTTTTTTTGGGCACAAGCCAAAGGAACCGATCGCAACACAAACCCACGACGTCGATGTGTTCTCCTTAGGAAGGTTAGCCACAGTATCATCATCAGGTTATTTTTGTCTCCACTGCAGGAGCACAACCCTCTCTCATCTGCCGGAGATAATAGGAGGATTACACATAATAGTAACGACATAACAGTAATATAACCACAGTATAGTAACGATTAATACGTAGTATGGCGCTGCCCCCCGCTGATTCGCCTTTCCCCCGCACATAAGTTACCGATTGGTTACTGGCGGCACTCCGTACAAGCTTTAATTACCTACTACTGCTAGAGGAGCACTTGCTTGTCCTTACCCAGCGCATGAACATAGTTCGATTGAGAGAGGGACACCGCTATACATCAACTACATATACATATGTGCTTCTCTTTCTATTTTACACCGCCTATTTTGTGGACGACGTGGATGAGAAGGAGAGGGGGGGGGGGGGGGGGTTTGAGAGTGGTAGTGTTGGTATTTTAAATAGTTTTTTATTTATTACACAATTTAAAAACAATTACATTTTTTTGACATACTGGTACGGGTAAACCACTGTTTGGTGTTGTTGTGGTACCAGGTACGTGCTGTCCATCGTACATACAATAAACACGAGCACAGACATATCGATCGAGGCTAGTCAGAGTGTATATCTGTATATACACTGACTAGACTCGATCGACCGGTTTAGAGAACATAATCAAAAAAATATAAAAAAAAATATGTGGGGACATTTTACACACGGCCACCTCATCCCAAACTAGGCAGAGCCTGTAATATGGGTATCAGACGGCTGATATACATACATAATATAATATATAAATAACATCCAGTCACAAGGCAAACACAAATGCTCATCACACGAATGTTTGCCCTGGGCGGGATTCGAACCCGCGACCCCGAGATTCGCAGGCAGGTGTACTACCGACTAGGCTACCGGCCGGCCGCTAAATCATAAGAATCACGTGGACATAGCCGGTGCCCCACAGCTGCACATTATGCCATACTACATGTTTATATTCTTAGCATTGATAACGTTATCGTTCCCTGGGTTCAGACTGAACACTCGGCGAATGTGTGTTTGTGTTCCGAACGCGCGGCTCGCAGGCATGTGTAAATAAGCTTAATCGTAAAAGATATGTACCGTATTTCGGTAAATATTCTAGCGTTTCAACCGACGTCGTAATCCTCGCTTTCAACAGTTGAAGAGACATGAGTTCATCGCTTTTATCATGAAAATAAGTTACTTGTGCTACCACACATTCTGCATTGGTGAAATATTTAATAAAATATATTCAAATTCAATTCAATTCAATCAATATTCAATAAATTTTTTATTAACTTTGGGAGTCAGGCTAATGACGGCGGTTGAAACGCTCCAATATTCACCCACGATACCTCCAAGATACTCTACGTCTACTCGAATTGTGTTCAATTTCTGTTTTTATTTTTTTTACCAAAATCGGGTCATAAAAACTCTAAATGAAAAACCAAACTTTATTTCCTCAAATTCACGCATAATAGTATATGATAACTGATTTTGTTAAAAAAAAAAAGGAAAACCAAACTTTTATTTTTCTTCAAATTCAAGGAGCATAATAATGTACGACTGATTTTGTTAAAAAAAAAAAACAGAAATTGAACACAGTTCGACTTGGCGTAGATATTTGACCATTATTACTAGATGCGTGAATTTGCGGGCCAGAAACTAGAAAAGAACCTATTATATTGTACAGAAGTGTGAACGGAATACTGGAGGCTCTAGTAGTACTTTTAAATAAATTTATATATTATGTCTATATATGAACTTGTCTAGCTTCATCGTTGCCCAATGCATTGATCAGACTGCGTAAGCATTTCGGATAATATCCGCGGAACTACAAAGCTGTGTTGTACTCTCTAAAATGTCATGTGAAATATTCTGATATATGCTTGTGGTCGACGATACTTAAATTTTATACCCCGTCACGTGACCGGTTTATAGAGTACAAAATTGGTGGACAGTTCTTTAATGCTTACGGAGTAGGGTTTCAGATCAAGAATTTTATACAGGGTGTAACTTTAGTGACCCCATCGCGTTTACTATTGAATACTGTAAATACAACTTCCAATGTCAAGTGTATAGGACGAATAGAAACATGGAGAGCACGCTTTAACGGAGTAAGGCTGTGGGTCGTGCCCCTAGATCACCGAGGGAGTGACGCTTAGGTCACATGATATCACCATAACCTTTAATCTGCCCACATGGACTCCTATAGACAAGCCCTACAGCTGCACAAATGCAAAGGACATTGCAATTGCACGAAATTGTTTTGAATTATCTGTAAATTAGTTCTATTCACAAACACTAATGAGTACTGTGGTGATGATAACACACTAAATATCGCTCAAATCAAATAAACCCGAAAGACAACCTACAGGTCGTACCATGTAGCAAAATATTTTTTCGCACCTCATAAGTCACCTCAAAGTTTTTACCTTCATGATTGACACTAATTGGTTATTAAATTAGATAACAGATGACTTTAAAATGTGCATCTGTTATCTAATTTAATAACCAATTGGACTCAATGACGACGACCTCCGTGGCGGAACGAGTAGCTCTCGGACTGCCACGCCGGAGGTTGCGGGTTCGAATCCCGCTAGGGGCAAATGTTCGTATGATGAATATGAATGTTTGTACCCAAGTCTTGGATGTTTATATATTTATTTAAGTATGTCTATCCGTTATCTAGTAACCATACCACATTGGGGCTCTGCCTAGTTTGGGACTGGATAATTGGTGTGAATGTCTGACATATTTTTTTTTAATCATGGAGGTAAAAGCATTGTGGTGACTTATGAGGTGCGAAAAATTATTTTGCTTCATGGTACGACCTGTAGCACTATTTTCGTAATGGCTGCCACCACGGGGCTCAAGTCAAAAGCTGTACACTAAAAGCCTTGGAACCTGTCACTAGAGATATATGTTACACCCTATGTAAATATGTAAACATACAGAAGGTTCAGTTCACGATGGCAACCCCGCTGCTTTACGCGGGGAGTTAATAAATAATTTAATTCAGACACAAAGTCCATATTGTGTTAGTAAATCCTACTTAGAAACTATGTTACTACAACAATTATAATTAAAAATAGGAATTAAATAGGAGTGAGTTCTTCCGCCCGACAGGCTCACCACTCCTAACGTGTAACGCAGTAAACCTGCCAAGCAGGATGGAGTCCAGTCTCTCTGAAAACGTCTTCAGGATTCCGTTGGAGCTCCCCCGCACTCTCCGCAGACTTGAGGCAGACTTACGCATGATTGCATAAAAGTCATATGCCTGACGCGCTACAGTGGCGTGGGAGCCTCAACAGAGCCCTGAAGATGGTAATCCGAACCAATCCGAACGTCAGTATGTTAGTGTGCGTATGCACACATATATTTCATTCCAGATTAATAGTCCTATGAAAACCAACGCTATTTACGTCTCGGTAACATATACATGAAAGGGTCACCAGCAGCAAAAATAGGTTTGTATTACCAAGTAAACTTTGCGGTCCACTTAGGAACACCATCTATTGTGTATTTTGTTTTCGAGACGCAAATGCGTTTGTTTTCATAGGACTATTAATCTGGAATGAAATATAGATGATTAGTGCGTAACGATAGAACTAACACAGTAACAATATAACGCATACAATGATATCGCAGGTTCGGTGGAATAATGGCGTTAATTGCATTACAATCTTAGTTCAATATTGTGCTCTATTGTTATTTGAAATTTAGCTCAAGTTTCAACTGCAATTTAGTTGCAATTACGTCGTTATTCCACCGAAAGTGCGATATGTTAGAGATTGAAAGAAGTAGTGGGGCGTGGCGTCGTGAACTGTTTGATTTATACAAAGCGCTAAAATGTAAAATAAAACGTATGAAATCTTGTAAATTTTTCAAATGATGGCCTCGTCAGCTTAAATAAATACATCTATTAGATTATAAATAAATAGATATGTTCACAAATACAAATTATGACAATTTTTGTACATAAAATGAACTGAGTAATAAATGTAGTTACAGTCGAGGAATAAATTAGTTTTTGACACGAATTTAGATATTCGGCACCTAGTTAATTGTTTTATTATTATTGTCAGGGGATCTGAATTAAGTAGTATCATGTACGTACTTGCCAAGAAAATATAGCGCGGAAGGTTTATATGGACATCCCTTTTCACGGTTCTTTATATTTTTGTGCCATCAGTATATTTGGTGCAAATTCAGTATTTATTTGATATGCGTTCAAATATTTCTCATAATTAAAAAGCATATAATATCCAATTAAGAAAATATAATGTCGTACTATTTGTATTTCATTTTACTGTATGTCCGTATTTATATTACTGTACGAGTTCCACTGATATTATAAATGCGAAAGATTGGGTGTTTGTTACTCAATCACGCTTCAACCACTGCACGGATCGGGATTAAACTTGGCACACTTATAGGTTAGGTCCTGGAATAGGACATAGGAGTTTTTATCACGAAAAAATATCTAATTTCTACGTAAACCTAATCGTTAAAAGCAGTGTGTAAATATCGAAAACTACGCGGACGAAGTCGCAGGCAAAAGCTAGTTTATGCATAAATGAATGGCAAACAAATGATGAACATTAAAATAAATCCCGGAATATTGACATAATAAATTTTGTTGCAAGTACATGCTACCTAACTCCGGGCTCTGATAATATTGCACACACCAACAAAAACTTTAAAAAATTACTTGTACAATATTGTACAGTGGATGTATAGATCTCAAAGTGGGTTAGGTCCAGCTTTTTTATGTATGTTGGTTTTACGAGGTGAATATGCGAGCGTTTCAACCGCCATCATTGCCACTAAAAGTTGATGTAAAAAGTATATATTTCGATGCCTCCAATGTACACTGCCAACTAAAATTTGGATCAATTTTCTTTTTGTCAAAATCGAGTCATCAGATCTCAAATATGAAAAAAAAATCTTTAAATTCAGGGAGAAATAATTAGTATATGATGATTGATGACTCAATACATTGGAGGTATCGATTTAATTACATATTACACCAATACAGAATCTGTACTGGGACCAGAAAGTTATTGTATAAAACAAAAACAATGAACTGATGTTGTCTGTTCAACTTTTGAATAATGACAGCGGTTGATACACTAATATTTACCGTACGGGTGTGCATTGTATAAATAAATTGTTATTTTGTCGATGGAATTTCGAATTTAAGAAAAAGTTTTTAAAGTATCACATGATATACTGTGACCTCTTTCAACACCAACTTCTCATAATTTGAGTTAAAAAAGATAGAAAAAATATTAGTATTCTTTCCTCGGCTGTACAAGAATCTATTTGTAAAATAAAATTATTAATGTACACTGTATTTTGAATTAAAAAAAAATAGCTTTTGATTTTAATAAAGTAATGCTAGACTAGAAGTTATTAATAGGACATTTACAAGTTAATAGAGAGTCAGCCTGAGGTTTGATGATAAGTTGAGGGATGGGAGGAATTCCTACGATGTTTTTTTATATTAGTTTAGAAAAGGTAAAGGTATCTAGAACCATTCAGCCTAGTCTTAAGCGTATGTCGTGATGTAAGTATGCCTATTTGTCAAAACGAACAAGGAGTGAACCTACCTATTATTTTATCTGGTGCTTTTTTATTACCTTAATTAACCAAACCATTTTGGTTAATTAAGTATTGTACATTAAATTCGAGCATATAACTGATATCTGTAACGATGTGTAGCAAGGTCCCTCCCTATACGTTACTAAGTAACGTAGCTAATACCTAATCAAATAAAATAACGTGTCCTAGATAATTACTTAAATGAAATAGTTTTTACGCCCTCTATAATTCACACTCCTCAAGCGCACTCTCTGTTAAGTTGTCATGTAACGGTGTATAAATATGGATTCACAATGCAGTATTGGCAGCTTTTTGTTGACGCAATTTTACGCGGGCTACTATATTGCGACAGATGCGACCTTGCAACAGACAAAATGGTTGCCAGCGAAATCGCAGCAATGCTAACTTGCCAATTCTGCTTTGCGAAACCAGCGTAAAGTTGCGTTCACAATGACACCACCCACCGCAATTTAACGCGCTATGTGATGCGATGAAAAGGCTTACCTGTAGTTAGGTTTCTCTTAGCAACGCGGTCTGTGATTGGCCCACCTGCCAAGATGGCAGCCGGCGACGGAAACGTTGCATTGTGAATTTAGCTTTAAACGTGGCTTCTCGGCGAGATAGGGGCGTTAATGTTTCTCCAAATGTTTGGATGTGCGTTTCGTTTTTGTATAAACAAAGCAATTTAACTTAGGTACTAATAATTATAAATAATTATGTAGATACATTGTGTAAACTAACGAAACGCAAGATTAAATCTGCTTAAGAGACTATTTGTAATACAATTCTCTAGAACGTAAAATGTATCTCTGTTGAAAAAGGATCTTTTTAAGAAAATGCTACTTTTCATGAGACCAAATACATTATTTTTAATAATGTTCTGATTTCTGAACCGTTTTCAACAACAACAAATAGAACAGTATTAAAAAACATGTAATATTTTTTTACATTTTCCAAGTACATCCTCTTTCACTGAAGACACAGAAATATGAGTATTCTAAACATTTCCAACAAAACAAGCAAATTTTCTTTGTATCAACAACTATTAAAGTAAAAAAGGTGAAGTTAACTGATTTACTTTGTTTAAATTGTTTTGGAAGTTCCCATGAATCAAATGTTTGTCATCATTGAAAGTTGTGTTTTAGTTGTCTACTATTCGACACTGTTCATTACTTTGCCATGTGTTGGTATCAGACCTTTTTGTATATCATCATCCAGGTTCATTAATTCGTTAGTTTACATATGGTATAGTGTAGATAGAATTTTGTGAGGGCCGGTTGCATTTATAGTGTTAAATAAACTGTTCATATTTTAGAATTCATTCTGATATTTTTCTTTGTAACTACCCTCCCTTTTTTGGTTTTAGTTCCCTACCATAGACAACAGATCACCACTCTTTCTCTAAATTGCTTACATTTCATTGTATGCGTTATATTGTTATTGTTTTACTTCTATCGTCATGCACTACAGGTTAATACCATGAAGCAAAATAAATTTTCGCACCTCATAAGTCACCTCAAAGTTTTTACCTTCACGATAGACACTAACTGGTTATTAAATTAGATAACAGATTACATCTGACGGCTAATTTAATAACCAATTAGTGTCAATCATTAATGAGACACTTTGAGATGACTTATGAGGTGCGAAAAATTATATTGTATGAGGTGTACTCAGTGTGTGCATACGTACACTAAGATACCTTAACACTAAGATACCTTCGGGTTAGCTGCCAGTGTCTCGCGATCTCTCCTGGCGCGCCATCGTGAATTAAACCTTTGGAGCGAGCCCCCATTTAATGTTGCATCAGCTTAATCTCAACTAAAACAATGTATAAAATGCAACCGTCCCGTTTTCTTACAAAAATTGCCTTGCCCAAAAGTATTTAGTATCGTCGGAAAATATACATATGTAGATGTTTGATAAATGAAAAATATTGTAAAATAATGTTCGATGAATAATATTTTAACACGTTATTGCAACTGCAAGTATAGGTTTGCCGGAAATGTTGGATAACAAATCGATGCACCAGTTTTAAAAAATACATTTTTACCAGATTCGAGCATTTTGCAGTGCAGATAATTTAACATTTTACTAACCAAGAGGCCAGACTTTTAGATATAAACGTAAAATAATATATTTTTTATTATCCAAAATGTGACAAAAATGAGTTCTGAATAAATAAAAAAAATTATCATAACTAATTTTTGTATTTTTTTCTTTAAAACTATCTATTTGGGATAATAAAAAAAATATCTATATTTATCACAAAACGTAAAAAAAAACTTGCGGATTTTAAAAACTGGTGCATCTAGTTTCATAAAACGCGTGAACCAAACGAAAATTAATAAAACTGCCGTTGGTTGTAATTTCATTGCTAAGATGTACAGACATTTGTTAACCTTTAGTCCAGTAAGAAACAATTGAACAGCGGGCCTGCTCTGTTATGGGACATGTTATTCTGACAAGCATTTGGCGTTTAACTACGATAGACGCCGAACGCGTATACGAATATGGCACATGATCCGTTAGACAGTACAACATAGATCCCCAGATTTTAACCCAACATGGCTCTCGGAAGTATACACAAACATGAAAACGCATCAAAGTCGGAGCATACATTGATAAACTAAATATTTCATTCACACATTCACAATGCAAAACACGCGCCGCAATTTTTTTTAACGCGTGCTTGTTGATTTGACGAAGCTGCCATTGCATTGTGAATCCAGCTAGAATTAACATACAGAAAACGGATGAAAGAGACATCTCGTTACAACCTATGTAAATATAAAGATATAATTTAAGTTATTGTTCAAATCTGTTAAGACAAGAAACATTTGTGTAATGTAATCAATCTTTAATTTATATTCCGTATACAATACCTTTTCTACGACAACTGTTGCGATAAAAATCTTGTTTTAAATGAGCCAGATTCACAATGCAAGCTCACTTGAAACAAGCTTTTTATGACTTAATTTATATAACATGTTTTCATCGTCGTGATGTCAATATTGATAGCAATTTTGGAGGGTTGGGCCAACAACAAGAAAAGGTTACTTAAGGGAACTGCATTCACAATGCAGCCGGTACGTTTTCACCGCGGCCGATTTCATCGCAATTGGCAAGATGATTGGGATTGGCTGCATTGATTGATAAAGGTGGCATGATGACTGAGCGACTTTCTATTAGATACTTAATTTTAACTTCTAATGTTTGGAATAGATGTCATTGCATTCATCTCAACTGTAATTGTTAATCGATACTCAAAAACTTCATTACAAGGCAATAAAGTTAGATCTACAGTTTTTTTTACAATTTTATGGCCTTGCTTATTATCACGTAGGTACTTTGAGGTTTGATGATACAGTCAGTGTCATCTATTAAGGTATTTAGAATATAATATAATAATAGTAAAATTCTAATAGGCGTCGAAAGACGTGAAGGGAAATCTCTAATTGTCGCGGTATAAACGTACAGCTGCGTACACAATGATATCGTATAATAATTTCACGCGCGATACGATACAAAACTTATCTGCCTGAAGATAGTTTCTTTCTTAGTAACGCGTTATTTGCCTAATCCTCCGGCCAGCGACGAAATCGAAAATGACAGGTTGCTGCGTTGTGAATGTGCCTTTAGTATTTTTCGCATATTATTGTCTTTATTTTAAATTTTTGTTTGTCCTGTCGTTTTGTAAATTAGTTAAAGTTTTCAAAACCCAATTTGTTATGTACATTTTTTGTGTTTTAACTGTATAGCATAACCGAATTATCGCATTCTCTGTATATATGGCTTCTTTATAAATAAATTAATTAGTTTATTTTAATTGACGCTAAATTGTTTTATTTTATTGAGGGTAGCTGATGATAAGGTAACTTTATCTCACACCCAAAAAGCGACAGAATAATGTCGGTTTCTCTATTACCTGGCGTCAAAACAATAACTTCTGCTGGCTTTCCCGTATAACTGACAACTCATTTAAACACTTATCAAAATAAGTGCTGTAACCTCAGAAAAACGAATATTCATTATTCTAAGGCTGTAACTCCAAATAAGACATGGCTTAAAGGTCTTGTAACTAAGCCAAAATATCCTTTAAAAAATTGAAAACTAGCTGTGCCCGCGGCTCCGCTCGCGTGGACTACAGGATCCGCTCTCCCCTCAACCCTCCCCTCAGCTCTCTCCTCAACTCTCCCCTCAAACCTCTTTCCCTCGTCTCTCCAAATGTAGTCCTCGTAACTAATCCATCGCAATCCAAATTCCGACCAACATTACTTTGTTGCATACGTATACCACAAATTCATCGTAATCGGTTAATTCAAAAGTTATGCGAATTTTGAAACACTCAAATTACACTGGTACCATACCCGCTCCCGCTACCGCTCACGAATTCAGTCGAACATTTACACCCTACATTCTTCGCAGTGTATCGTCCAGGTCCAGGTGACCTCGGCTCGCGTGAAGTACAGAATCGCTCCCATTCCCACTCCCGCTCCCGCTTCAGCTTCCGCTCCTGCTCCGGTCCCGCTCCCGCTTCCGCTCTTACTCGCACACCCCCTCCCCTTTTCCCACGCCCACGCCCACTCGCACTCCAATTCCCACTCGCAGCTCCAAATGTAATCCAAACTCATAGCAATCTGAATAGTACGGAAATACTATTATGTGCAATATATTGCATACTAACCTTACCTACTAATGTATTTGAAAACTAAAAATGTCTATAACTTTTGATTGAGTTAGCCGATTGCGATGAAATAAAGCCTATATGTTACACCAAATTAAGCCCCATGTTTCTGTGAAAAGTCCATCAAAGTCCGATCAGTCGTTTTTAAGTGATGCGTGCACAAACTCACAGACAAACAGATTAACAGACAAAAATTTCAAAAATTATCGAAATGTGTTCTGTTGCTTATACTTAGACCCCCCCAATTTTTTTTTTGGCAAATATCTTCAATGTACAGACACGCGAAGTTTACGATTTTATTTATAAGATTATTATATCCTTTACCGACGACCTGAAGAAGGTGGCCGGAAGTGGCTGGATGCGGAGGGCGGAGGACCGGGTGTGGTGGCGTTCATTGGGGAAGGCCTATGTCCAGCAGTGGTCTTCTAAGGGCTGATATGATTGTGCCGTTGCGTGTAGTCTCAGAAGAAGTACCTATTATCATGAAGAAAAAATTAGGGCCCCATAGAGCATGAGGCGCCCACCGTCATGTGATTCATCTGCCTGTTTCAACTCTACATGTCTGGATACTAACAATTTTCTTAATATAATCCACATTGGTTCATCAGAAACACTTAGCGGATCGAGGCTGTATGAAACGGTGCGGCTGGCCAATGACCGTTATGCGTGGAGGCGCATTTTATACGGTCGCGATCCTCAGCAGTGAGGGAACGACAGAGAAGAAGATGAAGAAAATATGCAGAAATACAAAACAGCCGTAATTGAGTTACCATACTTCATTACATTATAATAATTAGAATTACTGTATGTGTAACGGAGCAACATTAACGAAACGGCAAAATTCCAAAAAAAGAAGAAAGACAACGGCAGAAAAATCAAAAAAATTAAAGAGAAATTCACCTGAATTGAATTTTATAACTTATTTTATTTTATCTAAGCATCTTATTACTTTGAGACATTTATTTTCGCCGTCTACTACGTAGGTATGATCATGATCATCAGGTTATTTTTGTCTCCACTGCAGGAGCACAACCCTCTCTCATCTGCCGGAGACAGACGGAGGATTTGGCCTACACTCCCCGCGCTGGCCAGACGGGTTGGGGAGGTCTGATTGATGTTGTATAATGTATTCCCTCAGTCGCCTTGTACGACATCCACGGTAAGAGTTGGAGTGGTCCTATTATACTCTACCGGAAACCACACGGCAATAATATAAAGACAAAGCACGTAGGTATAAAGACAAAGAAATCTCAACGCCCAGCAAAAGAGAAGGTAAAAGAATAAATTATTAATTTTTCAAATCCATAAGTTTATTGTTATAAATTACCAGATTAATAGATTATTACAGTCATCCTTAAAATATTGTAACTAATTATACATCAGACTAGGCTGTGTGACGCTAGTTACTACTTAGTTTGTGGCTGTGTGGTTATGTTCCTTTGCCTTTTGTAGATAACAAAACGTTTGTTGCTTGAATTGATTTTTAGGTTAGCTTGTGGAAATTCGATTTGTAAATAAACACTGAATATTGAAATAACTGAACTGTAATTAATTAAGTAAAGATGTCGGATATTGAGGAGCCACCGTCAAAGCTCACTAAATTCCAGGCAAGTTAGTTTCAAAGCTACATTCTCATAAGTTTCTGTGTTCACCTCAGATTTGAATTTTAGAGGTTGTGAGCTATTTATCGGCTTCTGGCTTCATTACATGATTCTTAAATTGCCTGGTTAGGGTGTATTAAAGGGGGCTCTGAGGATTATTTTTTGAAAATGTCTCAAAAATGGTTTTTACGATTCGTACTGTTTGTCGCCCGAAAAGTTTTTCACGCCAATCAGAGATTTTTTCCATAGCGTACTTAGCTTTTGTACTCAGACCAAATGCCTCCTCCACTTAGTGGCTAGTTCTTTTACTCGTTTCAGAGGTTTTGGGATCAATTTCCACCGATGTACGATGACTTTGCACAGTTTGTACAAGTTTAGGTTTTAGGTTTGTGAAATGTACTGCCCGTGTCTTAATTGTTGTGTGGTTCCCGGCTAGAGTAATGCCAACCCAAACTTCCTGTGGGTTTCGTCAAGGTGACTAAGGAATTGCAAAGATTCAATACTCATTTGCAAGGGTTAATAAATTGATTTGCACCAGGGCTGGGCAGCAGAGTTCTCTTGTGTATATTAATGCATTTCGGATGATGATGATTCGCTGCGATTAGCATTGAAGCGAAAGCTCAGTTGGTAGAGTGGCTCGTGTGTGGATTTTGGCTTCTTCTTCTTGGTCAATCTGATGCTGAGGATCGCGACCGTTTAAAATGCGCCTCCAAGCATAGCGGACATTGGCCAGCCGCACTACTATTTAGCTACCATTCTTAAAGTGTCTAGCAAACAGAAAGTGAATGCGTGCTCAGTTTTTTTATATTGTTAGATTTAGTATGAGACGTCACACAGAGTACCGCCGCGGAAAGTGGGATTATGTACGGAGTCTACCGCTACCGCCATGCCTCCGCCACGCATTCGCCTTCTATGTATTTCACACTTTAAGGTTTAAAAACATTCTTAACAAAAACAATGGATTTAGTATTCTATATGACCTTTGTATCTTCCTAATGCCAGATGGACTCCCAGTACATGGAGGGAGAGGTCTTAGAAGAGGGTCAGGAGGAGTGGCTCAGCGAGGGAGTCCTCACTGATGATGACTACAATCCTGCAGTAAGTAATAACAACAACCTAACTGGGACGTTATCTCTCTATGATCGTTCACAGATATAGAAAACTTATACATTTTCTAATAAAACACAACCAATGCCATACCAGACCTGGTGTGTAGTTCTCAGTGTAGAATAGGACCTCCCTCAATGTCTCTGTGGGAGTTATCAAGGTGACTAAGATTAAAGACGATGTCTGAAAAGCAGCACTTCGCTGCGGCATCAACCAATTCATCTCACCATAGAATAGTTTAGATAATCCATTTATTCTTTAACAAAGCACAAATACAATATTACAAATAGTTAACATATTGGTACAGAAGTACAACAAACAAAAACAATGAAACAGTAGCAGTGAGGTTTGTGCTGTGCTGGAGAAAGAGCTCTGATAAGTACTTAATTACCTGAATTATGTTGATGAATAAATTCTCTTTTATTTTTACTTACTAGCTGAAAAAAAGTAAAAATAAAAGAGACTTTTTACTTACTAGCTGTGCCCGCGGCTCCGCTCGCGTGGACTACATAATCCGCTCCCATTCCCACTCTCACTCCCGCTTCCTCTTCCGCTCCCGCTCCCACACCCACTCCCCTTTTCCCACGCCCACTCCCACTCCAATTCCCACTCGCAGCTCCAAATGTAATCCAAACTCATCGTAATCTGAATAGTACGGAAATACTATTATGTGCAATATATTGCATACTAACCTTACCTACTAATGTATTTGAAAACTAAAAATGTCTATAACTTTTGATTGAGTCAGCCGATTGCGATGAAATAAAGATTAAATATTAAGTTACGTTAAGTCCCATGTTTTTGTGAAAACCCCATCAAAATCCGTTCAGTAGTTTTTAAGTGATGCGTGCACAAACTCACAGACAAACAGACAAAAATGACCGAAATGTGTTCTATTGCGCATCCTTAGACGCCCCAATTTTTTTTTTGGCATATATCTTCAATGTACAGACACGCGATGTTTACGATTATTTATTAGATTGCACTTGGGACATGCAGCATCCTTCTCCTGTGTATATTACGATCCTTACTACGATCACCAATCTGCCTGCCAAACGTGGCTATGGCAAATACTTCAATGGACAGCCCACCGAAATAAATAAATATGTCAGACATTCACACCAATTATCCAGTCCCAAACTAGGCAGAGCCTGTGCTATGGTTACTAGATAACGGATAGACATACTTAAATAAATATATAAACATCCAAGACTTGGGTACAAACATTCATATTCATCATACGAACATTTGCCTCTAGCGGGATTCGAACCCGCAACCTCCGGCGTGGCAGGCCGAGAGCTACCCGGTCCGCCACGGAGGTCGTCATAAAAGTGTCATTCTATTGGGGAGGCTTATGTTCAGCTGTGGAAGTTTTTCGGCTGATGATGATAAAACGGTTGTTGTTATTAGAATTTTGCTAATTTCGAGTTACTCATGCGAGTGACACAAACAAATTGGTCGGTGAGTCTTCTAGCCTTCGATCATTTACAATTGATCAAAGCTTCTAACACCAAATCTAAAAATGGACAACATAGAATATATAATAACAAAACCTGATCACCAATATCTTAGTTAAGTGTTCATATCATTGTAATTTGATTTTGTTAGTACGGATAAAATCACATAAAGTTTAAATAAATGGAGTAAAGCAAAGATTGTACAACTGGAAGGTTGAACAACTTTGTTCAAAAATTATCTGAAACTGGTCGTTACATTGTTACATCTAGTATCCTATCCTACTATATAATATTATAAATGCGAAAGTTTGGATATTTTTATGTTTGTTACCCAATCACGCTTCAACCACTGGACGGATCGTGATGAAACTTGGCACACATATAGGTTAGGTCCTGGAATAGGACATAGGATAGTTTTTATCTCGAAAAACATCCCATTGCTACGGGAAATACATAAAAATATGTAATGTTAAGTTGTCCACGCGGACGAAATCGCGGGCAACAGTTAGTATTAAATATTTGTCATCTTGCAGGCAGATCAGGATAGAAGCGGTAACACTAGTCAGGATGAAACTATGGCCAGCATCAATGACAACTCAACAGATAGGCTAGAAACTAGTTATGACAACAGCCAGACCAACAGTCAAGGTAACAGCCAAGATGCCAGTCAGCTGATGCAAGACATGCACACGCATTCAGAAGAAAATATAGAAGAGACATTGAATAATTTTGAAAACTCTGAAAATAATAATCAGGTGGGGCTAATTATACTAATTTTTGTCCCAAAAGTTGTAGACAAATGGTGCGGAAAATCATAGGTACTTCATTTGTACCACATACTTACATACATAATGCTCATGCCCTGGGCCAGAGGCAAGGTATCGCTACTTTGCGCGAGCCTGACAAATGTCGCAATGCTACTTTCCTTCGCACGCCTTTCGCCCCGTGGCATCATGTGTAGCGACCAACATCGCCGCCTCCATGTTGAGACATATTGTGGTACCACAATCACCTCGGGGATATAATGGTCCACCTCATTAGAGCCCCGTATGATTTGTCCATAGGTTTCATAATTTTTCTGATATAGTAAAACTAAAACTGTTTGCCAGCCTAGATAACTCAAAAACTACTATACCGATCGAACTGAAATTTATAACATAATATTGTCGCTGGAAAGGCAAAATAGGATTTAAACTGTACAGTAGAATATTTAAAAGAATTTTTTTTTTTGCCTAAACCTCCTTTTTTATAATGAAACAATTTGTTTTATTATTTTAGTCTTTTTTAGTATCTGATATTACATAGAGAAAAGAAATAGAAAAAATATTCAATTCAATTCAAATTTAAATTTTTTATTTCAGACATTAGTCCATATTTTTGTTAATATAGTCTTATTAAACTATGTTAGTTGATTTAAAAATTACATTAATAATATAGCAAAAATTAAAAAAATACAAACATTAAAATATCACAAAATTTAAAATTATAAATTACGAGTATATAAAAAAAAATTACGACATACATTCATTCATTTATTTATGTGTAATCGAATCGAGTGACACAATATGGGGCAGTTGACTCGGCTCGCTATTGTTTGCTGTTTTTTCTTCAAATACCTGCCTGCATTACAGATTGATCTCCCAGACGACCTGGACACGTTCCTTATAAGGAAGACAGTAGTGGGTAAGGTGAAGCATATTGAGGATGAGCCGAAGGACAATGAGAGTGACATCGAGGGCTCCGCCAAGCAGTCCGAGGATGATGGCAATGACACCGATGACTTATTGGTAACTATGTTTCTTTTACTGTTTGTGTGACTGCTGGAATGCTGATAACATGTTTATCTTCTTAGGGGACCAGGAAGACCTGGCGACACTTCGACCCTTCAGGATCTTTTGTGCCACATACGTACTTCACATACGTTTTGGAATTTCTTCTTCGGCATATGCAGGTTTCCTTACGATGTTTTCCTTCACCGAAAAGCCTGTGGTATTATAAATAAACCGTACTTAAGTTTCGAAAAACTCATTGATACGGGCGGGGTTTGAATACAAAGTTAATGCTCTTGGTCTGTATTTCTGATAATATATATCTACTACCTAACGGGCTTCAATCGCGTGGACTATACAGAATTAGTGTTTTATTTATTTCCCGCTCTTACCCTCGCTCCAAACTTAGTTCTAACTCATCGCAATCTGAATTCCGCCGAGCATTACACTTCTTTGTTGTATATTGTATACTAATATATTGTACAAGAGTTTTTGAAAAAAAAAAATCGCATAACATTAGTAAACCGATTACGATGAAATAAGGACTAAATGTTACTCCGAATTAAGCCCTATGTGTTTTCTGAAAACAGAGTCAGAGTTGGTTCACTAGTTTTTACGTGATGCGTGCACAAACAAACAGACAAACAGACAAAAATGATCTTAATGTGTTTTATTCTCCTTTCCTTTCATCCCCTATATATTTAATATTTATCTCATCGTATATTAAATGTCAACTGCAGTCATCATATATTTGTACGTAAGCGCAAGGCAGAAGACATTTAGCTATACCCCGGCAGACCCTGGACTGGAGTCCCGTAAACAGTAATATACCATACCCCTGTTCTTTCCAGCGGGTGCTAGGCGATGGTGATGAGAGACGGAAGAAGGAGCAGACAAAAGAACAGGAGGCAGCCTCCAGCGAAGAAGACGACGACGAGTATATATTTGAGGTACTGGCATCTTGATATAGATCATACAGATCACGACGGCATGTCCCACTCCTCTAAGGGAGGAGGAGAGACTTGAGGGTTGAGGGGCACCCGTACTTGTTGTCACACAGGTTGCGTATGTGTAAACCTTAAGCTACGCTGATGACATGGTGCTCCTCAATCCCTCAATCAAAGGTCTTATTAAGTTACTTTCCGTCTATGATCATTATGCCAATACTCATGGACTGGAATACAACGTGGCGAATACGGGAATGATGGTTTTTATGATGGGAGAGGTCCGAAGAATGTGCCGGAAGTATGACTGAACATGTCGGGTCGTACAGCAGTTTAAGTAGCTGGGACAAGAAATAAAAATAAACTTGTTTTACCAGGGTTAAGACTAAGTAAGGTCAGCAAATCGTTCACGGGGCAATATATACGCTTCTACAACAAATTACCAGAGGAAATCTTAAATATGACGGACAGAAAGTTTAAGATTCTCATTAAAAAACAACTTTGTAAGAAAGCCTATTATAAAATAAACGATTATTTGAATGACAAAGATGCCTGGTACTAATGTTGATTCAGCTTCGCAAAATCTTTATTAATTGTATGCAAACTTGATTATTAAAAGATGTGTTGCGTGAAGTTTGTTGCGCCGTTTGTTCTTCACAGCGCTAACACCTAGGAAGCGGTAGTCGATAAAAAAAATGACGTGTATAATTGTACCAAGTGTACTCATATGCAATAAATGTTTTTTTTTTTTTTTTTTTGGTAAACCAATATTTTGTTATCACGTCGGGGAGCAGAGTAAAACTTTTACATGATGATAACTGAATATAATACATATAATGTATCAAATAAATATCTAAAGTGAAATTACATTAATAAATAAATAAATATGTCAGACATTCACACCAATTATCCAGTCCCGAACTAGGCAGAGTCTGTGCTATGGTTACTAGATAACGGATACACATACTTAAATAAATATATATATTTATTTAAGTATGTCTACATTCTATATATCTAATAAATAAAATCGTAAACTTCGCGTGTCTGTACATTGAAGATATTTGCAACAAAAAAAATGGGGGGTCTAAGGATAAGTAATAGAAGAGGTTTCAATCATTTGTGAAATTTTTGTCTGTTAGTTTGTGCACGCATCGTGCACGTGGGGTGGGAGTGGGTGTGGGGTTTGGGTGTGAGTGGGGTCGGGGTGGGAGTGGAATTGGGAACGGGAACGGAAGTGGGAACGGGGGCGGATCCTGTAGTCGACGTGAGCGGAGCCGCGGGCACAGCCAGTACTAAATAATATTGTCTACTCATGAGAGTTAAAGTTGATCAACATCCTCATGACGACCACCGTGGCGGAACGGGTAACTCTCGGCCTGCCACGCCGGAGGTTGCGGGTTCGAATCCCGCTAGGGGCAAATGTTCGTATGATGAATATGAATGTTTGTACCCAAGTCTTGGGTGTTTATATATTTATTTAAGTATGTCTATCCGTTATCTAGTAACCATAGCACAGGCTCTGCCTAGTTTGGGACTGGATAATTGGTGTGAATGTCGTGAGTATTTATTTGTATTTATATTTATCCCGTATACACGGAAAACGTCCTAGTTAATGTTGCTATTTGTTCTCCGAGTCATCTACAGATTGATGTTGAAATGTCGGTACAACTGAGGATATGAAGGAGGATATGGGACGTGAGAGGCGGACAGGCTCCGTCCCGTGTAACATGCTCGCGCATCACGTTAGTAATGTCGATTCCTTTCGCAGGGAGCTAAAGTGACGAGCCTCAAGGTGGCCGCCGACGCTCTGATGAGGAAGTATCCGGCCACCAAGGCCGTGCCAGAAGATGATGACATCACTGATGCGGTGAGACAACTATACAATACAATACAATACACTTTATTGCACAAACAAATACAGTTGCACGTTATAAAAGTTACAAATAATACCATTTAGGCGGTCTTATCGCTTTAAGCGATTTCTTCCAGACAACCTATATAATAATCCTACTAATATTATAAACGCCAAAGTTTGGATATTTTGATGTTTGTATGTTTGTTACTCAATCACGCTTCAACCACTGGACGGATCGGGATGAAACTTAGCATATATATAGGTTAGCTCCTGGAATAGGACACAGGATAGTTTTTATCTCGAAAAAACATCTCATTCCTACGGGAAATGCATAATAATTTGTGATATTAAGTTGTCCACGTGGACGAAGTTTGCACCAGGGACGGGCAGCTGACGGGACGTGCTTACGGCAAATCTCCCAATGGACAGCCCACCGAAAGTGACATTCTATTGGGGAGGCTTGTGTTCAGCAGTGGACGTGTTTCGGCTGATATGATACTTCTATGGTCTTCGACAGTGAACATGTTTTAATACATATTGTTTCCCAGTCTTCAGACGAAGCTGACACCATGAAGAAGATGTTCGCGCCCACCAAGACTACCACGCCGGTGCCGAAGTCCACCACGCCTGTGCGGAAGTCCACCACGCCAGTGCAGAAGTCCACTCCCATAGTGAAGACTGTAGTCAAGCCGGCGAGTCAGCCCAAAGTCCTCAAGAAGGTTATTAACGTGCCTCATCGACCAGGTGAGATATTTTCATCGTTCATGGCTGGACATCATCAGCTTGTAAGAGTCCACCGCTAGGCATAGGCATCTCCCAAGGCGCGCCACTGAACCCGATCCTCGGTTCTTCTCATCCAGTCACTGCCGCCCTACGCATCGCTGGATCACATTGCAATGCACTCACACACACACTCACACACAATCATAGGCATCGGAAGCAATGTAATCAACAAAAACACTTTCAGAATTAAATATAAGAAATATCTAGTGAACTCATTAACGTAACCTCAATCTTTTGGTGCTAATATCAAAATTAAAAACTTTGTAACTTTGCTTTGCTATTCACCATTGCGTAGTGATATTTAGTATTCTCTGCCATAGATGTGTATAAAGTAAGAGAGCTATTTCTGCCAACAAACTGTATTATACAGTTTGGCGGAGTTATTGTATGTATATTTTTTAAGAGATGAATAAATGATTTCATTATTATTACACACACACACACACACACACACACACACACACACACACATATATATATATATATTTCATTCCAAACCAATTGTCATACGAAAACCAACGCTAACTTTGCGGTCTACTTAGGAACACCATCTATTATTTATTTTGTTTTCGAGACGCAAATTCTTTTTTTCATATGACTATTGATTTGGAATGAAAAGTACATACATACGCCTTGATCCCAAAGGGGTAGGCAGAGACGGTGTATCGCCACTTTGCGCGATTGTGTGATATACTCTCGTCGATTTCCATATTACTATGCTGACGTGTGGTTTCCGGCTTAGAAATGACCCACCCCTATTAAATACATTGTTTTTTTTTTCAGCACCATCGAAGTTAAGTCAATCGAGTCCACGCAAGACGTACAGTAATAGACGCGTGCAGGCCACGAACAGCAAGTCGCTGTTGAAGCCCGACCTCCCAGCGAGGGAGAAGCCGACGGTTACACCAACGGAGGTGATCAAGGACAGTAAGGTACAGACGAGAGCCAGCAAGCCCTTGGAAGAGAAGTCACATTCTAATGAGGTTAGTATCACTTTGAATAACAATAATATTATAAAGTTTAAAGGTTTGTATGTTTGTTTGTAACGAATAAACTCAAAAACTACTGGACCGATTTCAAAAATTCTTTCACCATTAGAATGCTACATTATCCCTGAGTAACATAGGCTATGTTTATTACTATAAAAAATTAGGGATCCCTACTAAAACTTCAATAATGTAATTCTTCGCGCGTCTGTACATTAAAAATATTTGCAGGAGTCGTAGCTTAATAAGTTTCATCTTTACTTAATTCTGTAGCCCGCGCGAGCGGAGCCGCGGGCACAGCTAGTATATATATACTACCCCTACATGTATCCCACTCGTTTCTTAGAGGGACATCTAGGTTACGACTCACTCGAACTGAGGAGAAACTTGGCCCTGGTAGGGTAGTCTTAAATGTAATCAAAAACAAGATGGACTGTGTGGGTCTTGTCGGAAGGGTACTAAAACTGTACGTGCCCGAGTGTTACCTACGAGCGCGGAGTCACCCGCTGTCCGTACCGCCCGCCACGCTCGCGCACCGACCTCTAGCAGCTCGCTGCTCGCCGAGGCGCCGCACTGTGGCGTGTTCGCGGACGGCATGGGACGGCTGATGACGGAATGTAAGGGAACGCTAGAGAGAGGAATGCCTGTTTCGTGTATAGTATAAAGGTTATTGTAACACAATGGAATAATAATTTGTATTGTTGCAATATTTTAAATAAATAAATGGCTAAAATAAATATATATTTCATACTTCATTGTACACACACACGTATAAAGAGACAACACAATGAAAAGAAAAATAAACTAAAGGTTGAGCTTATTTCTAAAGAAATTTCTTCCAGCTAACCTGCATTGAAGACAGAGGATTATAAATTATTTATAGCATCATCATCAGCTGAAATATGTCCACACAAGCCTCCCCAACAGAATGCCACTTTTGGTGAGCTGTCCATTGTGAGATTTGCCATAATCACCACGCTTGGCAGGCGGATTGTTGATCGCAGTAATGATCTTATACTCAGCAGAACGTTGCTGCCCATCCCTGGTGCAAACCCTTAGTCGGCTTGACGACACCCACGGAAAGGTTTGGGGAAGTCCTATTCTAAGCCGAGAACCACACGGCATTTCAGCTCAATTCATTCATTTTTCGAGTTATTTTATAGACTGCCGAATGGATGGACAATGATTATCGAGATAATAGGGTTTACAATAGAACCCCAGTTAATGATTTTAATATACACAGGAGAACCCTGCTGCCCGTCAACATCTGCTCGTTGTATAATTACTTTTTCAAACGTGTCTAATCGTGATGATATTCTTCACTCCAGAGTCAGAGGTTAAGGCAAGTGTTAGAAAGCAAGGTCCCGGCGAGAGCTGCGGAACCCTCGGAGGAGAAGACACATTCCAGCGAGGTTAGTAACCACAAGAGATCGGAAAATATCAATCATCATCATCATCAGGTTATTTTTGTCTCCACTGCAGGAGCACAACCCTCTCTCATCTGCCGGAGACAGACGGAGGATTTGGCCTACACTCCCCGGGCTGGCCAGACGGGTTGGGGAGGGCTGATTGACGTTTTATAATGTGTTCCCTTAGTCGCCTTGTACAACATCCACGGGAAGAGTTGGAGTGGTCCTATTCTACTCTACCGGAAACCACACGGCAACGGCAACGAAAATTTTCAAGGGATTTAATTAACAGTTGTAATGAAAATCCTTCGACTTTTAGTAGTAATTATAATATCCAATTAAATTTACTGGTAAGCGGGAGGCGGACGAAGGATTACAGATTATGAAATTTAAAATTTATGATTTTTAGAATTATGAAATTTAAAATTTATCATATCCTAAAAAAATTATCCTATCCTACTAATATTATAAATGCGACAGTTTGGATATTTGGATGTTTGTTACACACTGGACGGATCGTGATGAAACTTGGCAAACATATAGGTTAGGTCTTGGAATAGGACATAGGATAGTTTTTATCCAGAAAAAATATTCATTCCTACGGGAAATACATAAACATTTGCGATGTTTAGTTGTCCACGCGGACGAAGTCGCGGGCAACAGCTAGTATTAAATATAATATATAAATATATCTTCATTGTGCAAAGCATTACATGTCATAGTTAGAGCTCAGCTACGTCCCGCCACGTGGGCACACAACATTCTGTCGCGGTGAAGCATGCATCTAAAACAAAGTTACAAAAAATAATAATTTATAAGTTAATTATACCTCATGATCGAGATCTGTGCGCCACAGGCCTTTCCAAGGGCGGTGGCGCGATGGTGCTCACGCGGCGGGGTCTGGAGGCGCACTGTCACGACCGTCCTTCATCCTCCTCGCCCGCGCTTCACGACGCAATACACGTCACAGCGCCGTCTCGTACGTTGAAATCACGATCGGATCTACACTTGGTGTGTTTCTATATGAATGGCACTCGCTCTGGTGACGATCCGAAACTTGATAATTTAACTGAATATTGGCGCGATTTATACGGGCGATATCCGGATGATCTTTTCCTGCTAATGGGTGATCTAATTATGAGTAGTGTACATTGGGAATTCGATATGAACACTGAGAGCATGGTTCCCTCCTCCAATCCTGGAGGTTCGATGCAATCATTTTTGGATCTTATTTTTGAGACAGGATATTATCAATACAACGGTATCATTAATGGGAATGGTAACTTTCTAGAATTAATTTTTAGTAATACTCATGTGAACGTGCAAGCCGCTAACTCGCCAATAGTGACAGAAGACCTACCTCATCATCCTGCTCTGGAGCTCAGTCTCCCGGACGCTGGCTTTACTCCTGTACATGAACCAGCCCGCAAAATTTATGCTTATAGTAAAGGAAACTACGAAATTATGCGTAGTGATCTTGCTAATACTGATTGGTCTGAAAATTTGACTAAGGGTACTGTGGACGAAGCGCTCACTTATTTCTATAAAACACTGACTGAATTGAACGAAAAATACATACCTTGTTATTTCACTGTCTCAAATGATTATCCCTCTTGGTATTCCAGAAGCCTCGTTAAAGTTATTAAAGAGAAACATATATATCACCGACGTTGGAAAAAGTTTAAAAATCCACGAGACTACGATTGCTTTAAGATGCTTAGATCCCGGCAAAAGAGGGTTCAACGAACATGTTGGCAGAGATATGTAGACATATGTGAAAATAAAATAAAAAGTAACCCTAAGCAGTTTTGGAGGTACTCGAAGAATCTTAAGGGTAGAGGAGACATACCTAAGCAAATTACTGACGGTCGCAGATCTATCTCGGATGTAAAAGATATATGTAGTGGTTTTCTTGAGTATTTTCTTTCCGTCTATAGACAGACCAACAATTCTCATCCAAATAATCACACCATCCCTGAGTCCTCGAACGGGAGATCCATTTTAGGTACCATTAATATCAATGTCGACTTAGTTCACAAGTACCTCAAAAAGATTAATTGTAACAAAGGTCCTGGCAGCGATGATCTCCCTCCTATTATGATAAGGAAGTGTGCTGAGGTGCTGGCTTTTCCGATATCAATTATATATAAAAGGTCTGTGGGATACCCATATCCACCGGTACTACATAGGTACAATTAGTTAATAATACCCTCAATAGCTGAAATTGTGAACTAGTCAAATTATATAAATAGGAGTGGTATTCCAATTAAAAGATTAGAGTTCACTGATACTTCCTACAGCACACATCGTCATCACGTCGGGGTCACCACTTTGGGGATGGTTTGGTTATGAATAAAACGATGTGTGCTGTAGGAAGTATCAGTGAACTCTGATCTTTTAATTGGAATACCACTCCTATTTATATAATTTGACTAGTTCACAATTTCAGCTATTGAGGGTATTATTAACTAATTGTACCTATGTAGTACCGGTGGATATGGGTATCCCACAGGTCCATCACTGAGGCTAACTTTCCGCAGAAGTGGAAGGAGGCGCTCGTGGTACCCGTTCATAAGGGTGGATCCAAATTTAAGCTAGACAAATATAGACCGGTGTCGATACTGTCGGCTCTCAGCAAACTGTTTGAAAAAATAGTTTTTGATCAGATTTACTCCTGTGTCGCGATAAGCATTCCGATAGCTCAACATGGCTTCTTGCGTCGTCGATCTGTTGTTACCAATCTGTCAGTTTTTACAGATGACTTGGCTAAGACAATGGAGGCTGGAGCACAGGTCGACGCTATTTATACGGATTACTCGAAATGTTTTGATCGGTTAGATCATTCCATTCTTTTAGCTAAGTTGAGTTCGGTCGGTATACATGGCGATTTATTGCGTTGGATGAAATCCTACTTAGAGAATCGGTCGCAGGCAGTTAGGATTAGTACCTACACATATTTCTAGATTCGCGCTGATACCATCCGGAGTTCCACAGGGTTCACACCTTGGACCCTTACTATTTAATATTTATTTTCATGATATACACACTTGTTTTCATAAAGCCACGTTCTCAATGTATGCAGATGACAAAAAAATTTATATGCCCATAAGAAATATTAATGACAGAATGACCTTACTAGGCTGGAAGAGTATTGTTGTCATAATTTATTGGATCTCAATGTAAGCAAATGTCAAATTATAACATATACAAGGAAACAAAATATTATACATTATAATTACCAACTAAATGATTGCCTGATTCCGAGGGTATCGCGTGTCAGGGATCTCGGGGTGATGCTAGATCGGAAACTGACTTACGCTGATCACTATGAACATATGGTACAGAGGGCTTTTAAAATGCTGGGATTCTTAATTAGAGTAACTAAACCTTTTAAACGCGCGAGCACTTTGAAGGTCATCTATTGTGCTTACGTGAGGAGCATTTTGGAGTTTGCATCTCAGGTGTGGTGTCCTCGGTACACAACATACATTGACCGTATTGAAAATATACAACGTAGGTTCATGAGGCTGTTGGAGCGTAGGGAGGGTGGACAAGGGACTTCTTTGGACTATGTCGGAGCTCTTGAGCGATACGGCATGCTATCATTGCAGGATCGGAGATTAAAGGCTGATATTACGCTATTGTACAACATCGTAAACAACAGAGTGGACTGCCCGCTTCTAGTGGAGCGGGTCGGGCTGATCGTGCCCAACGTGCGCACGCGCCGTCCTCGTCTGTTACATACGCCCGCGGTGCTCACCAACTACGCACAAAGTTCTGTGTTGCTTAGGTGCATGCGCCAATATAATGAAATTTTTTTAGACCTGGATTTGTTTTATATAAAATATGCTTTCAAAAAGCAATTGCTTGAAGCAATAAAGACCCTTCAGCGTTAGTGCATTAATTCCAACTATGTAAACACACTCCTACTCATTATTTACACACACACACACACACACACGCACACGCACACGCACACACGCACTCGCAGTGGTTTTATAATATTTGTAGTTATGTTTAGTTTACTTAATATTTTTGCTGTACTTAATGATTGAATGTAAAATGTGAAATCTCTTTTTGGCCTTCAGATTTCTTAATCAAACTTTATATAATTTAAAATTGTGTGCTGTAAGATTTCTAAATATATAAATTAAATTAAATTAAATTAAATACCATGAAACAAAATAATTTTTCGTAGCTCGTAGTTTCACCTCAAAGTCTTTACCTTCAGGATTGACACTAATTAGTTATTAAATTATATAACAGATAAATTTTAAAATGTGCATCTGTTATCTAATTTAATAACCAGTTAGTGTCAGTGATGAAGGTAAAGACTTTGAGGTGAAACTATGAGCTACGAAAAATTATTTAGCTTCATGGTATGAGGTGTAGTTAGAAATTGAAACCTTAAATTGAATCGTCACCAAGAAATTCTATAATAACATTTTTCTATCAACAGATCGTGGTCTTTTTTTAAATAAATTAATAGCATCTTCATCTCGACTCGTATTTAGGGATGTGAGGTATCCTGCGGAATAGGCTTTTGGGTAAATTTTTTTTTTTTTTAATAAATACAAAACTTAGAATACCACTAGGAAACCGAATGTATTAAAAGTCAAAATGTGTTACTTGTTTTTTTTTTGTAAATTTAAATAATTGTATGAGGGTATACATAGATCAACGACAAACAAATGATGAAATTTTTTAAAATACATACATACATAATGCTCACGCATTGGTCCCAGAGGGGTAGGCAGAGACGATGTATCGCAACTTTGCGCAATCTAAAGTGGTACCTCAACACGGAGGCGGCGATGTTGTTCGCAACACATCACGTCAAGGGGTATCACGGGCGAACAGCGGGCGAAGGAAAGCAACTTTGCGACATTTTTAAATAATAAATCTTATAAATAAAATCGTAAACTTCGCATGTCTGTACATTGAAGATATTTCAAAAAAAAAGAATTGGGGGGTCTAAGGATAAGCAACAGAACACATTTCGATCATTTTTGAAATTTTTGTCTGTTTGTCTGTTTGTCTGTTTGTCTGTTTGTCTGTTTGTCTGTGAGTTTGTGCACGCATCACTTAAAAACTACTGAACGGATTTTGATGGACTTTTCACAAAAACATGGTGCTTAACTTAACTTAACATTTAGTCTTTATTTCATCGCAATCGGCTAACTCAATCAAAAGTTATAGACATTTTTAGTTTTCAAATACATTAGTTAGGTAAGGTTATTATGCAATATATTGCTTAAAGTAGTATTTCCGTACCTACTATTCAGATTGCGATGAGTTTGGATTACATTTGGAGCTGCGAGTAGGAATCGGAGTGGGAGTGGGAGTGGGAGTGGGAGTGGGAGTGGGCGTGGGCGTGGGGGGTGGGATTGAGAGCGGAAGCGGGAGGGGAACGGGAGCATAACCGGAGCTGGACTGGAGCGGGAGCGGGTATGGTACCAGTGTAATTTGAGTGTTTGAAAATTCGCATATTTTTTGACTGAGTTACCCGATTACGATGAATTTGTGGTATACGTATGCAACAAAGTAATGTTGGTCGGAAATTGGACTGCGATGGATTAGTTACGAGGACTACATTTGGAGAGACGATGGAAAGAGGTTTGAGGGGAGGGTTGAGGGGAGAGCTGAGGGGAGGGTTGAGAGGAGTGTAGAGGGGAGGGTTGAGGGGAGGGTTGAGGGGAGGGTTGAGGGGAAGGTTGAGGGGAGGGTTGAGGGGAGGGTTGAAGGGACCTGGACCTGGACCTGGACCTGGACCTGGATTTGAAGTCTGAGTGGAAGTGGGATAGGGAGCGGAAGTGGGAATGGGAGCGGATCGTGTAGTCCACGCGAGCGGAGCCCCGGGCACAGCTAGTCTCCAATAAGATCCCGGAATACCCACATTATAATAAACATTTCGTCACAAGTACCTAAATTACACTACCTAATTCTGATGCCTAGTAATCACAATGCCACGCGGTGAGAGTACTGGCCACCCCCGGCACTCCACACAAGCGAAGACCACCTACTACTACTACAGGCGCACCAGCCTGTGCGTACACGTGCGTGTGTGTGCGTAAATAATAGGGCTAGCTGCTGCACCTAGCGCAATCGAGAGAGAGGGACAACATTGTACGGCAACAACATAGCGCTTCTCTTTCTAACTGAAAGCGTCTGCCAGCCGTATGCGCCGTAATATTTAGTATTCTCTGGTACTGGCTAAGAATAGAATGGAAGTTTTCTACTAAATTAAACATTCTGCTTTTCACTTCGACTGTAGTAGGAGGTAAAAAAAATCAGCATAGTGTTAGTCGTATACAATCATCATCAGCCTGTAAGAGCCCACTGCTGGACATAGGCCTCTCCCAAGAATTCGCCACTGAACCCGATCTTCGGTTATTCTCATCCAGTCTCTGCCAGCTGCCCTACGCAGATCGTTACTCCATCTAGCCAAGGGGCGTCCCACACTACGCTTGCCCAGTCGCGGTCTCCACTCGAGAACTCGTTTACCCCAACGGTTATCGGTTCTCCGATAGATGTGACCAGCCCACTGCCACTTCAACGTACTAACTTTTTGAGCTATGTCGAAAACTTTAGTTCTCTGGCGGATTACGTATACAATGCGATTAGTCATATACAATGCGAGTAATTAATTTTTTTTTAGACAAACAAACGCGAGACTCAGCGCATGATGCGCCCAGAGCAGATGGACGAGGAGGTGCCCACGGACTTGGACAGCGACTCGGGGGAGGAGAGTCTGTACGACGTGAGTACTATATCATGAGTATATATTCTACAGCTAGAGGTCGTCCTTCTTCTTCTTCTCCGTTGTTCCCTCACTGCTGAGGATCGCGACCGTATAAAATGCGCCTCCACGCATAGCGGTCATTGGCCAGCCGCACTGCTTCATATAAGGATCCGCCAGCCACCCTCCTCACCGGGTCTGACCTCCTAGTAGAAGCTCGTCCTCTGGCACGCTTGCCCTCAGAGGTCGTCCTAGGAGGACATTAGTAACGTCCTCAAATAGGCTGGGGTCCGCACTGAGAAGAATAAAAGGAGGTGCATGAAAAGGTTGGTGAATGTGAGTGAGGCTAGTGAGGTGTGTCAGGATCGCGCAAAGTGGCGGTCCATCGTCTCTGCCATCACCTCTGGGACCAAGGCGTGAGCATTATGAATGTATGGATTTGTATGTACGAGTATAAAGTAAGAGAGCAATTTCTGCCATAAACTGTATTATACAGTTTGGCGGAGTTATTGTATGTATATTTTTTGGAGAGATGAGTAAATCATTTTTTTTTATAATTTATAACTCGGTAAGGCTAATAGTGCCCGGAGTTCGCGCAGATCCGGGATGTCGGCACGCTTACGACCAGGCTAGCCCCTGAACACGCATCCATCGGCACGGCAGACCTAGGATTGGAGTAAGGGAGACAGGAAATGGAGTATGGGTAAGAAGTATAGGCTAGGTATGGGATACCGCTATTACGGAAGGATAGTGGGATTGTAGTAGCGATAACACGCATACATCGGCACGGCAGACCTTGGAATCGGGGCGAGGGAGACAGGAGAAGGTAACATGGGTAAGGAGTGTAGGTTAGATAGGGACACCGCTATTACGGAAGGATAATGGGATTGTAGCAGCGATAACTCTGTAAGCCGGGACCGCATACCCGCGACTCGTCTGGACAGCACCGGACAGGCAACTGCCAGAACCAAGTTACTTGATATACGTAAATAAATAAATAAAAATAGCCTTTATTCACTGACTTGCATAGTAAATTTTAAGATTTATAGCTAAATCGGTTGGTTGTTAGCATCAACAACCTCGTGGTCACGGTCAGGCTGTCCTAGGACATAGGCCTCCTCCAGATGTCGCCATTGGCAACGCTGCTTGGAGGACGCTCTGCGCCATCCACCAGGCAGGTCGTCTTCCCATCTCTTTGTTGGTCTTCCTTTTCGTCTTTTCCCATCTCTGGGGTACCACTCAGTAATGTCCTTGGTCCATTTGTCTTTAGTCGTCATCATATGACCACAGCAGCGCCACTTGAGCTGTCGGATTTTCTTAGTCGATTTTGGTCAACTGTCTAATCTTGGAATGCCTCCATTTGTTGTCTCTCAATTTGATCCCCAGCATGCTCCTCTCCATCCCATGTTTGCTATACGTAGTATGTCATATTGTTGTCAACTCTCCAGCTCGAAAAGGGCGCTTTTGGTGCGTAAAAACTCGCAGCGAAATCGCTTTTTGCTGCGAGCGTAAGCAAAAGTGATTCTAATTTGGAACACCACCTTTTGGCGATAAACTGGGCGATGGTTCGTTCAGAAACTCATTTTGGCCTAGCGATATAACTTTAGTATGTTATTTATTGAAATTTAAGTTTATAAATAGTACTATTGCCTTTTTAAAGACTGAATATTTATAAAATATCTAGTATTTACTAGCTTACTTAAAAATATCATGTCTACTAAGTTTTATAAAAATGTCGCAACATTTAAATAAAAAATAAACGTTTTTCTTTTCTCGCTGGTAGAGGTGAAAAGTTGTATGTTTCACACGAGAGTTTTTTTTTATATCTCGTGCATTTAAATCACTTACTGTACTCAGTAGTCTATAATTAGGGACTACTTCGCTAGTTCGTGATTTAAAGTCGGCACTCGCAGCAAAAAATAACTTTGCTCAGTTGTTGAACAAATAACTGTTATTGTATACTGCGTAGGAGCTGCCGTCGTCGGACTCGGACACGGCGGAGGACTGGTTCTCGCTGGACGTACGGGCGGAGCGCGCCGGGGACTACGTGCCCCTGCTGGGTGAGTGACCTCATCATCATCATCAGGTTATTTTTGTCTCCACTGCGTCAGACGGGTTGGGGAGGCCTGATGATGTTTTATAATGTATGCCCTTAGTCGCCTTGTACGACATCCACGGGAAGAGTTGGAGTGGTCCTGTTCTACTCTACCGGAAACCACACGGCAAATAAAAATATATGGCATCATAATGTAAATTAAAAATATGAAAGTTTTTAAAAAATCAAATAATTAGCAATGTCAAAAATATTTTTCTATTTTTTTTTTATTTCTGATGGGTTTACGCTTGACCTCAGTCGCACCCGATGGTAATTGACGATGAGGCCTAAGGTGGAGCGCGCTTACCCAGAAGATGCCTATTCGCTCTTCTTATTAAAGAAAAAAAAACTAAAAAGGTACATTCCTATATTTTTACATGTTTTTAATTTGTAAAATTCGTCCATTCCGATCTGCAGGAGCAGTGGAGACAAAAATAACCTGATGATGATATTTTAATTTGACCCGTAATTAAAACTGAATGAAACATTGTATTTGTCGTGTTAATTGCCAGGCGCCAGTGCTCACCGGCTGCTGAGCGAGGAGAAGCGCCGCGTGAGCGAGCGAGTGCGGTCGCTGAAGGAGAGCATCGCGGCGCTGGCCGCCAGCGGGCGCGCGCAGGCCGCGCAGCTGCGGCAGGCGACCGTCGCGCTCGCCGAGCTCGACGCCATGTTGAAAGCCGCCTGAGCGCCCCGCGGTGAGACTACTAGCATAGTCAATTTGTCAGGTCAAACACTCTGCTTTTCACTTCGACTGTACGAGGAAACAGAGTCTGCAATGCGTACGTCGTGCACAATGTGTTCTGGAGTGGAGACTGCGAATTGGCACTCGCAGGGTGGGACGCCCAGCCGCCAGATGCACTGACGACCTGAAGAAGGTGGCCGGTAGCGGCTGCATGCGAAGGACCGGGTGTGGTGGCGTTCATTGGGGAAGGCCTATGTCCAGCAGTGGACTTCTAAGGGCTGATATGATGAAACAAATTGCATATTACAATACATATGTCTAATCCCAAACTAGGATCCTGTTCTTTGGATATTAAACAAGGATAGGATAATTCACAAATATAACATCCAGACCGGGACCAATTTGTACAAAGTTGTCTGTCTCCGGTGGGAATCGAAGCCACGACCTCACGCGTTCGAGTCCAATGACCAAGCCACTAGCGATTCGGTAATTTTTTTGCGTCATTATCATAATCAGCCTAAATACGTCCACTGCTGGACATAGACCTCCCCAATAGAATACCACTTTTGGTAAGTTGTCCATTGGGGGATGTGTCATAATCACCACGCTTGGCAGGCGGATTGGTGATCGCAGTAATGATCTTAACTACACACACAGGAGAACGCTGCTGCCCGTCCCTGGTGTAATCTCTTGGTCGCCTTGACGACACCCACGGGAAAGATAGGGGTGGATTTTTTTGTGTAGTATATTTTATGTTTTTTTTTTATTTTGTTGCAGATTCAATCGCCGCGTTAGTTCTACGATTAAAAACTTCATTCCTCAGAAGAAATATATTCAACACAGCTTTCATAATCGGCCCTAACACGTCCACTGCTGGACATAGGCCTCCGCAATAGAATGTCTCTTTCGTTGCGCTGTCCATTGGAGGATTTGACATAATCACCACGCTTGGCAGGCGGATTGGTGATCGCGGTAATGATCTCAATATACACAGGAGACTGCTTCCCGTATCTGCCTTGACAATACCCACGGGAAGATTGGGGATGACCCTATTCTAAGCCGGGAACCTACCTACAGTATACAGTTCCTGTGTAATGCATTTTGTATTGCATTGATGTCTAAGTGATTGTCTAGTTTTTAGTTCCTGCGCTGTTTCATAAATAAATTATGTAAGAAGTTATTCTGTAATTTTATTTCACTGAAGGCGTATATAAGACGGACCTACAAAAATCAATGCAAGCCAAATTACATCCTACGCGCATGGAAGAAAGTCAAAATTACGCTGAACCGCAAAATCACGCAATATTAAGCAATAAACAACGATCTCTATGTACTACTAGATGGAGCGTTCCAAACAATCGCTCTGTTCCACGCAAGCAGCCACAACTCTTTCACATTCACAATGAGACTTGTGCAGTTACTACTCAGTACATTTAATTATTTATTAAATATTTACATTATTTAACCGTAGCGTCAATATTTAGTAATAATTAAATGGTCTGCGTAGTAACCGCACAAGTTTCATTGTGAATGTGAAAGAGTTGTGGCTACTTGCGTGGAACAGAGCGATTGTTTGGAACGCTCCATCTAGTAGTACATAGAGATCGTTGACTATAAACGTATATTTGTCAGCACCTGACGCGCATTTTTTTTTGTATGAAATCCTAAAGCTGAACGCATTTTTGTCAGCTCATACATAAACAAAAAAAGCGGCGTGTGCTCTGATTGTGAGAAAACGAAAAAGATTCATTATAATCAGTAGCGGCGTTAGGGGGGTGTTATATATTATCTAATAAATAAAATCGTAAACATCGCGTGTCTGTACATTGAAGATAATTGCAAAAAAATAATTGGGGGGTCTAAGGATAAGCAACAGAACACATTTCGATCATTTTTAAAATTTTTGTCTGTTTGTTTGTCTGTTTATCTGTTTGTCTGTGAGTTTGTGCACGCATCACTTGAAAACTACTGATCGTACTTTGATGGACTTTTCACAGAAACATGGGGCTTAATTTGGTGTAACATATAGGCTTTATTTCATTGCAATCGGTGCAGTCATTCAAAAGTTATGCCAATTTATAGTTTCCGAAAACTCGCATACACTGCGAGGAGTGTAGGGTGTAAATGCTCGATTGAATTCGTGAGCGGTAGCGGGAGCGGGTATCGTACCAATGTAATGTGAGATTTTGAAAACAATAAATTCACATAACTTTTGATTGAGTTAGTCGATTACGATAAAAAATCTGGAGCTGGAGCTGGATCTGGATCTGGAGCTGGAGTTGGATCTGGACACGGACCTTTAGCTAGATCTGGACCTGGACCTGGAGCTGGACCTGGACCTGGACCTGGACCTGGACCTGGACCTGGACCTGGGCCTGGACCTGGACCTGGACCTGGACCTGGACCGGAGCGTGATTGAGAGTCTGAGTGGAAGTGGGATAGGAAGCGGAAGTGGGAATGGGAGCGGATCCTGTAGTCCACGCGAGCGGAGCCGCGGGCACAGCTAGTATATTAATATAGCAAGCAGCGGGCAACACCGAAGCGGCCCGAGCTGTCAATGTATCGAAGGTAAAACTCGAGTGTCTATGTTGATTGTAATAAATAGTTTAATGAGTAAATCCATGGCGTTTCAGTTATTAGTGATTACAACCATAATAACATAATAGGGGGGTAGGGTTAAAAACTACTGAACGGATTTTGATGGCCTTTTCACAAAAACAACTTGACATTTAGTCTTTATTTCATCGCAATCGGCTAACTCAGTCATAAGTTATAGACATTTTTAGTTTTCAAATACATTAGTAGGTAAGGTTAGTATGCAATATATTGCAGATAATAGTATTTCCGTACTATTCAGATTGCGATGAGTTTGGACTACATTTGGAGCTGGGAGTGGGAGGGGGAGCGGGATCGGGAGTGGGAATGGGAGCGGATTCTGTAGTTCACGCGAGCGGAGCCGCAGGCACTGCTAGTACTACTCTATAAACGAATTCATTTATGAAAACAGTTTTTGATGTACACCATGTTTTGTAATGTACACTGACTGTACCTAATAATTTCCATTCCAGATAATTCTTGTTATTATTACATACATACATAATGCTCACGCCCTGGTCCCAGAGGGGCAGGCAGAGACGATGTATCGCCACTTTGCGCAATGTAATATTGCATATCTTTCCTTCGTCCGTCTTTCGCCGCGTGATACCCCTTGACGTGATGTGTTGCGAACAACATCGCCGCCTTGTTGAGGGACCACGATTAGCTAGGGAAATAATTGTCCACCTCATCAGAGCCCCGCATGATTCGGTGAGTTATTATTATTATTATTATCATCTAATAAATAAAATCGTAAACTTCGCGTGTCTGTACATTGAAGATATTTGCAAAAAAATAAGGGGGTCTAAGGTTAAGTAATAGAATACATTTCAATGATTTTTGTATGTTTGTCTGTTTGTTTGTGCGCGCATCACTTAAAAACTACTGAACCGATTTAGATGGACTTTTTACAGAAACATAGTGCTTTATTCGGTGTAACATATAGGCTTTATTTCATTGCAATCGGCCCAGTCAATCAAAAGTTTTCAAAAATTAATAATTTTCAAATACTCCCATACAAAAAAGTGTAGGGTGTCAATGCACGACGGAATTCGTGAGCGGTAGCGGGAGCGGGTATGGTACCAATGTAATGTATGTGAGTATTTGAAAGATATAAATTCGCATAACTTTTGATTGAGGAGCTGGACCTGGAGCTGGATCTGGAGCTGGAGCCGGAGCTGCAGCAGGGGCGGGAGGGTGAAGCGGCGGCGGGAGGGAAGATGGACGGAAAATATAAATTTCCGTTCTTTATTTCTTGTTTTCTAATACATTAGTAGGTATGCAATCTATACATATAATGAAATCGTAAATGCAAAGAAGTCTGTACATTGAACATTGAATATATTCTGAAAAAAACCAACCAGGGCGACTTAAAATAAGTAACTGAACATGATAGAACTTTTTTTTTCTTGTCTCATAAATAAAACGTAAACTTCGCGTGTCTTTTGAAGACATTTGAAAAAAAAAAAATTTGGAGGATATAAGGATAAGTAACATAGAACACAATATTTCGGTCATTTTAGAAATTTTGGTCTGTTTGTCTGTTTTGGGTTCCCATTGAGAGTTTGTGAGTTTGAGTGGGAGTAGAAGTGAGAAAGGGAGGAGCGGAAGTGGGAACGGGAGCGGATTCTGTAGTCCACGCGAGCGGAGCCGCGGGCACAGCTATAGTTTAACAAATAAGTGTATAATGGTCGGTGCTATTCAGATTACGATGAGCTAGGACTACATTTGGAGCCATAGCGGGCGTGGGAGTAGCGTGGGTGGGCCTGGACCTGAAGCCTGAGGGGGAAGGGGCTGCGAAAGGGGAGGGGGACAGGAATTAACACTTAATAAGTTTCAACTTTATTTAATTCTGTAGTCCACGCGAGCGGAGCCGCGGGCGCAGCTAGTGTTTTAATAACAACGCCGTCCAATCGCGGTTTGCACTCGAGAACTCTTCCACCCGAAAATAACCCATAATTCGGTTGCCTAGCGACGAATTTGTTTAATCAAAGTCATCTGTCGTACGACGTCAAAACAGACATTGTATTAGAATAGATTATTTTTGTACACGACCAGAATAAGCAGGGCGGCATAATGAGCAGTGAAACCCTTTACGAAGCTCCGAGGAAGCATCACGTGGCGCCGATACGTGTCCATGATTATTTATATGGTAAGGAGTTTATATTATTCATTACACGAGTTCGTCGGCTAGCGAGCCGTAAAGGCTTAAACCTTGAAAGCTCTTAGCCTAAAAGACTCGAAGCCTAAAGTTAAACTCGTAAGCGTTTAACTTAATAAAGACTTGAGCTCTCAAGCTCGAGTCTTCAGGGCTTGTGAGCTCTTAAAGCTAGAGGCTACATTTGTAAACCACAATTTCAACAATAAATCTTATCTTATCTTAATAATAATATCTTCAAAAAACGTTTTCCGAAATTTCCATATTTTTTTCACAATTGCGAAGCAGTAGAATGTATGTTAAAATTTTCAATATCATCTCAATTCCAGCCAATCGGTCCAGTAGTTCTTAAGTTATCCGGCGGACAAACAGAAACAGTAGTCTTTTTTCTTTAATTACTCGTAAACTAATTGTTTTCGTGAGTATATCATATATCAGCCCTTAGGCGTCCACTGTTGGACATAGGTCTTCCCCAATGAACGCCACCACACCCGGTCCTCCGCCCTGGGCGTCCTGCCGCTTCCGGCCACCTTCTTCAGGTCGTCGGTTGTTACCTAGACCGCGACTTTACCCAGGAAGCAGGGCTCCGGGATCTGTGGGGGCGTGGTTTTTGGTTGCTGTTCATGGGGGAGTACTGCCCATATAATAACCACGCTGGGAAGACGTGTTGGCCATTGCAAACTAGGCCTTGCACCGATGACACTGCTTCCCGCCACCGGTCTGTGGTATTTTAATAGGGAAAGATCGCTCTATAAGTAGCCTAGAATCACAAAAAATCTTTACGTATTTTCACCAGATTCTGCGTACATTGTTTCCGGGGCGCGGGACTACGCGCGCACCGCGTTCAAGGCAGCCATGGCCTCCGCGCAGCTGGTGAGTGATGTGTTTCCATCAGCCTATAGCAATTATTAGACAATAAACATTTAGTAATTTAAAACTGCGACCTACTTCGGGCTACGCTCGCGTGGACTACAGGATCCGCTCCAATTCCCACTTCCGCTCCCTATCCCACTTCCACTCAGACTTTAAATCCAGGTCCAGGTCCAGGTCGGTCCAGGTCCAGTTCCAGCCCCAGGTCCAGGTCCAGGTCCAGGCCCAGGTCCAGGTCCAGGTGACCTCGGCTTACGTGAACTACAGAATCGCTCCCATTCCCACTCCCGCTCCCGCTTCCGCTCCTGCTACGGTCCCGCTCCCGCTACGGTCCCGCTCCCGCTACGGTCCCGCTCCCGCTCCCCTCCCGCTTCCGCTGCCACACCCACGCCAGAGCCCACGCCCATGCCCACTCCCACTCAAATTCCCACTCGCAGCTCCAAATGTAATCCAAACTCATCGCAATCTGAATAGTACGGAAATACTATTATTATTATCTTATAAATAAAATCGTAAACATCGCGTGTCTGTACATTGAAGATATTTGCAAAAAAAAAATTGGGGGGTCTAAGAATAAGCAACAGAACACATTTCGATCATTTTTGAAATTTTTGTCTGTTTGTCTGTTTATCTGTTTGTCTGTTTGTCTGTTTGTCTGTTTGTCTGTGAGTTTGTGCACGCATCACTTAAAAACTACTGAACGGATTTTGATGGACTTTTCACAAAAACTTGGGGCTTAACTTAACTTAACATTTAGTCTTTATTTCATCGCAATCGGCTAACTCAATCAAAAGTTATAGACATTTTTAGTTTTCAAATACATTAGTAGGTAAGGTTATTATGCAATATATTGCCTAAAGTAGTATTTCCGTACTATTCAGATAGCGATGAGTTTGGATTACATTTGGAGCTGCGAGTAGGAATTGGAGTGGGCGTGGGCATAGTCGTGGGCGTGGGCGTGGGCGTGGGCGTGGGCGTGGGCATGGGCGTGGGGGGGTGGGATTGAGAGCAGGAGCGGAAGCGGTACAGGTAGCGGTAGCGGAAGCAGAAGCGGTAGCGGTAGCGCTAGCGGAAGCTGGAGGGGAGCGGGAGCGAGAGCGGGAGCGGAACCGGAGCTGGACCGGAGCGGGAGCGGAAGCGGGTATGGTACCAGTGTAATCGGAGTGTATGAAAATTCGCATAACTTTTGACTGAGTTACCTACCCGATTACGATGAATTTGTGGTATAGGTATGCAACAAAGTAATTTTGGTCGGAATTTGGACTGCAATGGATTAGTTACGAGAACTAAATTTGGAGAGACGAGGGAAAGAGGTTTGAGGGCAGGATTGAGAGGAGAGCTGAGAGGAGGGTTGAGAGGAGGGTTGAGAGGAGGGTTGAGGGGAGTGTTGAGGGAAGGGTTGAGAGGAGTGTTGAGAGGAGGGTTGAGGGGGGGGTTGAGGGGAGAGTTGAGGATCTGGATCTGGACCTGGGACTGGAACTAGGCCTGGGCCTGGGCCTGTACCTGGCCTGTACCTGGACCTGGACCTGGCCTTGGTTCTGGACCTGGACATGGACATGGACATGGACATGGACCTGGACCTGGACGTGGACCTGCACCTGGACCTGGACCTGGACCTGGACCTGGACCTGGACCTGGACCTGGACCTGACCTGGACCCGGACCCGGACCCGGACCCGGACCCGGACCCGGACCCGGACCCGGACCCGGACCCGGACCCGGACCCGGACCCGGACCCGGACCCGGACCCGGACCCGGACCCGGACCCGGACCCGGACCCGGACCCGGACCCGAACCCGGACCCGGACCCGGACCCGGACCCGGACCCGGACCCGGACCCGGACCCGGCCTTGACCTGGACCTGGACCTGGACCTGGACCTGGACCTGGACCTGGACCTGGACCTGGACCTGGACCTGGACCTGGACCTGGACCTGGACCTGGACCTGGACCTGGACCTGGACCTGGACCTGGACCTGGACCTGGACCTGGACCTGGACCTGGACCTGGACCTGGACCTGGACCTGGACCTGGACCTGGTCCTGGTCCTGGACCTGGACCTGGACCTGGACCTGGACCTGGACCTGGACCTGGACCTGGACCTGGACCTGGACCTGGACCTGGACCTGGACCTGGACCTGGACCTGGACCTGGACCTGGACCTGGACCTGGACCTGGACCTGGACCTGGACCTGGACCTGGACCTGGACCTGGACCTGGACCTGGACCTGGACCTGGACCTGGACCTGGACCTGGACCTGGACCTGGACCTGGACCTGGACCTGGACCTGGACCTGGACCTGGACCTGGACTTGGACTTGAAGTCTGAGTGGAAGTGGGATAGGGAGCGAAAGTGGGAATGGGAGCGGATCCTGTAGTCCACGCGAGCGGAGCCGCGGGCACAGCTAGTGTGCAATATATTGCATACTAACCTTACCTACTAATGTATTTGAAAACTAAAAATGTCTATAACTTTTGATTGAGTTCGCCGATTGTGACGAAATAAAGACTAAATGTTAAGTTAAGTTAAGCCCCATGTTTTTGTAAAAAGTCCATCAAAATCCGTTCAGTAGTTTTTAAGTGATGCGTGCACAAACTCACAGACAAACAGACAAAAATTTCAAAAATAATCGAAATGTGTTCTGTTGCTTATCCTTGGACCCCCCAATTTTTTTTGTTGCAAATATCTTCAATGTACAGACACGCGAAGTTTACGATTTTATTTATAAGATTTAAGTATGTCTATCCGTTATATAGTAACCATAGCACAGGCTCTGCCTAGTTTGGAACTGGATAATTGGTGTGAATGTCTGACATATTTATTTATTATTAAAACTAGCTGTGCCCGCGGTTCCGATCGCGTGGACTACAGAATCCGCTCCCCTCCCGCTTCAAGATACTGATATGTTCTTTAATATTGTAGAATATTTGTTTGTACTATCATCAATAGTTTCCGCGGCGCATGCGATGAAAGATATTTTATGGCTAATTTTTTAACACCTTGGGTTACATTATTGAAGTTTTAGTAGGGATCCAACGATCTCTATGTACTACTAGATGGAGCGTTTCAAACAATCGCTCTGTTATACGCAAGGAGCCGCAACTCGTTCACATTCACTTTGAAACATGTGCGGTTACTATGCAGAACATTTAATTATTACTAAATATTGACGCTACGGGTAAATAGCGTCTCTAAGTACCTAAATTTAACCTACAGAAGGCGAGCTGTTCATAACAGTTACTCCGGGATAATGTAGCATTCTAATGGTGAAAGAATTGTTGAAATCGGTCCAATAGTTTTTGAGTATATTCGTTACAAACGTACAAATCTTTTCTCTTTCTAATACTAGTGTAGATGTAGATATAGCAACATTATATATACTCTGTTGTGTCACAATAACTTTTATGCTATAGACCAGAGGTTCCCAGACTTCTCATAGACCCCTTTCAAAATTTAGCTGGTTCCGGTGGACCCCCTACAGCTACATTTCTACCATATTCCCAAAACTCGACAAAAAATGTGAAGATTAGACGCCAACGTAGACCCCGTTGATTCTCCCGTGGACCCCTGGGGTTCCACCTGGACCACTTTGGGAACTACTGCTATAGACGAAACAGGGATTTCTCTCTCTAGCTCCGTCATCACTTTATCAGTCGTCTCACGCCGTCCACGAACAAGTCACAGTGCGGCGAGCAGAGAATAGAATAGGTCATTTATTCATAGCTACGACACACACATACATGATAAACAAACAAAACAGAATTAATAAATTACAATTTAAAAATAATCAAGGTACCTATGTGTCGCAGCAAGAAAATGGCGCTGACTCAGCATAATGCTGCAGCACGCTACGCGAACTCCAGCGCTGGTATTCTGTCAGCACCAGGTCAAGTGACTTCACAGATTTAGTTTATAAATTGTACAGAGAGCCGAACAGCTGCAGTTAAAACTATTGGGCGACCCTTCGACCCTTCAGGATCTTTTGGGCCAAACCCCTGTCCGCCAAAGTTACCTATTTGGTACCAAACTAACAAATCATATCAATTTCTAGGTCATACAGCCAGTGTACAAGACGATGTTTTCGGAACTGAGACAATTCCCAAGAATGCAAGTTGGTAAGTTAATCCTCTTCTTTGTCGTTCCCTCACTGCTGAGGATCGCGACCGTATAAAATGCGCCTCCACGCATAGCCGTCATTGGCCAGCCGCACCGCTTCATATACTCCCCACTGGGTCTGACCTCGTCCTCTGCCACGCCTGCCCTTCACTTGTCCCAGAATGATGAGCTTCTCCAGGTCATGCTACAGTTAATCTTATCTTATCTTATCTAATAAATAAAATCGTAAACTTCGCGTGTCTGTACATTGAAGATATTTGCAACAAAAAAATTTGGGAGGTCTAAGGATAAGTAATAGAACACATTTCAATCATTTTTGGAATTTTTGTCTGTTTGTCTGTGAGTTTGTGCACGCACTAAAAACTACTGAACGGATTTTGATGGACTTTTTACAAGAACATGGGGCTTAACTTAACTTAACATTTAGTCTTTATTTCATCGCAATTGGCTAACTCAATCAAAAGTTATAGAAATTTTTAGTTTTCAAATACATTAGTGGGTAAAGTTATTATGCAATATATTGCAAATAATAGTATTTTCGTACTATTCAGATTGCGATGAGTTTGGACTACATTTTGAGCTGGTAGTGGGAATGGGAGTGGGAGTGGGCGTGGACGTGGACGTGGGAAAAGGGGAGTGGGAGCGGGAGCGGGATTGAGAGTGAGATTGAGAGTCTGAGTGGAAGTGGAAGTGGTATAGGGAGCGAAAGTGATAATGGGAGCGGAACCTGTAGTCCACGCGAGCGGAGCCGCGGGTACAGCTAGTAATAAATAAAATAAAAAAACTTTTTATTTCTTACATAACATAAATACAATGTTACAGAACAAAATAATACTAATCTGGCAGAAACTCTCCTCAGTGATTGAGTAACGAACATCCAAACATCCAAACTTTCGCATTTATAATATTAGTAGGATGCTGTGTGCAGTAATGTACGGCGATCACGTCAGCGTAAACGTGAACAGCAGTCATAACAAGAGCGTCGTATGTTTAACGCCTGAAACTGCATTATTTATTGCTTAGCTGACCGATTGGTGTTCCCTCTCCAGTATATCACCCGAACTGTCGGCTACCTGAGCACGTGGACCGATCTTACGGCGCGTATGTGGCGCGCGTCGCCCAATCACGTGACCTGCCACGCCCGCAGCTCGAGGGCAAGGACCGCTTCAAGTTCACCGCCATGTGAGTGTGGTGTCCACAGAAATCTTACCAAGATAGAATAGCAAGTGAAGTAGGCGTGACACGCGTGCCTACAATTTGCAATATATTGCAAAAACACTTACGCGCCGAGTCAGGATAAATATCGACAAAAAATCTGTGATTTCTAACTGCGTTTCCTCCTTTTGTTTCCTCACGTGACCGCGAGGCATAAAGACTGCGCGGGAGGGGCGCGCTGTGCCCGAAAATCGGCACGTGCGGAAATTAAGTAAACGAATGGCTATAACCGTTCTATCTTGATAGGATTTCTGGTGGTGTTATCTCTCTCCAGTATAGATGCCTGCCGAACTGTCGGCTACCGGAGCACGTAGGCTGTGACCTGCGCTGGTCTCCGAGACTCATGCGCGTCTCCTGTACCCACAGCCCCAAGAAAGTGGTGCTGAACCTGAGGAGCGCGACGCCCGACTTCCACCCCCCCTCGCCGCTGCCCCGGTCCAATGAGCCGACCAAGCCCAGGAATAGGGGCACGCAGAGCATTTTCAGGTAGGCCTCTAAAAAGTAAGAAGACCACATGATGCCTTTTTGAACTGTTTCATTGGAATGTCAACTTTTTAAAATGATCACTTAGAAATTGATATGATGCCTTTAATCATTCGTAATCACTCTGTGGACTATAACGGTGGGCCTGATCCACAAGTTTCAAGTCGCTCAGCGATGGAGAGGAGAGGGCTATACTCGGGGTTTCTTTGAAGGATATGATTGGTAATGAGGAGATCCGACGAAGAGCGAAGGTGACCGACATAGCCGAAAGGATTAGCTGAAGTTTCAGTGGACGGGCCACATCTGTCGCAGAACCGACAGCCGTTGGGGCAGACGAGTTCTGGAGTGGAGACCACAGATTGGCACGCGCAGGGTGGGACGCCCCGCCGCCAGGTGGACCGACGACTTGAAGAAGGTGACCGGAAGCGGCTGGATGCTTAGGGCGGAGGACCGGGTGTGGTGGCGTTCATTGGGGAAGGCCTATGTCCAGCAGTGGACGTCTAAGGGCTGATATGATGATTATATTCTTCCCCTGTAGGTACCTATCATTTGAGTTGCGTTTTGCAGAGAATCATCAGCGCAGACGATACCGTGGCAGCCCGGCGGGAAGGCGGCGGAGGAGTGCGCCGAAACACCAGAAGTTTTATACTTGGACAAGTTGGATTGGGGTGAGAGATTAACGCTGGCCAGAGGCGTAGCGTTAGCCCCAGGCCAGATGGACCGACGATCTAAACAAATGGGGCATCCATTATTTATAACTAGCTGTTGAACGCTACTTCGTCCGCGCATCACAAATTATATGCATTTCCCGTAGGAATAGGATGTTTTTTCGGGACAAAACTATCCTATGTCTTATTCCAGGACTTAACCTATATGTGTGCCAAGTTTCATCACGATCCGTCTAGTGGTTGAAGCGTGATTGAGTAACAAACATCCCAACTTGTCTGCACCGGGTGCGACTGAAAATCTGCGTCTAGCACCTTACTTGGTCTAGGCATATGCTGAGTCGTTTGCCCTTTTGCTGCCGCGGTACACGCATACTATTTTAACTATGTTAAAAAAATTTAATTGTATTCTCTAGTTCTTATAATTTATTTATTTTTTCCTTTTTCTTGCTTTGTTGGTTTTTTTATTGTGTGTGCCAATTATGGTAGTAAATAAATGTTTTTTCTTTCTTTCCTTTCTTTCTTTCAAACATCCAAATATCCAAACTTTTGCATTTATAATATTAGTAGGAAGGATTCAATGATCAGAATATGTCACAAGACTTGTTAGAAAGTGAAAATCGCTTTTCAATTCAATGGATATCATCAGAAATACTGCACTAGAATAGACTGATGATGGAGACAAGAGTGTCAAATTTAATAATGTTGTTAATTTTTCCAGGTCCAGGGCGTCCGTACCGTATAGGAGATCTCCCAGCTGACTTCCACACAACGGAGATTATAAACAAGTGAGATAACATTTGGTTTCTCATTCGTGGTCATGGCACACCCCCACGTGCTGTGCTGTGCTGTTTTATATTGTATCCATACCACAGACACTTCGGTGAAGGAAAACATCGTGAGGAAACCTGCATGCGCTAAAGAAGAATTTGTAAGGCACTCATGTAAGTCTACAACTCACACTGGCCCAGCGTGGTCTGGAGCCCTGTTATGAACTCTTATTTCCAGGCAGTTATACAAATACAAATAACTTTATTGGTTCAAGAACATTAGGGTCCTTATACTAGACATATCTATATTTCATTCCAGATTAATAGTCCTATGAAAACCAACGCTATTTACGTCTCGGTAACATATACATGAAAGGGTCACCAGCAGCAAAAACAGGTTTGTATTACCATGTAAACTTTGCAGTCCACTTAGGAACACCATCTATTGTGTATTTTGTTTTCGAGACGCAAATGCGTTTGTTTTCATAGGACTATTAATCTGGAATGAAATATATGTAAATATATTATTACAAGCAGTAGCCTGGCTCCCAAACTAGGATTCCCTTTTCTATGGGTAGCCAGTCTTTCATTGAAAAGTGAACAAATGTTGTAAAATATTTAAGTTTAACTCTGTAGTAGTACAAAAACAACCTAAAGACAACACAACACAAGCAGGTATGTTGGTTCATATACAATACATACCAGCAGTAGGCAATATTCAAAATTATGTACTTAGTCTTCTACACGACTTAGCTTATATACACTTAAAAATTCCAACACGATATATATTCACAGAAACATCCTTTGCACATTAACTTATTACTATTATTCATTAAATAGATACTTGTTTTATATAATTTTAATATATTAACAGTATATTAACAGTTCACGCCCTAAAACAATACTGCCTGGTAAAATCGTATTACGAACGCGCCCAGAGGCCAGCCGGCCGGCCACAGACCGACGCGATTCAGCATCTGTGACCTGATAATCGCCTAGAAGTTTCTTATTATGAGGTGCCACTTGACATTTAATTGAGTTGATTCTCGATGGATATATACGTCAAATTAAACCCAGTAAGGGCACATTAATTTTTTTAATTCCCTTTGAAGCTTCCCCTAAAGCGTTTTGCTTTTGTCTTTCATAATGCGAACTGCTAAGGAATGGAGCTCCCTGCCAGCTTCGTCGGTAAAAGTAAAACTTGGATCGTTGTGAAGGAATATTGTATAGGCATCTTCTGTGTAATCGCGCTCCGCCTTAGGCCTCATCGTCGCCATCAGGTGAGATTGAGGTCAAGCTTAAACCCATCAGGAATAAAAAAAACTGAGCTTTCGTGGTCGACTATGGCCCTCTTAGAGACGGCAGACTTGTATCCAAACAGTGGGGACATATCAATTAGAGTGTTGATTTGATTAGTCGATAACAGAATGCGCCACGCCCGGTTATGGAACGAGGTGGCGGAGAAAGGGCAGTTCCCGCGCTGGATGAAGAGGAGAGACGCCATCATCAGCGACGTGGAGACCAAGGACTGGATATTCAGGGAGGCGGTAAGGAATGTGCAGTCTGATTTTTAGGGTTAGGAAAAATCACCGTCCGAAATTTGTTAGATATTTTTTTTTTGTTCAATTAATACTGTAGCATGTAGCATGCTCATAGCGAGTTCGCATTTGCTTTGACATTGCACGCTATTTAATAGCATAGTAACTGAAAAAGCATTGCATTTATTTTTCCGGTAAAATTGATGAATATACGCCGTATGAAGTTGAAACTTATACTGCTGTAAGTGAACCAAGTTATCAACAACCTTCTGTTAATGTCAGGCTCGTGCAAAATGGATTCAACAAAACTATTCAGTACTAGCATGCTAATAAGCAAGCACCAGCACACCCTTCCACCCGCAACATATGAAACCTGCTCGAAAATTAACCGGCATGCTATTTAGTAGCATGCTCATTCGTTATTCATCATCAGGTTATTTTTGTCTCCACTGCAGGAGGACAACCCTCTCTCATCTGCCGGAGACAGACGGAGGATTTGGCCTATACTCCCCGCGCTGGCCAGACGGGTTGGGGAGGCCTGATTGACGTTTTATAATGTATTCCCTTAGTCGCCTTGTACGACATCCACGGGAAGAGTTGGAGTGGTCCTATTCTACTCTACCGAAAACCACACGGCATTCGTTATTCGGATAAGAATGACACATTATAAATTTTACTGCAAATTAAATTTGAAATGCTAAACGTATTTAAACAAAGTCATTTTGTGGAATAGGCCCCAGGACTGCATAAACTCTCTGTACAGTGTTCGAAGACCATGAGGAGCTATCAGCTATATTGGCACGCCTGTCGCACCTATTTCACCATTCTATCCTGATAAAATTTCTGTGGACACCACACTCACATGGCCGTGAACTTGAAGCGGTCCTTGCCCTCGAGCTGCGGGCGTGGCAGGTCACGTGATTGGGCGACGCGCGCCACATACGCGCCGTAAGATCGGTCCACGTGCTCAGGTAGCCGACAGTTCGGGTGATATACTGGAGAGGGAACACCAGATAGCACATTCGGTGAACTGAGCAATAAATAATGAAGTTTAAGGACGTTATGGATTTTCTTACCCTCTATGTCGTACAGGAGATAGACGAGCTTCAGGACATCCGGCTGGAGCTTCTGCACCGGCTGCAGAGTCAGCATCGCGACCAGCAGACCGGGAAGACCAGCCTCAAGCTCGCCAAGCGCTGGGCCAGCAACAAGAAGGAGATGGAACAGAAGATTGACAAGATACGCAGGTCTAGGGATAGAGGTGGGTAAAACAATCATCCTGGTTATGTCCACTGCTGGAGATAGACCTTCCACACCACACTAGGTCCTTGCCTACGTCATCTTAAGGGGCATACACTCTAATAATATCCGTGCAGCTAAAAAGACATTTCTTTATTTATTGATTTAACTCTTTATTGCACACACACAGATAAAACAAAAATAATACATTAAAAAGAAACACAAGTACAAAGGGCGAACTTATCTCTGAGAGAGATTTCTTCCAGCAGACCCGCGAGAGAGATAATTGAAATCAGAGAGGCAGACATAGTGTGTACGTAAATAAAAAAAACATTCTCATTCATTGTTTGTATTCTTTAACGAATCAAACAGGTGTAAGGGAATGCCAACCTCACCTGGACGTGGTGGACCCCGCTGGTTGACCAACGAGGCCATGGCGACCGACAATGGCGGTCTAACCATTCAACCTCTCACCAGGCCATAAATACCACAGACCGGTGGCGGGCGGCAGCGTCACCGGTGCGAGGCCTAGTACTGCGATGGCCAACACGTTTGCCCAGCGTGGCCAGACTCCCACGTGAACAGAAAACAGAAACCGCGGCCCCCAGTTCCCGGCAACCCTACTATTCCTGGCCATGGTAGCGGCCAAAATACCACGCTTGGTCACGGGTGGAAAACTGACAGTTTTTCTTCTTGATGATATTTTTTTTCACTTGTAATTATAGGAATGCACGCACTTTTGGCGTCACGGGGCAAGCGCCGTATTAATAAAGACAAATATGAAAAAAATCCTTTTAACTTTACTACATGAAAATTAGGGTCACCGAGAAGGGGGGGGAGGGGTAAACATTGTAAAAATGGGTCACATAGTTTGGGTACGTTCCCTGAAAGTACCAGGCGGCCGTAACAGTTGAGCCGTAAGTTGTTTCCAGAGCTGCGCAAGCTGTCCGCGCTGCACGAGGGCGGCGGGCGGGCGGGCGCGGCGCAGCGCGCGCGGGCGGCGCGGGGGGGCGGGCCGGCCACGGCGGCGGCGCGCGACCCCACGTCGGGTGCGCACGCGCCGCTCGCCAGGCACGGGTACCAGGCGCGCGGGAGGCACGCGGAGATCACGTACGATCCATCGCTCTTGAGTAAGTAACCATAACTTTTGGGTACAACCCAAAAATCCTATCAAGATAGAACGGTTATAGCCACTTGTTCACTTCAATCTCGCGCGTGCCGATTTTCGGACAGAGCGCGCCTCTCCCGCGCACCATTTATGCCTCACGGTCACGCTTCTAGTGAGGAGATACAGTTATGCATGCTTTGTTCCAGAATTTTTGTCGATGTTTCCTGGCCTTGACTCGGCGCATAATGAGGAAGCGTTTGATAGTTTTGCAATATATTGCGCCTACTTCACCATTCGATATCGATAGGATTTCTATGGGTACAACAAACCAAGTCATTTTATTGGGGAGGCTTATGTTCAGCAATGGACAAATTTCAGGCACTTTTTGCAGATTTTTTGTCGATGTTTACCCAACCTTGACTCGGCGCGAAACGAGTAAGCGTTCGATGGTATGGGCAATATATTGCACATCGTTGGCACACGTGTCGGGTCTACTTCACCATTCTCTCTTGATAGGATTTCTGTCGACGTTAAATACCATTTTATACTCTCTGACTGACGAGTCATGTGACATTATATTCGGATAAGAATGACCTATTATAGATTTAACTGCAAATCAAATTTTAAATTCTAAACGTATAAACGCGACCTCCGTAGCGGAACGGGTAGCTCTCGGACTGCCACGCCGGAGGTTGCGGGTTTGAATCCTGCTAGGGGCAAATGTTCGTATGATCAGAGGCGTCTCTAGCCCTTGTGGCGCCCGTGTGCAACCAGTACCCGCGCGCGCTCTAGTAGAAGCGGGGTCAAAATGGAATACTAACAGTTATAAACAGGTGCAACTCCGGCACGCGCCTTTGGTAGCGATGCGACATTACGCCAATATAATCTTTAACTATCTGTTTTAAGGCTGATTTCATGTTGAAACAAAAGTTATTGTGTATAGTAGGAAAAGGAGTAGCTTGTGGTGGCGCGCCTTGCTTTGCTACCGCGCGCTAGGCGTCGGCCATAAACACAGGCGCAGGGTCTTTGAGAGCGCCGGCGCCGCGAGCGACGCATCTTTGGAGGTGTCGCACTAGAGGGCGCTCGGCGCCCCCTTAGACCCGGCGCCCGTGTGCGCCGCACACCCTGCACCTTAGGTAAAGACGCCTCTGCGTATGATGAATATGAATGTTTGTCTTGGATGTTTATATATTTATTTAAGTATGTCTATCCGTTATCTAGTAACCATACCACAGGTTCTGCCTAGTTTGGGACTGGATAATTGGTGTGAATGTCTGACATATTTATTTATTTATTTATTATTATTATTATTTAAACAAAGTAATTTTCAGTCATTTTGTGAAATAGGCCCCAGGACTGCGTAAACTCTCTGTACAGTGTTGGAAGACCATGAGGAGTTATCAGCGCCGCCAGCCTGGCTGGAGCAGTGCGGGCAGAACCTAAAGAAGACATGCTCCGGCCACGCCCTGCCGCGCGATCCGATGAAACTCTGCGAGCGCGAGACCAAGTGGAGCGACCAGTTCCTGGAGAATCTACACAATGATTTGAAAAGTTTGTGGCTTCCTGTGATGTCTTTGTTATTTCTGATGACTGGTACAGACCACATTAGCAGACAGCGCGCCTAATGGTAGTTAAACGGTCACTGACCAAGCCCAAAGACCACTGATATATTACTGAGGACTATGTTAGATCACTCTTGGCTCTAGAGAGGATGTGAACCGTATCAATCGCCGACTATCTTTAGTTGTGCTCTTTTTTTGTGGAAGCCATGCTGTAACCGTGTTTTTTTTGTATATTAGACGTCCACTGCTGGACATATAGGTCTTCTCCAATTAACGCCACCCCACCCGGGTCTTTCGCCTTTCGCGTCCATCTGCTTTCGGCCACCGTCAGGGCGTCGGTCCATCGCCCTGCGCGTGCCGATCCGCAGTCTCCACTCCAAAACTCGTCTACCCCAACGACCGTCGGTTCTGCGACAGATGTGACCCACCCAATACCACTTCAGCTTGCTAATCCTTTTAACTATTACGATGGCCTTCGTTCTTCGTCGGATCTTCTCATTACGAATCATATCCCTCAAAGAAACCCGAGCATAGCCCTCACCATAGCTCGCTGATCGACTTGAAACTTGTGGATCAGATCAGATCGGTGTCCACGTCTCCGCGCCGTAGGTCATGGCAGGCAGGATGCACTGATTAAATACTTTCTGTCCTAATAAATAAATAATAAACAATAAAATAAAAAATGCATGGTATCACAGACATTGCATAATATGTAGGTACTTACTTACCATTACACACTTATAAACTAATGATTAGTAGTATATACACTCTTTCTTGCATTCACACATGCACACAAACACTCCCACACCCACACCCACTCCCACACCCACACCCACACACATACCTACACTCACTACTCACATCCTAACTCACACTAAACACTTAATAATTACTTTCTATTGTATTTCACGGTCCGGAGGTGGAGCCTGGCGACCTGTATTTACAGGCTACTGTGTAACCTAGTTCAGGCACCAGACTTCACAAAAAGTTGTGAAGTAAATAAATGAATTTTGTATTGTATTTGTATTTTGTCTTTAAACATTGTGGAATAGGCGACGTGAAAACTTGACACAGATTCCAAAAGCTGCCCTTTTGTCCCTATTTTTGGACATGATACTACACTACAATACTTTCTTCCAGGGTCGAAAAACGCATGATAAATAACACATGTTCCACATTATAAGCCAGCTCGTCCTTACAGAAGCTCGTATGGGCGCAACCGGGTCAGCCGGTCCACTGCACGTGCTGAAACCGAGGCGGCTGGTGGACACTCCTCGCCCGGCCACTCCTGAAGTGGAGTCGGTCACGGATACGGACGAGAACAGCCACCAGTCGGCGCTGCTGCTGCAGAGGATCATCCGGGGCAGGGCTGTGCAGTGCCTGGTGAGATAGAACTAACACGGAAAGTTCCCCCAACGAATCATATCGGAGAAGTTAATTCTACATTACATGTACTACCTATGACCAGGGGGCATTTCGGCTAATACTACACCTTATTCAATGAGGATAAAGTAAAATTTAGAATTAACTTGGTCATATAGAGATACATGCATGCTTTCTTTTGTAATCAGCTCAACATTCATATCAGCCCTTAGACGTCCACTGCTGGACATAGGCCTTCCCCAATGAACTGCACCACACTGGTCCACCGCCCTCCGCATCCAGCCGCTTCCGGCCACCTTCTTCAGGTCGTCGGTCCGTTTGGCGGCGGGGCTTCCCACCTTGCGCGTGCCAATCCGTGGTCTCCACTCCAGAACCCGTCTGCTCCAACGGCCGTCGGTTCTGCGACATATGTGACCCTCCCACTGCAGTTTATATTCCTTTCGGCTATGTCGGTCACCTTCGTTCTTAGACAGATCGCATCATTACGGATCATATCCTTCAAAGAAACCCCGAGCATAGCCCTCTGCATAGCTCGCTAAGCAACTTGACATTTGTGGATCAGGCCCACCGTCAGTAATCAGTTATCGCTTAAAATGACTAAAAAACCTTGAACCCTCGAAGAATTTTTTTAAGCAACATTTGTATTTATATGGAACAAGTTGCCAGAATCTGTCGTAACTGCCACATCAATAAACATGTTTAAGAACAGACTGGACAATTTCTTAAAGGAAAATAATCAAGTCGACTAATGATAGGGAAGCAACAGCTGCCTTTCCATTTAAAATAAATAAATGTTTAGTGATAAATAATCAGAAGGTCCAGCTGTGATTTTGTTTATTGTTGATGGGTTTGCGCTTGACCCCAACTCTCCTGATGGTAAGTAATGATGAGGCCTAAGGTGGAGCGCGCTTACCCAGATGCCTATTCACTCTTCCTTTAAAAATATCCAAATTGTACTTGTCCGGAAATACCCAAACTGGCAGGGAGTTCCATTCCCTAGCAGTTCGCATCATGATAGAGGAAGCAAATATCGAAGTTTTGGTACGAGACGTGAACATTTATTCAGCTTTTGTTCACTTTAGTACCACTGTAGGGTGCAAAGGACGACTCTATAAAGCTTTTATTGTTATAAGGGTGGTCCCTTCTATCGCTGCTGCATAGCAAAAACCTAAGACGAAAGGTCTACTTTATATGGTGTATTGTAGCGCTGATATACAACCTAAAGTGTAATTATCACTCCATTTTAGCTCATTCACTCATGAAGTTGAAGAAATTAACAGTGCAAGCAAGTTTTGCTTGCTCTTTCATGATGCAAAGTGCAAACTGGAACTCCCTGCCAGCTTCGGTATTCCCGGACAAGTACGACTTGGATCTTTTTAAAGGAAGAGTGAATAAGCATCAGGTAGGGCTGAGGTCAAGCGTTAACCCATTAGGAATAAAATTCTTGGTTGCAGATGTACGAAGGGCGCACGCGGGCCGCCGAGCTGACTGAAGAGCTGAAGACCACCCACGGTCTCCAGGAGGAGGACAAGATACGCATAGCAAAGGAGGAGGCAAAGGCTAGGGAGTACAACGCGCTGCGCACCGAAGCTGAACAAAAGGTGAATGTTCAAGTTACGAGGGCGCGGTAATATCTCTCGCGTGGACTACACAATTATAACTCACTCTCTTATCGTATCTTCTCAGGGGGCCAGGAAGACCTGGCGACACTTCGACCCTTCAGGATCTTTTGTGCCAAACCCCTGACCACCAACGGTGCCCCAAGCCCATTTGGTGGACTTCACATACGCCTTAGAATTTCTTCATTGGCATATGCAGGTTTCCTTACGATGTTCACCTTCACCGAAAAGCCTGTGGTATTATAAATAAACCGTACTTCAGTTTTGAAAAACTCATTGGCACGGGCGGGGATTGTACCAGGACCTCATGAACTTGAGACGAGTGCACAACCAACCAGGGTACCGAAGAATCATGAAATCAGGATAAATGCGGTTGAGAAGCGGTCTTTAAGAAAAATATGTGAGTTGGAAGTTATGTGACAGAGTGAGGAATGCAGGGATACGTGAGAAGTGTGGTTTAAAAGAAGCTGTAGTAACGAAGGTGGAGAAGGGTATGTTGCGTTGGTTTGGACGTTTAGAGCGTGTGAGTGAAAGAAGAGTGACAAAAGTAATATACAGTGCGAATGTGGAAGGAACTACAGCTAGAGGTCGTCCTAGGAGGACATTCAAGGATCAAAATGGTAACGTCCTCAAAAAGGCTGGGGTCCGCAGTGAGAAGAATAAAAGGAGGTGCATGAAAAGGTTGATGGATGTGAGTGAGGCTAGTGAGGTGTGTCAGGATTGCCCAAAGTGGCGATCCATCGTCTCTGCCTACCCCTCTGGGACCAAGGCGTGAGCATTATGTATGTAGATAGAGCAGAATCACCACTTTGTAGCTATTGCCAGCAACTTGACGATGTTTATCGTCTACTGGTGGAGTGTGGTCGGACGGCGACTGAGAGACAGCGTTTGTTTGGCGACAATTTTGGACATAACGCTGACATAAACATGAAACTAAATGATTCAAGTTCCAATGAATCGAGAGAAATGTATTATTTCGCTAAGCGCTGTCTGACGTCTAGGTAACGCTGAATATTATGTATTTCCCTATGAGGCTGGCGTGGACATGAATAGTCCAAAGCCTCGATAAAATAACAGAAAAAAAGTTATTAAAATAAATAAAATCAATGATGTAATTAAAAGTTGGCGTGGTATGGGAAGTTATAAAAAGAAATCAAATCCATTGAAAGTGAGCCGATGCGACTGATTCGGCGCTCCATCCGACACTTTCCGAGTTCCCGTCAAAAATTATCTAGCAAAGAAGGCAAAGTTATCTAACCCATTCAGCTTTGTCTGCCGTCATATACTTTCAAAACACATTTATTTAACGATTTGCAGGAGGATGCAATTACAGCCCTTGTTGATGAGCTTTGCGGCGGGGCGGTGTCCGCTGCTCTCGACTTCCTAGAGAAAGAGCTGCGCAGACTGAAGGAGGAAAGGAGACAGCACGCGTTCATACTAATTGCACGTAAGTTAACAAAAAAAAGAAGTTAACTTCTAAAAGTACATGGGCTTTTCTCTCTTGGAAAAGTAAGTAACTATCTAATAAATAGGAGGTCTAAGGATAAGCAATAGAACACATTTCAATCATTTTTGGAATTTTTGTGTGTTTGTCTGTTTGTTTGTGCAGGCATCACTTAAAATCTATTAAACCGATTTTAATGGACTTGTCACAAAAATAGGGCTTAACTCGGAGTAATATATAGGCTTATTTTTTTAATTTTTAGTTTTCAAAAAAAGGTAAGGTTTTTTTATGCAGGCGAAACCGCGGGCAACAACTTTAATATAATTAAGTCGAAAGAAGAAGTGTTTAGGTATTTGTCTGTTTTTTTCACGTCTCGGCTATTCAACTGATCACCATACATTTTGATCTGTACAAATCATGTATATGAACATATGCCCATGTTTACCTCTGGAAAAATGATTCCCTCGGGAAATAAAACTTTGCAACTCCACGCGGGCGAAGTTGCGGGCGTTTGCTAGTATGCAATATAACAAAGAAGTATAATTTTAATCATCATCATCATTATTATTTTGGTCTCCACTGCAGGAGCACAACCCTCTCTCATCTGCCGGAGACAGACGGAGGATTTGGCCTACACTCCCCGTGCTGGCCAGACGGGTTGGGGAGGCCTGATTGATGTTTTACAATGTATTCCCTTAGTCGCCTTGTACGACATCCGCGGAAAGAGTTGGAGTGGTCCTATTCTACTCTACCGGAAACCACATGGCAAAGTAGGAATTAAATAGGTTATTTTCATATTTTATTTATACTTGACAGTTCGTGAGAAAGCTATGCGCGAGGCGGCGGAGGCCGGCCGGAGGCAGAAGGAGGAGCACAGGCGGCGCGAGCACGACGAGATGTTCAAACAGGTGCCTGTATACTCATGTTTACCTGGTAGCTAGACCAAATCATCAGCCCGCTGTTGGGCAGGAGCCTACCCTAATAACGAGGACGTTATTAATTCGAGAAGAAATGTCTGAATATGTAAACTCTGGCATAATATTTCCTACCCAAAGGTTGACTGGAAGAAATCGCTTAAAGCGATAAGACAGCCTAATTTGTACTATTTGTAACTTTTATAACTTGTAACTGTATTTGATTGTGTAATAAAGTTAATTGTATTGTAAAATATACTTTAATATGCAGGTAATATAATGTAAAATTCCTCTATGTGGCAGATCCTCGGAGTTACACAGGAGACAGTGGACGCGTATCTGCATCACGTGATACAGGAGGGGCTCGAGCTGGGCGCCGAGCAGCGCGGGGCGCGCCGCGCGCAGCTGGAGGCCGACAAAGTGGACGCGGAGCTGGCAGAGAACGAGTCAATGTGAGTGGGGTGTTCCTTAATCCGGCTCGGAGGATCACGTGACACAGGAAACGTTTTTGACGCAGAGCTATCTGAAAAGCAGTCCATGTAGGTACGTCGTATTTGTTGATCCGGCTCGAAGGACCATGTGAATTTTAAATATAATAAATAAAAACGTAAACTTCGCATGTCTGTACATTGAAGATATTTACAAAAAAAATTGTGTGGTCTAAGAATAAGTAATATAGAACACATTTCAATCATTTTTGTCTGTTTACTAAATCTAGTTTTTTTGCGACTAAATTCCACTATTTGCCGACATTTTTTTCTATCTATTCAGAATTGCAATCATCGATATGGAACTGATCGTTCATGGAGAAAATTTGATTACGACATCTGGCGTTCCGGGTTAATTTAAGTCGCTAAGCCAGCGAGTATGATCCTACCAGGTCTACAGCCGAGCAGTTTGAGGTGGTAGCTGAGCTGGTGCACCAGTTCCTGCTGCCGGAAGCCCACCGGACTGCCGCGAGGCACCACATAGCCTCGCTGCAGCAGGCCAAGCTGGACGCGGCCAGGGCAGCCATCTTTGGCTACTTGGACGACGCAGAGGAAAAGAAAGGTATGGTATCCCAACTAGTTTTCTAGAATTTCTATGAAAACTGCTACAGTTTCCGCGCCAACTGAAGAATTCATCAATCATAGAATTGTAGAAAACTACACCATTTTGCCGTGTGGTTGCCGGTAGAGTAGAATAGGAGCACTCCAACTTTTCTTGTGGATGTCGTACAAGGCGACTAAGGGAATACATTATAAAACGTCAATCAGGCCTCCCCTACCCGTCTGGCCAGCGCGGGGAGTGTAGGCCGAATCCTCCGTCTGTCTCCGGCAGATGAGAGAGGGTTGTGCTCCTGCAGTGGAGACAAAAATAACCTGATGATGATGACACCATTTTACCGTTTTCTCAATAAAGGTCATAGACCACAGAAACGGATATAGGTAGAAGGGGTACATCCCTTGTTTACTTCAGTCTCACGCGTGTCGATTTTCTGACATAGCGCGCCCCTCCCGCGCATCGTTTTTAACTCGCTGTCACGTTTCTAGTTCGGAAATACAGGTATACAGTTAAAAACCGCGCATTATGGCATTTTTTGCGGATTTTTTTTTTATCGATGTTTATCCGACCGGCAATGTATACGCTTCTACAACAAACTACCAGAGGAAATCTTAAATATAACGGACAGAAAGTTTAAGATTCACATTAAAAAACAACTTTGTAAGATAGCTTATTATAAAATAAACGATTATTTGAATGACAAAGATGCCTGGTACTAATGTTAATTCAGCTTCGCAAAATCTTTATTAATTGTATGCAAACTTGATTTTTAAAAGATGTGTTGCGTGAAGTTTGTTGCGCCGTTTCTTCTTCACAGCGCTAACACCTAGGAAGCGGTAGTCGATAAAAAAAATGACGTGTATAAATGTACCAAGTGTACTCCATATGCGATAAATGATTTTGACTTTGACTTTGACCGTAACAAAGCGAAACAAAGCGCTTGATAGTTTTTGCAATATATTGCAGATGCTTGGCACGCGTGTCGCGCCTACTTCACCATTCTATCTAGATGGGTATACTGCGGTCCATTCGCACCCATCAGTGCAGTCACAGTATCGGATTCGTTCCGTCTCAGTATCTTTTAGATGTGCCAAAGGAAAATATGAAAAATGTATACACGCTAATTTAGCTCCTGATGCATTAGCGTAATATATATTTTAAGAAGTTTTTTCAATGTCACGGAACTGCATTTCTGACACTGCACTGAAGGACCACTGACGCATAACGGATACCCTTTACCGCATTTGAAATGTGACACATTATTCCTTAACCCAACTAAAAAAGACTGACTCAGGACTGCGGAGAAAGGTAAAGTCGTACACAAGTGTCGGTACACCCTAACGGGACGTAGTAATGTAATGCAACGATCTCTATGTACTACTAGATGGAGCGTTCTAAACAATCGTTCTGTTCCACGCAAGTAGCCACAACTCTTTCACATTCACAATGAAACTTGTGCAGTTACTACGCAGAACATTTAATTATTACTAAATGTATTTAGTAATAATTAAATGTTCTGCGTAGTAACTGCACAAGTTTCATTGTGAATGCAAAGGGTTGTGGCTACTTGCGTGGAACAGAGCGATTGTCTGGAACGCTCCATCTAGTAGTACATAGAGATCGTTGATGTTATGTAATTAAATTTAATAATATACGTACATCCACGGAACAATATTTAAATTAAAATAATAAAAAAAAAACAATTAAACTATTCACCCACGCCCACGTCTCATTGCCATGTAAAAATATGCCTATATAGATTGAGTATCATGTTTTTTTTAAGTATGTAGATTTTAGCAATAAAAGAAAACAATAAATAGGTACTTACTATGAAAAAATGTTTGAATCGGATCAAAAATGCCGAAGTCACAGCAATTTTAGTTCCAAAAACGCGCGCATAAAGGTAGCGATCGGATGTGACGACATCTGACGCATCGCGAGTCGAGCGAGCCGCAGCGCACTAGCGCAGTCTGCCATACATAGTGCCAGAACGGGATCGCGCGAGTTGCAGCGTCACCGTAAGAATCCAAGCAGGAGTGCGCGTTTCGAATAGTCGTTAAAAAAACTTCAATAACTGAGGTATTTTCTCGATGGATTTTATTCATTTAAAAAATAATGTGCTCAGAAATTTATTAAAAATAAAATATCTTCATATATGATTGATCATCGTTAGGTAGTAATAAGATAATTAACGATACTTGTAACCAGGTGGTGGGTCTTAATGCCTTTATGATGGTTTTGAAATTGATCAAAATAAAGTGCTCGGACGGGAGTCCCTCTTCCCTGCATCCGCGCCTGAACAGTACCGTAAGTTTTTAAACTTATAACGTAACTAATATCAAGTTACGGAGCCTCAAACATCGTCGCAGTCTTTCGGTCTTCTACAGGTTACATTTTGGGGAGTGTGCCCAGGAATTACACGATTTGATTCCCCCATCCCCCTTCCGTCACCGGACTACCAGGCGTGGTGAGGAACATCATCCTTAAGTAGTAGACATACCACGCTCTAGCACGAAGCGTTTTGCTTCCTCGTTTGAATGAGAATGAGATGTTTTGGCAAGTAGGTGGCTGTAACAGTGTCTTGGCCTTTCCTCTGTCAGTTTTGGCTGTGAAATTGTATAAATTATATAAAATAGCTATTAGAAATAGATAGTTATAAAATAGAATACTTATAGAGCGACATAGTCATGTTTATGACAAAGCTCTTTAAATAAAGATTTAAAAAAATGCGAACTGCTTAGGAATGGAACTCCTACCAGCTTCGGTATTTCCATACAAGTACAAGTTGGATCTTTTTAAATTAAGAGCGAATAGGCATCTTCTGGGTAAGCTCGCTCCACCTTAGGCCCCATCGTCACTTATCATCAGTTGAGATTGACGTGAAGCGCAAATCAGCGATAAATTATTTATTTTATTTATTTAATTTTAACTCTTTATTGCACACACATAGATAAAACAAAAATAATACATTAAAAAAGAAACACAAGTACAAAGGGCGAACTTATCTCTGAGAGAGATTTCTTCCAGCAGACCCGCGAGAGAGATAATTGAAATAAGAGAGGCAGACATAGTGTGTACGTAAATAATAAAAACATATACATACATACACTAATATAAACTATATACCCACTTACATAGATTATAACCTACACGGTAAAAAATATAAGTATATAAATAAATATTTACTAATAATATATAAATATAATATACATTATTAAATAATATACAAACATTCATAAAATACATATAAGATATGGATTCCAATCGTAACTTAGTGACAGATAGTGTTCTTTAACACGGTTTTTGAAAATTAAAAAGATTCTTTCTTTGATTGTTTTTTGTATGATTGTTTATATCTTTGCAGAGTTATGCACGCGCTGTGGCATTGCCTTGGGTGACAAATGTCGATGTGGCGAGCGCTTCCCCGAGCGCAGCCCGGCGGAGACTGCGCGTGGGGACGACGTGCGGTGGAAACACACCAAGTGTAAGTGTCAGTGGGCGGTATGCAGGAGGAGCCCAAGGAGACCTCATCATGAGTCGAAATACGTTCACTGCTGAACAGGGGATACAGTAGCCTGGTACTTGAGTAAATGTTATTAGTCTGGTATTTTCAGAACCGACCGACGACCTGAAGAAGGTGGCCGGAAGCGGCTGGATACGGAGGGTGGAGGACCGGGTGTGGTAGCGTTCATTGGGGAAAGCCTATGTCCAACAGTGGACGTCTAAGAGCTGAGGGGATATGATGATGATTTTCAGATTGTTCCTTTGTCCTTCTGACAAAATACATTTTGTAGAGCGATGCTTCTTAAGATTTATGCTCGCCTAGTACATCATCAGCTGAAACACGTCCACTGCTGAACATAAGCCTCTTTGGTGGGCTGTCCATTGGGGGATTTGCCATATTCAGTACGCTTGGCATGTGGATTGTTGATCGCAGTAACCTAATGTAAGGGAGCGTTCATAGACCACGTGGTCCCAATTGTACCCAATAGCATAAAAAGTAGGCAACATAAATTTCTTGCTCATTGAATCGTGAAAAGCGCTATGCAAGCCTCGACGGTAAGGGCGTTTTCGCACTTATCCGTATCCGATTCTCGTTCGATACGTAAAAATACGGCCGGGAAAATTCACGTATAGCGTTTGCGCACTGATACGTTTTTAATCGAATGTAGTGGGCAAGCGGACGTACAATTTCTATGGCGGCCACTTCGGCTCGGTTTTGATCCGTAAACGATCCGAACTAAGAATTTACGTACCGAATACATATCAAAATCAAAATATTTATTTTCAAAATTGGAATACATTATTCTCTTTTTGACGTCAAATTCTGCCTAAAACTACTCCACTTCCACCTGTATAACCGAGGGGAAGAAGTGGCAACAAACCCAACGGCACAGGGCCCTACCTTTGATTTATCTTATTCATTACAATCATTAAGTCTACCTATGCTGAGCCATCAAGCACTACATGGACTTTTATCATTTAAGTAGTCATCTAACTTATAGTAGGCTTTCTTGCAGAGATTAACTTTCATACAGTTTACGTATGAGTGCGCAAACGTCCATACAATTACTAAGATGGCCGAACCGGATCAGATGCGAATAAGAATCGGATACGGATAAGTGCGAAAACGCCCTAACTCACACACTCACATATAGGGTTGCCAGGTCTTAATACGGCGAAGCCGGACTGGGCAGGCAGTTTACCCGGACTTTTCGATATCAAGGCCGGACACTCTAAAAGCCAATGATTTTAGAACTCCATCCGACTCGATTGACTCGTGCATGAGCCGTGAGATGGCCCAAGATGTAAAAACCTAACAAAAACCGGACGGACCGGACACTGGCGAATTTGGCCGGACGAACATGCAAAAAGCCTGACCCTGTCCGGCTTTATCCGGACGTCTGGCAACCCTACTCACATATAATTTGTGTGCAGCTCGCGTGAAGAAGGCGATGACGTCAGCGGAGCTCTTCCCTCCGTACCACGAGTTCAGATGCATGCTCAACACTCTCGTCGATGAGGGTAACAGCAGTCATATTAATATACATAACGCTCACGCCTTGGTCCCAGAGGGGAAGGCAGAGACGATGTATCGCCATTTTGCGCGAGACTGACAATCGTCGCAAAGCGTGATGTGTGGCGAACAACATCGCCGCCTCCGTGTTGAGACACATTGTGGTACCACGGTTAGCTAAGGAAATACATGTCCACCTCATCAGAGCCCCGCATGACTCGGTAAGGCTAATAGTGCCCGAAGTTCGCGCATCTCCGGGATGTCGGCACGCTTACGACCAGGCTAGCCCCTGGACACGCATCCATCGGCACGGCAGACCTTGGATTGGCAGTGTGAGGGAGACAGGAGATGGGAGTATGAGAAAGAAGTATAGGTAGGTATGGGATACGGCTGTTACGGAAGGATAGTGTGATTGTAGCAGCGATAACTCTGTAAGCCGGGACCGCATACCCGCGACTCGTCTGGACAGCACCGGACAGGCAACTGCTAGAACCAAATCCCCTGACTTATGATTTATACCTCATACCGTGAAGCAAAATAATTTTTCGTAACTCATAGTTTCACCTCAAAGCTTTTACCTTCATGATTGACACTAATTGGTTATTAAATTAGATAACAGATGCACATTAAAATTATTTTGCTTCATCGTTTGAGGTGTAGTTGAATATAGTTATAGTCTTTGCTGTGTAAAACTTACGAGGATTTGTAAAGATGGCCGGCAGAATTATGGAACGTTCAAGTGCTGCCTTTTTGAATGTTTTCAATCCCAACAGTGGTCGTGGAAGCGCGCCGCGACAAGGACGAGAAGCGTTGGGTGAAACAGCATTACTTCCACGTGCTGCGTGAGGAAATCGAGAAGCAGTTAGAGGCGAAGGAACTCGCCAATATGAGTAAGTGTTTCAAACTGGCAAACAGTTTAGTTTTGTAGCAAAATGTTGCAAATGTTTTTTTTTGAGGAATGTTGTCTAAATGTTTTCAATATTAGTTTCTTTATTTTAGAGAATATGTCTGAAGTGTGTGTAAACGTGTCGACACATTTTCTCCCACACCGGATGTTGCTAAGTGTTGAGAAACCGAAAAAAAATTCAAAAATGATCGAAATGTGTTATATTACTTATCCTTAGAGCCCCAACGATCTCTATGTACTACTAACGCAGAACATTTAATTATTACTAAATATTGACGCTGCTGTTAAATAATGTCAATATTTAGTAAATAATTAAATGTTCTGAGTAGTAACTGCACAAGTTTCAAAGTGAATGTGAAAGAGTTGTGGCTACTTGCGTGGAACAGAGCGATTGTTTGGAACGCTCCATCTGGTAGTACATAGAGATCGTTGTAGAGCCCCCAATTATTTTTTTCAAATATCTTCAATGTACAGACACGCGAAGTTTACGTTTTTATTTATAAGAAGATAAACTTTTATTTATTTCTCCAGTTGGAAATATTGGACATTATTTTGTTTGTAGACGTCGTAGTACACAGAACAGATCCACAGTATGGTTTTTTGATGCACCGAAAATTCGGCCAAGTATGTGGTTCGGTAAGCCGGTTCGGTAAACATTTTACCGAACATTCGGCCGAAATTCGTATTCGGTAAAACCCACATTTGGTCCATCTCTAGTTCTAACCCGGGTGGACCCATCATCATCAGCCTAAATACGTCCACTGCTGGACATAGGCCTCCCCAATAGAATACCACTTTTAGTTTGCTGTCCATTGGGGGATTTGCCATAATCAACCTGCCCGTCCCTGGTCGACCCATGAAGGACCCATATGGGGACTGATTCCCAGTAACATTTGCGTTGTTGTTCCCAGTCGTGGACCTGGCCACCGGCGCGGTCTCTAAGCCAGTGAAGCAGATGGAGGGCAAGCATTACATGCGGCGCGTGGTGGAGGGCGCGCTGGACAGGACCAGTCTCACCCACTCCTGCGAATGTGAGTACCACACATATCTCCACTGCAGGAGCACAACCCTCTCTCATCTGCCGGAGACAGACGGAGGATCGGCCTACACTCCCCGCGCTGGCCAGACGGGTTGGGGAGGCCTGATTGATGTCTTATAATGTATTCCCTTAGTCGCCTTGTACTACATCCACGGGAAGAGTTGGAGTGGTCCTATTCTACTCTACCGGAAACCACACGGCACCACACAGTGACGGATTAACCATGTCGCGGCCCCTAGGCAATTCACGTGTTCTGCACCTACTTTTACCGTGTTCTACACCTCATACCATGAAGCAAATGAAATGATTGGTTATTAAATTAGATAACAGATGATTTTAAAACGTGCATCTGTTATCTAATTTAATAACCAATTAGTGTCAATCAGGATGGTAAACACTTTAAGGTGAAACTATGAGCTACGAAAAATTATTTTTCTCCATGGTATGAGGTATAATTTCCTAAAATATAAAGAAAGAAAAGAAAGAAAAACATTTATTCACTACCACAATTGGCACACACAAAGAAAAAACCAACAAAGCAAGAAAAAGGAAAAAAAAAAATAAAACTTATAAGAACTAGAGAAAACAATTTGAAATTTTTAACATAGTCAAAATAGTATGTATATTGTTTTTCTACCACAATGCAATGCTCCGCACGCGTGGACTACTCTCTTTCATTCCGACTACGACTCCGACCCTTAAGCCCACGGCCAGGTCCACGCCTACTCCTCTAAGAAACATTTTCAAAAAAAGACTCGAGGCGCGGGGCTCCTTCCCGATGCGAGGCCCCTAGGCAGCTGCCTACACTGCCTAATGGATAATGCGGCCCTGGTGCCACACATAGATTTAATATAGAATTAAGGATCTCTTATTCTCCGTTGTTCCCTCACTGCTGAGGATCGCGACCGTATAAAATGCGCCTCCACGCATAGCGGTCATTGGTCTATAAGGATCCGCCAGCCACCCTCCTCACTGGGTCTGACCACCTCGTCGGAGCTCGTCCTCTGGACGCGTCTGTTATATCGTCCCTCGCATGACTAAGTGTCGTAAGTAGCTTCAAGCAAATGTTGCAGGGCAAGGCATTTTCGGTTTTACACTTCACATTCTATTGTCTTAGAAGATACGATACTTGTTCATCCTATCCTACTAATATGTGAAAGTTTGGATGTTTGTTACTCAATCACGCTTCAACCACTGGACGGATCGTGACGAAACTTGGCACACATATAGGTTAGGTCCTGGAATAGGACATCATCATCAGGTTATTTTTGTCTCCACTGCAGGAGCACAACCCTCTCTCATCTGCCGGAGACAGACGGAGGATTTGGCCTACACTCCCCGCGCTGGCCAGACGGGTTGGGGAGGCCTGATTGATGTTTTATAATGTATTCCCTTAGTCGCCTTGTACGACATCCACGGGAAGAGTTGGAGTGGTCATATTCTACTCTACCGAAAACCACACGGCAATAGGACATAGGATAGTTTTATCCCGAAAAAACATCCCATTCCTACGGGAAATACATAACAATTTGTGATGTTGAGTTGTCCACGCGGACGAAGTCGCGGGCAACAGCTAGTTGTCAATAAATCCATTACAGCAACTGATACGGATACGACGGTTAGCTGAGGTTGATAACCATAAACATTTAAATATGTGTTTTTAGACAAAAAATTACAATTACGACAGTTGGTCATGCGAGGGACGATATTAGGCAAGGTTCTAAAGCACACATTTAAAATTTGACAGCACGAAAATTAGTTTCGTCTTTATCTACACAATACTGACGTGACAAGGACAGCAACAATTTTAGCGCTGTCAAACTACTTTTCGCAGGTCCTAGGGACCTCCCATCTGAGGTGAGACGCAAGGCTGAGGAGAAGGCAGCCGAGGAGGACGGCGCCTGCCGCTGTCTGGAGATCAAGGGCCGCGTGCAGTTCACACTCGGTGAGTGACCGCGGGGGCTGTGCTCGGGGTTTCTTTGAAGGTTATGAAGCACTTTAATACGTAGCATAGTTGAAACGAACGCAGTGGTCTGGACTTCCTTAAGAAAAAGTATATTCTCATGTTGGAACAAGTTCAGAAACGTTATTTAATAACCTTTATAAGAAAAACCATCGATACTACCTCTACATGTATCCTACTCGCTTCTTAGAGGGACATCTGGATTACGACTCACTCGAACTGAGAAGAAACTTGGCCCTGGTAGTGTTCGTCTTATACGTAATCAGAAACAAGATTGATTGTGTGAATATCGTCCGAAGGGTACTAAAATTTTAAGTTTCCCTTAAGCTACAATTGATGTACACTCTGTTGGTAACCTAATAAATAAACAAAATAAAACTGTACCGCCCGCCACACGCGACCAAGAAAGAAAAGAAAGAAAGAAATCATTTATTTGCTCTTAAATTGGTACAAATGCCAGATGTTAAATTAGCCTAAAGTAACACAAATTCAGCCATTATCAATAGCATGAAACAGGCTATCTCTACCGGCACTCGCCGCGCGCGCGCGGCCGCTGTTCGAGCAGCTCGCTGTTCGCCGAGGCGCCGCACTGTGGCGTGTTCGTGGACGGCATAGGACGACTGATAATGGAACGGTTACTCTAAGGTTGACTGGAAGAGATCCCTAAGTGGGATAAGTCCGCCTTTGTACACAGTTTAATTCCTATTTTATTATTGTTGTTGTTGTTATTTTTGGTACAATAAAGCGTTTACATACGTACATACGGAATGCTAGAGAGAGGAATGCCTGTTTCGTCTATAGCATAAGAAATGATTGTCCCGCATTGGATTGTTTAAAACCTGTAATGTTAAATTTTTTGCTAAATAAATGATTCGTAAAGAAGAGATTCGACGAAGAACGAAGGTGACCGACATAGCCGCGGTAGTGGCAGCGGGCGGGTCATAGCTGTCGTTGAACCGACTGCCGTTGGGGCAGACGAGCTCTGTAACGGAGTTCTGTACGGAGACCGCGGGCCGGCTCGCGCAGGGGAACCGACGACCTGAAGAAGGTGGCCGGAAGCGGCAGGATGAGGGCGGAGGACCTTGTTTAAGGGCTGATATGAGATGATGAGAGTGGCCACGGAGATTTTACTATTATTACGTGGTATTTATGAATTGACAATTGTACATTTCTTTTCATTTACCTGCAATACTCTCTGTCGTTATGTGTTTCTAATTTTCCTTGGAAAAGGTTGCCCTGCAATTAGTAACGTCCTCAAAAAGGCTGGGGCCGCAGTGAGAAGAATAAAAGGAGGTGCATGAAAAGGTTGGTGAATGTGAGTGAGGCTAGTGAGGTGTGTCAGGATCGCGCAAAGTGGCGATCCATCGTCTCTGCGTACCCCTCTGGGACCAAGGCGTGAGCATTATGTATGTATGGTTGCCCTGGAAGAGATCGCTTTAAGTGATAAGGACGCCTTTACACACTCAATCGGTGTCTATTTTTTTTATTGTTATTTTTAATTTGTATGTAATAAAGAGTATATTGTACGCTATTGGTAACGCTTTGCCAAAGTTCGGCCTTCTACCCATATAAATCCTATTAAGATAGAACGGTTACAGCCAATTGTTTACTTCAGTCTCGCGCGTGCCGATTGTCGGACACAGTGCACCCCTCCCGCGCACCCTTTATGCCTCGCGGTCACGTTTCTATATTTCATTCCAGATTAATAGTCCTATGAAAACAAACGCATTTGCGTCTCGAAAACAAAATACACAATAGATGGTGTTCCTAAGTGGACCGCAAAGTTTACTTGGTAATACAAACCTATTTTTGCTGCTGGTGACCCTTTCATGTCCCAAGTAGCAATCAAGAATAGTGACTAAATCCTACATATCTATACTTTATCTAAAGTTGGATTTGACTAAATCAAAAAAGTTTTCGTTAAGTCATTTTTTTCTTTAAGACTAATTAGTTTTATACTACCGCTACTTTAGCAAGTTCAGAATACCCAAAACCAAGTTAAGTACTCTCAAAACTGTTTTGTATTAAGTATGCCTACAGTTAAAACTAAAAATCTTTTGTAACTGTACTCAGATTATTTGAAGGCTCACGTAAAACTCTTTCAAATAATTCAAGCATCTGTTTAGTCTTCCGAAGTAAAAATTAATTTTGTAGATAAACTTAAGATAATTGTTACACCAAATTCTGGGAACCGTTTTTCTGAAGAACATTTTATTCCTTTATTACTCAAATTAATCAGATTAGAGTAAAAATACATTTAACGGGACGTTTTTATCAAAAGGGAACAAAGTAGAAAGATGGATTACGTTGAAAAATTAAAAAGATCTGGTAGTTTTCGTCGGCGTGTTGTGAAATATAAAAAAAATACTTTAAACAGAGTGCAAGCTGCAAATTTCAACAATGCATCATCTTCGACTCAGACCTCAGTGTCGTTTTCAGGAACTACAGATCACGAGGAAGAAGATACCGCGGAAAATTGGGAAATCAAAATAGTGGACAGTGATTCCGATTCTAATGAAACGAAAGCTGATGATTTTAATTTTAGAGACCAATTAAGAAACTGGTGTTTTGGTCACAATATACCACATACTGCAATCAATGGCTTATTGCAGATTATAAATAAGCATGATCCAGGTGTTGTGCCAAAAGACGCAAGAACACTTCTGAATTCAGTAAAATCTGTAGATATCAAACGTTGTGACAGTGGAGAGTACTGGCATAATGGATTTAAAAAATATATTTTACAGTATTTTGGAAATTTGGATAAACATATCAATTTACATATAAATGTAAATATCGATGGGTTACCTACATACAAAAGCTCAAAAGTAGAGTTTTGGCCAATTCTTTGTAACATTCATGAGATGAACACTATGAATTTTGCACTACTTATACGTCATCGAGTGAATAATTTATAAATGAATAGTTTTTTTTGCATAAACTTCTTTCCAGCACAAAATACACTAGAATAATGAAATGAAAAGCTAAGAAAATATCAAGTAATCTGGTATTAACTAAATCAAACTAAAGAATCATTTAATACTAAGTAGTTTTAAATAGTAATACACCAATACGTTGTATAGTATAAGTTAAATGTAATATCTCTTAACTAGCACTACTTTAAATCTAACTTGTCTTTACTTTAGCTAAACTAGCCTTACAAAATCAATATTGTCTAAAGTCTTACTACGTTAGGAAAAATAAGATTTAACGCCATTTTGCACTTTAAGTGAAAAAATAATAATACATTTTCCGACACCACCTCATGATAAACTAGAGAAGATTGAAGTTATATTTTTGTCAGAGTTAGAATAACTTTATAAAAACTCATTTATTTATAGAAAATTTAATATTTTGCACTTTATGCCGCCAAATTTTTCAATTGCAATACAAATATCCTTAATTTTATTGTTATTTTTACGCTATTTTAAAGGCCCGTCTGTTTTATAGCACTTTCTATCGATTTTACACGAGGAACAATCATGCGTTTTAAATTTGCAATGCATACAACGACATAATACATCATTTTCTAGATATAAAAATTAGTTGTTTAACCGCCATTATCATAAGCCTTCATCTTGTTTTTGTATTAAGTATAAAATGTTCACCATATTTTCTAAAATACTATGACATAAAGTAAAAAAAGTTTTAAATTTTACTTCAGTAAGTTATGATAGAATCTGTGCAATTCAGTATTGATAGTTTTAACTAGGTTTTGTAGATATCATCAAGTCTATTTCTTGGTCTAAAGTCGACCTACAAGACATCTTGAAATCCGTGTTTAGCTCTGCAAAAACCACTCTCTTAAGTAGGGTTAAAGTTTGTCTAAACAGTAGTATTAACTCTGTCTTAAATTTGTCCTAAATGCTGTGCCCACTTGTACTTAACTGTATCTTGAGGGATATCTTCAGGGATATCTTGAGGGACGTAATAGGTTTAGCCAAGACAACAGCTGGAATACGTCTACTTGCCTTCAAGATAATTATAATACCCTTTTAAGACATTTGTTTGCTACTTGGGGTATATGTTACCGAGACGTAAATAGCGTTGGTTTTCATAGGACTATTAATCTGGAATGAAATATAGTGTGGAGATACAGTTAGACACCGCGCATAATGGCACTTTTGCAGATTTTTTGGTTGATGTTTAGCCGACCTTGACTCAGCGCGACACGAGTACCTAAAGCATTTGATAGTTTTTGCAATATATTGCAAACTGTTGGCACGCGCGCCTAGACATAGACATACTTTATTGATAACTTCCGTTACAGGTCAAATAAAATTTTTACACAAGTTAAATAAAATCAAATTATAGACAGGCAAATTAAACATCAGTAACTAACATAAATATAAAAATGTCAAATAAAATTCTTATAATTAAATACATCAAGTTAATGCGTTCTGAAAGAACTCTTCAAAGCAATAAAATGCCTGCTTCACCATTCTATCTTGATAGGATTTCTTTGAGGTACAATTAGGGTTGCCATATCTAAAATCATCCAACTATTGCTACAGAAGCATGCTAACCCCGTATTATTGAGCTCGGACATGTCAACGGAGTTTTTTTCAAGTTACTCAGTATAATAAAATATATGTCGTAGGGTCCTGGTTCCGCCGAAGATGTGGGCTCCCAAATTGAGTATAACGCCGTTACAAAGTTAACACGTTTACTGACTTAAATTACACTACATGAAATTACACTACATCATCAAGTAACGATTTTAGAAGGCAGACGATCCGTCAGCGTAACGCCTGCACACCGCACAACTTTCCATCGAAGACTCTTTCGGCCGTTGGATATCTTCTCACCCCTTGGGGGGGGCGGGGAGCCTGTACCGAGGCAATGGCCTCTTACCAGGGGCTTCGTGCGCTGCCCGTTAATACGGGCAGGTCCTTAGAGCGCGGAGAGACTCCGCTGTGATAAACTTGAGACCTTTTCTTCTCGCCGGCTCGCGTGCTCAGCGCACCAGGTGGAACCCCCGAGGGGGAAGCCCAGCGAACGAGCAGCAGCAGAGCCAGCTAAGCGTAGGTCTCATGGGTCAGCGGAGTCGTCATCCACGAGGTCTCTTGGTAGTTTTTTAGCGTCTGGAGGCCGCGCGTGGTAGGGCGCGGTCTCCTGGATGTGTGGCAGCGCGGAGTTGTTCGCGCGCTGGAACATGGTCGTAGCGAGGCGTCGTATGAATTTATCCAGGGGTTCCATCTTTAGGTCCCGCTGGATAGTGGCGTTCCTGACGAAACGCGGCGCTCGGACGATGGTGCGCAGCGACAGTGATTGCTGGGCTTGCATCCGGTTGTGGAGAGTCTGGCTGGCCAGCGCGTACCACGCTGGGGCTGCGTAGGTGAGCCTCGACCTGATGTACGTCTTGTAGACGCCTGTCTTGACTCTGAGGGGTAAAGCAGAAGTTAGTATCGGGCGGAGCAGAGCGCGAGCTGCGCGCGTCTGCCCGATGACGTGCTTCACTTGGCTGTTCATGTTCAAGCGTCGGTCTATGTGAACCCCTAGGTATTTGACCACGGGGGTCCACTCGACCTCCTGCCCGAGTAGACGGGTTTTCGGCGGGAAGCGTCGTGAATTACCCACAACGATGGCTTGAGTCTTCTGGACATTGATCGAGAGCCTCCACCTCGCCAACCAGGCGGGGAGTGCGTCGAGGGATCTCTGGATTTTCTCCACGGCGTGTGCGGCGGTGATCGATGATGTGTAGTAGGCCGCATCGTCTGCGTAGAGGGCCAGATGCGCTCCTTTCTCCACAGGGATGTCGTCCGTGTACCTGGCGTAGCACACGGGCGACAGACAGCTACCTTGGGGGACTCCGGCTTCGATTTTCCGCTCTTGGGATAGGACGTCTTCTACTGCCACTTGAAAACGTCTGTCTGCGAGAAAAGTGGCCACAGTCTTGACGACTCGTCGGGGAGTCGTAGACGTGGACAGTTTAAATAGCAGACCTGGATGCCATACGCGGTCAAAAGCCTTCTCCATGTCTAGGAGCACGGCGATGGAGTGTTCTTTCTTATTATACGCCACTGCCAGGTGGTGCAGGACTCTAGACAGTTGGAGTGTGGTGGAGTGTTCGGCTCTGAAGCCAAACTGCTCGTCCCTAGGTGTGATGTGAGGTGTGAGGTGCTGCAATAGAAGTTTCTCGAACACCTTGGAGATGGTCGGAAGCAGCGTGATGGGTCGATAGCTTTCTGGCTTGAGGATGTTCTTACCGGCTTTTGGTATCATAATGACGTGGCCCAACTTCCAGCATGTGGGGAAGTGTCCCGTTCTGAGGATTCCGTTGAATAGCCGCGTCACTGTTGCGATTGCTCGTGTTGGAAGGTGACGCAGGGCCTCGTTGGAGATCTTGTCTGGGCCTGGGGCCTTCTTGGGCTTCGTTTTGCGGATCATGCGTAAGACTTGGGCCGGTGAGAACACAATGGGGTCCTCATCAGTGGCTATCGGCTGTTGGAAGTAAGTAGTTAGATGTTGACTTACTTCTGCTTCGTTCTCTGTGTCTGCCAGCGGGTTCGGCTTGAATTGTCGCTCCAGACAGTCGGCGAATATTTCTGCTCGGTCTGTGGCGCGATATTTCGGCGTCCCGTCGCTGGCTAGCAGGGGGCGGGTAGGCTCTGGCTTGTTTGTTACTTGCCTGCATAGCCTATGGATAGCATTTCAATCTTCACTCGCTGCGTCGATAGTGCGTTGCCAGGACTCAGTAGCTTCTGTTTCCAGGGCTTCCGAAATCTTGGCTGCAAGCGCGTTCAGCTGTGACTTCATGGTAGGGCATCGAGTTTGTTGCCAGCGTTTACGCAGGCGCCTCTTTCTAGCTATCATCTCTTGGATGTAGGCCGGGATGCTGGAGAAAGTGGCTCGTTTAGGAGCTTCTCTGGCGGCATGCTTGAGCGCGCTCTGCGTGTGGTCGCTGAACTCGGCTGCTAAGTGGTCCACGTCCTCTGGGGTGGAGACAGGTCTGGTGGGGATATGCCTGTCAAGGTACATACCGAACTCTATCCAGTCGTGTAGAGTTCTTGTTCTTGCCGGTGGCTTCACTATGTGATTTTCGGCTATAGTTATTAGCACGGGTTGGTGGTCGGAGATCATGTGGTCGTCCAGCACTTCTGTGGTTAGTCTGCTGGGTTCGAGGCCTTTGTAGACCGCAAAGTCTATGACGTCTGGCAGGTGGGTTCTGCAGTGTGGGTAGTGTGTAGGCACTTCTGGGCCCAGCACTTCATATCCCTTGCTTTCTGCGTCGTCGAATAGGCGGCGGCCAGACTCTTTCGGTTCTGCGGCTGCGCAAGTTATACCCGACGTTCCGTCAGCGCGTGCTCGCGACGATCGCCGAACCAAGCCGAACGGCGCGCCGAGCACATACTGTGCCTTCAATTTAGCTCCTCTTTTATTATTTCGCCGACATATAGTTTTAGATGGTATAAATCTACTTTTCAAAGAAAACTTTAAAACTTGGACTATAAATGAAACCCCGCCCGGACAGCCCGTAAACTAGGACAAATCCGGGAAAACCCGGATACCGGCAACCCTAGGTACAATGTACTCGTACCTACAGTTTCATCATCATCATCAGGTTATTTTTGTCTCCACTGCAGGAGTACAACCCTCTCTCATCTGCCGGAGACAGACGGAGGACTCGGCCTACACTCCCCGCCCTGGCCAGACGGGTTGGGGAGCCCTGATTGATGTTTTATAATGTGTTCCCTCAGTCGCCTTGTACGACATACACGCGAAGAGTTGGAGTGGTCCTATTCTACTCTACCGGGAACCACACGGCTTTGACATGACCTCAGCAACTGGTTATTACTACTGAAGGCCAGCCCCTCCACCTCCCGTGGCCTTTCGATAGCTAGGTCATATAGACCGAATCACGGGCGAGGTGCCCGGCTCTGGTTTCCCGGACACCCGGCTTGACCCCCTACAAATAAGATATCACTGTCCCTTGTACCTTTCTACAGCATTTATTGTTATACAACAGATACGATGGGCCCTACCGAGAGGGAAAAACTGCTGCCGTCTGAGCTGAGGGCGCTCGAGGAACTGCGACGCTGCAAATGCGACAGCAGCTCCTCCGGGAGCCAGGCGTTAGGTACGTATTGACCGCCTCGTTGGCCTAGAGCAGGGGTCGGCAACCCGCGACCCGCCGGCCGCATGCGGCCCGTGGACCATCTCGGTGCGGCCCCCAAGCCTGAGCTCCGCAAGAAAAGATACCGAAGAAGCATACTGCTGGGCCGTAAGAGTATTCCTGAAAGCTCGCTCCCGCGCGGGATAATAAAAATGTACCTATTTCATTTCTTAAGAACTGTTTATCAAGACTGTGATGTTATGTGTTGTTTCTACCGAAATTAAAGATTTGCTCTATCTATTCAATTCCACACTGAGAAAAAAATAAGTAGCCCGCCTACTTACATAAGGATAAAAATATACCACTATTACGTAAGTAGCCGCCCCCATTATAAATGGTGTCGCCTACAACTGATTCAGTAGCCGGCCACATTACTAAGTAACCACAGTACGTAATAATGTGGCCGGCTACTGAATCAGTTGTAGGCGACACCATTTATAATGGGGGCGGCTACTTACGTAATAGTGGTATATTTTTATCCTTATGTAAGTAGGCGGGCTACTTATTTTTTTCTCAGAGCAAATACGTGCGGCCCGCACTAATACTCTGGCAACATTTGTGGCCCTGCTATAGCAAAAGGTTGCCGACCCTGGCCTAGAGGCTTGTCCATTGAAATGAAATGAAAAGTCGTGGGTTCGATTCCCACCGGGGACAGACCACTTTGTACCATGTTAGATGTCTAGAGTCTAAGTTAGATGACTACTTAAATGATAAAAGTCCATGGAGTGCTTGATGGCTCAGCACAGGCAGACTTAATGATTGTAATGTATAAGATAAATCAAAGGTAGGGCCCTGTGCCGTTGGGTTTGTTGCCACTTCTTCCCCTCGGTTATACAGGTGGAAGTGGAGTAGTTTTAGGCAGAATTTGACGTCAAAAAGAGAATAATGTATTCCAATTTTGAAAATAAATATTTTGATTTTTGATTTTGGTTATATTTGTGAATTGTCCAATCCTTGTTTAATTCCCATAGTGCAGGAGAACATCCTAGTTTGGGATTAGACAAGTGTATGTAATATTTATTTATTTATTGGTCACCTGATCACGTCTTTAGTGACGACAAAGCATAAGTACCGAAGGCGCATTCCTTTTGAGGCACTGTGACAATAATAGTTATAATACAAGAAATAAAAATAAACTTGTTTTACCAGGGTTAAGACTAAGTAAGGTCAGTAAATCGTTCACGGGGCAATGTGTACGCTTCTACAACAAACTACCAGAGGAAATCTTAAATATGACGAACAGAAAGTTTAAGATTCACATTAAAAAACAACTTTGTAAGAAAGTCTATTACAAAATAAACTATTATTTGAATGACAAAGATGCCTGGTACTAATGTTGATTCAGCTTCGCAAAATCTTTATTAATTGTATGCAAACTTGATTTTTAAAACATGTGTTGCGTGAAGTTTGTTGCGCCGTTTCTTCTTCACAGCGCTAACACCTAGGAAGCGGTAGTCGATAAAAAAAATGACGTGTATACCAAGGAATGAAGTGTGTACCAATTGTACTCATATGCAATAAATGATTTTGACTTTGACTAAGATAGCTCGTTCAATTTCTTCTAAACGTATCTACAAAGTTCAATGCAAGCCAATCTATTACATATAATAAAACTGTAACTGGTCTATGTCTGTACATGGGAGATATTGTAGAAAAATGTGTATGAGGGGTCTTTTTATAGGGCCAATAGAAGCCAAAATAATTGTTTTTAGAGTTTTTGTCTGTCTGTCTGTTTGTATGTATGTTCGTTACCTCACCACGCTAAAACTACTGAATAAAATTTGATGCAGTTTTCACAGTTATCTTGCTAACTTAAAATCTGGTGCATGTTTCATCTTGACACACCATTTAGAACCTGAGATAATAATAAAGTAAACTTTTCTAGAAGCCTTTATATGCAAAATTCATATTGCGATTAGTTTGTACTAAAGTTGGAGTGGGAGTGGGATAGGGAGCGAGAGTGGGAACGGGAGCGGATTCTGTAGTCCACGCGAGCGGAGCCGCGGGCACAGCTAGTCCATCATATCAGTACTTCGTTGTTTCTCTCAGATATTGCCATAATAGAATTTGAAACACTGTGTACTGATTCGCAGAAGGCGACCAAATGACCGAATCAGATCCCTTCGCACTGGACCCGCTGACCTCAGTCACCGACGAAGAAGTACAGGATGGAGAAGAGAAACAAGAGGTAGACCAAGAAGATAACTAAGCGAGGACCAGAAGATAGGTCAGCGAGGTTAATAGGGGTCAAAATGGAATGAAGATTCAAGATACTGTATAAGTTGTGCTACGTGTACCAACTTGTTATAAGAATGAGTACTTAATATTTTAGTAAGAAATACCACTGTTATACTTTTGAAAACTCAAAGTTGAGGAAAAAAACCTAAGAGAAAAAAAACTAGAGATTGACGACCTCCGTGGCGGAACGGGTAGCTCTTGGACTGCCACGCCGGAGGTTGCGGGTTCGAATCCCGCTAGGGGCAAATGTTCGTATGATGAATATGAATGTTTGTCCCTAAGTCTTGGATGTTTATATATTTATTTAAGTATGTCTATCCGTTATCTAGTAACCATACCACAGGCTCTGCCTAGTTTGGGACTGGATAATTGGTGAATGTCTGAGATATTTATATTTATTTATAGAGATAGGATTTTTAAAGTATTTTGGCTATGGGTAATTAATATCTGAGGTATCAGTTCATTTTGAAAAAGGGGTCGCTTGCCCAGAATAGTTTGGGAATCCCTGATTTAGGACATATGAAATTATTTTGTACTTTGTGATAATATAATTTAAACTCTATGCATCTGTGACATAATTTTATTTTCCCTGCACCCTTCATTTTAAAATAAATATTACATGCATACTGTTCATTACATACAGTCACCAAACGGTTTTTCATGTCGTCGGTCCATCAGGCAGGACGCTGCGCGGTCTCCACTCCAGGATTCGTCTGCCACAATGGGAGATGAGGACATACTCACTGCTACTCAACGATCTCTACGTACTTACTAGATGGAGCGAACCAAACAATCGCTCTGTTCCATGAAACTGCGGCTCCCGGAGCCGCACCCCGTTTACATTCAATTTCCCTTCACATATTCACGCTACGGGTAAACAGCGTAAATATTTAGTAGTCGTTAAATGTTTTCTCAATGTCGTTAAACTGCACAAGTGTCAAAGTGAATGTGAACGCAGTTGCGTGGAACAGAGCGATTGTTTGGTTCGCTTCATCTAGTAAGTACATAGAGATCGTTGCTGCTACTTTAGTGAACCTCAATTTCTAGAAATAACCTCCAAAGACAGGCAAAAGAAGATTCATCATCAGGTTATTTTTGTCTCCACTGCAGGAGCACAACCCTCTCTCATCTGCCGGAGACAGACGGAGGATTTGGCCTACACTCCCCGCGCTGGCCAGACGGGTTGGGGAGGCCTGATTGATGTTTTATAATGTAAAAGAAGATTAGTAACATGAAACTATAGATGGTTCCGTTCACGACGGCTCGCCCCACTCCTCTTCTATTGTTATATTGTTACCGTGTCAGTTCTATCATTACGCACTAATCATCAATGTGGGCATACGCACACTAACAGACTGATGTTTGGATTAACACCCCGCGTCCCGCGCTCGCCCCTCAAGAAAAGTACAGGTCGTGAATTGTACAATCTAATATCGCACATCCGATGGATTAACGTAACTGCAAATAAATTTCCATTGAAACTTCATCATCATCATCCTTTTAGCCTTTAGACGTCCACTGTTGGACATAGGCCTTCTCCAATGAACGCCACCACACCCGGTCCTCCACCCTCCGCATCCAGCCGCTTCCTTATTCAGGTCGGAGATCCATCTGCCGACGGTGCGACCGTCCCACCCGCGTCTCCACTCCAGAACTCGTCTGCCCCAACGGCCGTCGATTCTGCTTCATGTTCCGGTTCATATGTGACCCGCCCACTGCCACTTCACTGATATCTATTGTTGTTTGAAAAATGTGCATTATTCCTAATTCATTGCAAGAGCATATTTTACAATGAAAATATTATTATAATTTATTATTACTATTATTAAATCATTAATTAGCAGGCAACTAGGCCAAAAATACATACATTATAAACTTAATTAACAAAATATAAATAAAATACTCGGGGTTTCTTTGAAAGATATGATTCGTAATTAGGAGATCCGACGAAGAACGAAACTCACCGACATAGCCGAAAGAATTAGTAAGCTGAAGTGGCAGTGGGCGAGCCACATCTGTCGCAGAACCGACGGCCGTTGGGGCAGACGAGTTCTGGAGTGGAGACCGCGGATCGGCACGCGCAGGGTGGGAGGCCCAGCCGCCAGGTGGACAGACGACCTGAAGAAGGTGGCCGGTAGCGGCTGGATGCGGAGGACCCGGGTGTGGTGGCGTTCATTGAGGAAGGCCTATGTCTAGCAGTGGACTTCTAGGGGCTGACGTAATGATGATGATGAAATTAAATACACTATTTCATACAATAGATATGAATCAAGTTTCAACTAAAATTTAATTGCAGTTACGTCATTCCACCGGATGTGTGATATTGGTAACATGAAACCACAAACTGATTTGTGTTGTATATTTTTATTTTTCGCAAAATTTATATACATACATCGATATGCCTACCTATTAACATATAAAATGATTTTTAATTCGTATAGGAACATAAACTATATGTACATATATAACATACATACATAATGCTCACGCCTTGGTCCCAGAGGGGTAGGCAGAGACGATGGATCGCCACTTTGCGCGATCCTGACACGTATAAGGTATATAATAATGTATACATGGTGTACTTACAAAATACCTCTAGTGACTGGTTCATCATCATCATCATCAGGTTATTTTTGTCTCCACTGCAGGAGCACAACCCTCTCTCATCTGCCGGAGTGACTGGTTACAGGGGGAACTCGGTATCGGATACTGAACAATTAATGATTATCATCACCCCAAATACATCCACCGCTGAACACAAGCCTCCCGAATAGAATGACACTTTTGGTGGGCTGTCCATTGGGAGATTTGCCATAATCACAACGCTTGGCAGGCGGATTGGTGATCGCAGTAATGATATTAATATAGACATGAGAACGCTGCCCGTCCCTGGTGCAACCCCGACACCCACGGGGAGGTTGGGGGTGGAGCGAACCACACGGCGAAGGAACAAGTGATCAATCTTTACGAGTTTCATTTTTAAATGCTAGCTAATTGAATTAAAAATCATCTACAATACCTAACATGCTTATTATTTAACTAGCTGCTGCCCCCGACTTCGTCCGCGTGGACAACTTAACATCACAAATTATTATGTATTTCCCATAGGAATGGGATGTTTTTTCGGGATATAACCTATCCTATATCCTATTCCAGGACCTGTTTCCATTTTAGGATGCGAAAGTTTGAATATTTCGATGTTTGTTACTCAATCACGCTTCAACCACTGGACGGATCGGGATGAAACTTGGCACACATATAGGTTAGGTCCTGAAATAGGACATAGGATAGTTTTTATCCCGAAAAAACATCCCAGTCCTACGGGAAATACATAATAATTTGTGACGTTAAGTTGTCCACGCAGACGAAGTCGCGAGCAACAGATAGTTTATAATAATAGTAGGATAGTCGTAGGATTAATATTATAGGAGTACGAAAGGACCTAACCTATCTGTTTGCCAAGTTTCATCACGATCCGTCCAGTGGTTGAAGAGTGATTGAGTAACAAACATCCAAATATCCAAACTTTCGCATTTATAATATTAGTAGGATTATAACAATTGCACATTATGACCTACGGCGGAGAGACGTGGACACTGGCGGTGAGCCTGATCCACAAGTTTCAAGTCGCTCAGCGAGCTGTGGAGAGGGCTATGCTCGGGGTTTCTTTGAAGGATGAATTCGTAATGATGTGATCTGTCTAAGAACGAAGGTGACCGACATAGCCGAAAGGATTATAAACTGCAGTGGGAGGGTCACATATGTCGCAGAACTGACGGCCGTTGGGGCAGACGAGTTCTGGAGTGGAGACCGCGGTTCGGCACGCGCAGGGTGGGACGCCCCGCTCGCGGCCCAGCCGGAAGCGGCAGGATATGGAGGGCGGAGGACCGGATATGGTGGCGTTTATTGGGGAAGGCAGTGGCAGTTCACGCGAGTCCAGCAGTGGGCGACTAAGGGCTGATATAAAGTGTATTAAGTAAAAAAAACAACTATAATATTACGTTGTCTCAAAAAAATTTTTTTTTACAAGTGTTGTTTATTTTCAATGTACAGACACGCGAAGGTTCTATCATCAATGGTTTCCGCAGCGCATGCGATGAAAGACATTTTATGGCTATATTTTTTAAACCTTGGGTTAAAAATTGTAGTTTACATTCATTATTGAAGTTTTAGTAGGGATCCCTAATTTTTTATAGTAATAAATACAGCCTATGTTACTCAGGGATAATATATCATTCTAATGGTGAAAGAATTTTTGAAATCGGTCCAGTAGTTTTTGAGTTTATTCGTAACCAACATACATATCTTTCCTCTTTATAATATTAGTGTAGGTTATAAATTACACCGTTCTGCCCACCATGTTCTAAGGGTTACATTTTACCGTAACCAGCCACTAAGGTATTTTGTTAGCCTATATAAAACACATATATTTATTCGGTAACACATATTCGGTAAAATAATCAAAACATTTAATAAGTTGTAACGCGTAATACAATAAGTATTTTAAAACGTGTGCTCTTGTGCATATTTAAAGCTTAAACCTAATTTATACAGATAGAAGTTTCAAACATCAATATTAATTATAGACAGGGTCGGACTTAGGTGATACTTTTGCGGACCGACCCCCCAATGAAACTTGATACAGTAGCTTACATCCTCAATTACCATAAATAATACTTCTTATTCCGGACACTTTAATGGTTCCTTTGAGATAGCATCTGTGCTCTATTACCGCCAATGAGGATCAACCACATTAGAAGATTTTTGATATTTAATTTACTAATTAAATATCAAAAATCTTGTAATGTGGTTGTGGCTTATGCGCTAATACATTGCAAAGATTTTATTTTTTTAATTATTAAAACCCATTAAGAAATGACGGAGTTATTAAAGTTTATTTAACGCGTTTTATGTTAACGTCACTTGTGACAATGTTATCGCCCTCTCGCTCGGATTTCATTCTCCGCTCTGTGTCGCGGGTGTGTTGTTTACGGCAGACTGCGCTAGTGTATACTTCTTCCCGCGACGCGACGGATGACGTAAGGCCTCTTGTCCACGACACGGTTGTTCAACCGTACGGTGTGTTAGGCGTACGGTTGAAAAAACGTGCTAGCTTGTACATGACACGGCAAAATCACCGGGCGAGACATTGGCTAAGTACTGGCGTACGTATGTAAACCGTCCCGAATCCGTGCATACATCCGGCGCCGTCGACACACCCCGATAGACTGCCATACAACACTGGTGAAAATCACACCGTGCGTAGACGCGGCGCGCCGAGGGGCAGTCCGGCGCACACGGCCGCGGCGCCGTGCCGTGGCGCCGCCGTGCACGTCTACAAGCTTTCATAGTGATCCATACAACACTGACGACCGTGCCATCACGCGGCGAATTAACCGTAGATTTTCACGGAGATAACCGTGTCGTGGACAAGAGGCCTTACTTCCGTTTTTAGAACTATTGCATTGAAATTGCTCTATCTTCGTCATTTTGGGTTTTTAGAGCTAAATATCTGCGTACTCAACAAAAATAAAGCGAACTATTTCCATTCTTGACTATTAAAGGGCTATCATTTTAGGGTTTTTATTCGAGCGTTTCAACCGCCGCTACGTCATTACCGTAACCCAAAAGTTGATGAAAAATAATATATTTAATTAAATATTTCACTAAAGCAGAATCTGTGCTAGAATGAGAAATTTATAGCATAATAAAACGATGAACTAGCGTTTTCTCTTCAACTTTTGAAGGTGACGCCGGTATGACAGCGGTTAAAACGCTCGAATATTCACCCAAAAATGGTCTAGAGATGGCGCTGCCTTATATAGAGTACATCCCACTTTTATATGCATGCTCAGACGAAGTCACGGGTGAAGCTAGTAAATAAGTACAATAACGTATCCTCTGGAAACGTGCCCGTATTTATTAATAATCTACAGTAAGAAGCGTTTGAAACAAGTGTATACTTAGTATTTAATTTAGAATTAAAACATATCACAGCCAAGCTAAAGAAACTTTGAAGTTATAGTATAGTACCACTCAACATACATGTTTTATCTGATATATAAGACGAGGCCTAAGATGGGAGGGAAACAGAATGATTATATTCGCGGATTTTTGATGAAATGGACAGACGATCCACTTGATAATTAACGGCATTAAACACCTGCAGCATTACTATAGACGCTGACTGTACATTTTTTTTTAATACTGTATGTGACACAACTTAAAACTCATATTTCGATACCTTCAAGGTACACTACTCCAACTAACATTTTAGACTCTAGAGAGACAATTTATTTTTTAAAAAGAAAAAAACAAACGAACTGAGCGAATTATTTCGCTTTGCCTATTGACACAGCCTACCAATATATCGTGAAGATTGAGACAGTAACTATATTTGCGAAACAAGACAGTATTACTGTTACTTATATATAAAACTTAAAATAATAGAGTTAGGTAATTATCTTTGATTTTAGTCATCAAATCTCAGAACACTAGAAATAAACTTTTTTTTCTTATAATTCAGGGAGCATAATAATTAGTATACGATCTTGATAAAAACAGAAATTGTCGGGTACCTTGGAGGTATCGATTTCAATGCTTTACTTTGACGGCTGTATGCAACAGTACAAAGCTCACCCTTCAAACACGAATACAGAAATGCCTGCATTGCTGTTTGCAGAAAAGGGTAAGAAGGTTGTCGTCATCCAGATTGACCTTGTACTAGAATTCCCACCACCTTACCACCAGAGGTACAGGGGATCTATAGCGACAGGTGTAGGTATTTATATCTGTCTAGATCCGTCCCATATTATAACTTCTTATTTAGGGACCTTCCATAAACAACGTGACTTGTGTAAGGGGTTAGTTATAATGCTAAACTGGGTGACACAGGAGAAGGGTGCGGTCAAAAAGTTACCAAAATTGGGCTTGAACTTCGCGTATGGGATCTTTTTTATAAAAATCTTATGTTTAACCAATTCCATTTTGTAAACATAGTCATAGAGAAGTAGATAGTTAACATTGCAAAATATTAGTGAAATATACAAAAATCAACTAGCTAGACTCTCTCAGACAGTAGTACACGTAATTAGTTTAAAAAAATCTTTTCTAAGTGTCAATATTAGAAAGACAAGTTAATAGAGAATGTGCATGTGAAGTGAAAAATTATGACTAATTTTATAAATATCTCTGCTTTGGTAACTCAACGAGGTATTTTTCCTTTTTTAGTACTTAATGGTTATTTAGTTATCATGTATTTTAATCCTACTCACTTTTCGAAAAAAAAACATGCTGCATCCTCCTCATGGGTTGCATCCAGGTGGAACAAATTGCCAGAGTCTGTTATATTTACCACATCAATAAACATGTTTAAGAGCAGACTAGATAGTTTCTTAACAGAAAATAACCAAGTCAACTACTGATATGGAAGCAAAAGCTGTAAGCTGCTTTTCCAATTAAATTTTAAAATAAAATAAAAAAATATCATAATCTATTAACTTGCCTAACAAACTTATTCTACAATAGCTAGAAACGTGTTGATATCAAACGAATTTGTCGCTTACACATATATTCTTACAGTACTTATTGCAGTTATTATAATGGACATGCGTCACTAACTGTGCCCAGTACACTTTGAGTTTGAAGTTCATCACCTCCTTACCTCCTCGTGTGTTGGGAGTTCGTTTCTTTGGAGATGATGGTCTTATTCCAATTTGAGACAGGCAACTTTGTACCATAATTACACAAGGATTAAGTTTTATACAAGCTGCTTTTGTGTTCCTGAATTACCAGGTCAAAGCTTCCTCATTTGTTTTCGAATTTTCCTGAACACGGACTGTGCGAAATAAAACGATATGTGCATGTTGGTCCTGTTTTCCGTGTTACATTTACATTTGTGAAATGTTTATCCTCGTCTAGTTCCCCTAGTACACGGAACCTTAATTAGGATAGACAAGAGTTTTAAGTGTCGTTTTTAATGTTTTACAGTTAAAAATGTAATTAAATCGCTTTTTCTCGTGATTAATACTGAATCGATTGACACACATAAAACTTAGAATAGACGCCTCCAAAAAAATAATTATTTCTCTCGGGAGGCCTTGACCCCCACGGTTTCTCACTGATTACACACCTGATCGGTAATTATAACAAATAATTACCGAACTATTTCGGTATCCCTTCAAACTCAAACTTAATTTTACTATTTAAACACACTCCTGTTAGCTCCTAAGCACTAGGAGAGCATGGAATGCGAGAAGCAATACCATCTCAATGTTAAACGGTCTTATATTATCAGTAGAGTTGCAGGCGTCCGCGTCGTTACAGCTCTGCAGGCAACCATGAACATACCTGCGGATATGACAAAGCAATCATTATCATCCTGTCACTTTACATACATTAAATTAAATTAAATATTAAGTATTAAATCTATTTATCGTCCGGTGCTATCTTCGGCCCCCATTTCCTGTCTCCCTCGCCTCGACCCCTGTCTCTTACTCCAATCCAAGGTCTGCCGTGCCGATGGATGCGTGTCCAGGGGCTAGCCGTGCCGACATCCCGGAGCTGGGCACTACGAATCATGCGGGGCTCTGATGAGGCCCTAGATAATCGTAGTACCTTAACAAGGCGGCGATGTTGTTCGCAACACATCACGTCAAGGGGTATCACGGGGCGAAGAGCGGGTAAAGGAAAGCCACATTAGACACAAAGCGACATTAGATTGCGCAAAGTGGCGATATATCGTCTCTGCCAACCCCTCTAGGACCAAGGCTCAAGGACATAGGATAGTTTTTATCCCGAAAAAACATCCCATTCCTACGGGAAATACATATTAATTTGTGATGTTAAGTTGTCCACGCAGACGAAGTCGCGGGCAACAGATAGTTTATAATATTAGTAGGTTAGTAGGATTAATATTATACGAGTACGAATAGTAGATATAGATGATTGTAACTGATAGTCTCCGGAACTTGTAGAACAGGAGTCCGATGCGAGGCATCCATTGTACGAGCACAACTTGCCACCGTCCCGTTTAAAGAGTCGGAGAAGCTTCGTGAGGTGCACAAAACCACTAGTGGGCTCCGCCCCTAAAGAACGCCACACACTCTGGCGCGATAGGTGCCCCCCACCTGAGACTTCTGTCCAACCCGCGGAGGAGCTGCCAGCAGGCCACAAGCTACCTTGGCCCACTTGGAGGGCACTTAACCGGCTCCGAACACGGGTCGGCCGCTGCCGGGAGAACCTTGTCAGGTGGGGGATGCAAGCGACTCCACACACCCAGTGCATATGCGGAACGGCAACGCAAACCATGGCGCACCTCCTGGCGTGCCCGCGCTCCTGCGACGAGCAGGATCTCCGCAATGCAACGGATAAGGCCGTCGGTACAGCTGCGTTCTGGTCGCGCATGATCTAATGGAACCATTCGACATGAGAAGAAGATTATAGACTTACCTATCGTTGTAATAGAATCTGCCGCAATGCGACATGCGTATGATCTCCGTGTCAGTGGTCGCCGTCCCGGAGTCCAGGCCGCACCCGCGGACGGTGATCGACTCGCCAGTGTCGTCTGGAGCAGATCATACAGTACACTTTTTTTTTTAGACATTCAAACCAATTATCCAGTCCCAAACTAGGCTGAGCCTGTGCTATGGTTACTAGATAACGGTTACACATACTTAAATAAACATATAAATATCCATGACTTGTGTACAAACATTCATATTCATCATACGAACATATGCCCCTAGCGGGATTCGAACCCGGAACCTCGGGCGTGGCAGTCCGAGAGCTACCCCGTTCCGCCGCGGAGGTCGTCGACTTGAAATAACTAATAAATAAAGACGTAAACTTCTCATGTCAATACATTGAAAATATTTGCAAAAAAATTGGGGGTCTAAGGATAAGTAATAGAACGATCATTTCTGGAATGTCCGTTTGTTTGTGCATTACGATCATTTCTGGAATGTCTGTTTGTTTGTGCACGCATCACGTAAAAACTACTGAACCGATTTTGATGGACTTGTCACAGAAATATAGGACTTGACTCGGAGTAACATTTAGTCTTCATTTCGTCGCAATCGACTTACGCAATCAGAAGTTATGGGAATTTTTAGTTTTCCAATACATTATTAGGTATGCAATAGAAACAAAGAAGTAATGTTCGGTGCAATTCAGATTGTGATGCGTTAGGACTACATATGGAGCTGTAGTGGGCGTGGGCTTGGGAGTGTGCGTGGGCGTCTCTGTCGGAGTCATAGTCGGATGAGTGGTCCACGCGAGCGGAGCCGCGGGCACAGCTAATATCTAATATAGAAGTGTCTTGAATATTTTTATTTCATCACTAGCTGTACCCGACTAGTTTTTTTTTTAATTACATAGTGTTAATCCCCTTCCCCGTCCCACTCCCGCATCTACTCCCCTTAACCCTGCCCTCAACTCTGCTCTCAACCCTGCCCTCAAGACTCCCCTTCAACCTCTTTCTCTCTTACCCTCGTCGCTCCAAATGTAGTCCTCTAAACATCCATAACAATACAAATTCCGCCGAGCATTCCTTTGTTGCATACCAATGTAATGTGAGTTTTGAAAACTATAAATTCGCATAACTTTTGAGTGAGTTAGCCGATTGCGATGAAATAAAGCCTATATGTTACTCCGAATTAAGCCCTATGTTTTTTCTGAAAACTCCATCAGAATTGTTTCAGTAGTTTTTATGTGATGCGTGCACAAACAAGGAAAGTCTCTTTGCTTCATTGGATTGAGCAAAGTGGCGATACATCGTCTCTGCCTACCTCTCTGGGACCAAGGCGTGAGCATTATGTTTGTATGTATGTAGTTTCGCGTATATATAATTGTAATCAGATGACAAACGCTTGTAGTGTGAGAGTAGATTGTATGTTTATTAAGTTACTCCTTATTTGTAAGACTGTATCTTTAGATATTAAGAAGACTTTATGTAGACAGTCGCGCGGCGTGCGCGCTGCAATAAACATCATATTAGAACATCAGAGACTTTCATTCCATAGCACATTACACGCTAATCAGAATATATCACCCTGCCTGTTAGTACAAAACGTATTTTATGCAGACAAATAGCAAACTCACCGAAGACTCCAGCGATCTTAATACAAGACGTAGCTGGGAAGAGTCCGTCTCTGCCCTTCCGGCCGCCCATGCAGGGAGCCTCCAGCATCTGCAGCGAGTGGTTGTTGTGGAAGGGGTCGTCGCACGGCGGGAAGCGGCCGTTCATCGACACGCACTTGAAGCAGTCGATGCAGTGCGCTGCGGAGAGAGCTCCTAGTTATTTATGATGGCCTGGTACCAGGCACCAGCTGGCACTATGCCTGGTGAAACAACTCAACAGACGCTGAGGATAAGTAAAGGTATAGATTACACATTAGTAGCACGAGGGCATGCTAATTTCGAGCAAATGCTACCTACTAGCAAAGATAATATATACTAGAGTAAGATAAGCAATCCCCGAACAAAAAGTGTAAATCTAAAATTGGTAGCATAAACTTAGATGGCGCATTTGCTATCCAATTCTAAAAGTATTATCTAAAATCCGCATGGCGCTGGTGTTTTTAGTGCACTGTTTCTAGTTGTGGCAAAGGTAAAGAGTGGTAACACTACCCGTCGCTAGATGTCATTACATGTAATCACCTAATGAGTTCATGAACGTGTTACGTAACAGATGGCGCTAATACGAAACTAGTTACAATCTGTCGCAACTTTCATAGTAACAACAGTTATATGAAACGAACTAATGGCAGATATACCTGTCTTGCTTTAACATAGATACTTCTCATTCACACCCCTAGCCGCCATGCCCGCCGTGTTTCTTATTGCAGTGTTGTTCTTTGAATTTCTTTTTAACCGACTTCAAAAAAGGAGGAGGTTCTCAGCTCGACAGTATGTTTTTTTTAGTATGTTACGCGATTACTTCGCCAATTCTGAATGGATTATGATGTTTCTTTTTTGTTTGGTAGGTTATACTTCAGAGGTGATCCCATATAAATTTTATCGAAATGGAGGAAATGGGCTGGCGGGATTTTATCTCAAATAACCAAATGTATTTTTTTCAGTACTTTCTGATCCTATTTCTTTCAAATCCGATCCATAAATTCCTTTAATGAGTCATTAATATTACATGTAGGTATATACATCTCTGTGTTATGGAAACAAAGTACCTAAGGAAAGGACAATTCAATATAACATCCAGACTCGAACCAACTTGTACAAATTATATAAAGTTCCCTGCCCCCAGTGAGAATCACGAGTCCTGACTCACTCACTCTAGTACATAAATATTATCTTTACTACAACGATCTCTATGTACTACTAGATGGAGCGTTCCAAACAATCGCTCTGTTCCACGCAAGTAGCCACAACTTTTTCACATTCACAATGAAACTTGTGCAGTTGCTACGCAGAACATTTAATTATTTACTAAATATTGACATAATTTAACCGTAGCGTCAATATTTAGTAATAATTAAATGTCTGCGTAGTAACTGCACAAGTTTCATTGTGAATGTGAAAAAGTTGTGGCTACTTGCGTGGTACAGAGCGATTGTTTGGAACGCTCCATCTAGTAGTACCTACATAGAGATCGTTGCTTTACTATGACCTGTAAACTTGTTTTTCTTATCTTCTAGGTAACTAAAATTGGAATACAATCGCAATTGCACAGTGCTCTGGTAAATCAAGCCGAGGTAGATATCTAGATATTCAAACAGGTCACTGACCTGAGGTCAGCTGTTCTTTCTCGTTCCATTTGTTTTTCACAGTTGCGAAATATGTTATGTTTGGTAGCGATTACTACTAGTAGTGCAGTCAAATTCCGAATTGTGACCATCCCTAGCACCTTATTATTATAGCGATAAAGTAAAAATTAGAATGAACATGGTTATTTATCGTATCAACCGAAAGTACCAAATAGGCATGACGAAAGATTTTGAAATCCTCTTCCGTAATGTAGGTACACATTTACTATTTACGAAAAAACCTTTATTTCGGTATAAAACTTAAGTTTAACGGAGTTTAAAGCCATTTTGATAATATTTATTCAATATTGCGCGCAAACAGCTCGCAGCTGTCATCAAAGAGTACTATGAATATACGGAAACTGTCATGGCGTCGGCTCGGCTCTGACGTCACGGTTAGGTAAACATGTCATTGTGTCTATGCGTACGAAGAAAGTCAACAAAATATTCAATTAATTCGTGTGATAAAAATGAATTCCAAAGTTTATAAGTGGTGTGCCGTACTGCAGTGTAAAAACACATCAATAAAAACACCCAACTAAGTGTTTGTACATGTTCCAAACAAGTTATGAACAAGAGATAAATGGTTTGGTTAAATCTCGCACGGCGAAACAACGTAGTCACGAATTCGCCACTTTATTTCTGTGAAGACCACTTTGATGTGAGTATGTTATCATATATTGATAGATCTTATACTTAAAATGTTTGTTTGATATGAAATAGTTGAAATATTGAGGCTATGGAATAACTAATTTATTGAGGTTATGTTTGTTTTGGTCTTGGCCATCATTTCTAATAACAATTTTAATCGTTTACTTTTCTTTTTCCAGTTGCCAAATGATATGGAGTATCATGTGATGGGGTCAGTATCACAAGTACGTATGAAACCAGGATGTATGCCCCATAAATTTATATGCCAACCAGACAGGAAAACACGAACATCTGACACAACAGAGCGACCCTATATAGCTAAGAAACGAAGAATTATGATTCTTGAAGAGTGTAAAAAGGAATTCGAAGAAAAATGTATAGTTACAAAACAATCAAGTTTTGAAGAAATTGCATCCGGTAGTTCAGGTATTTAATATTAACTTATTTATTAGAATATAGCATTGAAAAAGTTAATTTTATTCTCAGTGTTATTACATAGGTACATTGTTGGTACACACAAAACTACATAGATTTTTCTGTGACCTAGTAATCTCCTATTTGTGTTCATAATTATAACATTGCACTTAAATAATAAAATATTTTTTTTACAGTTCAGCAGAATGTAGAAGTTCCCCAAGTAACACCAAGAGTGTTGGATAAATCAATTCAAGTACACACATGGAAAACATTCAGAACTAAAGCTAACCAAACAATAGTCAGTTCAGTAAATCAGATGACATCACCATTGAAGCCGTTTCTACATTCTGTCTCTACATCACCATTTAAAATCAAGCATCAAGGTGTTAATAGTAACATGCCTATCTTAAGTTTGGTTAAAGTTCTTGATGATGTGATATCTATAGCTTGTGGTTTGATTAATATACAAGATTCTCTTATTAAATAAAACACAAATGAAATTACTGCATTTTTATTTCCTATTCTATACTTTTATATAACAATGGATACACATAAGTTTTTTAAATTTAATAACACTTTCAAGCCTGACATATATTGCTCATCAAAAGTTATACATATAATTTCTATATTTTTATTAGTAGTAAAATTTGGGTCTGCGATGCTGAAATAACACTTATTTAGACCACTTAGGTACATTTGCATTTGAACCTGGGCAAAGCATTTCTTGCTGGGTTCCCCATTTTTTATATAATTGAGATACGTTTTGTTGCTTATGGGACATTTTATCTCCACAATGCTATCTTGACATATTCCATCAGGGGAACCTGCTATCATTGGATATTTTTGGGATATGAACAGTCCAGTATTCTTGATTTTTTTCCCTAGTTTCTTGCTTATTATTTCCCGTTTCATTGCTGGTGTGTCTTATTTCCCTTCTTCTTCTAAAATTTTTTCAAGAACTGTGGAGTTAGAAGGCAATATAGGTTTCGATAGATCTTTTGCAGATATAAATTTCAAGGTAGTGCCAACTCTTGATAGCTTTGATTTCCGCCAGTAACATTGAACTTCTGTGCATGAAGGTTCTTCGCTTCGTCTATGGATCCACATAAGCAGCGCTATGGCATGCTTACATCCGCCCTGGGGAGCAACACAATCATGGCATTCGATTGATATTACTTTTTCTTCATCTTCATCAACCATCAATGTAACAGCATATAGTTTTGCATGGACTTTATGCTCTGGGCAAATTTTGCACTTTACTGTACAAATGTTTCCTTCCCGTTTTAGTTGCACATAACTGATTGCATCATCCCCATATGATGGTCTTGAAGACCTAAAATAATTGAAATTAATTAGAACAAATACATACACACTGACTTATTGATTTATCCGATTTTAGGTGTTTACTATGAGGAAAAATACTATACTAGTAGGTGTTTTTTAGTTACAGAAATGTACTAGTTTTATCGGGTATTAACATGGTATTAACTCTAAAATAGCAACATACATATAACCTCAAAAATAAACAATGACAAGTTTATTGTGCAAATAACCTATGAAAGTAAAATAAACTCGCACGAGTTCAAAAAGTTTGATTATATCTAGGTTGGTTGTATGTAGGGTAAAGATAAATACAAAATTTACTTACAAGGAAGTTTTCACGTTTCTCGTAACTCAGCGAGCAAAATTCTTTATTTGTTGCGAGGAAATCGCCCAACATTAATACATCAATCCTGGGCAAATTTGAACTATTTGCCTTAACAAAGCTTGGTTCCATTGTTATAATACAGTGGAGTCGATAAATCACACGTAAAAGAAAAAAAATCAATCCAAATGCGTAATCAGTAGTATTCACAACAACTAGGGATCTGCAAAAAGTATCGATACCTGAGTAGTATCGATACTTTCGTTACGATACCAAGTATTTTCGTACTCGATACTTTTGTTACGATACTTTACTAGGTATCGATACTTCGTCACATACTCGATACTTTTTGGTGTACCGATACCAGACCTACTTTGTTTTGCGTATCGCCCAGCGCCAGGGATGAGAATACGCCAGCGCAAGCTCCGTACGCTCCGTGTGTAAATGCGGCAAACCGCATTGTATACTCATATAGTGTCATCTCATTACCGTTCTCTTCTTTTATGCTTTGCTGATGCATAACGACCCTCTCGGTCGAGATTTAGAGGAAACCACTATCTTATTAAAATATGATGTCGTTGCATGGAGACAAATTACTTTTTATGTCTGATTTTGGTCTGATTGCAGTGATAAAGACTAGGGGTTTAAAAAGAACCATATTTACATCTACCATTATGTCAATGTTTATTGTAATAAATAAATAGAGACGGAATATTATTATTATACCAATAATAATATTCCGTCTCTATTTATACTATTTTTATTATTAATTTTGAGGTTTCCAATGTGATGAAAAAGTACTCGATACGAGTAGTATCGATACTTTTGATTCGATACTATCGTCGGCATCGATACTTTTGATGCGATACTGGTATCGAATACAGTATCGTTACTTTTATTTTTTTGCGTATCCCTAACAACAACAAAACACAGAGAATGACAGTATTGTTTACCTAGGCGTGACGTCATGCACTGTGATTGGTGTTTCAGTCAAAATGGCCGATTGCAGTATTTTAATTAATATTTTATTTTATTGAAAATCTTAATAATCTGAACCTTTTAAATAAAACTAAACCAGTGTTTTAAATTCTTTTAATATGAATTTTCCCCTAACATAATTAAATCGACGATTTTTGGATACTGTCGATCCATACCATTTTTAGTTTCGCTTTGCTTATGTACTCAATTTATATTTTTACTATGGGTAGAGGTGATAATAAGGTAATAATAATAATTTAAAGTTAAAGTTGCAAACTCAAATTCGAAATATAATTTTTGAAAGTTTTCATCTGTAGCTCAGATTTGTACAACAAAAACGCGATGCAAACGTCAAACGACGTTCCGTTCCGTAAGCTAAGATTTCGAGATATAATTTTTGAGTTTTCATTTGTAGCTTATATTCGTACAACAAACACGCGATGCAAACGTCAAACGACGTTCCATTCCGTTAATAGCTAAAGAAATGTCACTTCTTATGCATCAATGCATTCAAAGATATGAGCTATTTGGGTAAGCGAATGAATTACAGCAAACATGAAACGAAATGTGTTTGACAGCAAAGCTGTTATATAATGAAATTGAGAGCTACTGTTCATTAACTGCTCGTCGTAGTTTATAATATTATCTTTGTACTAAGTAATATAGGTATTATCATCATTGATTACATACATGTCTTGTTAATTACCTAAACGCCATCTATTGGGGTTTGTAAATGCTATAACATTATGAAACATATAACGTCATACGACTATTCGACCATAGATGGCGTAAAAGTCTAATTTTTCAATATTCTTATCGAATTGTGATAATTCGTTACCTGTAGCGCAATCTAGTGGACCGTTGAGTAACTACAGCTTGATTGACGCAACCAATAATGACATTTGCGGCCCTACTAGCATGTGTATACAGGCTACTAAATCGTAACCTGGTTGAGTTTCGAGAATGCTAGTAAGTAGCACGTGTAGACGAGTTTGCTTATTAATTCAATTCAATTCAATTATTATTTATTGCACGTAAAAAAAATAAAAAAAATACAATAATAAAGTATCTTACACATGTACATCTAGACAGGTCTTATCGCTAAAAGCGATTTCTTCCAGACAACCTTTATTAGCATGCTAGTACCGAACAGTTTTGTTGAGTTCATTTTGCAAGAAACTGTCGATAACAGAACGTTGTTGATCACTTGTCCACTTGTAGGAGTATAATTTTCAACATCCTACGGCGTATACTCATCCATTTTAATGGAAAATCCTGAATATGTGTATTTGTTACAACGCTTTTACAGGTAGCATGCTTATAATTGGCATGCTAGATCAAAGCAAATGTGAACTCGCCATGACATTGCTAGCATGTATATATCTGTACCGTAACTGCTGCCCCACACTGTTGGATCAAGGGGTTGTTTATAGACTTGGCACCAGATCTCAAAGCTTTAGTTAAAGCTTATAGTCCCCTTAGTCCAACAGTGGGATGTTCGCCAACGAAAACTTACCAACTGAAAGCCACGACAGGAAAACCAAAGAAAATGCGAAGACGGTATTCCTTCGCTGGTATGAGAACGTCTCCATAATGGTTTCTGAAACCAGAAAAACACGCAGCTGCAGCATAATTAAATCACATGCGACCCCCCGCGACTTCGTGCGCAGGCGCATGTTTACCATACGAGATAATTAGGCTATAGACCATCAGCCGAAATACCTCCACTACTTAATACAAGCCTCCCCGATCGCCAATAGAATGCCACTTTTGGTGGGCTGTCCGTTGGGGGATTTGCCACGCTTGGCAGGCGGATTTGTGTTCGCAGTAATGACATACGGTTGCGGATTTATACATTTTCCGCCAGTAGGCTATCCAAATTTTGCCGCCCCTACCGACCTCTACAATTCGATATCCTAGTTCACAATCATATTAATTCTTTTGTCAGTGAAATTGTAACTTTATGATTTGTGCACTATCGTCCTAATTACACCACCTTTTTCCCGTAATTAGTATGTTTGTGAACTAGGGGATCGATGTGTCCGTTTTTTTTAAAGTTTATGAATAATTGTAAATTTATTGGACCTAATAAAACAATGGGCCCGATTCTGAAGAACACATTTAAAAATTGACAGCGCTAAAATTGATTTCGTCTTTATCTTCATAATACTGTGTGACAAGGATAGCAACAGTTTTAGTGCTGTCAAATTTTAACGTTGTGTCTTCAGAATCGAGCCCAAATATCTTGTATCTAAAGTTTTAAAAGTTAGAAATGTAAGGCAGAACTGTATTTGTTTATTCCACGTGACGATTACGCGACTCTATGCAAATATATTTATATATAAAAAAAGTATACGCAATTTTTTTTTTCTTTGCAAAAAAACCTTGACCAAAATTTATAAAAGAAATATTTGTCGAATAGCGTAAGGAACTTTGTTCCTATCGGGTGTCCCACGACAACACACGGCTTGTTTTAGCTTTTGTAAAAAAAAATTGGGCCCAAATTTTCCGCCCATAAAATCTGCCCTAGACTCCAGCCTACTCAGCCTGCTGGTAGATGCGCCACTGCCTACACAAGAGAACGCTGCTATTCCCTTAGTCACCTTGACGACGCACCCACGGGGAGGTATACAGGGTTACAGGAAAAGTCGTGCTAGATCCCTTAAGGGTGTGGAGCACCCATCATTTCTGACTTATTTCACTATGAAACACCCTACCCTAAACTTAACCCTTTTCGAGATATTCGACTTTTAATTTTTTTATTGAAAATTGCTGATTTTTAGGCTACTACATTTATTTTTGTTTATTTTGTGTATCTTATTATTATTATTATTGCATTTTTACATGTGTAGTAAGATGCTTTAGGACGTCAATCATTAAAATAGTGCACAAGTTATTTGAATAGACCGTAGTAGACAAGTGAAAGAAAAGAAATAAAAAACATATTAGAAAGTTTATTTTTCTCTAAGGGATATCTAAAAAAAATATTATGGTAATTGTTCGGCAGATGTTTTTTAAAATATCTACGGTTCATCAGCTATCTAACGAGGTATAATAATGTAGGGTTTTATTCAAATGCATTCAGAAAAATTTAGTTTCATAGGCGACAGTGGAGAAGAAAATGTATACTTAGCCCTAAAAAGTAAAATAAAACAATAGGTAAGCATGAAATGCCATTTATTAAAGGTTTTCTCACAACTTTTTCTTTTTCTACAGTTCATGTTCAACATGGCCGCCTCTATTTCTAATACATTGTCGCATCCTTCTACGGAGACCGGTCTTCACTACGCCAGTGGTCAATGTGGTCCTCATTTTATTTGCTGCATCCACAATCCTTTCTCTTAAGTCTTCCACAGACGAAACTGGATTCGGCTCGCTGTACACGAGACTTTTCATGCAGCCCCACACATGAAAATCCATGGGGGTTAGGTCCGGACTTCTTGCTGGCCATGGCAATGGCCCACCTCGTCCAATCCATTTGTTTGGATAATTTGTGTCCAGCCAGTCTCTGACACTTCTCCTGAAATGGGCAGGGCAGCCATCGTGTTGGAACCACATGTCATTGATCAGGTTGAGTGGCAGATCATCCAGCAAATCACTCAAGTCTGCTCTCAGGAAATTTTCGTAGCTTTCCCCGTTTAGATTATCCGGGAGAAAGTAAGGTCCAATCAAATGATTGGAGATAATGCCCATCCACACATTCACGCTGAATCTTCGTTGGGACCCCTTCACTCTTTTCTTATTGGGATTCCTTAGTTCTTTTAGGGCCCAGTAATGGGCGTTGTGATAGTTAGTCATGCCATCTTTATCAAATTTGGACTCATCCGTCCACAAGATATTTCTTAAAAAATCTGGGTCTTCTACATCAGCATTTAGCATAAATCTGCAAAAGTCCAATCTTCTCGCGGGGTCCCCTTCTTCAATAACGTGTACTGGCGTGTAATAGTACGGGTATAGGCCAGCAGTATGCACTGTAAACCACACTCTACATTGCGAAAGCCCCAGATCACGGGCAACAATATTAGTGGAAGTAGTCGGATCCGCTCGAAAGCGTTGCACTATCTCATTGTCCTGTTCTTCGTCGTCAATTCGTGGTCTTCCCATGTCTGTACTTCGTCTCAAAACAGAGCCAGTTTCTCGAAGTCTTCGATAAACTCTGTCAAAAACGGCCACATCCGGCACTCGACGACTGGGGTAGCGAGTTATGTATTAGAACTGCTACCTGGAGCGTCCCAACTACTTTTTTTCCACGAAATGTAATACAAACCCTAGATTGTTACACCTCGTTAGATAGCTGATGAAACGTAAATATTTTAAAAAACATCTGCCGAACAATTACCATAACATTTTTTTTAGATATCCCTTAGAGAAAAATAAACTTTCTAATATGTTTTTTATTTCTTTTCTTTCACTTGTCTACTACAGTCTATTCAATTAACTTGTGCACTATTTTAATGATTGACGTCCTAAAGCATCTTACTACACATGTAAAAATGCAATAATAATAATAATAAGATACACAAAATAAACAAAAATAAATGTAGTAGCCTAAAAATCAGCAATTTTCAATAAAAAAATTAAAAGTCAAATATCTCGAAAAGGGTTAAGTTTAGGGTAGGGTGTTTCATAGTGAAATAAGTCAGAAATGATGGGTGCTCCACACCCTTAAGGGATCTAGCACGACTTTTCCTGTAACCCTGTATAGAACTTTTGTATGTATGTATTTAAAAATAATATTCTGAACAAAATACGATGAATCCATCAACAAACCTCAAACGGCTTGCGGTTTAAATTCGTCTGTGTTTATGTTTCGTTAGTCGGTCAGTTTACTTTGCTGGAACGTCGTGAGTAATTTTATTCCAAAACTAGCTGTTGCCCGCGACTTCGTCCGCGTGGACAACTTAACATTACACATTATTATGTATTACTAAATCATTAAAGAAATCTATTATCTGGTTATGCATTGAAAATATTCATATACATAAAATTAGCCTGCAGCGGTTCTGTCCGTTGGACTACAGAATTAATGTTTTTTTTTTAATAAAGTTGACATTTATTTCATGTTTATCATGAATTAAAAGATTATCATACAATTATTTATATAATATTAAGACGAAATTAGGTGTTTTCATTATATTAAGAAAATAACAATTTCGCAAGTAATATTCCCTTTCCCCTCTCCCATTGTCGTTCCTTCCTCATGCCCTTCCCACCAGTTTGAAAATCCCTTCCCCCACCCCCTCCCGCTGCCTACCCCTACCCTTCCTCCGCCATTTTCCTCAGCCCTAGCCCTGCCTTAGCCCTTCCCCTTGCCTTGATGTAACCCGGCCACTGCCACTTCAGCTTACTAATTCTTTGGTATGCTATGTCGATCACCTTCGTTATTCGTTGGATCTCTTCATTACGAATCATATCCCTCATAGAGACAAAATCAAAATCAAAATATTTATTTTCAAAATTGGAATACATTATTTTATTTTTGACGTCAAATTCTGCCTAAAACTACTCCACTTCCACCTGTATAACCGAGGGGAAGAAGTGGCAACAAACCCAACGGCACAGGGACCCCGTAGAGACCTCATAGAGACCCCGAGCATAGTCCTATAGCTCGCTCAGGGACTTGAAACTGGTCTCCGCGTCGTAATCATGACAGACAGGACGCACTGATTTGAGACTATTGTCTTCAAACATTATGGAATGGACTTGGCGCAGTTTTCCGAACACTGCCCAGCCTAATTGGATTCTTCTGTCAGATATCGACATTAATTCTGCCCAACTGTATTGTCTGTCCTAGGTATGTACTCCTGAACAACTTCGATATTGTCATTGTCGACGATGACCGAGCTAATACAGGGCCACTAATTATCGAATAACGAACATTTTGTATCAAGCTTATGGAAATAGCCTGAAATAGAACAGCTAAAATAAATAAAAATCTAAATGAGCTTTAAAATATTTCTCTCACTTTCTGTCTAGTTTTTGCAATGACCAGTAATGTTGAACTATTCTGTCATACAAATAATATGAAATGAGAGGTCATCTTGTAGATCTGCCTCCTGACATATTATTGAGATATGACTTATACCAGATTATGTCCCTACTCAAAGCTATTAAACAGTGAAAACGCCGTCAAATTCTTTTCAGTAGTTTCCAAGATTAGCCCGTACATACATACATACATACATACAGATACGAAATTTTTTTATTATATTTTTGGACTCTACTGGTCTTAAGTAATGCCCGGGGAGTGATTTTTTGTTACTTTAATGTACAGATTCGCTTTTTTTTTGTGTTTCTACTGTTTTATTATATTTATAGACTATCAAGCTATTGATGACGTCAGCAGGTTTTTTTTTCGTTTGATTTAACATATCGGCCAGTAGTAATAAAGTCTTTACTGCCAGTAATAAAATAATTTTATGACCTTGGTCTGTTTAAGAGAATTACTTTAATTTCAACGGTTACCGCCATAGCCAAGAGAACTATATTTTATTCTAGATCTGTAGTCATACGAGAACCAACGTTATTTGCGTCTAGGTAAGGTTTGAAGTGGTCGCCAGCATGCGTTTGTTTCCATATTATGACTCTTAATTTGGGATGAAAGCTGTATCACAAACTGGTGGCTGTTGGGGCAGACAACTTCTTGGGGCAGACAAGCAGAAATAGATAACCATCCAAGTTTAACACGTTAAGTGCGAAGCGAGGCCTAAATCACCCCTGATGCAACTTCCCTGTGGTGCGGCAAGCAAAAAAGTGAATTTCTCTGTCGTGCGAATGGCATAGCTTTGGTTTTTTTTTTTTTTTTTTTTTTTATTTTATTTGGGAAACATACAGTCACAAACAATTATTATAACGGGAAAAAAGATATAACATAAAGACCTAGAGTTCCACTAATAGAAGAATACATATAAAAAAGGAGCATAGTAGTAGCAATAGAGTAGACGGTTAACATATATCAAGAAAATAGTACGGAAACAGAAAATAATAATTAAATTAAATTAATAATTAAATTAAATAAACAAAACAAAACAGCAAACACTATAAATTGTCACTAATGATAGTGAAAATTTCTTTTTTAAATTTGCCCAACGATAACCCGAATATGTCCACATCAGCCAGATTTTTATTGTAGTAATCTAAGGATCGCCTAAAATAAAAAATTTTTGCATAGTCAGTTTTACAAATTTCTCGGAAGAAAATGTGTTTAGAACGCAAGGAGAGACGAGGGGGAATTTTAAACTTAATCTTTTCTAAAAGAGTTGGTGAGTCTATATGGCCGTTAATAATCTTATATAGACAGAGCGCATCCTTGTAAGCTCTCCTGGATTTTAAGGATGGGATGCTATGTCTCGAGGCTGCGGTATCATAATTAGTAAATCGTTGTCCTGTGCGATAATCTAAACTCTTTAGGAACTTGTTTTGCACCTTCTCAAGGCCATTAATGTGTACGCCGTAAGAGGGATTCCATACGACGCTTCCGAATTCAAGAATACTACAAACAAAAGAGTAATAAAGTAGTTTAAGAGTAGCAGCTCGACGGAACGGTTGAGTAACACGGAGAATGAAACCTAGTAATTTATAAGCCCTGGAAATTATGTTGTTAGTGTGAATGTTAAAATGTAATTTGTGATCGAGGGTCACACCCAGGTCTCTTATTTGGTCTACACGAGTTAAACCGAATCCAGCCAACCGATAGTCAAACATTACTGGATGCTTCTTACGGCTAAAAGTGATAACGTAACATTTGTCAGTATTAAGGAATAACTGATTTCTGGAACAATAGTTGGCGAACCTGTCCAGAGGGCCTAGCCAAGTGCCAAACGTTCCGAAGCGATTCCTTTTCTACAAACGCTAACGCTTTGGCGTTAGCGTTAATTAATTGGTAGCCAACGTGACAAGAACTTAGCGAACGCTCATTCTATTCGATCGTTCGATAAAAATCAGAATTTTGTCTATGGTTTCGTTTGTAAACGTCAGTTGAGTTTGACGTTCAGTGCATTTGTCGCGCGAACTCTGAAAGTACGAAAGTGCAAAGTGGTGCCAGATTTGAGAAAGTTTTATTTACTGTGGATTTATCTTCGATTTTAGAGTGGTAAGTATCCGAAATATAATTTATTAATTTGAATCAGCCTTTTTAAGTTATATTTTAGTCACACAAATGTGTATTTCATACAAAAGTTTATAAGCTTTATCAATGTTATAATTTTAATTTCAAAGTCTTTTCTGCATCTTTTCAGCAATGGAACCGAGGTTGAGAGCCAGTCCAGAACAATTCTCAGCTCTTGTAGAGTTCATGGAAAGGTATTCTATATAGAAATTATAATATTTGATTCAAATGTACTGGTACTTGACTCCGGCATAAAATAAACAATGACGTGTTCAACATAAGCAAGAGAGAAATTTGTTTATATACAGGCATGGTGACCTCTCTAGACCCCAGCCAGGTGCTCAAGGTCGGTTGAGAGGAGATCGGTTGTGGCAAGAGTTGACAAGCTTATTAAATTCAATAGGTGGTGGTGTTGAAAAGTCACATGATAAATGGAAAAAAGTAAGATTAACTATTTACCAAGCATGAATGATTGTAAAGCTTTCACCCACACTAATTCATATTTTAGAATCATCACTTTTTGACACTGCTTTTAACCAACTGCATCAATTTAGGTTTGGGCGGACTGGAAAACCAAAACCAAAAAAAAATCATTGGTTATTCAAAGACACGCGAGTGGTACTGGTGGTGGCCCGAGCAACCGAGTAACTCTAACTGCTTTGGAAGAGAGAGTGGTGGCAATCATAGGACTGCGTGCTGTGGTTGGCCAAGCTGGCATCCAAGAGCAAGGATTTAATGTTAGTATAGATAAGCTATGCATCTTATCCTTCAGTCTTTATGATTACATCAGTTGGTCAGGGTGTTTATACATTATAACATAAAACTAACTTGTCATACATCTTTTTCGAACTTAGGTATCAATCATAATTGAATTAGTTTATAGTGATAGAAAAAGCAATATCCATTCTTTCATAACTATTTACATATTACAAAATACGTATTTCACTTCTACACAGACTATCATTGCAAATGAACCCATTTAGACGCTGAAGACTTTTCACTGTTAAGCTACATACTCATTGTCAGTTATTTATAAATATAATACACATAATTCTCTTCATAGCCCCTCTTTCAATACTCATAACAGTAAAAATGTTATTGCAGAGATTACAACCAACCGAAGAACCAGCCCAAAGTGCAGAAAATGAAGTCCAACTTGCTTTGGAGGTCCCTCAAGGTAACAGTACATTAAAATAAATTTATTAAATAAAAAAAATATTTAACCTCGTTGTTTGGTCATTGGACTCGAACGCCAGAAGTCGTGGGTCCGATTCCCACTGGGGATGACAGCTTTGTACAAGCTAATCGCGGTCTGGATGTTATATTTGTGAATTGTTCAATCCTTGTTTAATTTCCATCGCAAAGGAGAAAATCCTAATTTGGGATTAGACAAGTGTATGTAGGATATGTATATACTTAATATGTAACTGTATTATTATAGCTGAATTATATCTTCTCTAGACGTCCACTACTGGACATAGGCCTTCCCCAATAAAAGCCACCACACCTGGTCCTCCACGTCCAGCCTCTTCCCTTCTTCTTCAGGTTGTTGGTCCATCTGGTGGCGGGGCGTCCCCTGCACGTTCTGATCCGCGGTCTCCACTGCAAAACTCGTCCTCCCAACGCCCGTCAATTCCGCGACAGATGCGGCCCGGTTAATCCTTATTAGAATCTATGTCTATATAAGTATACTAAACATGACTTTGATTGTTTTACAGTAGATCCACCTATACATTCACCACCAACATCAATACCCCCGCCACTAGCTCCAGACACGCCACCGCCTCCTCCACGAACTCCTCCTGCACGAAGCACTCGACGTGGACAGGCAGCAGACTCCCCGCGCTCCACGGCCACCACACCGCGCCGATTACTGAGGATGCGCAGGACTCGCGGACAAAACCCGTTTGAGCGAGCGACCAGTGAGTTTGTAGCCGTCGAGCAGCGCCGCCTTCAACTGGAGGAGACGCGAGAAAGACACCTGCATGAGCAGGAAGTTGAGAGGCTCCGACTGGAGTCTCAAAGCATTGAGGTGGCTCGCGAGCACAACCAGCTGCTGCATCGGTTAGGTGTAATTGCTCAGAGATTTCTGGACACATTGACAGAACAGAGATGGACTAGGTTACCATCAACAGAAATTCTCCCAGAAACTGAATAAAAGCAGATAGAATAGTTAGCCAAATCCCTTTCCAAAGTTCATGTGTAGTTTCTAAGTATTGTTAAGTTTAAACAGGTTAATATTTATTTTTTTGTTTACTTTATAATAAGACAAACACTTTATATACAAAAATTATAGATATATTTTTTCCATATAGAAATTATCAACATCTTTCATTTATTTTATTTACAAGAGAACCTCTAAAATTACAATAGAACCATTATAAATTAAAATCAGTATCTTACATCCTATTTATTAAGCAACTGAGCATTGCTCTGCCACGCATCAGCTCGTCTTGGCTACTAGGAGTAGAGGGGCCAGCATGTATACCAATATTATCATCACCATCATCGTGTTGCTCAGCCATATCACTTGGTGGTGGTAAGCGATCATTTAATGCAATGTTATGCAGTACACAACACGCAAGTACTATTTTGCTGGCAACATGAGGATGATAATGAAGGGTTCTGTGCTTAAGCAAACACCTCCAACGAGCCTTTAGCAAGCCAAAGCAACGCTCAATACAATTTCTGGCCTGAATGTGACGCCTGGTATATACCTCTTCTCGAGAACTTACAGCATTTAAAATAGGCGTCATTAGCCAAGGCCTCTGTGGGTATCCAGAATCACCTAAAACAATAAAAAAAATGGTTATTACATTTTAGAAAATATAATAGATTGTCTGAAAGAAATCGCTTAAAGCGACAAGACCGCCTAAATTGCACTATTTTAACTTCTAACAATTGTAACTATGCAATTAAGAATAAAGTTTTGTATAATACTTATGAGTGAAAGTGTAAAATATACAAGTGATGGATGATGATTATTGATGATGAATATCAATAGTGTTGCTTACCTAATAGCCAAGTTTGTTCACCATTATGATGAAGTTCACGCATGTACGGTTCAACTTGGCTAGATGACCATATAAAAGAATCATGTGTGGCTCCACCATATTTTGAATTAACATTCAAAATTTTCAAAGTGTGATCACAAATCTGTAAATTCACATAAAAATAGAGTTATTATATTATATTGTTAGAGTTATTATGTTATATTGTTACATAAGCCATTTAAATTTTTATCAAAAAGACAATATTAAGTTAACCAATTAGCACACCATTCAGGTAACAGTATTAATTTAACCTTTGTTTGCCAGTGTGTCTAATTAATTAAATAATACAATTCCTAAAAGATATAAACAAATAATTAAGGTTTCAAATGCTATTCTGTATTGGGAGACATATCATTTTTTATTAACTCATGAAATACCTATATAACAGGCTATAACTTACCATTTGTACATTAAGTGAGTGGTATCCTTTCCTATTATAAAAAAGATGTTCATCTTCAACTGGTTTCACGAGCGCTATATGGGTACAATCAATGCACCCTATTACACCCGGCAAATGAAATCTTCTTTGGAACCTGTAAATCAATTTTTTTTTGTGAAAATGCGATTGATAAAATATAATATTTAATAATAATTTGATGGATCACTTACTCTTGTCTTATTCTTGATCTTTCTGCTTGATCTTGAGGGAACACTATCCATTTACATAATATCCTATCATTAGTGAGCGCCTCCACAAATTGCCTAATGCAACGACTCGTTGTTCGCTGCGGCAAATGTTGCGTGACACCCACAATCCTCTGGTAAGACCCTGTGGCCAAGAAACTAAGGCCACAAAGAACCTAGAAAAATGATAAATAAATAAGTTAACCATGCATGGTATTTGTTTCACTCATATACAGATTGTAGTAGCGTGTAGTACAGTACAGATATAAATATATTTACCTTTACTTCCAGAGGAATTTCTTTAGTTCCTCTCAATGAGGTGTGAATACGTAAATCGAGGCAAAGCTCTTTAAACGTTCGCTTATTTAACCGAAATCGCTCCCTAAATAACAAGTCCGGCATTGCTTCTATTTGTTCCAAGCACCGCCTAAAAACATTTCTTGTTTGGCGCCTGAGCCACATATTTTCATTACGTGCAGCCCATAACAGTCTAAGTGAATGCATTTTACTAAAATAATTGAAGAGATTTGCACAAACACAACACAACACTTCACAGCTGATTAAACAGTCGCCATTTTGTGTCGTTTTCTACAGGGTTTTAGCGAACGCTTCGTAGCGTACAAACGAATAGCTCAGTGAGCGTAAACGCTTGTCAAAAGTGCGACTTGGCTACCATTTGTATGGTGGTTGTCGTTCGACATGAGCGTTTCGTTTGATCGAATAGAAAGATAATAACGTTGGCTACCAATTTAGAATGCTTAACGCTAGGTCACGTGACATTTCGTTAGCTTATGTCAATCCCATACAAATCTTTCTATTCCATTAGCGTTAACGCTAATAGAAAAGTCATCTTGTCTAGCCCCTCAGGTCCGATTGTAAGTCAATGCAGTCTTGATTATTATGCACAATTTTAAAGATTTTTGTATCATCTGCATAGAGTAAGTGGCAGGACTCAGTAAAAATATGATCTACGTCATTAATGTATAGGGTAAAAAGGAAGGGGCCGAGATGTGATCCCTGGGGAACTCCTGAAGGGATAAAGTGGAAATCAGAAACGTAACCTTTGAGGGAAACGGCCTGGGATCGTTTGTCAATGTAGGATTTAAGCCATCTGAATAGGTCACCGTGCACACCGAGTTTTGATAGCTTGTCTAAAAGTGTATTATGATTTATTTTATCAAAAGCTTTGGAGAAATCAGTGTAAACAGCGTCCACCTGACAGCCGGCTTCCATGGCATTAAATATAAAGTCTGTGTATGTGAGTAGGTTTGTATCGACACTCCGACCGCGATAAAATCCATGTTGTTGTTGTGAAATAACACGAGAGAATGCGAAATTTAACTGTTGCGTGACAATTTTTTCTAACAGTTTACCAAAAAGACAGAGCTTAGAAATAGGCCTGTAATTTTTGACATCGCGTTTGGAACCTGATTTAAAAATTGGTGTTATTAGGGCTTTTTTCCAGAGGCTAGGAAAGCATCCTTCAATCAAAGATTTATTAAAAATAATTGTAAGGGGGAGGGCTAGTTCTTTCGAGCACCTATGAACTAATAAGGGATGAATGTTATCGAACCCTGCACCTTTGTGTACGTTTACACACTCCAAATGTTTAAGAACATCTTTGTAAGATATTTTAATAGAAGATATACTCAGAGGGGAAATAGAAGCAGCACTATCAATATTTAAGTCAATAGGATTAGTACAAGGAACAAACGTGGAATTAAAATAGTCGTTAAACAAGTTCGCGATTGCCTGGCAGTCCGAAGTAGTTGAATTACTATAAGTCATAGAGTCAGGAATCTGATTTGAAGGAAATTTTGATTGAATGAAGCTCCAGAAGAATTTGAGGGAACTTAAGATTTTATCCTCAGAAAATTTAATAAATTTCATATAACATTCATGTTCCATGGTTTTCTCCTTAGAGCGCAGATAGCTAAAAGTCTGATAATCTAAGTAATTGCCGTATTTCTTCCATTTTGCATGGACCTTCTGCTTTCTTCGCCCCAGCAGAATAAGAGCACGCGAGTACCAAGGGGGTTTGCCGTTATTTTGGCATACTGAGCGCTTTGGTACATATTTTATAATTAAGTCATTCAAAACTGAGTAAAAATAACTAACAGCTTCCTCAGTACTCATTTTCAATAATGTCGACCAATCTTTATTTATTAGTTCCAATTTTATGTCATCAAATTTTGCATTTGGGAAAATATACTTGTCAATAATGGCTCTCTGAAACAACGAGGCACGATTAAATATGTTACTATCTAATGTAACGTGGTGGTTGTCTACACGCGTAAAAGAAATCGGACAGGCTGAAACAGAGCAGTCTAAATTAGTAAGTACTAGATCTAGAATACGACCATTAACATTAATATGCGAGTTATATTGTTTAAGATCGGTTAAACTCATAAAGTTAGAAAGAGACATAGCCAATCTATCACTATTAGTGTTCAGTGATAAATGGTTACAGTAACTTTCACTAGACCAGGAGGCATGGGATACATTAAAATCTCCAAGCAGCAGAAAGCCATCATCAGGATATTTCATCATAATGTCTGCCACATTATCATAGAAGGACTGAGAGGAGTCAAAGTGATACTTATTATGCGGAAGATAGGTACATGCAATGTGCAAGTGAGTTGGCTGCGAGGGGAAGGGGGCCGCTCCACGAGCGCGGGACGGAGTGAGTGAGCGCACAGGCGCATGGGCCGGCGCGCGGCCGCCCGGGGCATCTCGCTCCAACTCGACACTGAGCCACAGGTCCTCGGAGCGCGCGGTGGCGCACCAATCATCGCGCTGCTGTGCGCGCTACTCGCGGCGGACGGCGATCATCACGCCGCCGCCGGGTCCCACTCCGAACTTGCGATCGCCGCGGTACACATTATAGCGTTTATCAAAGTATTCGTTATCGAAGAAATGGGGCGCTAGCCATGTTTCAGTAATGCAAATAATATCATAGTTACAACATAGGACACTCGAAAGAAATGTGTGGGATTTAGTACGCAGACCCCTTGCGTTCTGGTAATAAATATTCAGGTTGCTTGTATGAGTCATTTTGAGTAATTAAAGAATAACGAATATATGAGAAACTGACTATGGGTTATTATAATTAATTTATATTTAGGGCGATTGGGCGATTGGGCGATTGGTTTGGTCCAGTGTAGGAAAGAGATAAATATATATTTGAGATCACTAATGGTTCCGGACTCGGTGGTGTACCTACCTTGGTACCGGATGTCTTAGGCCTCGTGCCGCACTGAATTAATATAATTTTAATGCAGTGCGGAACGAGGCTAAAACGTCCCATATCCCCCCTGACCTCGTACCGCACTCAACGCGAGCTTCCCGCGACCAGTGTTGTGCATCACGTCGATTGGAGAGAGATTGGATTGAGATTTTTATAAAAAAAGTATATTGATACTGATTTTTTAATGTTAATTCAAGTTCTAATAATTGTATTTTTAAAGCCTGAGGCAGAATAAATAGGACAGTTTCTTTTCTACTTCTGGTTGCCTTTTTTTTCTATTCTGTGAACCGCATTAAGATTTTCATATACAAATAGAAAGATAAACCTTATGCATAAACCGTAATCCATTATTTTCCAATAATAAGTCTGTAATAGGTGCCTCTTAATAGTATAGAATGGAACGCTTCGTGCGCGAGTCCGACTCGCACTTTGCCGGTTTTTTTTCTTTATGGCGCCTTCAAGCACAATTTAGATTATTTAAAAAAAAAGTATCCTTTGATAACTTTGTGTTGTTTTGCCAGGTTTTGCCCTTAAAACGATCTAATGAGATATAATTGATCAAAATCGGTCAAGTCGTTGCGTAGTTAAGACAGTTTAAAAACGTCGATATTATTTTTCCCATCACTAATCGCAGCGAAAATTTGCCCTATTTCAGTGCGTTACGAGGTGTATAAGATCCCATATTTTGTTTTGCTAATAATTCCTAAACTAGCCATCAGATCCCGGGGCGACGGTGGATTAGGGTTCATCAATTCACTGTCTATATCAATAAGGACCAAAATTCTCATTTATCTTTGATTTCGCGCCAGAAAATGGATTTTAGTCTGTAAAAGGAGGTGGGTTCTAATAGACCGCGTGTCGCCCTAACGTCTGGTCACGGTACGGGCCGATTATACCTCGTGCCGCAGGAACGGAAAGTATGCAAAAATTGGTGCCGCAGCTAACGTGTTTTAAACCCAGATATCACGCTTTTTATTGTACTAACTTATTATACTGGGTGATAATAAAACGACTTTTAATATTTTACAGTACCGCATAGCACGGGTTTCGTACACGGCCGAAGGGCATTTAGACATGATTCTTAAAAGAAAAAAGAAAAGGCTTTTTTCTACTTTAGACATCATTCGTAAAAGAAAAGGCTTTTTTCTACAACATTTTTGATGAACAAAGTACGGATATTTTGCAAACGTATGCTCACTAGTCGCGACGGGGATGCCAGGTAGCGGGTAGCGGTGGAAAGCGCGGCGGGTCATTGAACTCCGCGCGCGCGCATTTATAAATGCGAAAGTTTGAATGTTTGTTTTTCAATTACGCTTTACAAACACTAGAAGGATGGGGTTGAAACTTGGTACACATATAGGTTAAGTCCTGAAATAGCGCATAGGACCACTTTTATCCCGATAAAACATCTCATTCCTATGGGAAACCAAATTAATCGTTAAAAGCAGTGAAGATGTGTAAATATCGAAACCTATACGCGGACGAAGTCGCGGGCAAAAGCTAGTTGCCCATAAATTCAGTCTCATTATTCCTTATGTTCCTTATCGTTAAGTCTTACTCCTTTATTATATTACCCAACGTTAAAAGATATAGTAAAATAGACCCCAGGTTAACACGTAAATCAGATAAGTGGCTCTCACTTTTCACACGCGTGTGGAGTCAAATCAAAACTTATTGAATCCTATGACCAGAAACACATTATCAATACGCCAAGCGACTTTGCGTCGTGTCGTGTAATTACAATGTGTTTCTGGCAAAGACTTTATAAGTAGTAAACAAGACCATGAACTGTCGAATTTAATTCAATGTTAAATGAACTTTTTGTACTTATCATAGAGTCCATTCTCATTGTACAAAAATAATAAACAGAAAACGATCTCGAGCGAAAGGGTAAGGATTGCGTCCTTGTCTAATGGTTGCAACCGTAAAAAAATACTTTCGCGCGTTCTAATTCTTATTTACGTTATTACATAAAACCGGTAATCAGTAAAATATATATTTTTAAATATTCTCTTGAGTTCTGCGTTGTTTTTGTATTTTTTAATGTGTCTATATTCTAATTTAATTTAATAGTCAACGTTATGGTAGTATATCGCAATTAATGTAATGGTATCACTGCAGCGCCACCATTGGTCAATGTCGATGTTGTTTAATGGAGTAGGTTGACCATAAACATATTTTTGTTTTAGATTTCCTAAAAATGCAGAAATAAAAAAGAAATGGGTTGATGTCGTGACCAGGACACATAACGCAATATACAGTAGATTGTGGATTACATTTTAAACCAGATGATTTCACAACAGTTGCTGGGGCACTCAACAAGAAAATAAACAAAATGCTATCTATACCTTCCATATTTTCAGTGGTAAGTGCTTGCTCACTTTTCGCACGATTAATTTTTTAAAATGATTGAGGATACAATTTAAATCAGTTTTATTGTATCTAAAATTTGTCTAAAAGAACTAAAATGCAACGCTGTGATAAAAATAACACGGTTTTTATTTTTCAGGTATTAAATACCTGAGGAAAAAAGGACATCTACAAAGTAGTACTCGTTGATGAATATATTATACTCGTCTGGAATATCATCGGATAAGATGAAATCAAAACTTAACATTTTCTAGTATTGTTAAAGGCAAAGCTTTGGTAAAGCTTATAAATTTTTGTGAAATATTTTAGTAGTTCGTAGTTAACACTTTAAGAGTTTTAACCACCCATAATTGTAATTTGGCATTTATGATAAGAGAAGTTTTGGATTTCCTTAAAATATAAGTTCCTGAAAATAGCGAAAATAGCGTTGATATTTCGTCATCTGTGATCCAACAAAAGATAATATACTTATTACTTATCCAAGTACAGACAAATTCTGGGACCATATTTATTTTGGTGGCATACTATTAGATGAAACTGAACTATAACCAACGTATATGATTTAAAAAAGGTAGTTGGTATTAATTTTCTTATATTGTATAAATATTTATTAAATTCTATTACACTATAGGTACTATGTCATAATAAAATATAAATAAAATTAAATACTTTCTTCGGCCTTTTATTATTACGTAGGTGGTAACAATACCCATACAAACACAGTAATTTAAAGTCGACCACACGTCTGGTGAAACACTTGTATTTCGATTTCGAATCTTATGGCGCACGAGATAAGAACAGTCCAAAGTGTTACGTCTGGCGAGTGGTCGACTGTACACTTGACAGTATACCACTACAACACCATCTTTATTGCAAATCTGAAGTAAGAGACGAGCGCCTAGTACCGGTCCCTCGTCCCCCGATATTTCCCCGCTGACACCTGATCTTATGTACTCCGCCATAAAGTTCGACACGTGTCATACCTGCCAGTTCACCAAATAATGAAATACATTGGATGTCCTTTGTGAAATACCAATTCGTGTTGTCACTCTAGTAGAAAAGGACGCAATCCTGTATAAGACTCTCTCGCTCGAGACCGTTTTTAGCTCGCTAGTGCGCGATCCTGTTTATGTGACAAATCCGTGGTTTCTGGTCATAGGATTTAATACGTTTTGATTTGACTTCACACACGTTGCTATGTCGCGTCGCGTGTGAAAAGTGTGCTCGTACCGCGTGTATGTTCATTTTCCCTTGATTTCCCTAGACTGATAATTAGCGGTTATTTTTCCTTGATATTGTCGCCTCAAATTCGGACAGAAAAAAGAAATTTGTTAATGTTAGGAAATGTTATTTTTAAAACAAACATTTGACTATTATTCATTTTGATTATTAAATTAGTAGGTAATTAGCATAACAAATATGTATTTTTCCGGTTAGTCCATATATTACTCCTAAAGGATTTCCCCCAGGAGCAATACATATCCATGTATTTCTACAACGATCTATATGTACTATAGATGGAGCGTTCCAAACAATCGCTCTGTTCCACGGAACTGGGGCTCCGGGAGCCCCAACTCGGTTACATTCACGATGAAACTTGAGCAGTTACTACGCAGAACATTTAATTATTACTAAATATTTACGCTACGGGTAAATAACGTCAATATTTAGTAAATAATTAAATGTCCTGCGTAGTAACTGCACAAGTTTCAGAGTTTCACGCAGTTGCGTGGAACAGAGCGATTGTTTGGAACGCTCCATCTAGTAGTACATAGAGATCGTTGTATTTCTACTACATTATCCAAACACCCATATCTACTACATTACAAAGCATGTCGGATTGTACTAGTAGTAATAAATGGATACTTATTACTCCTAGGGGAAATATATTAAGAAATATATATTTAGAAGCAATAGATGGACTAAATTACATATAAATATTACGGCGATGTCGTTAGCAACACATCACGAGGCGAGGCGAAAAGCGGGCGAAGGAAAGTCGCTTGGCGACTTGGCTTGCAAAGTGGCGATACATCGTCTCTGCCTACCCCTCTGGGACCAAGGCGTGAGCAATTTGTATATAAGTATACATTTTACATACACTTGTCTAATCCCAAACTAGGATTTGCTCCTGCGCTACGGGAATTATGACGACCTCCGTGGCAGAACGGGTAGCCCTCGGACTGCCACGCCGGAGGTTGCGGGTTCGAATCCCGCTAGGGGCAAATGTTCGTATGACGAAATGTTCGTATGTACCCAAGTCTCAAATATTGAAGTTATTTAACCGTAGCATCAATATTCAGTAATAATTAAATGTTCTGAGTAGTAACTGCGCAAGTTTCATTGTGAATGTGAAAGAGTTGTGGCTACTTGCGTGGAACAGAGCGATTGTTTGGAACGCTCCATCTAGTAGTACATAGAGATCGTTGTCGGCTAATAGTAAGTTCGTATGAGTATTCGTTAAGTAGTATTAGTTGCATAACTATACAAAATTAATTAATTAAGCACGTTTTAATAGAAGCTAAAGGTATTCCAAAATCTTTATTAATGACTAGCTGTTGCCCGCGACTTCGTCCGCGTGGAAAATTTAACATTACAAATATTATGTATTTCCCGTAGGAATGGGATGTTTTTTCGGGATAAAAACTATCCTGTCCTATTCCAGGACCTATCCTATATATGTACCAAGTTTCACCACTATCCGTCCAGTGGTTGAAGCGTGATTAAGTAACAAACATCCAAATATCCAAACTTTCGCATTTATAATATTAGTAGGAAGTAGGATTTATAAAAGTATACTTAAATACTCACCTTTATATTAATTGACACAAACTACCGCAACCGTAATCAATAACTGAAACATAATCAAACACATCGACTAGCTAGGTGCTAAAATGGTACAATATTCACACTGTTTATTGCTGAATTTAATAATTATTGCTTGAAACACTTGAATATCGTGCCTTTGTACCTAAAATTACGTTTCTTTTGCGTTTATTTAAAAAAAAATACAAAAACTTTTTAAACTACAGATACGTGATTCAAAGCTTTGGTAAGAATATCGACTGGCCACTGAAACCGGAAGTTAAATTTTCAGGCTGAATATTTGGTGTTGCCAAAGAGGTCGTTGGGTGTCCCCAACTTTAAGCTTTCAATTGCCTAAAATATGGGGAAAAATACTGAGATATTTAAAAGCTGCAAAATTACGCAAGTTTCCAACAAATAAAAAAAGGTTTCCTTTCAATTCTCTTAAAAAAGTACTAATTTATGTACCTAAATTAAATACTCAAAAATTTTGTTCTTAGCAGTCTTCATAAACATTCTACTAATGTCAAATAATGTGCTTTACTCGAAGGCTATCAGCTGTTTTTGTTATGAAAGACAATGTCGGCCTTTTGTATAGTGTTATCTCTTTCTTTCAAAAAAACTTACAAGATTGTGTCTAGAAATCGAGTAGAACCTTAAATAATTTTAAATCTATCGGAATGTTTTTTTAGATTTATATAAGTAAAATGGATTTCTGAATTAAAAGGTATGTTCTAAGGTCATCGATGAAATAAAGCCTGCGTCGCAACTATTCTCACCATATTTTATCCATAAGAATAGCTAAATAACTTAATATTTTGCTTTTCTAAATATATTAATACTTTTATATATTACTAGCTGTGCCCGCGGCTCCGCTCGCGTGAACTACAGAATCCGCTCCTATTACCACGCCCGCTCCCGTTTCCGCTCCTGCTTCCGCTCCCGCCTCCCCCCCCGCTCCCACACCCACTCCCATTTTCTCACTCCCACTCCCACTCCAATTCCCACTCGCAGCTCCAAATGTAATCCAAACTCATCGCAATCTGAATAGTACGAAAATACTAGTGCAATATATTGCATACTAACCTTACCTACTAATGTATTTGAAAACTAAAAATGTCTATAACTTTTGATTGAATTAGCCGATTGCGATGAAATAAACACTAAATGTTAAGCTTCATGTTTTTTGTGAAAAGTCCATCAAAATCCGTTCAGTAGTTTTTAAGTGATGCGTGCACAAACTTATAGACAAAAATTCCAAAAATGATTGAAATGTGTTCTATTACTTATCCTTTTAGACCCCTCAATTATTTTATTTTTACAAATATCTTCAATGTACAGACACGCGATGTTTACGATTTTATTTATTAGAAGATTAACATTTAAAAAACACACCAATCATTGTATGGTTCAGGCTAGTACACTCAAAAGAATAAAAAAACTACCAAGGAAATTTTAATTTTAAATGTGAAATAATAAAGTATCTTTATGGTTTATTTTAGGTTTATTTAGGTTTACAATAACCACAAAATAAAATTAGAAATATTATATTTTTACAATATTATACATTCAAATTTACTCACATTGATTATTAATTTATAATCTTTATTAAAATTAAGGATTTTGTATGGTTCATACAATTTAAAAATTGCATCTGTGGTAATTTGAATATTGCCCACATAAATATTGTTAACCCATATCAAAAATCTCTCATCGTCCATGTTAACAGCTTTTAGTAAATAGCAGCCATATTTAAAATTAACTTTCTTTATCCTGAATGCCACATTCTCTCCTTTTGGAATAAGAAAATTCGAATTTTCTGCCAAAAATCTTTCATGTTGCCATAACGAAATATTGGCAGTTTGCCTTTTTAGCAGGGTATTTAGACGGTAAGCTAATCCATTCTTTTTATATCGAATCTTCTTGGATTTGTCCACATTTATTTCAGCACTCTCGGAGCTTGCTGGCGAGGCATTTTTACTTGCCAATTCGGGTTCTAACTGAGAAGAGAGTTTAGAAGAATTCACTTCAGTTATTGAAGAAATAATTTCAATGTCATCACTTGTTTTGGAACTGTGTTTTGGAGTAAGAGTATTGCTTATAGAAATTGATTGCTGGGAACTGCTTTCTGAGCTGAAATGACTATCAAAATATGATCTGATCTTCTTAACTAAATCATAACTTGTCGTTTTAAGTTTATCATAGCTGTCATCTAAAGCGGAGTCTTCTGTTTTTTCTTCTTGTTCGCTTTCTTCCTTTGTTTCATTGTTTTGTGGCAATGGCAATTTGATAGTACAGCGTAAATTATCATTATTGATTTTTAATTCATCTATAATCTTATCACTTACATTAAACTTAGAATTATCTAAATTAATATCACATAAATTGCCTTTTCTTCTATCTAAATATTTAAAATCGTCTTGTTTGTTTACATATGTAATTTTGTCTTCTGCAACAAACTCCGGAACTTTATCAGAACTAAATAGGTTCTTCTTTACTTTAGGAGATGCTTTCGGTGATGCATACTTTAGTGTTAATATAGGGCTTTTTGACAAGTCTGGCCTGGTTTGATTTAAGCAGCCTTTGGAAGTTAAAATAGGAGAGGTTGGTGCGATTTTGCTGCATTTATAAGGCGGGAAATACAATGGAGAGGACGGCAACACAGGTGATGTTTCACGGTTCCTGTGAAAGCGTTTTTCGGTAAAACTAGAACATTCATTTTCACAATGTACCTCTTTATCACCCCTAGTTGCACCAACGATAGTAATATTCAAGTTGGAAATATTTTTTAGTACCTTTTTCCTACGTTTTCTCTTTGAGTTTCGCAAATTGTTGGTTATGTTACAAAATCTATCGCCGTTTGATACGTTTTCGAAATCACTCGACTCACTTGAGGACCAGTGGATTTCTTCTGCGTTCTCTTGAGAATTTAGCAATCGGAATTTGTCAGCAAATAATTTTTCTTTTGGTTTATCCATTTTTGTAAATAATATAAGAAAACAGAGACATGTCAATGTCAAATATAATCAGTGTTGCCAGATGCACTGTAATTACAGTAGATTTACTGTATTTTACGTCATCTACTGTACACTGTATTACTAATAATTACAGTGTATGGAGAACACTGTAATTTCATTGAGCCACAAATTCATGATATTTTGATAAAACTGAACGCTACATAAGAATGGTTTTGATAATTATGAATGCGTCAAGTCAAAGTCAAATTCATTTATTGCATATGAGTACACTTGGTACATTTATACACGCCTTTTTTTTATCGACTACCGCTTCCTAGGTGTTAGCGCTGTGAAGAAGAAACGGCGCAACTAACTTCACGCAACACATCTTTTAAAAATCAAGTTTGCATACAATTAATAAAGATTTTGCGAAGCTGGATTAACATTAGTACCAGGCATCTTTGTCATTCAAATAATCGTTTATTTTATCATAGGCTTTCTTACAAAGTTGTTTTTTAATGTGAATCTTAAACTTTCTGTCCGTCATATTTAAGATTTCCTCTGGTAGTTTGTTGTAGAAGCGTATACATTGCCCCGTGAACGATTTGCTGACCTTACTTAGTCTTAACCCTGGTAAAACAAGTTTATTTTTATTTCTTGTATTATAACTATTATTGTCACAGTGCCTCAAAAAGAGAGATACATTTTTTCTGACATATAAAATATTATCTAAAATGAATTGACCACTAACCAACATAGGAGATTCCTGTGGTATTCCCCACGCATTACGATGACTTGGTAGGTATTCATCAGCTAAATTGTAGTGCAGCACGTGATAACATAGTTCTGTTGTATAATGTGTTATTTAATTGGTTGCACTTATGACGAATTCAATAGAAACTTTAAAGTGTTCCATTTTATTCTCTGTAAGTAGAGCTTATTTCACAACTTAGTTATTACGCGAGTGATTAATTTTACGTATGTTCTTATCGTTAAAATATGTCTTGTTCTTGTGTTTATAATTCTGGAGAAGATAAAAGTGAACCATATCTAATAGAAAACCTCTAATAAAACAACAACAAAAAAACATTATAAACAAAAATTCAGATATGAGTGGCTAAAGGACAACAGCTTAAAAACTTGGCTACAGCGTGATCCAAAAGACCCATACTATGCAATTTATAAGATTTGTAATGCGATATGAAGTTACTTAGGTGATTTGATTATATATAAACACAAATTTAATAATGGAAATGCAAATACAAATACTTTATTGATAATTTTCATTACACTGTAAAACGCACTGTATTTTTGTGTACAGTTTACTGTATATTTGTGGTAAACACTGTAATTTTGGGGTCCAAAACACTGAATTCTCATGATGTTTATCTGGCAACACTGAATATAATAGCCAGGGGTTCGGATTTATAAGAATGAAATGAGGAACTGAGCTGGTATTGTGTACGTAAATCCGAATTTTTGTGTGTCTACTATGAAAACTCGATCAATTATCACTTGAAGGGTCGGATCCGGTGGAATAGATTGTATTTAATTAAATTATATAGATGCAAATTCATAGTTTGCTGGTGGGGCAGTTAAAAATGGCATGATATGTATGATGATAAAGATTCTGTCGGTCTAATTTTAAGGCTAACAAGTTCTATGACTACTCGTTGCGCACCACAGATCTATTTAGTGAATGTTAAAGATGTAGATTTAAAATTATTTCAATAAAAAAATTATTGCGATTACGAATGATGATATGTTTACTGTTAAACCTAAAAGCTCGAAACAATGCTACGTTACATTATACTTGAACAGTGTATCACGCAAGACTCGCAAATACCCATAGTACCACAGTACTATCGATAAGTTTCAGCGGTTGGCAGCATTGCTTGTTATTCAGGCAACTTCATGTCGCTGCGCTCTCAAAACAAATACGTGCGCTTCGGGTCCTATTGTTTATCAGTTTCAATTACATAAATTATTGTCTTATTTCTATTGGGAGTCCTTGTTGATTCCCAGTAGAGTGCTGAATATATAGTATAAAGACTCTTTTTGCGTTCCGTGACCCGCCCTATCAGGTTTTCCTGCGCTACAATGGAAGTCGAGCGCATCGCTTCCGAAGAAAACGTGGCGGACGAGCAAGCCGAGAAGCCGGTCGGCGATCTTGGGGCAGGAGACGCCGCTACGTCGCATTCCGAGCGTTTGCGACGCAAAGGCAAGAAATTCGTTCGCACCAACAGCAAGGAAGGCGGCGTCAGCGCTCCGACACCCCTCCCTAAATACCGCAGCTGGAAGAACAGCCGGAGGCCGAGAAATGGCCACGGCAGGGGACTTCCTAAGAAAGGTATGCTTATTTCTTGCTTTAAAACCTTAATTTTCTTTATAAGTTCCTTCTTTTTACCGATAAGTGTATTGGAAAGTCATATAAAGCCTCTAAATAGGGAATAAAGGTGCATTTTCAACGTTTTTTGTTTACTACGCACCGGCGGCTGACAGCATAATATTATGTATGTTACGTTATATAGGCCTGCGTATTATGGTATTTCGAGCGTTGATTATTCAAGGTCACGCGTAGACTGTTTTTGCGCAGTTGCTAAAACCGTAATTTGGTAAGTAGGTCTGTAGGTCTTAGTACGATGGCAGCTAATAAATAGGGCCTTAATAAGTTGAATGACTTATTATGCAACGCTATAAACAACTTTCGATGTCCAAGGCTAGAATAGTGTACACAGCGGGATTCTAATTCTGATATCATAGATTAGACAGGGTAGGTACGAAATATAATTTTAGACAGAGCCTACTTTTGTAAACAAGACCTTGAGTTCAAGGTTATTTTCATTTGGCGTTGCCTTACCATTACCTATGTCAATTGTAATTATGTTTACACTTTGAATCATGTTGACATTGTCGTGAGACAGGTGTTTTGAGACTGAAAACGTTAGTTTTAAGTCTTATTGGATGGAACAATAACTAGGTATACCATGTCTCGCTTAATTTTAGGATAAAGTCCGCTTTTGTAAACAATTCTATACCTACTTTTGGTATAATAAAGCGTTTACATACGTACTTTGTCGCCGGTTTTTGCGGATGAAAACCAGCTCAAGTATATACGAAGAAAATATTTTAAAAATCATAGAATAGACATTGTAAGTAAAAGATTAGACATGACCCCACTTTTGTAAACAAACATGACCTTGAACTTGAACTCAAGGTTATTTTTATTTGCCATACGCCTTACTTCATTGGTAATCAATAGTGATCATGTTTACCACACGGGTGAAGAAAAGGTGGTTTTTGAGTCTAAAAAAAATCATGGTTTTTTTCATTCGTATTCTGGTGAAGCAAAAAAAAACTTGATTATATTAAAACAAATAAAATACCTGAATTCGGTATCTTAGGTATGTTATAACAACAAATACACTAGCTAGACAGACAGTGGGCCCGATTCTGAAGGCACACATTTAAAATTTGACAGCTCTAAAATAGTTTCGTCTTTATCTTCATAATACTGTGTGACAAGGATAGCAACAGTTTTAATGCTGTCAAATTTTAACGTTGTGCCTTCAGAATCGAGCCCAGTGTCTTACATCTAATTGTCTTAAGACATTGTCTTGTACCGTGTGGTTCCCGGCTTAGAATAGGACCACCCCAAATCTTCCCGTGGGTATCGTCAAGGCGACTTAGGGATTGCACCAGAGACGGGCAGCAGCGTTCTCCTGTGTATATTAAGATCATTACCGTGATCACCAATCCATTTGCCAAGCGTGATTATGGTAAATCCCCCAATGGACAGCTCTCATGAAGTGGCATTCTATTGGGGAGGCGTATGTTCAGCAGTGGATGTATATAGGCTGATGATTGTCTTAAAACTAATGCGGTAGGTTTTTAGATTAAAAAATGTAATGCACTTTAACTGTATCTTTGTATTTTATCTTATCTTTAATCCTTTTGTTTTTGTCCAGTTCACTGTAACCTTGAAAATATATTATTTACAGTTCGCCGTCCCCATCGAATAAAGTCTTAAGTGCGTTCACTATTGCTTTCGTGTAATTCCATTTTCAGATTAAATAGGCCGTAATACACCACTGTAATTTTTCTTGTTCGATTTTATCAAGATATTGCCGTGTCTTTTCCGGTAGAGTAGAATAGGACCACTCCTACTCTTCCCGTGGATGTCGTACAAGGTGACTAAGGGAATACATTATAAAACATCAATCAGACTTCCCCAACCCGTCTGGCCAGCGCGGGGAGTGTAGGCCAAATCCTCCGTCTGTCTCCGGCAGATGAGAGAGGGTTGTGCTCCTGCAGTGGAGACAAATATAACCTGAAGATGATTATGATGATGATGATGATTTGCAAAAATATTTTATTCACTTCATAGTCTTTGCGAATTTTATGACTCAAAAAAAGTAGTACATGATATTGCCAAATTAATACAAGCTGCCGGTAAACGCGATTATGGCTTTATTCCGGTGACATTTTTTTCAATTGAGAAACGGTATATCAATTTCTTCTTTACAGTCAATTATAGCCATTGTGGGGCGCAAAAACGTTTGTAACTATTATGGACAAGCTTGCTAAAATAGACCGAACAAAGTGGTAACAGCTAATTACTAATAATAAATTTGCCAAAAAATTTCACCAAATAAAGCAGTACACGATAATACTGATCATTTTATAAAATCAACTAGCTGGTGCCCGCGACTTCGTCTGCGCACTATTAGTATTTCGAGTAGCTTTTTTGTAGGACTATTTAAGATAAACATTTCCATCATACATTACATATGCGTAACTCTAGCGGTTTTGGCAGCGCACGCCAGAATAGCTCGCAGATGGTAGATTTTTTCCTACTTACTTGATATTTTGGACAATTCACACAATATCGTTATAAATTGTAGCCTATGTGTTATTCTGATGTATAAGCTATATTATTGTAAAGTTTCATTAAAATCCATTCAGTAGTTTTTACGTGAAAGAGTAACAAACATCCATCCATACTTACAAACTTTTTTATAATATTATTAGGATTTACTCGAATATGGTCGTAATGAGCTGTTACTGTTTCAACTTGCATTTTATTTTATTGCTTAGTAGAATAGAATAGTATAGAATAGAATTCAGCTTTATTTTTTATAATTCTTGTTACAATTATTTGGCTCGCCAAGTACGAGCAGTGTTGTTTACATATATGTCTTATGAAAGATCTGAGTGTAAAGTAAATGGGGCTCAGTTCACACAAGAGCTGGCTCACGCATACGCCATGTGTTTTATTTTAAAGGATAGGGATGCGAGGAGGGACCATTCGCTTGGGAAGCGGTTTGCCTCTTTCTTACTTGGATACATATTCAATTTCACCGGCACGTAGGCCAGGCAACATAGGGTTGTGATGGTTTGACTTGTTATATTTATTGCCAGGGAGTGTAGGTCCGGGGATTTGTAAACAGGTAAACTCGCAGCAAAAGTCTGTACACATATCTGTTATTTGTTATAGTAACTTTATCAATTTATTTATCGGGTCGGACGTGGCTTATCGCAGTTTAACGCAAAGGTTTTCTGCCACTTTATTTTTTACAAAGTGCCTACTTTGTTATCTAATAAACATAAATGTAAAATTCGTGTCTGTACCTCGAAACCTGTACCTTGAAAGTATTTGCAAAAAAAATGGGGTTCTATAGATAAGTAATAGAACACATCTCGATCATTTATGAAATTTTTGTCTGTTTGTCTGTTAGTTTGTGCGCGCATCACGTAAAAACTACTGAACCGATTTTGATGGACTTTTCACAGAAACATAGAGCTTAAGTCGGAGTAATATCTATTCTTTATTTCATCGCAATCGGCTTACTCAATCAATAGTTATGGAAGTTTTTAGTTTTCAAATACATAATGTGGGGTTGGCGTTGGAGTGGGTTTTGCCGAGAGCGTGGACATCGAGGTCGGGGTCGGAGTCATAATAGGATTCAGAGTGAGTAGTCCACGCGAGCGGAGTCGGGGGCACAGCTAGTCACAACGATCTCTATGTACTACTAGATGGAGCGTTCCAAATAATCGCTCTGTTCCACGCAAGTAACCACAACTCTTTCACATTCACATAGAAACTTGTGCAGTTACTACGCAGAACATTTAATTATTACTAAATATTGACGCTACGGTTAAATAATGTCAATATTTAGTAAATAATTAAATGTTTTGAGTAGTAACTGCACAAGTTTCAAAGTGAATGTGAAAGAGTTGTGGCTACTTGCGTGGAACAGAGCGATTGTTTGGAACGCTCCATCTAGTAGTACATAGAGATCGTTGCTATTCACTAATAGTTGTTTGGGTGCTTACCTTGAATGCCAGTCGCTGTGGTTCTCCATTCATAAATCTTAATTAATCAGCTAGACATGTCTAGACAAATGCCGTCACCAAACTAGGAAGTCTACTCTGTTAGCCATTCGGCTTAAATCCGTCGAACTACAAGACCATTTTGTACTTTCTAATTTGTCAAGTGACATATACTAATAAGGTGTGTAATTATCGTAGCTTGTCGCCATATGCATGTACCGAATGATCCGCTAGAGAACACAAAATAGCATTTTAATACGACGGATATTAGCAGAAATCCTTATGAAGTAGGGCTAAAAAAATATTTTGTACCTAATATAAAAACATGATTTTTATTTTCATATTTATAATTTATTACGTGGTATTTGCCGTGTGGTTTCCGGTAGAGTAGAATAGGACCACGCCAACTCTTCCCGTGGATGTCGTACAAGGCGACTGAGGGTATACATTATAAAACATCAATCAGGCCTCCCCGACCCGTCTGGCCAGCGCGGGGAGTGTAGGCCAAATCCTCCGTCGGTCTCCGGCAGATGAGAGAGGGTTGTGCTCCTGCAGTGGAGACAAAAATAACCTGATGATGATTTAGTCTTATTTTAACTGAGCCGAAGTTTGCTTGGATGCTGTTTACGAGTGAATTTTTAACTTAGATTTGTTTTAATTTAGTATAAACTTCCTGACGCCCTCCAAACTAGGACAAATCCGAGTAAACTCGCCTTTGAGGCTAAGAATCTATCTAGATAGTGCTTTCTTCCTGTGCCAGTCGAGCGATTTCTGCGTGTGCATCCATCCAGTCACTTCCGACCACCTGTTATAAATATAAATGTGAATATCTTATTAGTTGTTTGTATTTGGTTTATGAAGAAAAAAATATATATAGATAATTAAGGGGATTTCTGGAATTTTTGTCCAGAAATCCCCTTAGCGTTTCCTTTGAGCATCGGCAGGGGATTTCTGAACAAAAATTCCAGAAATCCCCTTAAGGGGATTTTTCGCAGGGGATTATTGGAATAAGCCGTTTCAGGACCTCGGTACATCTGGTGCAAAACTAAGACTTCTGAGTGACCTAGAATATTACTAGTTTTGTTTAGGTACTTTTATAGTTATAAATAATTCTGATGACTATCTACTTTCTTATCTCTGTTTACCTTATTACTAATGTTACCGTATATACTGTTTATCACACAGTACACTATCACTTGATGTTTTTTAGATTTGTTAACTTTTTTATCTGTATTGATTCCCACATATTGTACCTACTGCATTTAATTGAAATTAAATGCAGTTTTTTTTGGTAAAATTTTACCTTTTTTAAATTTGCTCAGAAACACCATGTTATTATTTAATATAAATATATAAGTATTTAATGGGCCTGATTCTGAAGGCACACATTTAAAATTTGACAGCGCTAAAATTGGTTTCGTCTCTATCTTCATAATACTGTGTGACAAGGATAGCAACAGTTTTAGTGCTGTCAAATTTTAACGTTGTGCCTTCAGAATCGAGCCCAATAAGTATATAATATAAGTATTCGGATGGCGTTACATAGAAATTAGCCAAATAGCAATTTCTAGTCTTGCGTACCGTTTAGAATGTAGGGTTTAATTCTATCTAAGACGTAAATGTATGTAAAAATTCAGTTGATTTAAATAAATTTTTTTTATTGTTAATGGGTTTGCGCTCACCTGATGGTAAGTGATGATGAGGCCTAAGGTGGAGCGCGCTTACCTAGAAGATGCCTATTCACTCTTCCTTTAAACATACAATTTGTACTTGTCCGGAAATACCCAAGCTGGCAGGGAGTTCCATTCCTTAGCAGTCCGCATTATGAAAGAGGAAGCAAAACGCTTCGTGCGAGAGCGTGGTATGTCTACTACATAAGGATGAAGTCCCTCACCACGCCTGGTAGTCCGGTGATGGAAGGGGGGATAGGGGAATCAAATCGTGTAATTCCCGGGCACACTCCCCAAAATGATTTAAGCATGTCGACCCTGCTAGAAGGGAGTCCCATATTATGTTAGCTACATATTTTTCTTGTTACAGGCGGTGCCGGTGGCAAAGGCGTGTGGGGCGCCCCCGGCTCCGAGCTGCTCGAGGAGTACGTGGAAGACGCCAACGACCCCAACTATGACTCCGAGGCGGTCACCAACGGGGACGTCGAGTTCAAGCAGGTCATCGTCGAGGCAGAGCCCATGGAGATCGTGGTAAGGGGTTACGAAAGGATCAATTCAATTGTTACTCTTCACTGACGTCCTCCGACGTCTTTTTTGACGACCTCCGCGGCGGAACGGGGTAGCTCTCGAACTGCCACGCCGGAGGTTGCCGGTTCGAATCCCGCTAAGGGCAAATGTTCGTATGATATGAATGTTTGTACCCAAGTCTTGGTTGTTTAAATATTTATTTAAGTATGTGTATCCGTTATCTAGTTACCATAGCACAGGCTCTGCCTAGTTTGGGACTGGGTAATTGGTGTTTATTTATTGCATGATAGAAATACAAAGATACAATAATAAAGTAGCTGTATATATGAATGTACGTCTAGGCGGTCTTATCGATAACACATTTTTCATGATATAGTATTTTTTCTACCCTATAGTGAGGCAACTGTGGGGCGACAGCCTCTTCAGCTTCAGTTGAACAAGTTTTTATCTACATTGAACATTGTTCACAGTAAATTGCGGAATAGATTGGGAACAGAAAAGGGTGGAAATTTTGTTTTTTGTTTAAATACTTTTTATAATAATGATATTGATTTAGCAGATGCAGATTTACTACGGACGTACACGCGATTTACTTATTCTAAGACCCATAATTTTTAATTTTAATTCTATCTACACCTCATACCACGAAGCGAAATAATTTTTCGTAGCTCATAGTTTCACCTCATATATATCAAAAATTATGTTGGTCCAAGGACGCTACCTTGAGGCACGTCGACGCCCTCCTCGTATCTACTGGAGCAGGTCTCCAGTTTATATTTTTGTCTCCTGTCCGATAAATAATCTCTAAGCAGGAGATATGGAGTTCCCCTTATGCCAAAACACTCTAGCTTTCGTAGAAGGATGGGGAGAGAGACGGTATCGAAAGCTTTTTGAATCTAGGAATACGGCAAGAAAATTTTATAAATGAACTATGAAAATGTGTAACTGTAATTGGTCCAGTATGTTTTAGTTTCTTCTAAAAATTTTAAGAATGATCTGGGAAGTTATGTTTATAATACCAGTAAAGCGTGAAATTTGTGAAAGCGTCAATTGTCATGTCGGCCACCTGCGGGTCCTTAAAATTCGCACCATACGTAACTTATCCACGCGAACGAAGCCGCGGGAAACAGCTAGTATGTATATACACGGAAATGTAAAGTTTCTGAACGTTTTATGTGTCTATATTGCCAAGAATCATGCATAATCAATCGACTCGATAACCCAAAACACTGCAAATACATCGACCGAATCTTGAAAAATATTTACTCAAATGTTTTAAAAAAAACCTACTTCGTTAGCAACGATCTCTATGTACTACTAGATGGAGCGTTCCAAACAATCGCTCTGTTCCACGCAAGTAGCCACAACTCTTTCACATTCACTTTGAAACTTGTGCAGTTACTACGCAGAACGTTTAATTATTTACTAAATATTGACATTATTTAACCGTAGCGTCAATATTTAGTAATAATTAAATGTTCTGAGTAGTAACTGCACAAGTTTCAAAGTGAATGTGAAAGAGTTGTGGCTACTTGCGTAGAACAGAGCGATTGTTTGGAACGCTCCATCTAGTAGTAAATAGAGATCGTTGTTCGTTAGTGTTTAAACAGTGCTATCTCGTAAACACGCCACGCAAGGCCACCGAGGAAAACAACAGGCGAGCATAATTATGTTGTGCGTGCGGCGGAAAATAGAACTAAAGCGCATCGCCTAAATTTCATTTGTCAACAGACTTTTTACATATACACTAGCGCCAGTGATTCGTGCATGTATAAATTTGTCCGTCTATATCAGCGGTGCTAATGTGGTTCGAGTTAAATGCGTATACTGCTTTATTGATTTCTACAGACTTAATCTACAGTAATATATAAAATAACTAGCTGTGCCCGCGGCTCCGCTCGCGTGGACTACAGAACCCGCTCCGTATCCCACTCCCACTCAGACTCTCAATCTCCCAATCCCGAAACAGACAGACAAATGTCTTCAACTAGTCCATATCCAGATGCAGCTCCCGCTCCGGGTCCCGCTCCCACTACCGCCTCTACCCCCCTTAACTCTGCTCTCAACCCTTCCCTTAACTCTCCCATCAACTCTATCCCTAACCCTCCCCTCAAACCTCTTCCTCTCTTACACTTGTCGCTCCAAATGTAGTCCTCCTAACTATCATCAGGTTATTTGTGTCTCCACTGCAGGAGCACAACCCTCTCTCATCTGCCGGAGACAGACGGAGGATTTGGCCTACACTCCCCGCGCTGGCCGGACGGGTTGGGGAGGCCTGACTGATGTTTTATAATGTATTCCCTTAGTCGCCTTGTACGTCATCCACGGGAAGAGTTGGAGTGGTCCTATTCTACTCTACCGGAAACCACACGGCAAACCACCTCCTAACTAATCCATCGCAATCCAAGTTCCGCCCAGCATTGCTTTGTTGCATACGTATGCAACAAATTCATCGTAATCGGCTTGTACCAATGTAAAATATGTGAGTTTTTGGAAACTTACAAATTCGCCTAACTTTTGATTGATATAGCCGATTACGATGAAATACCCGCTCCCGCTACCGCTCACAAATTCAGTCGAGTATTGACACCCGACATTCACACCAATTATCCAGTCCCAAACTAGGCAGAGCCTTTGCTATGGTTACTAGATAACGGATACACATACTTAAATAAATATTTAAACAACCAAGACTTGGGTACAAACATTAATATCAATCATACGAACATTTTCCCTTAGCGGGATTCGACGACTCCGGCGTGGCAGTCCGAGAGCTACCCGTTCCGCCACGGAGGTCGTCCTATCAATAAATATATCTTTATTGTGGATAGGTATAGAAAGGATTACATTTCATGGTTAGAGCTCAACTATGTCCCGCCACGTGGGCACACAACATTGTGTCGCGGTGAAGCATAAAACAAAGTTACAAAAAAAACATTTAAAAATTAATTAGATACAAATTGAAACCTTAAATTGAATCGTCACCAAGAAATTCTTCCAAACTATAATAACATTTTTCTATCAATAGATCGTGGAGTCTTTTTTTAAATTAATTAATATCATATTCATCTCGTATCGTTTTAGGGATTTTATTAATAATATTACACATTTATTTAACACACATATTATCACAAGGGACAGAGAATTCAACATAATGTGGTTTTATAACCGCATTCAGACTCGCAGTGGACACACAGCAAGGTCTTTCATCATCATCATCATCATCAGGTTATTTTTGTCTCCACTGCAGGAGCACAACCCTCTCTCATCTGCCGGAGACAGACAGAGGATTTGGCCTACACTCCCCGCGCTGGCCAGACGGGTTGGGGAGGCCTGATTGATGTTTTATAATGTATTCCCTTAGTCGCCTTGTACGACATCCACGGGAAGAGTTGGAGTGGTCCTATTCTACTCTACCGGAAACCACACGGCATAAGGTCTTTGTTGTCACATTATTTTTAACAAGTAGAGTTACTAAAAATGCGATCTATGGCAACTATTGCTTAAGAAATCGACCAGTATATTTGCTAGATCGGGTGCGTGGTCTGAGTTTGAGCGGTAGCGGAAACTGTTTTACTTGATATCTATACCAGTCGATGGACCCTGGTGTGGGGTTCGCCTACCATCGTATATATTTCTGACACCAAACAGCAATGTACCGGTTAGAAGGGTAACACAGGGAGCGTTTATAAACCACGTAGTCTAATTTTTAGTATGTTTCTGTGGCAATCTTCTGTTGCCAGAACTCGATAGGACTATCGATCGAAAACTACGGTACAAGGTTCATTCGCAGCCATCAGTGCAGTTACAGTATCGGATTCGTTCCGTCTCAGTGTTTTTAGATGTGCCGAAGGAAAATATGTTGTAAATATGAAAATGAATATATGCTAATTTAGTTCCTGATGCAATGGCCTAAGGTATATTTTAAGAATTTCACGGAACTTGACACTGCTCTGATGGAACTCAGACGCATAACTTTCGGAGTACCAACGCAAATGGAGCCTATACTACTTTTGAAATATGAGACATTATTTTTCAATCTAATTAAAAAGCACTGACTCAGGACCGAGGCGGCACTGATAAGGTCCAAATCAACCTTAAAGCCCGAAACACAGAAAGCGAATGCGTGGCGGAGGCGTTTTCCAGTCTTTTTGTATGGGTCCATTTAGTATGAGCCACTTCACACAGTATACCGCCGCGCTAAACGGGATTTGTATGAAGTACATATTATAGTAGTATTTATTTTATTTTTTTACCTTTTTCTTGCTTTGTTGGTTTTTTCTTTGTGTGTGCCAATTGTGGTACTGAATAAATGTTTTTCTTTCTTTCTTTATATACCGCTACCGCCACGCAGTCGCCTTCTGTGTGTTTCGGGCATTATCTGTCATCACTGGCTACCATAATGACGTTATAACACTTGTGCAGCTTTGATTAACCTATAATAACCCATTTGCGGTTTACGGTGCTGATTTATGACGTTTCCCAGTAAAATTAAGTGTTTAAAATAATAATTAAATGATTGAATGAAACCCGCACGATAACACTCGAAACTATCACCGTCATCTGCCTGCGATGCACTTTGTTATCTAAAAACACTATTTAAAAGTCAGCCAAAAGGCGGAGACTTTAGGCCTCATCATCACTTACCATCAGGTGAGACTGAGGTCAAGCGCAAACCCATCAACAATAAAAAAACTTACATTTTGACAGAACTTTCCAATATGTCCTTATTTCACACAATTTGTACATGCCTAAATCGCTTTTCGTTCCGCTCCCGCTCAGATCCGAACCACGCACTCGATAGGTCAACGACCTCCCACTGTGTCACTACCAAATGGGAGACTCGCAGCAAACACAAACATTGTGATCTGTATGTGAATAGAGACAGCGGTCTGACACAGTTTTCTCTCAGAGATAAGGGATTATTTTTGAGGAAAATAATAAATTCGTATTTTATATAATTATTGACAGCCAACGATTTCTATGTACTACTAGATGGAGAGTTCCAAACAATCGCTCTGTTCCACGCAAGTAGCCACAACTCTTTCACATTCACAATGAAACTTGTGCAGTTACTACTCAGAACATTTAATTATTTACTAAATATTGACATTATTGTAGCGTCAATATTTAGTAATAATTAAATGTTCTGCGTAGTAACTGTAAGTTTCATTGTGAATGTGAAAGAGTTGGGGCTACTTGCGTGGAACAGAGCGATTGTTTGGAACGCTCCATCTAGTAGTACATAGAGATCGTTGTTGACAGCAAATTGTTAGAAATAAATATTTAATGTTTACAATCTCATCAGTCTGACCGCCTCGTGTGTAGCGGCTTGGTCCGCTAGACGCGAGCGCTAGAGGTCATGGGTTCAAATAAATAAATATAATTAAAAATAACATTTATTCATCTCTTTTACATACAATGACTCCGTCAAACTGTTATAATACTACAGTTTGCTGGCAGAAATTGCTCTATTACTTTATAGAGACCTATAGCAGAGAATACTAAATATCACTATGCACCTATGGTGGATAGCAAAGCAAATTAATGTTTTTAATATTAGCAAAAAAGAGATGGAAGTTACGTTAATGAGTTCACTGCCACTTGCTAATCGTTTCGGTTGTGTTTGTCGATCGGATCTCTTCATAACGAATCGTATCCTTCAAACCCCTAAAGCGGGCTATTCTCTTCATAGCTCGCTGAGCGATTTAAACCTTGTGTACCAGGCCCACCGTCAGTGTCCACGTTTTTGCGCCGTAAGTCATGACAGGCAGGACGCACTGATTAAAGACTTTTGTCTTTAAACATTGTGGAATAGGCGAAGACTTGACGCGGTTTTCCGAATGCTGCCCAGCCCAACAGGACTCGCACACACGCTTATGCAATAATCTTGTTTGCTTAGAACCTATGGAGTTCTTCCTATCATAGTTTAGTACAGTTCGTTACTCAGCGAGTTATCGCGTTGTTATCGGACGGTAAATATTAGAGCGTTTCAACGCCAGACATTACTATCACCTTCAGAAATTGAAGGGCTAATATCAGTTCAACGTTCTTGTAAGTTTCTGGTCCTTACACAGATTCTGCATACATCCATAATATATAATATATATATGCCTTGGTCCCAGAGGGGTTGCGTAATTCAAAGCCGCAAAGCGACTTTCCTTCGCCCGCTATTCGCTCCGTGATACCCTTTGACGTGATGTACCACGATTATCTAGGGAAATAATTGTATACCCCGCATTACTCGGCTAATAATGCCCGGAGTTCGCCTAGTCCCATGTCGGCACGCTTACCCCCACTCCCGTCCCCACCCCACCCCACTCCCACTCCCACGCCCAGGCCCAATCCCAACTCCAAATGTAGTCCAAACTCGTCGCAATCTGAATAGTGCGGAACATGAAAATTATACTTCCTTGTTATATTGCATATTATCCCTACCTACTAATGTACTTGAAAAGTAAAATAACTTTTGATTGAGTAAACCGATTGCGATGAAATAAAGCCTATATGTTTCTCCGAGCTAAGCCCTATGTTTCTGTGAAAAGTCCATCAAAGTCCGATCAGTAGTTTTTAAGTGTTGCGTGCACAAATTCACAGACAAACAGATAAACAGACAAAAATGATCGAAATGTGTTCTGTTACTTATCCTTAGACCCCCCAATTTTTTTTTGCAAATATCTTCAACGTACAGACACGCGATGTTTACGATTTTATTTATTAGATTCTCTGGTTAAGGTCCCAATGTTCCACTCTCTGTGCCTTCCGAATGGCATAATGCCACTGGTTGCCATTGACCCCAGCTTGTTTGACATTCAACTCGTGCGCACTGCGTCGAATACACCGACAGAATATGCCAATTCTTGGGCTTTTTCGTGCAAATAAATATATAGTGGTTTCCGGTAGAGCAGAATAGGACCACTCCAACTCTCCCCGTGGATGTCGTACAAGGCGACTAAGAAAACACATTATAAAACATCAATCAGGCCTCCCCAACCCGTCTGGCTAACGCGGGGAGTGTAGGCCGAATCCTCCGTCTGTCTCCGGCAGATAAGAGAGGGTTGTGCAGTGGAGACAAAAATAACCTGATGATGATGAAATATATCTTACTAATATTATAAATGCGAATGTAAGTATGGATGGATGTTTGTTACTCTTTCACGCTTCAACCACTGGACGGATCGTGATGAAATTTGGTACACATATAGGTTAAGTCCTGGAATAGGACATAGGATAATTTTTATCTAGAAAAAATAGCCTGTTCCTACGGGAAAACATAATAGTTTGTGATTTTAAGCTGTCCACGCGGACGAAATCGCGGGCAACAGCTAGTAATAAAAATAAAGTTCAGACACAAAGTCCTTATTTTGTTAGTAAATCCTACTTACAAATTATGTTACTACATACAACAATTATAATTCCACTATTCCCACTAATATTATAAATGCGAAAGTTTGGATGTTTGGATGTTGTTACTCAATCACGCTTCAACCACTGGACGGATCGTGATGAAACTTGGTACACATATAGGTTAGGTCCTGGAATAGGACATAGGATAGTTTTTATTCCGAAAAAACATATCATTGTTGATTATGAAAATACTATCTATTTGGAAAAGCAAGATGTGTCAATATCGAAACCTACGTGGACGAAGTCGCGGGAAAGACTAAATGTTACTCCGAATTAAGCATTATGTTTCTGTGAAAACTGTATCAGAATCGGTTCAGTAGTTTTTACGTGCACAAACTGAAAAGATTAAATATGATCGTAATGTGTTCTATGACTTGTTTTTCATCCCCCAAATAATATTTTGTATAAGTTTTTTTTTATATTTATTTGTATGTTTGTTTGTCTTGTTACAGCGCAAGGCAGAGCCTGTGATCCTGGAGTACTTCGAGCACGGCGACACCAACGCGGCCGCCGAGGACTTCCTGGAGTTCGTCACCGCCAAGAGGAGCCACCTGGTGAGTCTACCACTTACTTCCTGACCCCTGATCATTAAAAAAAATATCAGGTATTCTCAACTCTATGGAACAGGGTTCAACTTTTTCCTAGCTTCAGACTCATAGCACATACATACATAATGCTCACGCCTTGGTCCCATAGGGGTAGGCAGACATGATTTATCTCGACTTTGGGCAATCTAATTTCGCAAAGTAGCTTTGCTTCGCCCCTCTTATCACAGAAGAATAAATACTGGTATGAAGACTTCCTATTTTGCAGACTATATTTAATTTCCACACAGCGAGCTAGAGGTCGCTACTATTCTTTGAACATTGTTAGAAAATATATATGTATATACTAAACATATAAGTATTGTATATCTTTTAGCAACACCAGAGTATGGAAACAAGACTTTGACTCCAAATAATCATACTAAAATAAAATAAAGTATGTATGTTTGTATGTATACGTTGTATGTTTAAGGAGCCGTGGTAGCCGGTTGGTTGTGCACTCGCCTCACGTTCATGAGGTCGTGGATTCAAACCCCGCCCGTACCAATGAGTTTTACGAAACTTAAGTACGGTTTATTTATAATACCACAGGCTTTTCCGTGAAGGAAAACATCGTAAGGAAACCTGCATATGCCGAAGAAGAAATTCTGAGGCGTATGTGAAGTCCACCAAATCGGCTCGGGGCACCGTCGGTGGTCAGGGGTTTGGCACAAAAGATCCTCAAGGGTCAAAGTGTCCTGGCCCCCTAAGAAGATTAGATAAGATGTATACGTTTATATGTACCAAAATCAACAACAAATAAAACAAGAATAACATTGTGTACAAATGCGGACTTAATCCCACTTAGGGATCTCTTCTAGTCAACCGTAGAGGGGCTCGTTAACTGAAAGGAGTGGTATAATGCGTTTAGTAATTTTTTTTATAGCATAAAAGCAACGTACCTATATTTCATTCCAAACCTATTGTCATATGAAAACCAACGCTATTTGCGTCTCGATAACATATACATGAAAGGGTCACCAGCAGCAAAAACAGGTTTGTATTGCCATGTAAACTTTGCGGCCGACTTAGGAACACCATCTATTATTTATTTTGTTTTCGAGATGCAAATGCGTTTGTTTTCAGTTTAACTGTTTATTTGGAATGAAATATGTCTTTATAGGAATGCTCAAGTGATAGAACAGGTAGCCAGCTGACCCAGTCCGGCTCGATCCTGCATACTCATCCGTTCCATTCGTTCTATCCCAGATGCAGATCGAGCCTGAACCAGGGCCGAACCGGAAGTCCCGGACTTCCCGGACGGAACATTATTTAGGCCCGGAGTCCAAAAAGAGCGAAGCGGACATTTGTGTTAATCGACCATGATTGACACGTCGAACTAAGACCGGTGATCGTCGACAATGTCAATATCGAAGTCGTTCAGGAGTACGTCGACCTAGGTCAGAATACAGTTGGGTAGGAACGATTTGGATAGGGAAGCTGACAGAAGAATCCAGTTGGGCTGGGCGGCATTCGGGAAACTGCGTCAAGTCTTCACGTCGCCTATACCACAACGTTTAAAGACAAAAGTCTTTAATCAGTGCGTCCTGTGGTGCAGAAACGTGGACACTGGCAGTGGACCTGGTCCACAAGTTTCAAGTCGCTCAGCGAGCTATGCAGAGAGCTACGACCGACGAAGAACGAAGGTGAACGACATAGTGCAGACGTGTTCGGGAGTGGAGATCGCAGACTGAAGAAGTGGGCCGGAAGCGGCTGGGTGCAGATGGCGGAGCGCCGTGTGTGGTGGCGTTCATTGGGGAAGGCCTATGTCAAGCAGTTTGACAGACTGCTTTGCTGCGTTAAACAGTTTTTTATGTGTTTTACGGCTCTGGAAGCTAAGTCATTTTGAGCCACTGCGTCAAACAGTTCACAGGCGCGTCGCCACCCTAACGATGATCTTAGATTGCCTCTTGTGTCTGCGACTACACGGACTCTCCTACCAGTTATGACTTGGTATACAGAGCTGTCACATTTATTTCATATTTTTTAATGTAATTATAGCGAGAATAGATTTTATTTCAGTAAAGGGCATTATTATTTATGTGGTGCAAGTACCAAAGTAGGCGTGTACCCTAAAGTAAATTAGGGGGCGTATGCATGTTTTCCAACCCCCCCACCCCCAAATACGTTACGTAACTTAAGTCTACCGTGTCAGGTGTTAACTGGCACAGTAGCTCTCCCTAAAGGACGCGTAGTAACTCGCTTAATGGTAGGGAATTAATGCGCACGAGTGGATTTCAACTGAATCTTACTCCTGTAGTATGCATATGCTTTATAGAGCTTGAACATGCAGGGATTGAGCAATTTCTGCCAGTTCTCCAACCGCGACGTAACCCCCCCCCCCCCCTCCAATCCTCCCTACCTCCACGTACTCTTCCCTCCCCCCTAATTGTGACATGTAATAATTATAATTGTTAACAATAAGAGTTACACAGGGAACTAAGTAATTTAAATTGATCGAAGATGTAATCAATTTTTATTTTTTGAGTCTTATTGCTATAATGAATATGTTTCTGCAGGTGTGCGAGACCATAGTGGAGATAGCTCTGGACCACAAGCCGTCTCACTGCGAAATGGCGTCCGTGCTCATCTCGGATCTGTACGGGCGCGTGTTCTCCGCGAAGGACATCGGCTTTGGTGAGACATTTTGTTATCAGAAACGTTATATGTGACTAGCTGTGCCCGCGGCTCCGCTCGCGTGGACTACAGAATCCGCTCCCCTTCCCACTTCCGCTTTTCAATGTATAATTCTACTACTCTAACTCAAATACTCTATAATTTTTTTACACATTGCGCTACATTATTGAAGTTTTAGTAGGGATCTCTAATATTTTATAGTAATAAATATAGCCTATGTTACTCAGGGATAATGTAGCATTCTAATGGTAAAAGAATTTTTGAAATCGGTCAAATAGTTTTTGAGTTTATTCGTTACAAATTTACAAATCTTTACTCTATAATATTAGTGTAGATTTGAATGATAAAAAGGGCCTGATCCACAACTCTCATATCGCTCAGCGGGCTGTGGAGAGAGCAATGCTGGGGTTTCTTTGAAGGATATGATTTGTAATGAGGTGGTCCGACGGAATACGAAGGTCACCGACATATCTGAAAGGATTATCAAGCTGAAGTGGCAGAGGCCGGCCACATCTGTTGAAGAACCGACGGCCGTTGGGACATTCCCGCCTCCTCACCATTCTCCCCCCGCAACTCCTCTAAGCGAGGATCAACGGAGCTAACTGCAAAGACACCTACCAGTGAAGGTAGGGAAAGTCCCAGGTCATGAATTTACGCTACCTTAGTAAAGAGTCAAAGTAGGAAGAGAGTTCCCACAGTGTCACCGTCACCGTTGTTACCGTTGGGACAGATGAGTTCTGGAGTAAAGAGCGCAGATCGGCACGCGTGGGTAGGACACCCCGTCGATAAGAGGACCGACGACCGACGACCTGCGGAAGGTGGCCGGAAGCGGCTGGATCCGTAGGGCAGAGTACCGCGTGTGGTGACGTTCATTGGGGAAGGCCTATGTCCAGCAGTTTGACAGACATTTTATTGTACAGTTAACTGGATATTCAAAATACGTGTCAAGGATAAGGGAAGGGAATAGGAGGGGAAAGAGGAGAGGGAAGGGGAGGGGCAAGTTGCGAGGAGGAAGGATAGTGGGAAGGGGTTAGGGGAGAAGAGAAGGAGAGAAAAGATGAGGTAGAGACTATCGGGAATGGGAGGTGGTAGGACAAAGGGAGGGGCAGTGGAAAATTAAAATTATGGCGGAAGAAGTGGCGGGTTAGGGGGAGGGGTTTTCAACGTGGTGGGCAGGGGATGGGTAAGGAAAGAAGGAAGGGGGGATATAGAAAGGGGGAACGGGAATATCACTTGGAATGGGAGGTATGGGTGTGGTGGCGTTCATTGGTGAAGGCCTATGTCCAGCAGTGGACGTCTGTCTTGATATGTACTATATCTCAACATTTTCAAATGTAATAATTATCAACTTAAATTCTGATTATGTGTGATCCCTCAGCGTTCCAGAGACTTCTAGGAAAGCTTCCAGACCTGATACTAGACACGCCCGACGCTACCATCCTGCTGTCGAATTTTATAGCGCGCTGCGTTGCTGACGACTGCCTCCCGCCGCGGTTCGTGCAGTTGCAGGCAGAGGCCGATCTCAGCGCGCCCGCTAGGTAAGCAAGCACGTCCGCTCACCGCGACTGCCGCCGAGCGACTGAGATTATAGCTACTGTCACCCGCCAAGTAACCTCATTACCGGATATCCTACGCTTCCCTAACTTTTTTTAGAATGTTTTGACTTTCTTAATAGATCTTTAAAGCTGTAGGTTATTTTAAATAATAATAAAATAATATCCCGTAGATAAATACCATAGCCTAGAAATACATACACTAATTTTAGAGATTTTTAACGTCTTTGTCCCTATCATCATCAGAACATAGGCCTTCCCAATAGAATGCTATTTTTGGCTGGCTGTCCATTGTGGCATTTGCCTTGACCACCACGCTTGGCAGGCGGATTGGTGATCGCAGTAATGATTTTGATATACACAGGAGCGCTTGCCGCGTGACGCCAAGAGTGCGTGCATTCCTATAATTACAAGTAAACAAAATATTATCAAGAAGGAAAAACTGTCAGTTTTCAATCAGCTGTCGACATGTGTGTCAGTGTTGCCACCTGTGAGTTTAAAAAGCGCTAAACGCTGTGCGCCATATGAATTGAATATAGCTCGAAAAAGTGCGAGATTTTCCTAAAGGAACGTGACGAAAACCTAAGCCCCGCCCCCCTCTCCCGCCCCTGTGACCAAGCTTGGTATTTTAAAGACCTTGGTAATTTTATTTTTGGTACAATAATGCGTTTACATACATACATACGTTCCCTAACGTGTTACAAAGCGTGCGTCAGCGCCACAATATAAGTCTCCAGCTGTTTTAAACATGTTTTTTATTGTTTAAAACTGTTTAAATTGTTTAAAACATGTTTTATATATAAAAAAAACTGTTTTTTATCCAACCCTGCTCCAGCTGCTTATCTACATTGTTGCTTTTCCAGACAAACAATACACAGAGCGGAAACACTCCTCTCAATGAAACAGGGCCTGGTCCGACTGGACAACATCTGGGGCGTGGGCGGCGGCATCAGGCCGGTGAAGTTCCTCATAAGACAGATCCAGCTGCTTCTAAAGGAGTACCTCACGTCCGGAGACCTGGCCGAGGCCATGCGCTGCGTCAGGGACCTGGAGGTGCCGCACTTCCATCATGAGCTTGTCTATGAGGTGAGACTGCCGCCATTCACCAAGCTACATATCGTAAGAGCAGGCGCATCATCATCAGCCTAAATACGTCCACTGCTGGACCTAGGCCGCCCCAATAGAATACCACTTTTGGTAAGTGGTTCATTGGGGGATTTGCTATAGTCACCACGCTTGGCAGGTGGATTAGTGATCGCAGTAATGATCTTAACATACACACACAGGAGAACCTAGACCTCCCCAATGGAATACCACTTTTGGTAAGTTGTTCATTGGGGGATTTGCCATAGTCACCACGCTTGGCAGGTGGATTCGTGATAGCAGTAATGATCTTAACATACACGCACAGGAGAACGCTGCTGCCCGTCTTGTTAACGTGTTTGTTGCCAACAGACTGTCCTGCTGGCGTTGGAGACGGTGAACTCCAGCGTGGAGGAGCAGCTATGCCTGTTCCTCGCCGAGCTGCGGCGGTGTGTCATCGTGTCCCCGGACCAGATGGATAGGGTGAGCATTGTCGACCTGAATTCGAGACGTCATCCAAGAAAAGCTGCGTTACGACAAAAAATAATTATTTAACAATTTATTGCACACACGAAAGAAAGAAAACGTACAAAACAATAAAAGTAAGGAAAAAAAATAACATGTACAAATGGTAACGCTTATCTCTTTAAGAGATTTCTGCCAGCCTACCAGCGACAGAGAAAACTTCGTGAATGTGCCGACATAATGTGTACAATGTACATAATAAATAAATATAATCTAATAAATAAAATCGTAAACATCGCGTGTCCGTACATTGAAGATATTTGCAAAAAAAATAAGGGGGTCTAAGGATAAGTAATAGAACACATTTCGATCATTTTTGAATTTTTTGTCTGTTTGTCTGTGAGTTTGTGCACGCATCACTTAAAAACTACTGATCGGACTTTGATGGACTTTTCACAGAAACATGGGGCTTAATTTGGTGTAACATATAGGCTTTATTTCATTGCAATCGGTGCAGTTAATCAAAAGTTATGCGAATTTATAGTTTTCGAAAGCTCGCATACACTGCATTCTTATACAACGACGGAATTCGAGAGCGGTAGCGGGAGCGGGTATGGTGCCAATGTAATGTATGTGTTTTTGAAAACTATAAATTCGTATAACTTTTGAGTTATCCGATTACGATGAATTTGTTGCATACGTATGAGGGAGGGTTGAGGATAGGGTTGAGGGGAGGGTTGAGGGAAGGGTTGAGAGCAGAGTTGAAGTCAGGGTTAAGGGGGGTAGATGCGGGAGTGGGAGCGGGACCTGGACCTTTACCGGACCTGGACCTTTACCGGACCTGGACCTGGCACTTTACCTGGCCCTGAACATGGACCTGAATCTGGACCTGGACCTGGGCGTGGTCCTGGGCCTGGACCGGAACCGGGACCGGGACCGGGACCTGGACCTGGACCTCTAGAGGGAGCGGGAGCGGTAGTGGGATTCAAAGTGAGATTTAGAGTGAGTGGAAGTGGAAGAGGGCTAGGGAGCGAAAGTGGTGAGAGCGGATCCTGTAGTCCACGCGAGCGGAGCCGCGGGCACAGCTAGTAAATAATAAATATGTCAGACATTCATACCAATTATCCAGTCCCAAACTAGGCCGAGCCTGTGGTATGGTTACTAGATAACGGATACACATACTTAAATAAATATATAAACTGGCAGTCTGAGAGCTACCCGTTCCGTTTTCGTTTATATCGACGCCTGGGAAACCAATTTACACTATCCCACTAGGCATCAGAATCAATTTAATTAACAACAATACTTTCAAAATTAAATATAAGACGTATCTAGTGAACTCATTAACGTAACCTCAATCTTTTTGTGCTAATATCAAAATTGAAACTTTGTAATTTGCTTTGCTATTCACCATTACGTAGTGATATTTTGTATTATATATATATATATACTTTATTGCACAAATTTTAAAAGTAAATACAGTTACAAATATTGCATACAAAGGCGAACTTATCTCTAAAAGAGATCTCTCCCAGCCAACCTTACAGGGTGTGAGACAATTCTCTGCCATAGGTGTGTATAAAGTAAAGTAAGAGTGTATTGTACAGTTTGGCGGAGTTATTGTATGTATTTTATTTTTTGGGAGAGATGAATAAATGATTTTGAGTGAGACTTTAGATTCATGTTTATGTTATCGCAGGGCTTCCTCCGCGTGCTGGAGGACATGGGCGACATAGTGCTAGACGTGCCGCTCGCGTACATTATGCTCGACCGGTTCATGGAGCGGTGCCAGCAGAAGTTCCGCCTCGGCGAGCCGGTGCTCAAGCGCATGCCCACCAGGTGAGTGCCCACGTTTTAAGCTCAAGCGCATGCCTACCATGTGAGTGCTCACGTTTTAACCTGAAAATACCTTTTAAACCCGCAGCAGTGGAAATATGTGACAGGCGATTCACATTTTAATCAGTAATGTCCTTTTCACTCGCAAAAGTATCATTTTTGACATCAATGTTTCTTCATACGGTGCCTCTCCGCTACTGGAGGTTGGAGCTCAGCATACTTAGCCATGTCAAACCAAAATTGTCACTTGTACCGACATTTCTACATCAACCTGTAGATGACACGGAGAACAAAGTCAGCAAGAATAACTAGGACCTTTTCCGTATATACGTGATATCGGTCAGTTTAACTCTTATGAGTAAACGTTATTATATAGTATTTATACATTGTAATTTCACTTAGACTATTAATTATTTTTATATGATTCATTGTATATCATCAACATGTAATTCTTTATTTCCTTTGTCGTTGATACCGTAATAGAGATACCTGCAATCCCATCATAATCTCAAACTACCCTCTTGTTCCGTACTCCAGCGACAGCGGCCCCGACACCGCAGTGCGCACCGAACCGCCAATACTACACGATTACTAGACACTGGATATATCATCTTATTAGATTGTATTCTGTAATTGAATTATACAAACCGTGGAATTACAGTCATGTCATAGAGGGTGGAATTAAATGGGGATAACTGGGTTTTCACCTACCCGTGGGTTTTAACTCGGGTGGCTACCATAACGGGCTCGTCCGTCGTAGGAATTGCGACAACCTGTGGGTAGTCAGAGGCACTTACTGCTGCTCAGCAGTCATGGCGAAACCCCCCGTGACACCGTCGTAGATAGGGTTGACGTGTTGCTGGTAAGTTAGTTGAGACATTTCTTCTTCTCAGCTAAAACACTAGGAAGCGGTTATAGAATCGCGCAAAGCACGAATAGTAAGCAGCATAGGATTATCTAATATATAATAAAATATAATAATAATAAAAAGGAATAAAAACACAGTACAAATGCAACATAGTATAAAACAATAGGCGATAAAGTAAAGCTAAACCAACAAAAAAAAACTGTGGGTACAACCTAATTTCGTTTGTCACCCTCCACCCCCACTCACTGTCTCATTCTAAACCCAGCAATACCTGTACAATTTTCCTTTTGCAGGGGCCGCAAACGGTTCGTGTCGGAAGGCGACGGTGGCGCCATCAAGGACCACGCGCTCAAATTACGCGAGTAAACACACACCCACGCTACACTCACAGACACTTAACACACACTCTTATACACTTTTACACACTTTTCGACACGTGAGAAGTGCTGACACTAATATCGCTAGAAACTCAGTTACTTTTCAAACTGCCGCGAACATCCAGTTGTGCGAAGTAGCTGTCTCGCTTGCGATATGTTAAAAGGAGCGAGAGATATTTCGCCGCGATATAACGCACGTTATTCGCGTCAGTTTGAGCAGAGGTTTAAAATACTTCTAGGAAAACAAAGCTCGAAGCAGGACACGACAATTGGCTAATAACAAATCTTTAAGTAAATTTTTATCTAAAACTTTAATGTTAGTATGTTTAGACTAGTTTCGTTGCCTAGCCGTTACATAATAATTATAGATTATAAAAAGGGATTTTGACATTGTGATTGAAGACGCGGTCACGTGAAGGCGATTTTGATATTTGACAGCTTTCATCGTCTGCTGGGTATATCAGTGAGTTTGTAAACTTACACTATCTGTACTGTGAGGTCTCCCCTCAATTGTCGGCTTTCGTTCCGTAGATATACGACACAAAACCAGAATCAAGAAAATTATCACGAGAATTATCCATGCTGATTCCTAAATTACTAAAATGTTGTGTAAAGACATTTATAATTCGTGTACAAAATAATTGTCATTAAACATTATTTTTTTTTAATTTTAAACAAGTCATTTTCGTAATCAGATTTACAAAAAAAAATCTTACTAATAATAAATTTGAATATGCGCGGAAGCGGGCCAATAGCATGTTGCATTGTTTTATGATTATTTATTATAAAGGTAAATTTATTATTATCAATGATAAATATCGCTTCGAACCCTGTAAATAGGACCTAATGTCATACTGCAAGCTCATTTATAACCTGCCTATTGGCTTAATGTCCACGAACGTGTTAACCTTTTATGACATTTTAAAATCATTTGTATCTAATTTAATAACCAATTAGTGTCAATCCTGAAGGAAAAAACTTTGAGGTGAAACTATGAGCTACGACAAATTATTTTGCTTCATGGTATGAGGTTTATATGAGTCTAAACATTGCCCAGGGCAGGGTTGACAGCTGTCAAATTGTTTGAATCGTCTTTTCTTAGACTGCAACTAGGCATGAAGCTATGTATAAACGCTGCTTAATTACCAGGGGGTAGAGTAGGCGCTTTTTTATTCGCTTGCGAAAAAATGTAAACAACAACATGGATGTGCTCTGACATTTCGGAATTTATTAAAACTCGGAACCAGTACAAAGTAATATAAAGTTTTTGATCGACTTACTACTGCTAATGGGCCCGATTCTGAAGGCACACATTTAAAATTTGACAGCGCTAAAATTGGTTTCGTCTTTATCTTCATAATAATACTGAGTGACAAGGATAGCAACATTTTTAGTGCTGTCAAAGTTTAACATTGTGCCTTCAGAATCGAGTCCATTAACTACCTATTCCGCTCCCTGTTATCCAATTAAAAATAAAACTAGCCCATATAACCCGACATTGAAAGCTTCGTTACAAAATTTGTGTGATATTGGAAAAGGTTAGTGCGACTTTGGAGGCGGATTCACAATGCAGCACATAGTCACGTTTTAATGACGCGATATTCTCGCGGGCGGATTTCCCATCTAAGCTGTGCAGCCGATCAACAACAAGGTCATGATTCTATCCATACCTACTAATGTGACGTGACGAAGCCCGTTCGCTTTAATTCTGTCAATAATATTGACCTAAAGTCTAAATAGAATGGAATACTAATTTACTGGCTGCAATAAAACAAGTAGATACAATGAATAACTATATCGTCGCTGTAGCAAAAGTTGCTGAAGCGCCAAGATATGATTGTACGGAAGAGAATTTAAAACATATATTTTTACCTAAAACAAATTATATAGTTTCTAAACAAAACATGTTGGTTTATCAAAATCGGATGTTCAGACAAAGAAGTTATAATTATGGTATTTATTTTAGGTAAAAATATGTCCGTAACGATATACAAACAACAATCTAAAACTAGAACTTAAAGTGCAGTACGGTTCCATGGTTTGTTCACACCACACATTGTTTTGACTTTGACAGAATTACTACGTCATCTGTACCTCATACCATGGAGCAAAATAATTTTTCGTAGCTCATAGTTTCACCTAAAAGTGGTTTTCTTCATGATTGACACTAATTGGTTATTAAATTAGATAACAGATGCACATTTTAAAATCATATGTTATCTAATTTAATAACCAATTAGTGTCAATCATGAAGGTAAAGACTGAGTTGAAACTACGAGCTACGAAAAAAATATCTTGCTTCATGGTATGAGGTGTAGTGAGTTGGAAAAAAAACTTATTTTTTAAACGTAAACGCCCCATTATTTTGCAACTTAATAATCTATTGATAGTCTTATACCCCTTCAGCACTACACGCAATAAACAGTCTTCTGTGATTGGTTGAATACACCAAGATGGCCGCCAGCGAGAAATCGCGTCAAAAACGCCGCATTGTGGATCCAGCAGTGTGCTATAATATATGTATGTTAATGCCAAGATTTATTAAGTACAAAATTAGCAATTTAAATTAATAAAATAAAAAAAGCAATGTCTGTGAAGTGTTTAAGGCTCGAGTACAAAACGTGTGTTGACTCGTTCATTTTTTATTTTAAATATTGTCCAAAACACCGACGACTTTTTAAATCGATATTCGATTATCGATTGTGTATTTTTGTTTCTTTTTTTTTTTAATCGTGGCTGTATTTTATCAGCCAATTTGATTCTAAATAAAGAGAAGATTTTTTATGTTTCCTTCAAGGCAAAGGTGTCGGATTCAGAAAGTCGTCAGTGAGATTTATATTAATAAAAAAAAGATTATTATGATATATTTCTAAGTTGTGTATGTAATCATCTAATCACTGTTTATGCGCGTTGGTATTTTTTTAATACTGACGTCTAGTAACGTCATAGCGTAGGTGTTTAAATTTTTTATATTGTGGGTGCAGAATGTCGGAGCTTACGAGAAAATTTATATTTTTATTGGAATAACTGAAACTAAAGCAGACTGTTAACGTAAAGGTTCATTCGCAGCCATCAGTGCAGTCTCAGTATCGGATTCGTTCCGTCTCAGTGTCTTTATGATGTGCCAAAGGAAAATATGAAAAATTAAGGTATATTTTAAAAAATTTCTTAAATTTCACGGAAATGACACTGCACTGAAGGACCACTGACGAATAACTGTCGAAATACGGACGTATGACGGATCGACAGTCTTTACTGCATTTGAAATATGACACATTATTTCTTAACCTAACTAAAAAAGTCTGACTCAGGACTGAGGCGACACTGATAGGTCCGAATGAACCTTCAAGGTAACTGTGGGCACCAGTCCAGTTTGCATATGGAAAATAGTGTCTCATACTAACGCGACCTGGTCAAAATCGACTTTATTCCGTTGATATAAAGCATTTTAAATGGATTTATGCTTATATCCGTACCAAACTGTGCCTAGAAAGCCAAAGTCAGCTCGAAATTTGTATTAACAGTTATGCAGCATTCTGCACGAAGCTCTCGAGAGCGAAAGAGATGGTGAGATGTCTCTTATTTGACGCTAGGGGCTTATTACTCTATGATTTGTTTTACATTGCTTGTCACGTACTGTAAAGAGCAAGACAAGTAGAAGGGCCGCTGCGTCGAAAGTCACGTTGCAGCCTGACGTCCCTTCTGTGACTTGAGCTTAACAATCTGATATAACACCATACAGTTCCGTGTAGTCCACGAGAGCCCTCGTTTTTCACTTTTCTTTGCCTCGGTTTGGGTCCAGTAAATATAACGACAAAAATGAAACTATTTCATAATTGATCGACATGATTACAATAAACTTTTCATGAAAATTCCATTGCCATCCGTTTTACGGAAAAAAGACATGTGTTTTGTTTTTCATTTTTAATTGTTTAAAAGGATACTCTATTAGTATTTTTCATTGCTGAAAGTCGTGTGATTTTTAGAAACTACCTACTGGTGCCTGGCGGAATCAATAAGCAATCTTCAATAAGTGTTTGTATTATTTTTAAAGATACGTTTGTTTATGGGAGGTTACGATTATACAGAGAGTCCGTTAAGCTGCATTCACAATACAACGCCACGCGATTTCACGCGCGACGTGATCTAAGTTCAAATTTGTTTTATCACGACGCGCGCTGTGATTAGTTCATTCAAGTCAATTTCAACTATGGCGGCGGGAAATCGCGACAGTAAAATGCTGGACTGTATTTGTCAATCTATCCCAAAAGTGGATTGACAATGCAATCATTTTATCGCCAGTATTTTCGCCAATCACATCTCGTGTTCTTTCGGCGATAACGCCGTCATGCTGGTGCATTGTAAATCCAGCTTAAAGCTGTGCTGACAGTGAGGCTTTCAACGCTAACAGATTTAAAATTTACTCTTTATAGTTCATCCTTAGGACACGACCACAACACGTATTTCGACTGAATTTTTTTTGTGACATATTTTGGCTCTATTTGTGTCTTTGGGAATGTTTTTTTTAACCTTCCATACAGTTATTATCACTTAGTAACTAAAAGTATTGAAAAATTAGAAAATTATTTTCACAAGAAAAATAGTTAAAAACACTACCTGTTAAACTTGTACCTCATTGAGTCTCCTGTCAAGCTGGTTGTAAGATAACTGTCACAACTGGGATAAAAAATCAGTAACAATCACCCTTAACCTATTTCCAGTCGCCAAAAAAGCAATGCATACATGTATTGTCTAAAAGGTACGAGAGCCAGTGTATTACAACACACGAGACGTTACAGCCTAGCATTTGACGGTTGGTCGGTGCCACTTCTAGATTGTACTACTTCTGAGATTTGACCACTTCTGGATTGGACCACTTCGACTACTTGAGATTTGACTACTTCTAGATTGGACCACTTCTAGATATGACCACTTCAAATACTTCTGAGATTTGACCACTTCTAGATATGACCACTTCTGGATTTGACTACTTATGAGATTGGACCACTTCTGGATTTGACTACTTCTGACATTTGACACTTCTAGATATGACCACTTCTAGATTGGACCACTTCTAGATATGACTTCTGGATTTGACCACTTCTAGATTGGACCACTTCTAGATTAGACCACTACTAGATTGGACCACTTTTGGATTTGACTACCTTGTACGGTAATGGCTAGAAGGGTACAGTAGTAAAAACTTAAAATATAAAAAAATGAAACACATTCATTTATCATTATCATACATTCAATGTATATTGTAACTGTAGCTGTAATTATATTGAAGTATTTTTTTTTTTCTTAAAATAAAATAATAATAAATCAGGACGTCAAAATTGTGTCAATAATTTAGTCAACATTGTGAAGTTTACGGTTTTGAATATATCAATGACCAACGTGAACTAGGTTCTCATACCAGTTCAATCAAATAAGTAATATTAGTTTTGTAGTAAATAATTTACAATGAATGATACGGAACACTAATTGCGGGCGTGAGACTCTCGAAAGCAAATTTCATTTTTCTTAACATTTAAAGGTTTTTTACGATTGTTCAAAAAGTGGGCGAATCCAAAAGTGGTCGAATCTAAAAGTGGTATAATCCAAAGGTGGTCGAATCCAAAAGTGGTCACCGACCTCAAATCTAGTCGTCAGACGCACTTATGGCCCTTGAACCAGCAATACAAAGGCTGCAAGCGTAAATAAGACGACATAGGCCTGTCTTTCTTGTTGCAAAAATCCACAAACTACGGTAACCTGAACCAAGCTCCCCCTATTGCACCGGGACTACCAACAATATATTTTTCTACTTTCTATCATAAACAATTTACCCTATATTAAAGTTGTGACGTACCTTTACCCCCCTCTTGGCTCGAGACCGCCCCTAAATGACAACACTACAAATATTGCCATTACGAAATAAAAAAGTGCATTTTGTTTTTTTTAGAGTGTAAGTTGTATTTTTTAATTTGCATAGGTTAGGTCGCCGTGGTTGTTAAATGCAATCGAGTGTAAATAACTCCTGAGGCAGAAATTATAATAAAATAGAAGATGTTTCACTTAGTATGTGGTTTTATTTACAAACTTCCACACTCGCCTCCCCCGCCGGCTGCCAATTAGAAAGAGAGGCACTTATGTGTTGACTATAACGTTGTCCCTCTTCGACAGCTTACGCACGTACGGACAGGCTGGTGAGCCTGGGACAGTAGTAGGTGATTTAAATCAGTTCGCTTGGAGGGAGTATGTGAGGTGTGCCCTTAGGGTCTCCCCACACCCAACCCCGTGGAATCGGCTTAATTAATCCATTAGAAAATACCAACGATCTCTTTGTATTATTTACTAAATATTGACATTACCGTAGCGTCAATATTTAGTAATAATTAAATGTTCTGAGTAGTAACTGCACAAGTTTCATTGTGAATGTGAAAGAGTTGTGGCTACCTGCGTGGAACAAAGCGATTGTTTGGAACGCTCCATCTAGTAGTACATAGAGATCGTTGGAAAAAACTATCACAATGGCATAGAGGTTTTTTAAAGTACAATGGTTTTTCACGTATTTGTTTTGTATCTTAAATAAATAAAAAGAATAAGACTCGGTAAGGTCGGTAAATCAGCAAAAGTAATCCGCAACTTAGCTGGAAGAAATTTCTTTAGAAATAAGTTCAACCTTTTATATAATTTTCTTTCCTTTATGTTGTTATTTGTGTGTTTAAGTGTACAATAAACTATTAGATAAATAAATAATAAATCGTTTACGGGGCAATGTATACACACTTCTATCAAACTACCAGAGGAAACATGACGACCTCCGCGGCGGAACGGGGTAGCTCTCGGCCTGCCACGCCGGAGGTTGCGGGTTTGAAACCCGCTAGGGGCAAATGTTCGTATGATGAATATGAATGTTTGTACCCAAATCTTGGATGTTTATATGTTTATTTACGTATGTGTATCCGTTATATATTAACCATACCACAGGCTCTGCCTAGTTCGGGACTGGGTAATTGGTGTGAATGTCTGACTTATTTATTAATCTTCAGGTGCAAGTGTGGGTTTAGGAAAAAACCGTTTATATTAATCAAATGTTGTATTTATTATTAAGCATCAAATTATTAAAATAAAAAGTTCTAGAATACATTTTTAAAGATAAGTCCATAGGTGATTTAATAATTATTAATTTACATAAATATCATTTTTACATACCTGCATTAAATTAATAAAAATCACAATAATTATTGCCGATTGCTTTAATAAACTTGCGTCTAGATTATGCATTATTATAAAGGCCCAGAACGAAACGACAGAATTCAAATATTTATTTAATAAACGACCGTGAACTAAACAGGGAAGCTTGAAAGTATAGAAGCATATGAGATGAGGAAGACCGGTTTTTACCCTTATATTAATTTGTCTTCATTTCAAGCTGAAGTGAGGGGCGTGGGTTGAACAAGTGATTTTCCAGTAGGCATCTAATATTGGCAATAGATGGCGTTGCATTGATCTCAGCTGTCATTGTCAATCGAGATTATTTTTTTAACATTTTATGGCCTTGCTTCACGGGTTTTTGCTTTCTCTCATTTGATGACATATATTTAAAACCATTTTAAGAGGTGCTTGAAAATAGCTTGTGCACAAAGCTCCCAATTTCATAGAGTAAAGAGTTAAATATCGACGTTAAAGCAAAGACTATGTAACTCCTCTAAAGAAGTTAATAAAGTTTTGGTCTGGGCCTGCGCCGCACTATCTATCACAGGTACTATGCAGCCATCCGTTACCTGTAACAAAAAGAAGTGTTTAAAAAAAATTATCTGTATGGTCACCGTTTTACTCATTTCTGCCGGCAATAACAATGCTGGTTTGAAGGGTAGGATTTGAGCCAGTGTTACCATCAGGCAAGCTGTCTGTTAATATAGAATGGCAATTTTAATACAGTCCATATGTCGCACAGAAATAAGGATTAAAAAAAAAACTTCATCATCAGCCTATAAACGTCCACTGCTGGACCTAGACCTCCCCAATACAATACCACTTTTGGTAAGTTGTTCATTGGGGGATTTGCCATAATCACCACGCTTGGCAGACGGATTGGTGATCGCAGTAATGATCCTTAATATAAACAGGCGCTGCTGCCCGTCTCTGGTGCCATCCCTTAGTCGCTTTGAAGACCCCACAGAACTATTGGGGTGGCCGTATTCTAATCCGGGAACCACACGGAACCTAAAAAACTAAATGATAAATGAAATAATTTAAAAAACGGATTTATTAATGCGACATCTTAATTGCGAAACGAAACCATACACTCGTTCAACATGCGAGCTAAGGAGAGGGCTATGTTCGCGAGTTTTTTGAAGGATATGATTTGTAATGAGGAGATCCGACAAAGAACTAAGGTAACCGACATAGCCGAATGGATAAGCAAGTGGCAGTGGGCGGGCCACATCTGTCGCAGAACCTTTGGGGGAGAGGAGTTCTGGGGTGGAGACCGCGTACGTCACGGCCGAAAGCCTCTGAACACTTTGGTGAAGACCAATGAATCAGATCCAGCAGTGGATTTGAAAGGCTGTGCTGATTTTAACGTTGAACCACTTACATCCATCCAACTATTCGCTGTGTATTCTCTGCAAACAGGTAGTGTACCGCTTCTGCCGAGACTGCCACCAGACCACCGGCACCGCTACCACCGCTGCCACCACCGAAACCGCCACCGCCATTATTAAAACTACCACCACCACCCCTGCGGCGATCACTACCGCAATTAGTACTACCCCGGTAATTAATACCGCGACCGCAAACGCTGCAATTACCCCTACCGCTGCAACCACAGCTGCAGATATAAGTATTACAACCACAATCGCGGCAGCACCGATCGCTACCGTCATCACAATCACTGCAACGGTCACTAGAGCTACCGCTAACGCTGCGAATATAATTACCACACCCAATACAGCTAAAGATACTGTTATAAGGGCAGCAGCTATCACTACCGTTGCCGCGACTACCGCAGCACCGATAGATACCGCCGCTACAGCCACCGCGGTAATCACAACCATTGCGCCTGTCACTACCGCAATACACTTCACTGCAGCTACCGCTGCTCTGTTCACTACCGCAGCCACCATTGCTGCGATAACCACCGCGTTAGTAGAGTCAAGTGAGGGCGATGCAGGCAACCATTTTCATCAGTCACAAAAGGTACGAATCGCCATTTTAGTTTAAAAAAATTGTTTTTAAGTATGACTTATTAATTTTGAACCTATATATTGAAATTTGTTTGAAACAGTGCTTGCTATTTTCACAGTTTTTAATATTACAGTCTCACACACTACCTCTTGAACCGTCACCACTATATTCGGCGTTTACATGCAATATGACTTCATTAGTCTCAGCTCACAAATATGCTCACATGCAGACCAGTCATACCCTGTATCTAGTCTCTCTGCCTCCGCTGCCCATACACCGTGTACGGCTGTGGGACATGCCTGGCCTGCCACCAGTCCAGTGCCACAGCAACCACAGCTGCAACCACGGCTGCGCTGATCACTATGCCCTTCATCACAGTCTCCATTTTGTAGTAGCTAGAGATAAAAAAAATTTTTTAAAAAGTCACAGTTCCTAAATCTTCCTGTGGGTCGTCAAGGTGACTAAGGGATTCTTGTATTCTGGTTTGGTAATCAGGGCTTCAACTGGCCAGCGCGGGGAGTGTAGGCCAAATCCTCCGTCTGTCTCCGGCAGATGAGAGAGGGTTGTGCTCCTGCAGTGGAGACAAAAATAACCTGATGATGATGAATCAGGGCTTCAACCACAATCATCGGCAACCGAAGTATGTCCACTGCTAAACATAAAAATACCCAATAGAATGCTTTTGGTAGGCTGTCCATCTTGGGATTTGCCATAATCACCACACTCGGTAGGCAGATTGCTGATCGCAGTATTGATCTTAATATACACAAAAGAATGCTGCTGCAAATAAACAAACAAACAAAAAATTTAAAAACTGTTCTATCATGTTCAGTTAGTCATTTTAAGTCGCCCTGGTTTTTTTTCCGAATATATTCATTTGTCCCGTAACGGGACTACCCAACGGGACAACTGGGATCAGAGGTGCCTGTCCTTGGTGCTATCCCTTAGGACACCCACGGGAAGATTGCGGGTGGCCCTGTTCAGTCAGAAACCACACAGCTTACAACAATAAATCATTTTAAATTGAATTAAGTTTTGTCTTTAATAATTATACTGGCATGCTTCCTAGAATATGACTCTAGTGCCAGAGGATATGGATTCTATTCCTATACAACTTTGTACAAGTTGATCCCGGTATGGAAGTAGGTAGGTAATATTTATTAACTGTCCTATCCTTGTTTAATTTCCCATAATAATAATAAAATCTTTATTTTCCCTAATAATTTTAAACAAAAATTGTAATTGTAAAATGAAATTTATAATAATTGATCTTATAGACTATGTACTCGTACCATAATGTAATAATTAAATTAAAGCAATTGAATAATAAATATCGATTTCAAAATAACATAAATAGTAATTCTAATTTAAGTAAGCTTTAATACAAGTAGGTACACATTTTAATTTTTTTTTTAATTTAATTAATATTATTGGGGCACCCATTTACGAGTAACCAAGCCACAAGGCCAACAAGTTGCTGGACCCTTTCTAATAAATCAATGTATCCACAATATAAGATTGTCTGGAAGAAATCGCGATAAAACCGCCTAGATGTACATATGTAAGTCACTTTATTATTGTTTATTTTTTATTTTTTACGTGCAATAAAGAGTACCTAATTAAATTGAATTGAATATAAGTACATAATTTTTGCAACTTTTGGTCAGAGTGTACAAATGGGGGCGCTGAGGAAAAACGCCTCGAATTTTTATTCCCGCCAATCAGAGATATTTTTCCACAGCGCCCCCTTTTTTACACTCCGACCAAAATACCCCGTTTTGTACACCCTAACCCGAAGGCCCCCTCCAGTTGCCTCAACACGTTCCGATCTCATGCCAACTTAGTCCAGATCGCTCGTAGCATATTCCTCAACTCATCATTCCGTCGTTTTCCTCTTCCTCGTTATCTTTTCCATCCATATGGTACCATTCAGTAAGTATCTGTATCTATAATACATACCTAGGTATACGAACTACTTATTTGATGAAATAAGTACCAAAGAATACTCTAGTAATTAATTCTCTTTGGTCTACACTCCAATATGTTCCAACGACGTTACCTATTTGGTAATTAGCCAAAAATAAAAAATTTGATACTCACGCTGCAAATATTTTCGTAGACACTATACGTATCTAAATACGCAATAACTTTCGTGCACTATGATCGATGACAGCTTAAAGAAAATGAATGAATTTGATAAAAAAAGATCGCTTGCTTGACACGAATGCCTGGTGATTCCCCGCGTTGCCCCGGCAACAAATATATTAGAGAATTTAGGTAAAAATAATATACCTATTACTCAATCAAAGTGATTGACTGTCAATCAGCCATGCGTTTAGTTTCTGTGAAACTTACTCGTTATTCTAATATTTTTTATAATAAAATAACATAATAAATAAATAAATATCTCAGACATTCACACCAATTATCCAGTCCCAAACTAGGCAGAGCCTGTGGTATGGTTACTAGATAACGGATAGACATACTTAAATAAATATATAAACAACCAAGACTTGGGTACAAACATTCATATTCATCACACGAACATTTGCCCCTAGCGGGATTCGAACCCGCAACCTCCGGCGTGACAGTCCGAGTGCTACCCGTTCCGCCACGGAGATCATCAATCGTTTAGTTATAAAACTGGGCAAATGCATATTGTAATTAATTCTAAATTGGAGTGGAGACAGTCAATTATGACATTTATTTCTGTACTTTTTTCCTATAATCTTTGTTCTACATTATAGTTTAATAGGTACATCACTAAGGCGGAAATTAAATTTCATTTAAAACCTTTAAACAGTGTGACCAGTACAAGCAAAATTCTGCTTTAATTTAGTAAATAAACTGTGAACTGTCGTATTATTTGGCGTTAATCTAGTGATTAACGCCAAATAATACGACAGTTCCCAGTAGACTGCTTGCCATTTGTGGCGTGTTTGTACTGAAAGTTAGTCTATATTTCATTCCAAATCAACTGTCATATGAAAACTATAACGCATTTGCTTCTCGAAAATAAAATAAAATAAATAATACATGGTGTTCCAAAGTGGTCCGCAAAGTTTACATGGCGATACAAACCTGTATTTGCTGCTGGTGACCATTTCATATTGTTACGGAGACGCAAATAGCGTTGGTTTTCATATGACAGTAGGCTTTGAAGGAAATATGTATAGGTAGGTACGTACTTCAGCAGATAAACCTATTGCATTTGTCAATAGTAAAGGTCCCAAAAGAAACTACCCACTCTTCGTGTTTTCATATACTTCGTTTACAACTCCCTTTATTATAATAATAATAATGTCTATTAACTTGTATTTTTTGACGAGTTATTTATATCATTTATTTACTAATTGACTCCCCATATTATTTCCTAGGAAAGGGTTGGACTTCCCGCCCGCCGCTAGGTGGACCGACGAAGACCTTAAGAAGATTAAATACCGGGGGGTGTGGTGAACTGGTGACATTCATTAGAGAAGCCTAGTCAAATAGACGTTTAAGGGCTGGCTGATATGATGATCGTTTCCTAATCTAATCCACCATCTATCAAAATAATTAGCTACAAGCATATTATCTTTGCTACAAGTTTGATTTACCAAACTTATCCAAAAACTGTAGTAGGTAGTATAACAAAAGTTGTTATGGCAACACTGACCAGAATCCGTCACAAAATATTTTCATTTCTAGTTTCGAGTGCAAGTAGCAGATACGCAAATAAAATTTATAACGTATTAAAAATGAGTGTGCGCGAGGAAGAACAACGAAAAAACAACTGCCCAAGCCGCGGTCTCGGATTAGCAGCGGCGGCGATAGGCGTCGGCGTAGGGGCTGCGCTGTACTACTTTTTCAGCAAGAGACCAGAAAACCCTGACGGAGAAGGTTCCACCAGCGAAAATTGGCGCTGTCAGGAACCACAGGCCTTGTAAGTCCAGTGACCTGTTCAACTTTCGCTTCTGCGCTTCGCTTTCATGTTTTTTTGCATTAATGATGCAAGATAGTTTTACAATATGTAGGTACTTTACAAATTTGACCTATTTGATAGTCTATACTGGTAGGTAGGTATTTAGAAACTTATTAAGTATTCACAATACTAAATTTATATTGTACATTAGTTACAAAGGATAGTAAAATATAAAGTTTTAAGCTTAATATAGTGTTGGGGATTTCCCCAATCATACAATTGCTATTTAACTATATTTCATTCCAGATTAATAGTCCTATGAAAACCAACGCTATTTACGTCTCGGTAACATATACATGAAAGGGTCACCAGCAGCAAAAACAGGTTTGTATTACCATGTAAACTTTGCAGTCCACTTAGGAACACCATCTATTGTGTATTTTGTTTTCGAGACGCAAATGCGTTTGTTTTCATAGGACTATTAATCTGGAATGAAATATAGATTATTTATTTTTATTTTAGTGGTGGCCCGGGTACAAAATAGTATTTAGATGTCCATTTATATCAATTCAGTATTTTAAGAGTAAAATTTTAATAACATAGAGGGCTATCAAAGTAAGGTTCTATAGTTTGCAATTTTAGAGGAGGTCAGGATTAACATGTTCACAGCCCTCATAGAAATGTTTTAATTACTCCATAAGTGCCGCACAGATTTCACAATCCCTATATATGTTAAAATACATCAATTATAACAATATACTTTATATGATATTAATGCAGTACGAATACCATACCTTAGATGGGCTTAAAAAATATCTGCTGAGGGCTGTCGACACAAAAGGCAAAAGACTGCACTTTGTGGAAACAATTGGAAGAGGCCTATGTTGAAAAGACAAGTTGAAGTTGTCTTATGTTGCCGATGTTTTAAAAAATACATATATAATGGGCTCGATTCTGAAGGCACAATGTTAAAATTTGACATCACTAAAACTGTTGCTATCCTTGTCACACGAAAAAAACGAAACCAATTTTAGAATCTGGCCCAATGTAAAGATAAAAACGAAACCAATTTTAGAATCGGGCCCAATATATTATCTAATTAGATGTAAGATACAGCTTCGATAAATAAAGGCTATTTTTATTTTATTTTATTATTGCAGTAGGAAGTAAATGATATCTTTTATCATCGGAGAATGGAAATAAAACTTTTTCCTAGTCTAGTTTTTTTATATATGAGTCATGGACTTGTGGAGCCAGTTTGTGATGTCCCATGTATTATGGATGCACTGGACTAAGAATATGTTAAAGAATGAAAATGGTTGAACTCGCTGGTTATTATTATACACTTTTGCATGCTTAGGTCTATGCTTATATAGTGGAGCAATGTTAACCCTTTCAGTGTGTTGTAGAGCTAAATAAAAAGGGGATGGATGCCCCGAAAAGTAAATTTTGGGAAATCTGTAGATATGGCTTTCACTTTGATTAGGGCTGCCACCAGTTGCCGCTGGACAAAAACCTGAAACCAAGGTTTTTGCTCCGACATCTGATGTTTTTATTTTCATATTTGTAGGATTCCATCATCGTTTGAGTTTTTTGGATGATTCATCAGAGTTTGCTTGGATGAGGTTAATTAGTGAATTTATAATTTGATTTCATTTTATTTATTGCTTATCATTAATCAATTAATCGGTTCCTCCCCCAACAGGGTTTCCCCCTGACAAGAAGTAGACAAAATTGGCAGAATTTATATGCCTTAAATGCAATACAAATGAAAAGGCCATGAAAAATCATTTTTATTTACTTATTTAACAATTTATAACACACACAAAAGAAAAAAACATATGAAACAATAAAAGTAAGGAAGAATTAAACGAAGTACAAATGGTAATGCTAAAAGAGATTTCCGCTAGCCTACCAGCGACAGAGAAAACTTCGTGAACCATGAAAAACTACCAGGAAAAACCTGGGGAAATCCAGCATAGCAACTCTTAAGTTTGATGCCATCGATATATTATGTTGTATCTTATTGCTTAATACATGCATCTTGAAAGTAACATTAACGTTTTAAACATTTTAGTTAAGTTTAATTTAGTTTTAACTTTTCACATTCATAATTTCTTCTCATACTCATATCATCCATCACCATTTACAACCCAGGAATGCGTCCGACGATGAATACATAACCATATCGGAATACAGCACCAGTGACACAAGCATTTTAGACGACAGCTTCATCGGTAACCGAATTAATGAACTGTCCGACACCTCCACCACTACAGATGACGATTCATTCGAAGAATCTTATATGACTCTAAATCTATCTGAGTACACTGATGATAGTCATGAGACATCATCAGATTCCGAGGAAAATACAGACGAAGAAAATGGATCTGATGACGAATCTAGCAATATAAGTTCTTTTGAGTATACACCAAGGAGAAATTCTGTTTGGCCACCAAACTTTGTTGTCACTGAAGATTGGGACGTAACAGATTCTTCTGTGGACATTCCTAGTATAACAACCATATCTTTATCACCATTGCATTCATTTTTCGGACGTTTCACTAGAGTGGGTGATAGTCAGGCGAAAAAGTAAGTTTATCTATTTATTTTAGAAAACAGTCCATACAAAGTTTTTTTTTGGTAAGGAACCTCTCATGGGTTTACTTATAGTTTAAAGAGGCTGCTGGTTGAGTCCAGCAGTTCAGCAGCCAGCTGGTTTGGATTGCAAGTCTCTCCTTGTCACTTTTATTCCGTTCCTTTTTAAATTGTTAATTTGTTTAAGTTCATGGATTTCGGAGTTTCTTGTAAGATATGGAGCACATACTAGGGTAATAATTAGCCATAAAACTATGTTAGAAAGCTAAAGCTATGGTAGCCTAGCTGGTGTGTTTCAAACTCCGCCCGTAGCAATGAGTCTTCGAAACTTATTATGGTTTTGGTGAAGAAAAACATCGATGAGAAGTTCCCCAAATCGGCTTTGTGCACCGTTGGTGGACAGGGGTTTGGCACAAAATATCCTGAAAGGTCAAAGTGTTGCCCCCTAAGAAGAGTTCACATTTTGGTATTCGAATTATTTGTGACAGTACATACACTCGCCTAGGATAGACTGGAGAATTGTTTTGCACCATCATCAGCCTATTACCGTCCACTGCTGGATCTAGGTTTTCTGTAATGTGTGCTACCACAGCGGGTCTTCTGTTGTCCATGGCCTTACTGTATATTATATCTCACTACTATATTATTTTAATGCATTACTGTCATTGACTTTACAGAACAGAGGAACAGCAAATAAATCGAAATCAGGCATTGTAAGAGCTATTGGATATTAAGTTTTATTTGTACTAATTAACTAGTTTGTACAATTTGGTCCTGGTGTGAATGGGTGTAAATTTGTGTCTTATTATGCCATTGTATAGTATCTAGTTTGCGATTGGACCAAGTGTATGTGTTGTATGTATTGTTACGTTTTAATCTAATCTAGCATCAAACCCAACCTAACAATATTTTCCACTGTTATAGGATTGCCATCTCTAAAATCTGCCAACCAGAACAACATGCATTAATTTTGGAGCTTACAAACCCAAACATATGAACAGAGTTTTTTAAGTTCCTCAGTAAAGTAAAAAATAGTTTTAATTGTTATAAAACAACTGTCCAGACGCTACCCGGACTCCCTGTAAACTACGAAAAATCCAGGGAAATCCTACACTGTTAGGACTAACCTATCTTAATGAGTTTATATGCAAGCTGGTTCGGCGATACCCTGACAAGTTCTCATTCGCGTCCTCCTTTCAAAGCAGGAGGTGGAACGCGATACATGAGCCCCATAAGAAACTGTATCTCCCTGCCTCAAACACTGCATTCTTTGAACGCACCGCGATGTTTAATGCGGTCAAAGTATATAACAAGCTGCCAGTGGAGTTGAGGGAACCTCCAGACAAAACATTTAAAATAATGATCAAGAGATTTCTTATGGCAATGTGTCCCTATAGTTTACGGGAGTTCCTAGACAATAAGTGTTGACCATACAGATCTCAATTTTTGACATAATTAGTTTTAAATTCTTTTTGACATTTTTTTTTATATATTTGACATGTACATTTATTATTGTATTCTAATTTATGCCTAATGTAATTCTACACAACAATTGTTGTAATGAATACTATATATTATAATTTTTTTTTATTAGCTATAAGGTTGACAATGAACCCTGTCCGGACATTCCCCGGACTCCCCAGAAACTATGAAAAATCCAGGGAAATCTAGACAGATGGCAACCCTACACTGTTAGGACTATCCTATCCTCTAGAGTATACTAGCTATAGGGTGATAATGAAACGAAGCATGCAGTAAACAATTTCGATAGATGTTAATTTTTAGCATGTGTGTTGCTAACTTAGAAAATAAAGACTTTTACAAACAGTAACCTTATTACAATAGTGTAAGAGTTATTTTCTTTTGTAGTGTAGATTACTTGCATTGCTTATGCTTTCTGTGTTGGTGTTGGTTTTTGTCAACGATCTCTATGTACTACTAGATCTGTTCTACGCAAGTAGCCACAACTCTTTCACATTCACAATGAAACTTGTGCAGTTACTACTCAGAACATTTAATTATTTACTAAATACTGACATTATTTAACCGTAGCGTCAATATTTAGTAATAATTAAATGTTCTGCATAGTAACTGCACAAGTTTCATTGTGAATGTGAAAGTGTTGTGGCTACTTGCGTGGAACAGAGCGATTGTTTGGAACGCTCCATCTAGTAGTACATAGAGATCGTTGGTTTTTGTCTGTTTACTTTTTTTAACTTACGTACATTAATTTGTCTTAGTCTGACCTAATTACCTAAGGCCCTCACAAATTACACCCGATACGGAGAAATAACGATTAATTGGACTTCGTGATATAACTTGTCAAAAACAATCCAATTATACTGTATTTTGCACCAATTATCTTGTAAGTGCCTACTGACCCAATTGATAAAAAAAGTGACTGTTCATACATTAGGCCAATCCATGCACTTAAAAGTGTTAGTTTAGAAAAAGCGAAGACTATGTTGGTAAACTTATTACTAGTTTCTTCATCATCAGGTTATTTTTGTCTCCACTGCAGGAGCACAACCCTCTCTCATCTGCCGGAGACAGACGGAGGATTTGGCCTACACTCCCCGCGCTGGCCAGACGGGTTGGGGAGGCCTGATTGATGTTTTATAATGTGTTCCCTTAGTCGCCTTGTACGACATCCACGGGAAGAGTTGGAGTGGTCCTATTCTACTTTACCGGAAACCACACTAGTTTTGGTTTCAACAGTTCCACCCAGTGTTTGACGATCAAACCTCTCGTCAATATGAAAACATATACACATAATCATCAAAATACGTCCACTGCTGGACATAGGCCTCCCCAATAGAATACCACTTTTGGTAAATTGTCAATTGGGGGATTTGCCATAATAACCACGCTTGGCAGGCGGATTGGAGATCGCAGTAATGATCTTAACATACACACACAGGAGAACGCTGCTGCCCGTCCGTGGTGCAATCCCTTAGTCGCCTTGAAGGGGAAGATTGGGGGTGGCCCTATTCTAAGCCGGGAACCACACGGCGACACACATATAAACAAGTCATTACAATACATTTTTAAGAAATTGGAAGACCAGAGATTAATTAATGAATTATGAATTGAACACTTCCTATTTTTAAGTATGTTCTGTTCTCCGCAGCCGCGAGCGATCTTGGTCCCTCGAGGAGTGCGCGATCTGCTTCGAGATCATGCTCAAAAACCAGGAGCTAATGACCCTGCCGTGCACCCACAACTTCCACGTGGCCTGCATCGGACCTTGGCTGCAGGAGCAGCAGACTTGCCCCATGTGCCGGAAGGCGGCTGAATGACCGCGTTAGTAGGTGAGTTTGAGTTTGAGGAGTATGGTGTCCAGGTTGGAGAGTGAACTCTCGGGCAGGTTATGTTAGGGTATGGTGTCCCCAGGTTAAGGATTCTTGACCCATTCAGTGCACCCATAACTGTAATGTGACCTGCATAGGATCGGCCCATCTACCGGAAGGCGGCTGAATGACCGCCTTAGTGAGTTTAAGGAGTATAATATCTCTAGGTGATGCATCTACGACAGGTTATAGTGTTCCCAGGTTAGGGTATGGTGTCCCCAGGTTAAGGATTCTTGACTACCAATCGGAGTGTAGTGCTGGGGCTTTTACAGTGCACCCATAACTTCAATATGGCAGGCATTGGATCGCCCCATCTACCGGAAGACGGCTGAATGACCGAGTTAGTCGGTTTGAGGAGTATGGTATCTGTAGGTTGGATAGTAAAGTCTCTAGGACAGGTTATAGCGTTCCCAGCTTAGGGTATGGTGTCCCCAGGTCAAGGATTCTTGACTACCAATCGTAGGTGGTCCTGTGACTTATAACTTCAGTGTGACCTGCATAGGATCGCCCCATCTGCCAGAAGGCATCCGAATGGCGGCGTTAGTAGGTTAGGAGTATTTCCCCAGGTTGAGGTATGATGTCCCCAGGAAGGTACGAGTCTGAGATATTGTTTAATATTTATCCTATCTGTGGGATATCGATACTCCAGATATATCAATTAGCGTAACGTAAATGATGCCAAAAGAGTAAAAAAAATCCATTTTATAAAGTTTTTGATGCTATTTAAATGATAGAGCAAAGTTGCTTAAATTGTCTAGATCATCATCATCATTAGCTTGCAAGAGTCCACTGCTGGACATAGACCTCTTCCAAGGCGAGCCACAGAATCCGATCCTCGGCTCTTCTCATCCAGCCCCTGCCAGCCGCCCAGCAACAAATGTGACCAGCCCACTGCCACTTGATAATGATTTCTTTGGAATGTCTCCGCACTTCTATTCAAATCTACTTTCTTTTTAGGCATCTTAAATCGCGCGCACACATCCACCCAGAGGCTTGGAGTGCTGCATCAGGACTACGGCAGGACCGAAGTCGGATGCTGTGAACGGTACTCCAGAACACCTAGATATATTTGGAAGTTGGTCGAGCTCTGAAGCACATGGTTTACTGACGTTAGATAGTGAAAGTATTTCTTACATTATTGATCATAAATTGGCTTGAAGGCTTTGTTTATTAAATAAAAATTAGAGGCAATGTAACTTACACCAAAATGTACCTTGTTTTTAGTTCGGCATCAAAATGTGTAGAAATTGCTTTAATGTCATCTTCAGATATCTGCCAACCTATAACTATTATATACGCCTCTATATTCATTATCACTGATCGGAATAGGTAGTGTTATTTTAGAAGTATATCATTATGTTTTGGGATTTAGAAATATTTCAATAGCTCAGCTAACTGAGCTATTGTGATGATACTCATGGGTTACCTCCCCGCGTCCCGCGGTCACCCCTCGCGAAAAGTAGCGGGGGGTGCCATCGTGAGTTGTCAATCAATCAATCATTAATTAGTAAAACATATTTACATAAAACATTGTTATACGATCCATATCGTATGCGAGGAGCATAGACATGGTAGCTTAATTGATAGAACGCAATCCCAGGTAGGTCTCAGGTTCAACTCCTGCTGGCGTGTATTTTCTTACTTTAAATTAAATGTATTTATTTCAGGCCAGTTTGGCCCATAGAAAAACATTACAATTTTTTAAATTAATATGAATAAATAATTACATTATAAAAAACATCAATCAGGCCTCCCCAACCCGTCTGGCCAGCGCGGGGAGTGTAGGCCAAATCCTCCGTCTGTCTCCGGCAGATGAGAGAGGGTTGTGCTCCTGCAGTGGAGACAAAAATAACCTGATGATGATGAATAAATAAATAAAAAATAATATCAAAACAATTGGAAACTTAAATAACATTAGGTAGGTATATAATTTATCATTTATTATATTAACTTCATCAATTCATATTTACAGTAATTCTCATAGAAATCCTATCAAGGTAGAATGGTCAAGTAAGCGCGACATGCGTGACAATAATATGCACCGTTTGCGCATTCATCATCATCAGGTTATTTTTGTCTCCACTGCAGGAGCACAACCCTCTCTCATCTGCCGGAGACAGACGGAGGATTTGGCCTACACTCCCCGCGCTGGCCAGACGGGTTGGGGAGGCCTGATTGATGTTTTATAATGTATTGTTATAATGTATTGCGCATTGTTTTGCAGCAACTATCAAACGTCAGTCAAGGTCGGGTAAACATTGACAAAAAATCTGCAAATGGCACATATTGCGCGGTTTCTAACTGCTTTACTGTATCTCCTCACTAGAAACGTGACCGCGGGGTATGATTGGCCGCGGGAGAGGCGCGCTGCTTCCGAAAATTGGCGAGACTGAAGTAAGGGGCCGTCCATTAATCACGTGATCTTTTTTAAGCATTTTTTAACCCCCCACCCCACCCACCCCCCACCCCTTGGTGATACATGGTGAGGTTTAAGACTAACCCCCCACCCAACATCACATATTTTTAGTATCTACATAAGTATAATCTTATTTTATTTTAGATTAGTTGTATTGCCGCATATTTATTTTTTCATTATTTTTTCAAACGCGCGATTTTTAAATCGAAATACGGCGTGTAGTACGCCGCATTCTGATTTAAAAATCGCGCGTTTGAAAAAATAAATACACGTGATATCTTACTACACCCCCTCCCCCCTTGTGACATTTCGTGATTTTTTTCAAACCCCTCCCCCCCCTCTTCTAGCCTCACGTGATTAATGGACGGCCCCTAAACAAGTAACTATAACCGCTCTGTTTTGATAAGATTTCTGTGGTCAAAATCAGCTTATATAAGTTTTAAAGATTTTTGCCCAAGGTGAAAATTAAATTTCAGGATAGTATTTCGTAACTACCAAAGAATATCTTAAATCCGAAATGTTGGTTTTATTGATGGACTGTCTGTTATTTTATCTTAGCACTACCTATTCCGACCTCTTCATTACACAATGTTATATTGGACTCTATGACTGTTTGTTTATTACTTCACTTATATTAACTTCTGACATTAAAAAAAATTGCGATCTGTTAACTAAATAAAGTTGGCAATAAATACAAAAATAAGTCTGCAGTTGATTATTGAGTTGTACGATATAAGATCTATAGATAACTTTGTTCACAGAGCACAAAATAAAAATGGTTTCTTACGAAAACAAACAGCGTTTGCGTCTCGTAAACAAAATAGCCAATAGATATTACAGATAAGTTGACTGCAGTTAGTTGCTTTCGTTTCTTTGTGGGTTTGCGTCGGTTGAATCACGAAGTGGCCTAAATAAAATGCAAATAAAGTTTACTACTTACCTTATTTTATTAAGTACCAAGTACTTTTTGTTAAACTTACTTTCCAGATATTTATTTGTATAAATGTTAGTTGATACGCCACTTCGTCATTTGCCCCTAGCTTTTGATTAGTATCGACTGTGTATTTTATAAAATAAAAAAAGATTGAAAAAGCAATATCATTAATTAGGTGTCTTATATATGTTTATTGTAAAAATTAATTATATAAAATTTTCCTCTACTAATTTTAAAAATGTACTTGTATTTAGAATAGATATCGAATATAGCTTAAATATGATTTTAGTTGCTTCCAAATATACATAGTGTAGCGGAATACCTCTATTGACTTTTGACTTTTGACTGAACTGAATCAATTGTATTATAATAAACACGGGGGCAGTTGCAACTAGGGGGGAATTGTGAATATGGGGTAAATGCAACTGGGGGGCAAATGTAACTAGAGGACAAATATTCGATAACTCCAAGGTACACTTTTTTACAAGGTGCCTTTTTGTTGGTCAATTTTGTCAGAGTTTTGATTTTGATTGAGAAAAATTTTAGTTGACGTATCGAAGCCTATTTCGAGCCTACCTTCGAGGTATCGAATTATAACTATGAGGCAATCGCATTAAATGTCGGAAAACAAAACTGTTGAAATGATATGTTATTTACAAAATATTACACAATTGGGTCCGATTCTGAAGGAAAAACTTCAAAATTTCACAGCACTAAAATTGTTGCTATCTCTGTCACACACAGTATTATGAAGATAAAGACGAAACTAATTTTCGTGCTATCAAAGTTTAAACGAGTGCTTCAGAATCGGGGTCTATTGACATTTTACTAATCATTTATTTAATCTTAGTTAAATGGTCTGACATTTGCCCAATGGCCCAATTAGAGATGAAAATTTACTAATTTCATATGAATTATGTAATTCAGAATCTCCAGCGTGTGATCTGTTTTATTACCAGATTTTGACAGAAAAAATATACAAAAAAAATCCGAACTAATTCTAACTTTCGATTTTAACTGTTTTCTCGATAATTTTAAAAGTATTTAAAATTTTAAAAAATCAACAGAAGTATTTATTTCAATTTAAAAACTACCTAGATGCCTTATTAATGTTGCTTAATTTGTTTATACTATTTTAGTGCTTATTAAAAATTATGATATTGTGTGAGGAATTTTTCATCATGAATTTTATTAAAAAAAATTATGAAATAATTTTCTAGACGAGTCTGAAATAATTTTCTAGTCTTTCCTGTTTTGGTTTGAAGACTGATAGATGATGGTGAAAAGTTCCAAAAAAATAATTTTTATGTTTTTTGTGATTTAGTTGTTAAGATATTTTAAAATAAAGCTCAAATAACTTAAAGAATAGTTTTTATTTACAACTAGCTGTGCCCGCGGCTCCGCTCGCGTGGACTACAGAATCCGCTCCCGTTCCCACTCTCGCTCCCTATCCCACTCCCACTCAGACTCTTAATCCCAATTCTGATTCCGATCCCACTCCCGCTCCAACTGTAGTAACAAACCAATCGCAATATGAATTATACTCTAGTATATATTATCTTTGATTATACTGAACATAATAATTATACTTCTTTTATTCTACAAGTTTCTACTTATTTTAAAAGCCGGTGATGATTAAATTACTTGTTGAAACTAATTTTAAATTAGTTTAATTATTGTAATTTTGAAAGATTAGTACAATGTGTAAGAAATAAATAAATTGTTATTTATTATTGTTATATTGCATATAATGGCTTCTAGAAAAAAATATGAATATCCCGGATTCGAAGTGGCGTATCAAGATGAAACATGCACCAGGTTTTAAGTTAGACCTCCAGCAAGACAACTGAAAACTGCATCAAAATTTCATTCAGTAGTTTTTGCGTGATAAGGTAACAAACATACAGACAGACAAACATTCTAAAAACAATCTTCTATTGACCATTTGACACATTTTCTACAATATATCCCACATAGACCAGTTTTACCATCAATCTGACCACCTGGAAAAACCGAGTTTTATATATAGACTAGCTGTGCCCGCGGCTCCGCTCGCGTGGACTACAAGATCCGTTCCCATTCCCACTTCCGCTCCCTTGCACTCAGACTCTCAATCTCACTCTACATCCCACTTCCACTATCGCTCCCTCTCCCGCTCCAGATCCAGGTCCAAGTCCAGGTCCGGGTCCGCATACGTATGCAAGAAATTTAACGTAATCTGCAGATTACATTGGTACCATACCCGCTCCCGCTACCGCTCACGAATTCAGTCGAAGTATTTACACCCTACAGTTCATCAAAATCCGTTGAGTAGTTTTTAAGTGATGAACTCACAGACAAACAGATAAACAGACAAAAATGATTGAAATGTGTTCTATTACTTATCCTTAGACCCCTCAATTGTTTTTTTTGAAAAATGTACAGACACGCGATGTTTACGATTTTATTTATTAGATATTATAAATCTCGGCCTGTTAACGTACACTTTGGACTTCCGTCACTCACACCGTCCCATTTCCACCGTTGGGCAGAGCCCTTTAGGGCAGAGTACAATCGAACTGATTTTATTACTAATACTACTACTAGGAGCACCAGCCTGTCTGTACACGTTCGTGTGCGCGCGTAATTATTGTAGGGATGTCTCCACCAAGCGTGCGAGCATAGCCTATCGAGAGGGACACGTCATACGTCAACAACATGCAAGTGCTTCTCTTTCTAACTTATTTCATCGATTGCTCGGCGCAAAAAAAAGATAGCATGCGAAAAAGTCTAAAGAATAAAAATAAATATTACATATTAAACTTATCCAATCCCATAGTAGGATTTTCTCCTGTGCTATGGGAATTAACAAAACAGGATTGGACGATTCACAAATATAACATCCAGACCGGAACCAGCTTGTACAAATTTGTCTGTCCCCAGTGGGAATCGATCCCACGATCTTTGGCGCCCGAGTCCAATGAACAAGCCACTAGACCAACGATGTAGTAAAATAATTGAATTTCCAATAAATATCGAAAATTAGAAACGTGCCATGTTTTGACTTTATTATTGTACAACGTGCTACGTCCATGGTATAAAATCATTGCTCGGAAGGATCACTTGATGTTGTATTGCCCCCTTTACATTTCAGTGTAAACTGTGACAGTAAAACACGAAAATAATATTCAATAAAAATTTATTACTAACTATTAAACGATTTAAAATCGAACACGTAATTGAGCACTTAATTAAACTCAAAATAAAATTCACTTCATTGGAAAAATAACTTAGTCCTCTGTTTAACATTTAATATACTTTTCTTAGTATTTAAAATATATTATATTATTCTAAGTTAAATAAAAAAATATATATTTTTAATATATTCGTTTTTTATATTCTGCTCAAAACAGGGGAACAAGATTTTGAATGCTTGTAATTTTTAAAATATTAGGTAAAAATAAATTTAATATCAATTTATTCCATATTAAAAACGAGCATTAATAAAAAAAAAACATTTTTTAACTTGTGTCATTTTGGCGGAGCCACAGTTTCACATTTGAAATCTTACGATGCAGAAAAAATTTACTGAAAATCAACGATCTCTATGTACTACTAGATGGAGCGTCCAAACAATCGCTCTGTTCCACGCAAGTAGCCACAACTCTTTCACATTCACTTTGAAACTTGTGCAGTTACTACACAGAACATTTAATTATTTACTAAATATTTACATTATTTAACCGTAGCGTCAATATTTAGTAATAATTAAATGGTCTGCGTAGTAACCGCACAAATTTCATTGTGAATGTGAAAGAGTTGTGGCTACTTGCGTGGAACAGAGCGATTGTTTGGAACGCTCCATCTAGTAGTACATAGAGATCGTTGCTGAAAATGTACTTATTTTGTACTCGAAAATTAAAATGTGTACTTCAGCCGTTTAAAAGTTATAGGGGTCTATTGGTGGCTCCATTTTTTAACTTAAAAATAATAATTCAGTTTAGAGCGAAAAGCAAGTAGGAATTAGATTCGAGTTAGATTTGGCATAATGGTCTTCTAAACGTAATCAACACTCACTCCCATCAACAAACAACACTAAGAAGGCTCTAACGACCTTTAAAATGAATTTTCAACACCAAATTATTTTTCAATTCCTTTACTGTCCGAGCCGCGCAGATGTGCAATTGCCGACGGTCATTCGAGATAGTACGTCGGTGACATCCTTTAAAACTAAACTAAAAGAGCACTATCTGTCTCACTCAGTATAATATGATATGTATGTATTTATGTTTATTATATTTATTATTATTTATTATAAATATTTATTTACTATTATGTAATATATATATGTGTGTAAAGTAGTTTCAGTATTTAGTTATTATGTAGTATATTATGCACTTTTTGCCCCCCTCGCTCTTAGTGCCTTGTCTCACACCCTGTAAGGTTGGCTGGAAGAGGTCTCTTTTAGAGGTAAGCTCGCCTGTGTATACAAAATTTGTAACTGTATTTACTTTTAAAATGTGTGCAATAAAGAATATATATAGTTTCTGTAACTGAGAAGCTAAGAAACTACTGTGACGTCACGTTGTTCTTGTATATTTCATTCCAGATTCATAGTCCTATGAAAACCAACGCTATTTACGTCTCGGTAACATATACATGAAAGGGTCACCAGCAGCAAAAACAGGTTTGTATTACCATGTAAACTTTGCAGTCCACTTAGGAACACCATCTATTGTGTATTTTGTTTTCGAGACGCAAATGCGTTTGTTTTCATAGGACTATTAATCTGGAATGAAATATATATATGTACACTTTGACCACCGTCTTCTTCGACATACCTTACTTTAGAAATCACTTTACTTTTCGTCCAAATTGCATTCATTTTTAAATTTTATTTTAATCTATTTTATTATTGGTATGTATTTAACAGATAAATCTAATAAATAAAAACGTAAACTTCGCGTATTAATTGAACATATTTGCAAAAAAAAAAAGATATTAAGGATGAAGAATAAGGTGGAGGTCATGGAAGTTTAAGGGGGAGAGATTTCCTCCTACTTGGTGTGCCCAAATGGGTCCATGACGGACTCTGTTTATTTTTGCCATCTGTTAACTCTATGGAATGCAATAAATTACTGATTAGAGATTCCCACGGAAGGAGAGGAAAGAAGAACGGGGAAGGGTGAGGGCATTCCCGCCTCCTCACCATTCTCCCCCCGCAACTCCTCTAAGCGAGGATCAACGGAGGTAACTGCAAAGACACCTACCAGTGAAGGTAGGGCAAGTCCCAGGTCATGAATTTACGCTACCTTGGGCCCCAGACAAATTTAATTAAAGAAGTAAAGAGTCAAAGTAGGAAGAGAGTTCCCACTCGAAGGGTGAGGGCAGGGGGAAAGTGTGTGCAGGGAGAAAGGGAGGTGGGGGAGCCACGAATTTCAGTGTTCGGCGCATACGAAGCCGCGGGCACAGCTAGTGAGGAATAAAATGACTTAATAATTATTTTCACCTAATGAATATTTGAACTAAAATCTTGTTCCCGTTATAGTTTCCAGCAGTATATTAATACAAATTAAACTAGAATACGTTGCCGCTGCTATGTTCTTGTATGTGGTGAGTCCATGCTTCTATATTTTCGAACACCTGAAAAAAAAACAGGCAGTTTGAAGTAAAGGAGTCTTTTCGAACACTTGGAAAAAGAGGTAGTTTAAAGTAAGGCGTCTGCACTAGCTTGTCACGTCCACCGCTGGACATAGGGGCTTGCTTTTTGTATAGGATCTACAACCATTTGCCAAACAGTTATAAAGGCGCTAATATTAATTTATTTAAAAAGCAAAAAGCAGGTTTTTAAGTATTTTTTGGAGAGGAGTTACTATTCAGTGTTAGAATTTTTTTCAATGATAAACAAGAGTAGACGAATAGACAAATTACATGAATATTATTTTTGACATTAGGTTTTTATTTATTTAGATCATGTATGACTTTATAGTATTAAAATTAAATGTTATTTCTACATTTAAAGTTATTGATAATGTAAAACTTAAATTTTTACGCCATGAATGGCAGAATATGTGACTGTCTTCATTGTATACCATATCATTTTTACCATATTCTAGTAAATAAATATTTCATTCATTCATTCATTCATTCAAAGTCAGAATACAATACAATACAAAGACAAAATTCATTTATTTACTTCACAACTTTTTGTGAAGTCTGGTGCCTGAACTAGGTTACACAGTAGCCTGTAAATACAGGTCGCCAGGCTCCACCTCCGGACCGTGAAATACAATAGAAACTAATTATTAAGTGTTTAGTGTGTTAGGATGTGAGTAGTGAGTGTAGGTATGTGTGTGGGTGTGGGAATATGTGGTTTTGCCTTTACATAGCTGGGTGTCAAAAATCGTCTGGGAGTAAACTAACCTAACATGCAGCCAGCGACCAACTTGTACAAATTGTACAAAATTGACTCCAGTGGGAACTGGAACCACTACCTCTGGCGTTCAAAAACGACTAAGCCACTGAACTAACGAAGTGGTGTTTTTTTTCTCTCAATAGAGCAATTATATCTGAAAATTCTCGCTAAATCGGTCCATTAATTTTTAGTTCTGCGTATAGACCGACAAGAAAGCTTTGCTTATAAGAGTATCTGATGTCACGAAACCCTAATCACCGTCATCAGACACTGCGTAGGCCTTATTCACCTACTGACACAGACACTCACACACACACACACTCACACACACACCCCCACACAAACACACACTCACCCCAGTCACTCACACTCACACCCACCCCCACACACACACACGCTCACCCCCACACACAAACCTACACACACGCTCCCCCCCCCCCACAGTTCGTTGGATACTAACATTCTCGCAGTACTGGCAGGGGAACCGCTTGGGCCCGTGTGACGTCATGTGCCCCTTGAACTGCTCCACGCCCAGGAAGCCCATCCCGCACGTGTCGCACACCCACGCCAGGGCGCTCTCCGCCTGCACAGACGAACAGACAAGCAAACCATATAGTCGTCTACAAATGAGATTATCTTTTTTTTATTATTATATTGAATACTAGCTATGCCCACGGCTCCGCTCGCGTGGACTACAGGATCCGCTCCCCTTCCCACTCCCACTTTGAGTAAGAACTCAAAGTAGTCCAAACTCATCGCAATCTGAATAGTACCGAACATTAATTTTTTTTTGTTAAATTTTATACTAACTTTACCTACTAATGTATTTGAAAACTAAGAATTTCCCTGACTTTTGATTGAGTACCCAATTTTATATTAAAAGTTAGACGCCCCAAATTTTCTTTTTGCAAATATCTTCAATGTACAGACACGCGAAGTTAACGATTTTATTTATATGATATTGATCTAGTTTATCATCTTAGCGACAATTTAGTATAACCGCCAATCACTCTCAGTGTACCTGGTCGTCATCCTCGTCCTTGGGCTCCACCTCCTCCTTGAGCACGTCCTCGATGATCATCGCGTTGGTGATCGTCTCCAGCTTGGGCTTCTTGGGCTCGCGGGGCTCGTAGTACGGGCACACTGTGAGGAAGCATAATTTTATTGGTTCAAGAACAATTGCCGTGTGGTTTCCGGCAGAGTAGAATAGGAGCACTCCAACTCTTCCCGTGGATGTCGTACAAGGCGACTGAGGGAATACATTATAAAACGTCAACCAGGCCTCCCCGACCCGTCTGGCCAGCGCGGGGAGTGTAGGCCAAATCCTCCGTCTGTCTCCGGCAGATGAGAGAGGGTTGTGCTCCTGCAGTGGAGACAAAGATAACCTGATGATGATGAACATTTGCGTCCTTATACTAGACACATTATCACAAGCAGTAGCCTGGCTCCCAAACTAGGATTCCCTGTACTATGGGGTAGCCGGTAATGTTACGGCCAGTGCTAAATGAAACTACAGATTGTCTAAAACAGCACTTTCACTAACAGCAAGAAGTGTAAAAGTTGCTCGCATTCACTCCAGCATATCAGTGACAAAATATGCGCAGAACACTCTTATTACTACTCTATTACTGGGCCCACATTATCCACCACCGTCCCCACTCTTACCAATACAGTTCCCACTCTTACCATCGCTTTCCCCGCGCTTGTTCCCACTCCCATCACTTACGTCCATGTCCGACATGCGTCTTGTAGAATGTGACCAGCACTCGCTCCAGGGTCTCAGTTACGATCATATGCGCGGGACACGCTTTGCCCGTCTTGTAGATCTGCCGCTCAGGCGCCGGTCGCTTTCCTTTACCCTGTTTGGAAGAAATTGTGTTTAATAATGCTAATTGACTTACACATACAAAGTAAACTTAACAGAATTATAAGGGGGCACAACATCACCTCTGCAGACTAATTAAACAGACAAGGCTTCAGACGCTATAATTATTACAACTAAATGATGGTGTAGGACCAAAAATTCCTGCATATAATCATCCAGAGCTATCTACGGATCTAGATCTACAAAGACCTTCCGGATACTGTAAGCAAAAAAAAATAAAACGTAGAAAAGTAAGAAAAAAAAAGCCTTCGGCCGTCTACGAAACCAGAGATTCGTAACTGGTTGCGATGGAGTAAATATTTTTACTTGTATTCCGTCATTTGTTCCCCGAGTACGTAAACTCTTTCGTAATTACTGGGGAATCCCCTTATAAATCCTAAGTACCCACGGTTTATTTTATATCCCGCCCGAACTGAGCCAAGGGAATCCCCGCCTAGAATGTCGTATTCTATTCAAAGTGAAGGGAAAGTAACGATTTTGCGAATACCCTCCAACAGCCGGTTGTGTAGACTGCCAAATGGACATGATAATTCTTCCATAGACAACAAGTTACGGAGGTAGTAAAAATAATTACTCCATCGAAACGAGTTACGAATCTCTGGTTTTGTAGACGGTCGAAGAGAAAAAAATACCTGGTAGACATAAACTCCGGATTGGCTACACATATACGTAGACCGTATCCCGTCAATAACTTGCCGCGACGCGCTTATCTTTCTAAATCTATACTTCGTTTGCTCCTGTATAGCGCTCTTGAATAGCAAGAATTCTGAAACAACAAGTTGATGATGTTAACAGTTGTGTACCTGATAGACATACACGCCGGATTGGCTGCACATGTAATGGGAACGGATGCCGTCAATGGTCTGCTTGCTCGCCGTCGTTTTTCTGTATCTGTATTTCGTCTCCTCCTGGACGGCGTTCTTGAATAACATGAAGTCTGAAACAATGGACGTGACATGCAGAGAACACATGATCACCGGATCTAGACATTTTTCTGGCATGATAACGACTTTCTACGTTCAAATACGTATGTCACGCGGCAGTGGGTACTGAGCACCTCTGTCATGCACGGAGGAGCAAATACGTATGTCACGCGGTGGTGAGTACTGAGCACCTCTGTCATGCACGGAGAGGCAAATACGTATGTCACGCGGCAGTGAGTACTGAGCACCTCTGTCATGCACGGAGGAGCAAATACGTATGTCACGCGGTGGTGAGTACTGAGCACCTCTGTCATGCACGGAGGAGCAAATACGTATGTCACGCGGCAGTGAGTACTGAGCACCTCTGTCATGCACGGAAAGGCAAATACGTATGTCACGCGGCAGTGAGTACTGAGCACCTCTGTCATGCACGGAGGAGCAAATACGTATGTCACGCGGTGGTGAGTACTGAGCACCTCTGTCATGCACGGAGGAGCAAATACGTATGTCACGCGGCAGTGAGTACTGAGCACCTCTGTCATGCACGGAGAGGCAGATACGTATGTCACGCGGCAGTGAGTACTGAGCACCTCTGTCATGCACGGAGGAGCAAATACGTATGTCACGCGGCAGTGAGTACTGAGCACCTCTGTCATGCACGGAGAGGCAAATACGTATGTCACGCGGCAGTGAGTACTGAGCACCTCTGTCATGCACGGAGGAGCAAATACGTATGTCACGCGGCAGTGAGTACTGAGCACCTCTGTCACGCACGGAGCATAAAACACGTACGACACGTGTTTGTACTTAGTAGTACAGAGACATTGTCACTCACCATCCATGTTATGGAACTCCAGCTGCTCGACCTGCTCGTGGACTCTGTGTCGATGCAACAGATGTGTGCTGAAGTTGTTCCCGTAGCTGACCCGCTCATTGCACAGGGGACATATAAACGCTTTGCGTTTCTCCACCTGCCCAATTAATAATAATTTATACCGTTTGTATAATACTGACCGCCTCGTTGGCCTAGTGGCTTGGTCGTTGGACCCGAGCGCCAGAGAACGTGAGTTCGATTCCCACTGAGGACAGACAACTTTGTACAATATGTACAAGTTGGTCTCGGTGTGGATGTTACATTTGTGAACGAAACGTATGAGGGAAAGTTCAGTCAACGAATGAAAAACCTTTTATTGGATAAAGAATTATACTCTATCAAAGAATTTATGGACATACAATTTTGAATTTATACTGTGAAATTTTTTATTTTTATACAAATTGTCTTTTTTATGTACATTAAGTTATGAATCTCATACACGAGTTGTGTAAAATTTACATTATCTATACCTACTCTATATTCTATACTCTGTGTGGTTTCCGGTAGAGTAGAATAGGACCACTCCAACTCTTCCCGTGGATGTCGTACAAGGCGACTAAGGGAATACATTGTAAAACATCAATCAGGCCTCCCCAACCCGTCCGGCCAGCGCGGGGAGTGTAGGCCAAATCCTCCGTCTGTCTCCGGCAGACGAGAGAGGGTTGTGCTCCTGCAGTGGAGACAAAAATAACCTGATGATGATGATTGTTCTATTTGTTATAAATTAAACAAATATTAATAATACTTTTATTGAAACACTTCTAAGACACAGATAATACAGAGTGACGTCATAGACAATGCAGAAAGCTTAGGGGTATCCCATATAATACTAACAAGGGTGTACCATTAACTACATAGTATGTAATATCACAACAATGATGACTGTTTGTCAACGCGAGCGGAGCCGCGGGCACAGCTAGTGTATAATAAAGAAATTTAATCTAGGTCTCACTCACCTCGACCCCGTGCGCCTTCCATAAATGTTTGTTCAGTATCTGCTTCTGGCTGAAGTCTCGGTTGCAGAGGTGGCACTTCTTGCGCTCGCGCTGGGGGCACTTCGGCGTCTGGTCGTTGTACAGCTTCACTGTTTTTGAGGAAATCATCAACATACATACATACAAGTTCACGCCTTGATCCCAGATGTAATATTAAATCATCGTCCGACAAGCCGTGTGACGTGATCTCGGCGTGTGCACCCGACTCTTAGTTGTATATTATTTTTGTTTATGTGTAATGTTGCACTGTATGTGTTTTGTTGCAGCCAATAAATAAATATTCTATTCTATTCTATTCCAGATAGGTAGGCAGAGGCGATGTAGTGCCACATTGCGCGATCTAACGACTTCCTTTGCCCGCTTGTCGCCCCGTGATATATATACAGGGTTACAGGAAAAGTCGTGCTAGATCCCTTAAGGGTGTGGAGCACCCATCATTTCTGACTTATTTCACTATGAAACACCCTACCCTAAACTTAACCCTTTTCGAGATATTCGACTTTTAATTTTTTTATTGAAAATTGCTGATTTTTAGGCTACTACATTTATTTTTGTTTATTTTGTGTATCTTATTATTATTATTATTGCATTTTTACATGTGTAGTAAGATGCTTTAGGACGTCAATCATTAAAATAGTGCACAAGTTATTTGAATAGACCGTAGTAGACAAGTGAAAGAAAAGAAATAAAAAACATATTAGAAAGTTTATTTTTCTCTAAGGGATATCTAAAAAAAATATTATGGTAATTGTTCGGCAGATGTTTTTTAAAATATCTACGGTTCATCAGCTATCTAACGAGGTATAATAATGTAGGGTTTTATTCAAATGCATTCAAAAAAATTTAGTTTCATAGGCGACAGTGGAGAAGAAAATGTATACTTAGCCCTAAAAAGTAAAATAAAACAATAGGTAAGCATGAAATGCCATTTATTAAAGGTTTTCTCACAACTTTTTCTTTTTCTACAGTTCATGTTCAACATGGCCGCCTCTATTTCTAATACATTGTCGCATCCTTCTACGGAGACCGGTCTTCACTACGCCAGTGGTCAATGTGGTCCTCATTTTATTTGCTGCATCCACAATCCTTTCTCTTAAGTCTTCCACAGACGAAACTGGATTCGGCTCGCTGTACACGAGACTTTTCATGCAGCCCCACACATGAAAATCCATGGGGGTTAGGTCCGGACTTCTTGCTGGCCATGGCAATGGCCCACCTCGTCCAATCCATTTGTTTGGATAATTTGTGTCCAGCCAGTCTCTGACACTTCTCCTGAAATGGGCAGGGCAGCCATCGTGTTGGAACCACATGTCCCTGACTTGGACCTATTAACCTATGGACGAGTAACATTACCTTTCTCGCCTGTACCCCCTCTGTCTCGAACCACGAACTTTTTCCATGGCGATGACGATCTTTTTGTCAGTCTGACGCAGACGCTCGGCGAGACAATATTTATGAAAAATGGGTAAATGCGCAGTTATGTGGTGCAAATCGTATACTAGCAAAACAAGCAATGTGTCTTTTCACTTGTAAGTACAATTTTATTTCATTTACATGGCTACTTTTATCGAAAGTCAAAATTATTGAAAAATAATAACAATGTAATCCGTCTATGTTGAATACCTCATTTATATTTACACATGGTAACCAAAAAGTTACCTACCTTATTCAGCCGGATTATCGCTCATTCATTCTTGATAAATTCATCGTGAGTAGGGGTTGACGTTGTCGATAATGATATCGATAAGAACGAATGAATGAAATAGTGATTGATTATAAAGTAATAACATAAATAATTTTATTCTAATAGATTAAAAATCATATATTCTGTGCGCGTTAGCATGAATATATTGGTACATTGCCACTGTCACCAGCGAGGGCATACATCCATACAGTCGTGGTTAGAATAATGCGACGTTGTAATTACCGTGCGTACGCGCTCGCGGGTGCTCGCTCTTTACATGAAACTGGGTGACCGGACCGGTGACCGGACAGTGCGCGCGGGCCACGGGGAGCGCGGGGTATGGGACAAGGCCGCTCATGGCGGTTACTGTACGTGGCGGCAAGTGTGACACCAACATAATAACAAAAAAGATGCTTCAGAAAAAAAACGATTCTGTTTTATTGATTTATAATCAGTATCAGCAATACAATTACATCCATTATTTGACCAACACCTTGTATACAACAATCTTAATTTAACTATCATTAATTCATTACATATAGTTGGATACATTTTAGTAACGTGTATTATACTAATTTAAGAAAATTATGAATCCCACTAATATTATAAATGCACAAGTTTGGATGTTTAAATGTTTGTTACTCTATGGATCTGATGGATGAAACTTAGCAAACATTTCTTTCATACGGGAAACTAAATTAATGGTTAAAAGCAGTGACGATGTGTAAATATCGAAACCTACGCAGACGAAGTCGCGGGCAAAAGCTAGTACGTTAATATAAAATAAATAGTGTGTAATATAAATTATTGTGATTTGTGTACCGAGTATTATGTTAAGATATTCTATTAGATTAATTACTAGCGACAAATAGGAGCGATAATTATCGTTTGCAAATTGAAACTTCGAGATAAAAGCCGGATCCTTCCCCGATGTTCTTATGCTAACGCGCATAGAGTATATATTATGAATGCAGGGTCAATTTTAGTTACTCGATGTTGTACCTATATTCTTGTTATTATGCTTTGTTATACTAAGCAATATCCTTCCAATACAGATTTCCACAAGATCCAGAAAGGAAAAGAAAGTGGGTTGCTGCAGCCCGTAGAGAGATTTCTTGGATTCCAACAAAACACAGTCAAATATGTAGTTTACATTTTGAACCAAATTGTTTTAATGTAAATAGTCTTAAACAAAAAAAGCTTTATAAAGATGCCGTACCGACGCTGGATTTGCCCGTGTATCAATTAGTATCAGTAAGTATCAATTTAATTACTTACTCTTTTTACCTATTTAGACTTACTTTTGCACCTACTGAGTTAAAATTTACATCAATATATTAATAATTTACAGCCACAAGTACTTAGAAGTAGTGAACAGGAAAGTTCTCGAGAGCAGCTGCATACACCAACTGATCAAATGTTGAGTTTTCCATTAAATGTAAGAAAATTTTAATTTCATTATCCGCTATTCCACTCTAAGTTACTAATAAATAAACCTAGTAGATTGCAAAACAAAAGAGGTTTGTAGAGTTTAGTACCAAAATACGTCAAAACTCTTACACAAAAGTCTGTATGTATGTGACACCTAGTTTTCTCAAACATTACCGCTGCTACTGACCTAAAATATGTTACAATTTTAGAATTATTACAAGGTACAATAACTCATATTTTATTGTAGCAACATGAAACGCATAATCCTTCAGAGATAGATATTAGTACTCAAAATGATACACCAAGAAAACGGTTATTAAAGAAAAAGATACAGGAACAAGGGAAGAAAATTAAAAGACTACAGTATCATAACAGACGTTTAAAAAAGAAAGTGGCTCAGTTAGAAGAAATATTGGATAGTTTGACTGAAAAATTCCTTATAACCGAAGAAGACAGAATTGTGTTGGAAAAAGTTGGCGGAAAAACAAAAGATTTGTTGAAGAGAATGATGTCAAAAAGCCAAACTGGAAAAGTCCCACGCACTCAGTACTCGCCAGAGTTAAGAACTTTTGCATTAACTCTGCATTTTTACTCTGCAAGAGCTTATAAATATGTGCGAAAAACTTTTGACACTTGCTTGCCGGCTCCTCGCACTTTAGTAAAATGGTTTAGCAGCATAGATGGTAAACCCGGATTTACCGATGAGGCTCTAAAAGCAATCAAGGCTAAAGTAGGAGATAAAAAGGTTTATGCTGCACTGATTATTGATGAGATGAAGATCATGGAGTCAGAAGAATATCATCGGAACTCTGGAAGGACATTCGGGTTTGTTGATTTTGGTTTTGGAGTAGACTTGGACTGTGAAGATAAAGCAAAAGAAGTCTTGGTTTTTTTATTAAATGCTTTGAATGAGTCATGGAAAGTTCCGATTGCTTATTTTGCCTGTTCTAATGTTAATGCTGAACAAAAGAAAAGGCTAATATTAACAGCAATAGAACTAGTGCAAGCAACTGGTGTCGAGATCAAGGCAATTACATTTGACGGCCTTCGCACAAATTTAGCCACCGCGAAAAAATTGGGATGCAGCTTTGATCCTAACAATTTAAAAACATTTTTTGAAAATCCTGTAAATGGGAATAAGATTTATTTGTTTTTGGATCCATGCCATATGCTGAAAAATGTTCGTAATGCGTTTGAGGCATATGGTACTTTTGAAGATTCCCAAGGCAGAAAAATTAAATGGCAATTCTTAGAAGATCTGCATAAATTGCAAGATAATGAACTCTTCCATTTGGCCAATAAATTAAGATCCAATCATATTTTCTTTAAAACAAAAATCATGAACGTTAGACTTGCTTCTCAACTTTTCAGTGACAGTGTTGCCGATGCACTTTTATTTTGCGATGCCGAACTGCATATAGTCAACTTTTATGGAGTTCAAGCCACAGCAGAATTTTTAAGATTAATCAATAATATTTTCGACATTTTAGACTCAAGAATTCATCAATATGGCTTCAAGCGTGCAATGAATGTTGAAAATTATAAAACTTCAGCAGAAGTATTGGACAAAGGAATTGAGTTCATGAAAACCTTAACATATAATGGAGAATTAGTGGTGAAAACGGCAAGATTCACTGGATTTGTAGGTTTCTGTGTGTGCGCAGAAAGTGCAAAAGGACTATTCAGAGACTTGGTTATGACTGACAATGACATCCGCATGACATATCTTCCACTACACAAAATCTCACAAGATCACATAGAGATTTTCTTCGGAAACATTCGCAGTTACGGCCGCTGCAACGATAATCCCACTATTCGGCAGTTTGAATCGATATACAAAAAAATGTTGGTCCATTTGGAGCTTATGGATGTAGATTCGGGGAATTGCATTTCCCTAGATAAAATAAGTATTTTAAACTGTTCGTCATCTGTAGACAAAATTAATAAAACAACTGCCAGGCTGAATAGCGACTTTGAAATCAAGAATTCGACTACTGCAAAAGATGACGATGTCAAGGATATGACATTTATGACTACGCTTTCGCCTTTTGGTGCAAAAGTAGTGCAATATATAGCAGGCTTTGTTGTTCACAAACTTGTAAAAACAGTGAAATGTGAAATTTGCACAAGCTCTCTTTTGTCTCCTGAGAATGCCGATAAAACTAGTCTGATCGCTCAAAAGGATAAAGGGAAACTGATTTACCCTTCCAATGACGTTATAACCATTTGCCGGTGCTGCGAATTAGAGTTGCGAAAGGGTATCAAAGAAAAAAAACTTAAAAAGGAATATACCACCGATTATCTTTTTGACAAAGTGACATCAAAATTATTAAATCTTCATCTATTTCAGGATATAGAATATCATAGCTGTGATAACGAATATGTCAATCATTTAGCAGAAATAACGAAAGCCATTGCTGAAAATTATTTAGACACAAGACTCACATATTTGAGGAAAAATTTGAAAGTTAAGATGTCTAAGAAGCGGATATATAAAAAGCTAATACATAATAAAAGTCAGTAGATTTACACTTAACAACTTTTCGATTAAACACAGAACACTCCACACATATACACAGTATAGCAAATACACACAAACCCCAATAGACCCTCATACGTACACACACATCCATTTTATTAGCATGATTTGTATATAATATCACAATGACTCTTCCTTTAAGTGCTCACAGGTTTGCTAACAAAATCCTTGTTTAGTTCAAAAATGATGTAGCGAAGCGCTACTTAATTTCCCAAGTAAAATCAATATTAGATCATTAATAGTTCATTTAATAAGCAAAATAATTCAGTAAATAAAAAATGTAAATTGAAGGTATCTGTCTGAGTCGGAGTCTGGCATGGTACGCTCGTATCGTTTGGTTCCCGGCATACTTTCTTGACCTAATAAATTTTAGCAATGGCTTGATTATTTCGGCGAGTAACGGACTCAATTCGTCAGAACCATGCCCTTCAGGCGACTGACAATATAAACCTTTGCCATGTAATTTTTATAACTTAAAATTTAAATAGTTTTTATGGTGCGTCTATCTTGAATCGCAACCACATGAAGGAAAACGATGTCTGACGATGTTCCCGACGAGAGATGCATGAAGGCCCACGAGCGAGGTCTTTCCATCGGCAGCGCGTCCGAACAGCAGAAGGGAGATTCCCGGCACAGATGTTGAACCCGATCGACATGCGGTGATTAATCGGTTTTTGCTTCCACGAGATGAAGACGCCTTGTTGAGGACGTCCATCATTCTGCAGTTATGAACCAGCAGGTTCATACCAGCGGAATCATATCATCGTGCGTGTGACTTTCATCGACGATTTTAAAACAGCGGACGATGCTAGTGTTACGTTAGCTTTTATAAGTCCTTGAGTATACTTTGCTAATGTGTCATTTTGTGTTCGATGTGATTGTAGAATACACATGCTTTTATGAGAGTGATTTATATATAATGTCACAATGACTATTCATTTAAGTGCTTACATGTTTGCTTATAAAATCCGTCTTTAAGTATAATTTGCTTTGTTTGTAATTTGTATTTTTGACTCTAAAAGTAACTGATTATAAATTGTAAATAGGTATATGAGTATCAATACCTTCATTGATTCTCATTTAATGCCTTTTGCTTTGGAGTAATTAAAATATTATTTGTAATGTAGTCGGTTTAGTTTTTTTTTCGCTAAAAATTAACTTTATTTTTCAATTTTGTAGTTTAATTTTATACATGTAGGTCTTGAAGTCTTGTTTTTTCCAAAACCTTTGCTGAAGGGAACCACAAACCAAAACGTCATCAGTGTATATATATTTTTTGTTGTTATTGTTGTCTTTTTCAAAAAACGCTGAACCAATTTCGATAAAATCTATATGGGACCACCATAGAAGTATGACCTACCAACCAAAAAAAGAATCATCAAAATCAGTTCACAGCTGGCGGAGTAATCGCGTAACAAACATACAAATAAAACCATACTTCCGTTTTGAAGTCTGTTAAAAATACCACCACTCATTATCTGCATGACCCAAAGGTCAACTGGAAGAGAATGCCATATTGGCATTATGTTCGCCTTTTGTGCTTTCTGTGCAATAAAGTTTTATATAAAAATAAATAAATTAAAGCAAACATAGTATAAGTATTATATCACATCTTGGCATACTTGCGTGCAGTACCTAACATTAAACTATTACAACAATATACAGGTTTATTTTTTAACAACAAATCAAAATCAAAATATTTATTTTCAAAATTGGAACACATAATTCTCTTTTTGACGTCAAATTCCGCCTAAATCTACTCCACTTCCACCTGTGTAACCGAGGGGAAGAAGTGGCAACAAACCCAACGGCACAGGGAACTACCTTTGATTTATCTTATTCATTACAATCATTAAGTCTACCTATGCTGAGCAACTGAACTAATATTAACCAGAACATAAGAAATTGTCATTCATTCGTTCGTTCTCGATACCAAGTTATCGACTGCGTCAAGCACTAGTGTCAGTCGCTCATTTTATCTATGTAATGCATAAAAAAATGCTTCTGTGGTGGTAGTTAGACAGTGACAACGCTCTATGTCAAAGTAGTGCAACAATAGATCACACAACAATAAAACGTCGTGTGTGCGAAATAATGAACAAGGCTATTAAGATAGTGTGTATTAATTACGTAAAGTTAGCGTTGTGTGGAGTCTTTCCCCCCTCGGATAGTTGGTTGAACGTGATTCTATACTTCGACGATATCGGGTCGTGTCCCGGGGTTAATAGGTCCAAGGTCCCTGATCAGGTTGAGTGGCAGACTTGGACCTATTAACCTATGGACGAGTAACATTACCATTCTTGCCCGTACCCCCTCTGTCACGAACCAAGAACTTTTGCTATGGCGATTATTTCTCTTTGTCAGTCTGATGCAGACGCTCGGCGAGACAATATATGTGAAAAAAGGGGAAATGCGCATTAATGTGGTGCACATCTTATAGTGGCAAAACAGGCAATCTGTCTTTTCACTTGTAAGTATAATTTTATTACATTTACATGGCTACTTTTATCGAAAGTCAAAATTATTGAAATAATAAAAACAATGTAATCCGTCTATGTTCAATACCTCATTTATATTAACACATGGTAACCAAAAAGTTACCTACCTTATTCAGCCGGGTTATCGCTCATTCATTCTTGACAAATTCATCGTGAGTAGGGGTTGACGTTGTCGATAATGATATCGATAAGAACGAATGAATGAAATAGTGAATACAAATATCTTTATTGTGAATCATAGGTATAGAAAGGATTGCATGTTATAGTTAGAGATCAGCAATGTCTATTATTTGCGGTTCCGTAAATTTTTCCGTAAACTTTTTTTCATAATTCCCCAAGTAATCAAATAATACGTGTTAATATATAAGGTTGACTGGAAGAGAATCCTAAGTGTACATAATCGTAATCCATTGTACACATTTTTATTAATATTTCTTATTGTTTTTGTTAATTTTGGTACAATAATGCGTTTACGTTACAAGTTTCTGCTCAATCAGACCTGTAGTTTTTAGTTATCCAGCGGACGGACGGACAGAATACCTACACTTATAGTGTGTCACTTTTGACGGAACCATAAATACGACACTTGGATACGTCGTCGGTCCGATAGTCTGAGTAATAGAAGAGACGATAAAAGCAAACATAGTGTAACTATTATGTCACATGACATAATTGTGTACAGTACCGAACATTAAACTATTACAACAATATACAGGTTTATTTTTTTATCAACTGAACTAAAATTAACCAGAACATAACAAATTGTCATTCATTCGTTCGTTGTCGATACCAAGATATCAACTGCGTCAAGCACTAGTGTAAGTCGGTCATTTTATCTATGTAATATATAAAAAAATGTTTCAGTGGTAGTAGTTAGACAGTGACAACGCTCTATGTCAAAGTAGTACAACAATAGATCACACAACAAAAAAACGTCGTGTGTGCGACATAATGAACAAGGCTAATACGATAGTGTGTATTAATTACGTAAAGTTAGCGTTGTGTGAAGTTCTTCCCCCCTCGGACAGTTGGTTGAACGTGATTCCATACTTCGACGAGTTGGTGGCGTGTCCGGAGGTTAATAGGTCCAAGGTGGCAGATCATCCAGCAAATCACTCAAGTCTGCTCTCAGGAAATTTTCGTAGCTTTCCCCGTTTAGATTATGCGGGAGAAAGTAAGGAAAGTGAAAATTTCCTGAGAGCAGACTTGAGTGATTTGCTGGATGATCTGCCACTCAACCTGATCAGGGACATGTGGTTCCAACACGATGGCTGCCCTGCCCATTTCAGGAGAAGTGTCAGAGACTGGCTGGACACAAATTATCCAAACAAATGGATTGGACGAGGTGGGCCATTGCCATGGCCAGCAAGAAGTCCGGACCTAACCCCCATGGATTTTCATGTGTGGGGCTGCATGAAAAGTCTCGTGTACAGCGAGCCGAATCCAGTTTCGTCTGTGGAAGACTTAAGAGAAAGGATTGTGGATGCAGCAAATAAAATGAGGACCACATTGACCACTGGCGTAGTGAAGACCGGTCTCCGTAGAAGGATGCGACAATGTATTAGAAATAGAGGCGGCCATGTTGAACATGAACTGTAGAAAAAGAAAAAGTTGTGAGAAAACCTTTAATAAATGGCATTTCATGCTTACCTATTGTTTTATTTTACTTTTTAGGGCTAAGTATACATTTTCTTCTCCACTGTCGCCTATGAAACTAAATTTTTTTGAATGCATTTGAATAAAACCCTACATTATTATACCTCGTTAGATAGCTGATGAACCGTAGATATTTTAAAAAACATCTGCCGAACAATTACCATAATATTTTTTTTAGATATCCCTTAGAGAAAAATAAACTTTCTAATATGTTTTTTATTTCTTTTCTTTCACTTGTCTACTACGGTCTATTCAAATAACTTGTGCACTATTTTAATGATTGACGTCCTAAAGCATCTTACTACACATGTAAAAATGCAATAATAATAATAATAAGATACACAAAATAAACAAAAATAAATGTAGTAGCCTAAAAATCAGCAATTTTCAATAAAAAAATTAAAAGTCGAATATCTCGAAAAGGGTTAAGTTTAGGGTAGGGTGTTTCATAGTGAAATAAGTCAGAAATGATGGGTGCTCCACACCCTTAAGGGATCTAGCACGACTTTTCCTGTAACCCTGTATATACCACTAACTACACGATATAACGATAAAGATATATATTGTCACCTAGCGTCTAGGGTGGTAGGGTGAACAAAATAAGAACGAGACTAAATATTACGAAAAGGTTCAGTTTATTAAGTTGTCCGGCTAGGTAGGGTCGTAGGTTTGTAGCCTAGGTCGGTCTGGCTATCGGAGACTGGTCGAGCTGTCTTTCAAGATACCGCACCCCCCTTGCTCGCGATGATCAGCTGCCACGCCGTGATGACCCGGTGAGTCGTCAAAAGTATAGGGCGATCAGGTAAACCAGGGAAGGACTGCACATGCCCTTCTTCACGGAGAATGTGTCTGTGCGACCTCTTCAACCCGTAGGGTGTTCCTGTTAAATATTGTGGGTTTTAGAAGATGAACAATCTAGGCCTGGACTGCCAAGGATAAGACGATCACGCTAGGGGGTGGGTATTTACAATTTAGCAATCATGAGATGAGGTATACGGCAGTCCAGTTACAGTAATTATGAGGCGAGATGATCGAAAACCTTATGCCAGATCGCTGTGCAAGGAATTTAAATACAATTTAAAATTAGGCAAGCAAACCCGCAGCAAGGCGGTAGTATAGCTAAGCCTGCATATAGCGATTCGGCAAAAGGTTATTTTCTTTGGCATAAATTACATATTTACAATGGATTTGCAAGCATTTACTTATAAACCATTACTGCTATCTAGCATCTAATTAATAATTATTACTAGTCATAGTCAGATATCTTAATACAGAAAACAACCGTTCCAACTGAGATTTACAATGAAATACTTAATCGATGGAAATCCTAGCAAAGGCTGTAGCTCAGCCAGCAAAATAAATTAAAATTAGCATTAATGTTTAAAATAGAAGATAGAAAATATCTACCCTCATTGTACATAAAAAATACTATTGTTTTCTGATGCAAAAGTGTTTTAATATTATCTAAGCAATTAAAATCAAATCAAAGCGGTTAAATAAGCGAAGATTAAGTAAAACGTAATGTAGATAATGCAATGGATAAAGTATGATGGAACACAAAGCATGTCCAGTCAAGGTGACCTTAACGAACTTACTTCTACAAGGCACTAAAACTAAGTTTATAATCAAATGTGACACTTACCCAAGTATGGGACACTGTTATTTCACTTTTAAAATAAGTTATAGTTGGAAAAATAAGAAATAAATAGGATTATAGATCCAGAAACAATCCAATGATTATTCGCCTAGCAGTTGAGGCTGCGTGTGAGTGAATGAATCGATGGCCGGCGGCCGCGTCCGAGCGACCCGCACTTGTTTGCAACAAAGTATCGGCCGGAATTATCTATATAGACTGTGTTTGAAGTTTGTCTGTTTATTGATTTTTTGTAAAGGGGATTTAGAATTTTTTATAAAATATGTTTAAGGATTTTACTTTAAAATAAGGTATTATTTAATATTTAGACCCTTCGCTGTTTCTCTTATTAAAATATTAACGTTTCATACGTTACAATATACCACTCGGCGTGATGTGTTGGGAACAACATGCCTCCGTGTTAGGACACTGTCAATCATCATCATCAGCCGAAATACGTCCACTGCTGAACATAAGCCTCCCCAATAGAATGTGGGCTTGATGGGCTTTCCATTACGGGATTTGCCGTAATCACCACGCTCGGCAGGCGGATTGGTGATCGCAGCATATGCACTATATAAACTCAACAAAGTTGGGAATAATTCAGCTGTTGTAACTGCATACCATGGTTATGTCGCGGCTATCTTACGTTACGGTGTCATGTTTTGGGGCAACTCAACAAACAAAGAACTTGCTTTTAGAGCTCAAAAACGAGGCATTCGGGCAATATGCAAATTGAAACAAATAGATTCATGTAGGTCGCATTTTATAAAACTAAAAATACTGACTCTCCCGTGTATATACATATGAATCGGCGGTTTTTGCAAAATCCAATACTAACATGTTTATATTTAAAATTCGTATGAGGCAATTAGATAAAATGGCAGTGTTACCAGCAAACACTGCCTTGTTACACAAAAGCCTATTCTGCAGGATACCTCACATCTAATTAATAAAATCGTAAACATCGCGTGTTAGTACATTGAAGATATTTGCAAAAAATAAATTGGGGGGTCTAAGGATAAGTAATAGAACACATTTCGATAATTTTTGGAATTTTTGTGTGTTTGTCTGTGAGTTTGTGCACGCATCACTTAAAAACTACTGAACGGATTTTGATGGACTTTTCACAGAAACATGGGGCTTTACTTCACTTCACATTTATATTTTTATTTCATCGCAATCGGCTAACTCAATCAAAAGTTATGGACATTTTTAGTTTTCAAATACATTAGTAGGTAAGGTTAGTATGCAATATATTGCAAAAATAGTGTTTCCGTACTATGCAGATTGCGATGAATTTGGACTACATTTGGAGCTGGGAGTGGGAGCGGGAGTGGGAGCAGGTGAGTATGTATGCATGCGACAACAAAGATCTACCTGTTAAATATTATTACAATTGATGGAAAGCTATATTCTTTTCTAACACTCACGTCCGTGCTTCATCCGCAGATGAGTGAAGCAAGCCTTCCGATTGGTGTAGACGTTCTCGCAGAAATGGCAGGGGTACTCGCGGTTATCCATTTCAGACTTCAAGCCGTGGCATCTGAGGGCAAGGCAGACAGAAACTCGTTCAAATAAACCAGAGGATATTAACTATAGAAATGTATTGGAGTTATTTGTATAGATCCTACGTTCACGACGGCACGTCCCGTTCTTTCTTTGGCCGGGCATCATCATCATCAGCCTGAAAGAGTCCACTGCTGGACACAGGCCTCTCCCAAGGCGCGCCGCTGAACCCGATCCTCGGCTCTTCTCACCCAGTCACCGCCAGCCGCCCTACGCAGATCGTCGCTCCATCTAGCTAGGCGTATGAAGGTGACTGCCGCCCTACGCAGATCGTCGCTCCATCTAGCTAGGGGTATGAAGGTGACTGCCGCCCTACGCAGATCGTCGCTCCATCTAGCTAGGGGTATGAAGGTGACTGCCGCCCTACGCAGATCGTCGCTCCATCTAGCTAGGGGTATGAAGGTGACTGCCGCCCTACGCAGATCGTCGCTCCATCTAGCTAGGGGTATGAAGGGGACTGCCGCCCTACGCAGATCGTCGCTCCATCTAGCTAGGGGTATGAAGGTGACTGCCGCCCTACGCAGATCGTCGCTCCATCTAGCTAGGGGTATGAAGGGGACTGCCGCCCTACGCAGATCGTCGCTCTATCTGGCTAGGGGTAGGAAGGTGACTGCCACCCTACGCAGGTCGTCGCTCCATCTAGCCAGGGGTAGGAAGGTGACTGACTTGTTGAGGTGGTCGGAGACGTCTGCGAGCGCGACGCCGCACACTGGGCACTCGCGCAGCGCGCGCCCCGAGCGCGGCTCGAGCGCGTGCACGGCGCGCACGTGCGCGCGCGCGGCCGCGCCCGAGGCCAGCTGCAGCGCGCAGTACATGCACGTGGTCTCGTCGAGGGCCTCCACCGAGTGCTCCTCGTCCATCTCTTCTGTTGAATTGGGTTTGACGGTCATTGGCATGTCCGCAGACCTAACGCTGAACTGAAGTAGATTCAGTAGGTAGTCGATTCGACCACTTCTGAATTCGACCACTTCTGTATTTGACTACTCCTTGTACAGTGGTAAAAAAACTTCCAAATCCTACTTCCTACTAATATTATAAACGCGAAAGTTTGTAAGTATGGATGGATGTTTGTTACTCTTTCACGTAAAAACTAGGTACTGAATGGATTTTAATGAAACTTTACAATAATATAGCTTATACATCAGAATAACACATAGGCTACAATTTATATTGTGTGAATTGTCAAAAATTTCAAGTAAGTAGGAAAAAATCTACCATCTGCGGGCTATTCTGGCGTGCGCTGCCAAAACAGCTAGAGTTACACATATGTAATGTATGATGGAAATGTTTATCTTAAATAGTCCTACAAAAAAGCCCGTCACAGTATATATCTATATCTTATGTGTAAGCCATTATAGCCAAAATAGTGAACCATCGTGATGAAACTTGGCACACATATACAAAGATTTTGATAGGGTTTTTCACAGTAACATAGTGCTTAATTCGGTGTAACATATAGGCTTTATTCCATTGTACTCGGCCCAGTCAATCAAAAGTTATGCGAATTTATAGTTTTCGAAAACTGGCATACACTGCATTAAGTATAAACAAAGATAATATATACTAGAGTATAAAACAAAGATGTGTAGGAGGGTGTAAATGCTCAATGAAAGTCATATTTTAATGAGTGAGAACTACATTTTGGAGATAGGTGAGTGGTGGGGGTGGGAGTGGGGTTGGGGTTGAAGTTGGTGTTGGGAGTGGGAACGGGAGTGGGTATATTTTATTACTTACCATAACAGTCTATATCATCTCCATTACTGGCCGAATTCATTCCTGGCTTCCTAATGATGACCACCTTCTGCAGACTTGACGCATCGGGGGTTATGACTTCCTCATCCTCCAAGATGGACTCATCTAAGTATTCTTCATCTTTAGAACAAGAAATTCACTTAGTTTTTTTGAGATGGTTTCAACAGACTCTCTATATTTCATTCCAAACCTATTGTCATATGAAAACCAGCGCTATTTGCGTCTCTGTAACATATACATGAAAGGGTCACCAGCAGCAATAATAAGTTTATATTACCTACATGCAGTCCACTTCGGAACAACATCTATTATTTATTTTGTTTTCATATGACTATTAATTTAGAATGAAATATATACTAGAGATTACATACATATACTTATCTACTTTTTTGCACATTTTAAAACTAAAAACAGTTATAAAATGATGTGTACAACAGCAAGATTATCACTAAAAGAAATCTCTTCCCGCCAACCTTACAGGATGTGAGACAAGGCAGTAAGAGCAAGGGAGGCAAATTAAGTGCATAATAAAGCATGCTCCTGCAGTGGAGACAAAAATAACCTGACGATGATGATGAAACGACATAATAGCCAAACTGAGCTTTCGCTCATTGTGTTGCATGGTGCTCTTGTAGTTTAGCAGCACCAAGCATGTGGCCCCTTGATCTAGCATTTTATTACTGTCACCAAATATAGTTTAGTCATTATAATTTCAAGATCATCATCAGGTTATCGTTGTCTCCACTGCAGGAGCACAACCCTCTCTCATCTGCCGGAGACAGACGGAGGAGGATTTGGCTTACACTCCCCGCGCTGGCCAGACTGGTTGGGGAGGCCTGACTGATGTTTTATAATGTATTCCCTTAGTCGCCTTGTACGACATCCACCGGAAGAGTCGAAGTGTTCTTATTCTACTTTACCAGAAACCACATGGCAAAAATAATAATATAATTTCAAGATAATTATTACCTATAATTATAGATATTCATCACTAGCAATAAAAAAATTATAATTCAGTTAGTTTGATAAAGGGCTTGGTAGTATATTTAAAAAAGAAGGTTCCTTCTATATGGGTGGAGGGAATTCGAGTCTGAGGTACAAAGTTATACAAAGAAAATTTGATATTATCGTAGGAGCTTGAGATAACTGATTCCGGTCTAAAACTCGAAAACGTACATACATGGAGGGGGCCAATTGCCAAAATCGGCCAAGTACTCATTGGAAACTCTCAAGAAGAATCACATAATTTGCTGTTACACAAACAGTTGTATAGCCATAACAGCTGAATCGATTTCAATGAAACTTGGAAAAGTAATAGCGTATATCCTAAATTTACATACAGGATACTTTATACCTCAGTAAAAGGAACTTTACCATGGTAATATTAGCAAAAGCTATACACTGTCAATTGATGTCGTGTACTTAAGTTATTTACCTTTTATGCTTTGAAGCATGGCTATATTTTTCAGCGTCTGGTCTTTATACGTAACAGCCAGTTCTAACTTTTCCACACAGTCCGAGCACAAATATTTTAATTCGTTTGTAACCTAAAAATTATGAAACTTAAGTAAAACTCACTTGAAAACGTTGTAGTGGTCTGAAATGTTATTTACGGACACTGAAGGAACATTAGTGACTATATCCATGATTATACATTTAACTATTTATGATTAAACACGAAAACTATTGAATGTAAAAATTGAACCTTTATGTTGAAACAATCTTCGAGCATTTTCGCATAAGTTTCCACATTGGCCGCATAAGCACCAAACAGATCGCATAAATCATTAGTGCCCATGCAACTGATGCAACCTACAAACTCTTCCTCCTCCTCCATTTTTCAATAAAATAGTTTTATTTCTGTTTGCAGTCAAACAAAAAAGTTTAGGAAAAGAGCCATTTTTGAATTTCGCGAACAACTGACGATCGGTTTAGTAATGCGCAACTCGTGAATATTTGATTCGATCGATTTAGAATTGTAATCGAGAAATAATTTTTTTATATTTATTAGATTATAGTTGTGTGTATAGTTAGGTTTATTTTTGGTTTATAATTCGAAAAAGATTTCTAAAATGTTATATATATTAATGTGCAGCCTGTGGATCAACTATACGCAGAAAGATAACGAGTCAGTGTGCTGTTGGGACTGCAACGATTTTATGAGTATTTTTTCCTGCCAGTCAGATTACTGAAATTCGACTTCGCGAGCTGGAGTGACGCACATCGATTCTGTAGCGCATCTGAAATATTTGCGGAAGCGGACACCGATGGCTTCCACGCTATTGTCTGAAAGAGATGAGTTACTCTGCAGTGTCAGCTGCATCTTGAGCTTAGTGGCCGACGGGTGGGACTGTCCAATGCTGAGGCGCTGGATACGACTGCACGCGGTCAGGTAAACATAAGCCCTCGTATTGGGGAGCTGTTGCTGACTCTTTTTGTTTCAATTTTAATTTTCTATTATAATTTCAGATAAATGGAGTATATGTATACAAAATTTAAACAAAATTAATTTCACAAACAATTTTTATTCAAATATAGAGATACACGCACACACACCCTGCATATACACATTCACCACAAACATGTTTTTTATTATACTTATGAATAAACTTTTTTTTTGACGACCTCCGTGGCGGAACGGGTAGCTCTCAGACTGCCACGCCGGAGGTTGCGGGTTCGAATCCCTCTAGGGGCAAATATATGTATGATGAATATGAATGTTTGTATGAATGTTTGTACCCAAGTCTTGGATGTTTATATATTTATTTAAGTATGTGTATCCGTTATCTAGTAACCATACCACAGGCTCTGCCTAGTTTGGGACTGGATAATTGGTGTGAATGTCTGAGATATTTATTTATTTATTATTATTTACGTTATGCTAAAGTTTCTTTCTTCATTGAGAGAGAGAGCCTCGTGATTTGTCATACAGGTTTCTACCTAGTACAGACACCAGTCTCCTGGAAAAGTTTTTATGATTTTATGTATTTAGCTCTTGTTTTTCTTTATATCTGTAATTTTTGATTAGAGAAAATAAAGATATATTTTATTTTTATTTTATATCAAGGTACTCCAAATAGACAGTATCATTTGAGCCTTCTATTATCTTGTCCTCTACTACAACTGTATCGTCCACTACCGATGATGTCGAGTTGCCTACTTCGTGGCATTTCATGTGACACTTGAGCACTGCTTTGTATGAGAATCTGGCGTCGCAAACGGTGCAATGATGTCTGAAACCAAAATTTAAATTGTAATAACTATACAGATTTTCCCATAGTAAAAATTCTTATATTCTCTCCATGATACTGTGCAATGTTTCAAAGAGCTCGGTCGAATTATAAAAAAAGCATACCAAAATTAGTTTAATTTTAAAAATTAGGTAGGAACGAAGACGGTTTGATAAGTCCATGACTTGAAAAGAAGGAACACTTTTCTCGGTACTTTTTTCCTAAATAATCTCACACTTAGTCCATCGATGTTCCAACAATAGTTTTAGTCAAACCCAAGCGAAGTTTACGTTTTTATTTATTAGATCAGTATTTCCCAAAGTGGTTCAGATGAACCTCAAGGGTCCACGGGAGACTCGGAGGGGGTCTACGTTGGCGTCTAATCTTCAAATTTTTTGCCGAGTTTTGGGAATATGGTAGAAATGTAGGTGCAGGAAACCAGCTAAATCTTGAAAGTGGTCTATGAGAAAAGTCTGGGAACCTCTGTATTAGATAAAAGTAGAAATGCTTCCCTATTTCAGTCAACAAAGTCGATCTTAAGACACTACTTAGCCACTCCTTATCGCTTTGCTAAGATAACCTAATAAATCAATATTGCTTACTAAGAATCCCGTTCCACAATTCATGTAAAAAAGAGAATACTTGCAGTTTTTTCTCGGCCTTCTCGTGCGTCTTCAAGTGGTATTTCAACGTAGTGCTCCTGTAGAAGCTCTTCTGGCACCGCGGGCACCGGTGCCGCTTGTCGCCCACGCCGTGCGCGGCCGCCAGGTGCGCGCGCGCGTCGCGGCGCCGCGCGAACGCCATCGGGCACTGCGGGCACGCGCAGCGGCGCTCGCGCAGGTGGGCGACTCGAATGTGCTGAGAGCGGGAGCCTGCCGGTGCCGGTGCCACACACATACAATATAATAAACGTTTTGTAGACACACTTGGCTACAAAACACACACACACACACACACACAAAGGGTTATGTACCTATTCTATAGCCATATTTCATTTTATAATTTTCTACAAAGTGATGTGCAACGACACAACATAATCGATCGACTCACCCGCATAGAAGTATTTATTGTTACAGTGCGGGCACGGGTATCTGGGCTCAGTCTGCCCGTGGGCCTCCTGCTGATGCCTCAGCCTCTGGTGGAAGGTCCTGAACCGGTCCCCGCACTGGGAGCAGAGGTACGGGTTGGCCGTTTGGTGCACGCGCCATATGTGCGCGCTTCGAGTGTTCAGTTTTGTGAAAATCTGGAAATGTTAAGGTTTTAATTTCTCCAGCTGTCAAATTATGAAAAGTTGCTTTTTTCGGCCGTCAGGGGCGCTAGTAATAGTTTAAAAATATTACGAAACACAAGTACTGTAACTGTATTTACTTTTAAAATTTGTGCAATAAAGAATATACAGGGTTACAGGAAAAGTCGTGCTAGATCCCTTAAGGGTGTGGAGCACCCATCATTTCTGACTTATTTCACTATGAAACACCCTACCCTAAACTTAACCCTTTTCGAGATATTCGACTTTTAATTTTTTTATTGAAAATTGCTGATTTTTAGGCTACTACATTTATTTTTGTTTATTTTGTGTATCTTATTATTATTATTATTGCATTTTTACATGTGTAGTAAGATGCTTTAGGACGTCAATCATTAAAATAGTGCACAAGTTAATTGAATAGACTGTAGTAGACAAGTGAAAGAAAAGAAATAAAAAACATATTAGAAAGTTTATTTTTCTCTAAGGGATATCTAAAAAAAATGTTATGGTAATTGTTCGGCAGATGTTTTTTAAAATATTTACGTTTCATCAGCTATCTAACGAGGTGTAACAATCTAGGGTTTGTATTACATTTCGTGGAAAAAAAGTAGTTGGGACGCTCCAGGTAGCAGTTCTAACGGTCCCACGCCTATTGTCCTTCAAGTTAAGACGCACCGTGCGAGCGAGACAAGTGACGATTTATGTAGGTACGAATGAAAGAAAAAATGTGTAGACACCGGCTAGGACTGGGAATACAACCGGAAACATTGTTTTGGTTGTCAGTCTGCTTTTGTGCTTCGTACATAGTAGATGCGATATCGTTTTGCTCTTTTTCTCGACTTGGCTGTGATTCTGGACTATTTCTTCTGATTTGTGACTACTGTGCTTGTTAACCGGACTCTGATTTGTGCCTGTGATACGGAAGTGTTGAGTATGACGTCCTACACACCTGAGGAATATGCTGATATGCTTATTTGTTACGGATACTGCGATTGTGTGTCTGCGCAAGCTCGCAACGAATACATAACTCGCTACCCCGGTCGTCGAGTGCCGGTGAGGCCGTTTTTGACAGAGTTTATCGAAGACTTCGAGAAACTGGCTATGTTTTGAGACTAAGTACAGACATGGGAAGACCACGAATTGACGACGAAGAACAGGACAATGAGATAGTGCAACGCTTTCGAGCGGATCCGACTACTTCCACTAATATTGTTGCCCGTGATCTGGGGCTTTCGCAATGGAGAGTGTGGTTTACAGTGCATACTGCTGGCCTATACCCGTACCATTACACGCCAGTACACGTTATTGAAGAAGGGGACCCCGCGAGAAGATTGGACTTTTGCAGATTTATGCTAAATGCTGATGTAGAAGACCCAGATTTTTTAAGAAATATCTTGTGGACGGATGAGTCCAAATTTGATAAAGATGGCATAACTAACTATCACAACGCCCATTACTGGGCCCTAAAAGAACTAAGGAATCCCAATAAGAAAAGAGTGAAGGGGTCCCAACGAAGATTCAGCGTGAATGTGTGGATGGGCATTATCTCCAATCATTTGATTGGACCTTACTTTCTCCCGGATAATCTAAACGGGGAAAGCTACGAAAATTTCCTGAGAGCAGACTTGAGTGATTTGCTGGATGATCTGCCACTCAACCTGATCAGGGACATGTGGTTCCAACACGATGGCTGCCCTGCCCATTTCAGGAGAAGTGTCAGAGACTGGCTGGACACAAATTATCCAAACAAATGGATTGGACGAGGTGGGCCATTGCCATGGCCAGCAAGAAGTCCGGACCTAACCCCCATGGATTTTCATGTGTGGGGCTGCATGAAAAGTCTCGTGTACAGCGAGCCGAATCCAGTTTCGTCTGTGGAAGACTTAAGAGAAAGGATTGTGGATGCAGCAAATAAAATGAGGACCACATTGACCACTGGCGTAGTGAAGACCGGTCTCCGTAGAAGGATGCGACAATGTATTAGAAATAGAGGCGGCCATGTTGAACATGAACTGTAGAAAAAGAAAAAGTTGTGAGAAAACCTTTAATAAATGGCATTTCATGCTTACCTATTGTTTTATTTTACTTTTTAGGGCTAAGTATACATTTTCTTCTCCACTGTCGCCTATGAAACTAAATTTTTTTGAATGCATTTGAATAAAACCCTACATTATTATACCTCGTTAGATAGCTGATGAACCGTAGATATTTTAAAAAACATCTGCCGAACAATTACCATAATATTTTTTTTAGATATCCCTTAGAGAAAAATAAACTTTCTAATATGTTTTTTATTTCTTTTCTTTCACTTGTCTACTACGGTCTATTCAAATAACTTGTGCACTATTTTAATGATTGACGTCCTAAAGCATCTTACTACACATGTAAAAATGCAATAATAATAATAATAAGATACACAAAATAAACAAAAATAAATGTAGTAGCCTAAAAATCAGCAATTTTCAATAAAAAAATTAAAAGTCGAATATCTCGAAAAGGGTTAAGTTTAGGGTAGGGTGTTTCATAGTGAAATAAGTCAGAAATGATGGGTGCTCCACACCCTTAAGGGATCTAGCACGACTTTTCCTGTAACCCTGTATAATAATGATTAGTGCGTAACGATAGAACTGACACGGTAACAATATAACGCATACAGTGAAATGTAAGCGATTTAGAGGAGTGGGGCGCGCCGTCGTGAACTGAACGATCCATGTATAACTCAGGATAAATTAATATGTATAAAGATTAGTCATACTTTGTCGCACTTAGTGCAAGGGAAGGGCCCATCCAAATGCGTGGCCACGTGACGTTTCAGCGTCTTCTGACACGCGAATTTCTTCCCGCACTGCGCACACGCATGGTGAGGGTAGTGCATGTGCATATGTTCATGCAATTTCTTTGTCGTATGGAATATTTCCTTGCATATGGAGCATTCTGTTTGACCAGGTTCCAGTGTGAAGTGTTTCTTGTTTGATTCTGTAACGGATGTATGAAAATTATCTCTCTTTTTGAGGCACTGTGACAATAACAGTTATGATGCAAGAAATAAGAATAAACTTTCCATGGTTAAGACTAAGTAAGGTCAGTAAATCATTCATGGGGCAATGTATACGCCTCTACAACAAACTACCAGAGGAAATCTTAAATATGATGGACTGAAGTTAAAGATTCACATTAAACTACAACATTGTAAGAAAGCCTATTATAAAATAAACGATTATTTGAATGACAAAGATGCCTGGTACTGATGTTGATTCAGCTTCGTACAGTCTTTATTAATTGTATGCAAACTTGATTTTTAAAATATGTGTTGCGTGAAGTTTGTTGCGCCGTTTCTTCTTCACAGCGCTAACTTGGGATTGCGACTATGCGATAAATGACTGTGACTTTGACATCAGCCGAAATACGTCCACAGCTGAACACAAGCCTCCCCAATAGAATGACACTTTTGGTGGGCTGTCCATTGGGGGATTTGCCACAATCAGTACGCTTGAAGGGTCGAAGTGTCGCCAGGTCTGCCTGCTAAGAAGAAAAGTAAGTAAGTAATAAATTATTATGTGTAATGTTGATATAAAATAAATTTTATTACCTTTAGTTTTATCATCCATAAATTTCACTGACTTCTTAGTAAATAGATTGTTTGTATCTTTTGTTACAATAGTATTTTTTTCATCACATATTTCCTTATTAACAGATGTTTGAGTTTTATGTGTTAAAATGGGTTTGCTAGGCGTTTCTACATTGTTGGAACTGTTAGTGAAAACATAACTTTTAATTTGTACTTCTGTTTCATGTGTCTTTACTGTTTGCAAATGGTCAAACACTACTCCTTCTTGCACATTCAAAAATATTTTTTCTCTATTATCTTTCTGCAAACTGCTCGACAGAGCAACTGTTCTTTTGCTTCGTTTATTCTTATAAGTTTTTACACTAATAATATTATCTTTAGCATTTTTATCAAAATCTTTATCATTTTCTATATTATCGTTGACAACATATCTTAGGCACCCAGTTTCTGGATCCAGTTCGGACTCTATATTGTAGTTCTGTAGATAATCACTTTTATCAGGAACTTCGATGTCTGAATGTAAATCTTCTAAGTATTCCAATTGCAGATGCACTTGACATTTGATTTCTGTTAATTCAATTAAGTATACTTTATTGCACATAAAAGAGAAAAATAAATAGTTTATTGTACCAACTAGCAGCTAATTTCTGCCAGACAACCATGTTCAGTAATACATAATATAATGCAAGATAGACCAAATATAAGTTATTTAGAGAAGTATGTTTGTCATTACATATATAAATGTTCACAGGTCCCAGAGGGGTGGGCAGAGACGATGTATCACTACTGCGCGATCCTGACACACCTTACAGCCTCACAATCTTTTCATGCACAACCTTTTGTTCATCCCACTGCCAACCCCAGCATTCTTGAGGGTGTCACCAAATTGATCTTTGAACATCCTCCTAGGACGACCTCTACCTGTAGTTCCTTTCACATTCACGCTGTTACTAATCATAACATAACAGCTTAACTGATTTTGATAAACTTTGGCACAATGATAGATTATAGCTACCTATCTATCTATGTAAAGCATGGTAGTGTAGAATCTGGTAATATAAATTGAAAAAAATTTCACCTGTCGTGTTTTTAGCAATTTCAACTTTAAATTGGTAAGCTTCTCTCAATTTCAGCATGCATGTCCCACATATGGTATTCAGATCAGTTCCTGGAGTAATCTGAAAGATCAAAGAGAATGTAGAGGCGTATACCGCGTGGAATCGTGGACACGCACGAGCCTGATCCACAAGTTTCATGTCCTCTCAGCTATGTTTGGGGTTTCTTTGAAGGATAATTCGTGAGATCCGACGAAGAGCGAACATGACCGATATAGCTGAAGGGATTAGCAAGCTGAAGTGGCAGTGAGCGGGCGTAGCAGACGAGTTTAGTCTGGAGTGGAGACCGCGGATCGACACTCGCAGGGTGGGGCGTCCTGCCAACAGATCGACTGACGACCTGAAGAAGGTGTCTGGTAGTGGCTGGATGCAGAGGGCGAAGAACTTGTGTGGTAGCGTTCATGGGGGAAGGCCTATGTCTAGCAGTGGACATCTAAGGGTTGATATGATGATGACGATGATAGAGGGCAAAGCACAAATCCTGATATGACATCATCAAGTAAGTCACATAATTAAAGCAATTGTCTAGTCCACATGATGATGATTTATTTATAGCTATGACACATACATACATGAGAAACAAACATACAAATGAGGTTTAAAACTACAATTCAAAGATAATCTAGGTAAGTCAGTTCGTATGCTTCGATAAATGAATAACCGTTGGTTGGCTCGCAACATAGCAGATGCTATGCATTGGCTGATACTGATTGTGCGGAACGGAGTTCCAGAATTTTTTTACTTTCACTTCTTGCTTCTCCTAAACTGCACTTCGTGCACCCTTGCACCTACTATCCACTGCACAGCCTATCACTAAAGGCATATCACTGGACTGCAAGGCAGCTACTGAGCAGAACTCTTAATCCTGAGCCTGGACGACGCTGCTGCTGTCAGCTTACCCGGTCAACCAGATTAGCAATACTAACTACAAGTTACGACCCACATGTCGCGGTGTTACAATTAAGATCTACTGAACATTCCCACACCCATAGAGACTTTAACCCCTTTAAATTAGTGCATACAGCTGTGTCAAAGTATAATGGAGGACCTAATTATTCTAATTCTTATTTATTTGATGGCCTCTATTAGAATTCTGAAAATTTCAAGTTGGTCATAGGAGTGACACAAAAATATTTTGGTTAGTAAGTCTTCTTGAGCACCAAATCTAAAAATGGACAAGACAAAATGCGAAAACCTGATCACCAATATGTTAATTAAAAGTGTTCATATCATTATAATTTGATTTTGTTAGTACGGATAAATGAGGACTTACTTAGGACATTATTATAATAAAACCTTTTTTATTTTAAACTATTTATTTACCTACCCTACACATCTCTCTATCTGTGGTCTTCCTTCCCTTACTAAGGTCCCACTCTCACTCGGTGTAGATACACCTACCTAATAAAACCAACGCACAAGTTCATTCTAATTTTAATAGATTTTTTTTATTATTATGGCTATTGTAGTTACTACTTGGATGCTAGAGGAAAAATACTACCAGTGTCAACTAGCTAAAGCATGGATTTAAAACTATTTACATTACTCCACCACGGACGCTGGACGCGTTGGTTTGGTGGGTCTTAAGTCATCACCAAACTTAAAGTGAGGTTAGTTTTTGAAACTTTGTGTTGTATATTTTATCAATAATTACCTCTATACCGAAGCAATTTCTCAACATATTCGCAGCAGGGTCTATTTCTCCAAGGCCATCGCAGTCGTGCGTGTCGAAAATACTAAAGAGATCAACTTTTGTCAGACATGCAAGGCATAAACTCGATTCTGTTGCCATTTGATTTGATAAAAGAAAGGCCCTGCTCAAAGGTCCAGTTTCTGTAAGCACAGAGCACCCAATAGTATAATCAGATTCAAGTGTTAAGCGCTTTAGTAATGAGAAGAACAAAGAAAAAGAAAACAAAATAAATAAATAAACAAAACATAAATATTGACAGATCACTACTTACTTTTTTTTTTTAATTTATTTGCACACTGGTAAAGACCATTGGTCCACAAAGCAACTAGAATTACAAATTCTATATAGGTGTGATGATGAACAAGGAAATTATATAAGCAAATGAAAATAAACTTGAAAAGAATAAACAACAACAGATAATGAAGTCGGTTGAAAATTAAAATATAAGATAAAGCTACATACATAAAAAAGGACACTTAAAATTAAATTTTACCAACTGTACAATGTACATAATTACAAATAGATTTGTATAAACAAGGTTTCAGAAACTCTATTACAGTCTTAGGTAAATTTGAGCCCAGAGTTTCAATGCATTCGGCAACAAATAATAATCTTTGAAGAGAAAAGAAAGGACAATAAAAAAATATATGGTCTAAATCACAGAAGCCAGCGTTACAAAAATTACAAGAGGGTGAAGTTATAAGATTTAAACGGTGTAAATGGCTTGGGAAACCACAATGTCCAATTCTAAGTCTTGAAATTGTTGTTATCATATTTCTATCCCAATCACGGATCACTACTTACAGTCACATTCATTCATTCTCATTCGTTCTGCAACAAGCATATAAAACGTGCTATAATAATAGTGTTGCACTAGGAAGCACGTACTATCTATATCATAAAACTACCACAAATCAATGTAATAGTATTCTGTGCACAGAACACAATTCTGTGGTGTTGGTTCAAAGGTGATGGAAGATTATTCCAAAACTGTCCCCAAAAACTCTGGTCTTGTGAAAGTGCATGGTCAATAAAAAGCTATTTGATGCGAGACCTAAGAAATTAGACCAATCCAGTTTCTCACTCAGGCATTTTGAATTCCTGTATCGATTATTATAATATGAACTATACATACCCTGATCTTTTTTCAACTTCCCACTTTATTTTATAAACAAAAGTGTTAGTAATATCAATTTCTATCAGAAATTAAACTCGTTAAATAAAAATTAAATAACGCCCCGAATTTAAAAGTGAGATTTTTTTTATACATATATTACTTTCGTATATTTAATTATAATGAGAAAACAGTATTGTTCCAGAAAGTTCATTTATGGTACTGGTAGCACTAAATTATTTATTTGTTGGTTTATGAATTCCTGAAATGTCACTTTGATATTGATAAAAAATTCTGTGGGAATCAAAATTAGGGTACCTCGCAGCAAGATGCTGCTATTCTGTCAAGACCTTCATTAAGATCACTAAACCACTGATACAGCGGGCAATTAATGTCTTTTTCGGATCTAGGAATATATCTGGACATCATCAACATATAGCTATTTTTCAGACTGTATTGACACTTAAAGAAAAACAACAAATTATTGTTAATTACTGAAAAATGAGACCAAATTAATTCGTTAAATTTTAAAAGTACGAGTCAGCATAAAGCAAAACTATAAATTCATTGCCTATCACAAACTATATATTCTAGTATGCTACGCATCTTAGATTATTAACTACATAATCTAAGCTACCTACGCATTGACAATCTCAACATACTGTTGTAACAGCTGTGAACTCACGAATCGAACGAGTGAGTGAATGAATTTAAGTAGAAATTCCATAGAAAAAAGAAAAAAGTATAATAGGTATGTAGTAGAGTAGGATATATTGTCTTGCTTGTCATAGGTCTTGTTTTCCGTGAAGGTCGTGTTGTCAGTGAGTGCTGTGTTTTGTAAATAATAAAGATGTCTTTATTATTTATTTCTTGATCTCAGTCTCAGGCGTTTTAAATAACTCGTTCAACAGTAGAAAGCGGTCGAGCCAGTTTAGTATTTGTATTACTTCCGTTTAATGACTTGTCCGGTCAATGATCTTTGAATAATTAAAGGCAATAATCGGTTAAACAGTTTGGTGTTTAATATTTTTATTTAAATGCTTTCAAAAAAAATGATAAAATGAAGTTAAAAATTAACAGAAGCTTGCTGCCCATTAAGGCCCATTTCTTCTTCTTTTTTGCCGGTAAGTTTTGATTCGTACAGTCGAGTAAGTTATTGACCCCTTATCGTTAATATTTGGAAACTGCATGTGTGGTTTTCCCTTGCCATAAAGTTTGATTTAGAAACAAATGATTTGAGTGTATGGTCGGCTAGTTTATTAGGGTTGTCCGTCAGGATTTATGGTATATTTTTACGCTGAATTTTAAAATTAGCGCTAACTCTTGGCGAATTTTTTCTTAAGGCGTTGGTAATTTGGTATTACACCGGGTACCGTACTCATACTCTATCTAATTTGTGGGTGGCGTTGCTGCCAGACACCGGTCTGTGGTGTAGTTTAAAAAATTATAATATTTGGAGCAGTTGCTGTTGTGCACAATTTTTTATTAATTCTCTCTAATATCGACAGTAGGTACCCAACTACAAATAACTTCCGAATCTGCGTTTTTTTTTTGTTCATAACTTTTTTTCTAATATAGCTAAAAATACATATAATACATACATAATGCTACGCCTTGGTCCCAGAGGGGTAGGCAGGGAGGATGTATCGCCACTGTGCGCACTTAGCTAAAAATATATCAAAATATCAGTTCCTTAGAATTTAATAAAGCAGTCAGAGCTATATTTTAAAAGGTAACTTGGCTTGAAGATGTTTAGTGATGTAGTCAATAAGGTAGAGAAGGACATGTTGCGTTGGTTTGGAAATTTAGATCGTGAGTGAAAGAAGAGTGACAAAAGAGATTTACAGTGCGAATGTGGAAGGAACTGCAGCTAGAGGTCGTCGTATGAACGTTCAAGGATCAAATTGGTAACGTCCTCAAAAAGGCTGGGGTCCGCAGTGAGATGAATAAAAGGAGGTGCATGAAAAGGTTGATGAATGTGAGAGAGGCTAGTGGTTTGTGTCGGGATCGCGCGAGATGGCGATTCATCATCTCTGCCTGCCCCTTTGGGACCATGGAGTGAGCATTATGTATTTATTTAACTTAGTTTCTTTCCCCAAAATGGCCGTAATTTGTAAGCCGTCGATAAGTGTTGCGAAGAAATGTTGATGAGGAAAGTTTTTTGAGGAAAATTATTTCTCATTGTTATCAGTGATATGATTGTAAAATTGTTATCTTCAGAATCTGTTATTAATTATATCGAGGTATTTATCAGGTATATAAATAACATGTCTAGATAATTGCAATAAGTCTATCTCTTCAGTGTCTGCGTTGCTATGTGTAGGTATGTCGCAGCCAGATTGTATAATTAGTCGTTTTATAAAAGAGCTAGCCGTTGTATGGACCGAGCTGTTGTATTTAGGAAGAAACACATTCACCACACGGCACGCGACGCGAAGCTACCAACGAAGCTATGCAACGTGTGAACCTATGAAATTCTATGACCAGAAACACATTATCAACACGCGACGTGACGCGTTGCGTGGCGTCGCGTCGCGTCGTATGGGATAAATGTGTTTCAGCCTTTACAGTCGTTCGGGCGGATTGAGGTACGTCACGTTTAACAATATGGCGGCCCACGTTTTTTTTCCGGAATGACGATAATGCCAACTCGGGTAGAGATTGGTGATCACAGTTATGATCTTAATATACGCAGTAGAACGCTGTTGCCCGTCTCTGATGCACTACCTTCAACACCCACGCCACGGGAAGATCGGAGGTGCCCCTATTCTATGCCGGGAATCACACGGAAAAAGAAAGAATATTAATAAAACTAATAAATTATCGTCGCTGATAATGATTCTATGGGTGTTTTTATTATTCATCATTATATTAGCCCTTGGATGTCCACTGCTGGACATAGGATTTTAACGCCACAATTAGAAACCGCTGGGTATAGAACTTTAAAATCTTTCTAAAAAACGATTATTGAAATTTTTAATGTTCCTAATCTAAATCAGAGGTTCTCAAACTTATTTCGCCCACCGCCCACTATGAGAGTCAATAATTTTGTTAGATCCCCCATATTTATGAACTTACCATCTGTTGCGCTTGAAAACAGCTAGGTATAATAATAATAATAAATATGTCAGACATTCACACCAATTATCCAGTCCCAAACTAGGCAGAGCCTTTGCTATGGTTACTAGATAACGGATACACATACTTAAATGAATTTAATCGATCCCCCATATTTATGAACTTATCATCTGTTGCGCTTAAAAACAGCTAGGTATAATAATAATAAATATCTCAGACATTCACACCAATTATCCAGTCCCAAACTAGGCAGAGCCTTTGCTATGGTTACTAGATAACGGATACACATACTTAAATAAATATATAAACATCCAAGACTTGGGTATAAACATTCAAATTCATCATACGAATATTTGCCCCTAGTGGGATTCGAACCCGCAACCTCTGGCGTGGCAGTCCGAGAGCTACCCGTTCCACGGAGGTCGTCAATTTGCAATTGTTATTTTTAACTTGATTGTTATACAATACGGCACTCAGGCTAAGAAAGCCGTGATAAATAAACGAAAACAGGGTAGCAATATAAACGAAATTAGTTATGTAGATACGAATTTAATTTTGATTTGAAAAGTTTTAAATATTAGGAAAACATAAGTATATTTTTGCATTTAAAAAAATTAAACATCGCACCTTGACCGCTTCAGCGCCCTCCAATTTTCTCTGCGTCTTCTATCACCCCTTGAAGGCCTCCAGCGCCTACGGGGGCGTTATCGCCCCACTTTGAGAAAGACTGATGTAAACGGACGAAGTCAGCGAGATTCTATTATAAGTTTCATTGTCGAGGTCTATGAATTGGGGGACGGTCCCCGCGAGAACATGATTATATAATGCGCATAATCAAAATGTTTCACACACTTGATTTGATCAGGCATCAGCTGTCGTGCCTCGTTGGCTAAGTGGTTCGGGCACTTGCCTCGTACGGCACACGTTGCTTGGATGTTTGCTAAAGTCACTACTTTGTTTCCCTCGCGGTAAACCATACCTAAAACTAATGATAATTCATTCCATGGACGTGTCATTTCGTACAGTAACAAAGCCAAAATATGGCACGTTTACTAATTTTCGATATTTAATGAGTAACTTTGGAATTGAAATCATCATCATCATAGCTTGATTGGGGAAGGCCTATGTCCGCTGCTGGACATAGGCCTTCCCCAATGAACGCCACCACACCCTGCCTTCAGCCCTCAGCACCCATCCCCTTCTTGAAATTGAATTTGAATATTTTTTTAACCTCCACCGAGAACTAACGTATTTTGGTGATCGACTTGGGGCCGATTTATAAAGGCCATCTAACCTTTTTGGCATACCTACTGTCAACCATGTTGAAAAATTATTGAAATCTGATATTTTAATTTCTAAAATAAGGATACCATATCGAACAGTGGACGTCCATAGGGTGATATGATGATGGTTATGTGGTCCATAACTATAATATGATAGCAAAGTAGATGTCGCAGGCCGATCTTAAAATCAGGCAGATCATGATACGCCTAGGCACATCGTGATCTAGCGCCATTTTATGATGTACCTGACTAACGCTTAGCCATATCGTGATAAGGCTATTTTCCAACCAGACACATCGATCGAAGACGAACGTTCGACGACCTGCCTTGCTACTCGCTTAGGCATATCATGATATAAGCTAGGCAGATCGAATAATAGTTTTAAAATACACACCAGAGGCGCTGGAAGCGCTTTGTTTATGTTTGCGCAGTCATGGCATCTGACGAGTTTGTGAGTTTACAATTACATAATAATAATAACAATTAAACTTTATTTCAGAAAAAATTTCCATACAATTAGTTAGTAAACCTTATACTATGTTAGTTAATTACAAATAAAAATATATAATGCCCTGTGCATATAGCAGGATACGTAGGGACTCGCCGACTCCACGGCGCCTGGCTACCTGGCCACGTGCAGGCGTATCCAGTGCCGCAGCATCGGAGAATCCCACCTATCTGCTATTGTGTTCAGGATGCTGTTGGAGCTTGTGCGCACCCGGCCCAGTAGTGAGGCGCATCGTTTTCTCACTACGGCTTGAAAGCCGTCGGTGTGCGCCTCTGCGAACATGCCAGACGCGCTGCAAAACCGTGGAAGCCTCAACAGCATTCTGAACGCATTGTTATATTGCACGCGCAAGGCATTGTATGCCCTCTGCGTATAGTTGGTCCACAGGCTGCACGTGTAGAAGAACTGGCAGTATGCTTTGAAAAGAGTCACCTTAACCTGTTTAGTACATCGTGCAAATCTGCGGACCAACATATTGCATCGGACAGCCAACGCCCTGCGCTCCCTCTCTATATCGAGGTCATCCATAAGACTTTCAGTAACCCAGTGCCCAAGATATTTAAACTGAGTCACTCTATTCAGCTCGGTTCCACCGAGTCTGACCGTCGGTACACTGCCATATGTTTTATTACCCGCCTTGAATACAAGAAGCTTGCTCTTTTTGGCATTGTACCGAAGGCCATGTGCTTCGGCGTAAAATTCACAAATCCGCAGCAATTTTCTAAGTGCACTGATCGCTGGGCTCAGCAACACCATATCATCCGCGTAACTGATATTATTACATCCAATATGTGCATCTATTGAGCAACCGACTTTGGTGCTGCTGAGCTCAACGATAACTTTGTTCATGTACAGGTTAAAAAGCTTGTGTGAGGTCAGACCACCCTGCCTCACTACGAAACTCCAACCCATACATGTCAGATAGAGAGCCCGCCCATCTTACATAGTTTGTTTGGTGTTTATACCAAAAACTGAATATAGCTATTATTTCCTTAGGAAGCTCAGTATCATTTAACAGTTTGTTCCATAGAATCTCATAAGACACAAGATCGAAGGCCTTGGACAGATCCAGAACTACATAAAATTGATAATAAAAGGGAATGTGATAACAAAAGTCCTTACCAGAATAATTATGACTGGAATCTAATGGAGTTTTATGGAAGTCATACAAGTTCTAATCATAATGTAAAACGTCATTTTTAGTATTAGTAATTTTGAGGTTCATCAAAATCTCTCTACTTTTTTAACTAAAACATTATATTTTTTCTTCAAAACGATATGGCTAAACGTGGCTAGCCAAATCGACAAACGACGAGTGTCGAACAATCGGCCTGATATAAGTCAGGCACATAATGAAAGTGCGCTATGTGCCTAGGCGCATCATGATTTGCCTAATTTTAAGATCGGCCTGCGACATAGATACAAGGAACAACTTAACACGAATGGATTAAATAGTTGCATATTTTTGACATTTAATATCTTGAAAAGTCGACATTCTAGGATACTTGACTATATTAAATTTTTTGTTTGTATTGAAGTCCTCTGTCCATATTTCAAGGTTTATTCAGTGGCCGCGGTTTAGAGAATTTTTTTTAAATGGCCGACAGTAGGTATGCATGGCTCTATAGTAAAATCACAAAGTACGTAAAGCGGCGGTCGCGCGCCGGTAAAATGTTACATGCCTTTTATGAGATTTTTTTTACTTCAGAAATGTAAATGAGAAATCCCCAAGATAATTCTTTTATATGCTAGTCATAACAATATAATTAACCACAGGCGGCGATAAACATGGAGACAACAATAAGTAGGTAATAATGTCAAGTGTTCTACAACTAGACAATTGCTTTAATTATGCGACTTACGTGACGATGTCATATCAGGATTTGTACTTTGCCCTGTATCATCGTCATCATCATATCACCCTTTAGACGTCCACTGCTGGACATAGGCCTTCCCCAATAGCCCTAGCAATAAATCCTTCGCATTTATCCGCTTCCGTCCACCTGCCCCAACGGCTGTCTGTTCTGCGACAGTGTGGCCCGCCCACTGCCACTTCAGCTTACTTATACGTTCGGCTATGTCGGTAACTTTCGTTCGTCGGATCTCCTCATTACGAATCATATCTTTGGCATTACATTTAATTTAATTAATAACCCTGTAAAATTGTTATTGTAAATTTCTTTTTGTTTGTTTGTAATTAACTCCTATGTTTACAGCTTAATTTTATAAATATTATTACAAAAAAAAACTATTGTAGTGCCCTTACAGAGTTCATGTTGGCGATTATGATTATATGTAAGACCCTATTAACTACATGAAACTATAAATGATATGAATATGAATATCCGCCACACAAACCTTTACACATAGCCCTCTCCATAGCTCGCTGGACGACTTGACACTTGTGGCTCAGGCCCATCGTCAGTGTCCACGTCTCCGCGCCGTAGGTCATGACAGGCAAGACTCATTCGTTAAAGACTTTTCTCCACGACCTTGTCAATGATTACTTCCGTCTTGATAGTATTGGAATTAGACAAGGTAAACGTCCTAGATCCGGCTCGAAGGACCAATTGTTGCAAGTAGTTTTATAATTTAATCAAATAAAACTAAGGTTTTTCATTTGACGTGATGTTCGCACGCTATTATTTATTGGTAGTTTTGACAACCATTCAAAATGTGACAATATATATTTTCTGCAGTATATGGCCGTTACAACTTTTGTCTTTACCATTGTATGTTATTCGATGTTTTCCTTTAGGCTTATTTCAATTTCGCAAAAAAAACATTATTCAGAGTTCGTTATTTAATTAAGTGGGTATAACTTTCTCGGTACATGCGGTCAGGCTGTGGAACTCACTTCCTTACGACATACGCGACAGCCAGTCTGTCGCGATTTTCAAGAAGCGAGTGAAAGAGCATTATCTCTCTCTTTCTTAAAAAATCTATTTTATATAATGATATTTACTATCTTGGTATATATATCTATCCACATGTTATGTATTATATTTTAAATACAATATATTATATTCGTATATACTTAGTTATTTATAGTATGAGTATCTGTTTACACATATATGTGTATGTTTATTAGACTGTATTTATATTTATATATATATGTATATATTTTAAGTATGTATACGAGTATACATGTAGTTTATCGAATTAATTATTATATATATTTAGGTACACACACGTCTGCCCTAACACGCAGTTTTCTCTTTCTCTGGTAGGCTGGCAGAAATCTCTTAAAGAGATAAGCTTCACCATTTGTACTGTAATTTCCTTTTTTTTTTTTTTTTTTGTTTGTTATAATGTTATGTGTGTGCAATAAAGAGTTAAATAAATAAATAAATAAATAAACTTTTTGCGTGCAAACAGACAGGTGAATTTTGTAGTTAGAGTACGTAATTATGTACAGACGGCTTGAGAAGTGGTTGGTCAACGTAAAGACGACAGTCGTATGCAGACTACGGACTACTCGTATGGAAAATAAATATTTATTTCAGATGAGTAGGTAGTCCTTAAAATAAATTCAAATTCAAATCTTTTAATCGTTAACACATGTATTTTAAGATGGTCGATTACATTTAAGTGCTCTGTGCTTTGCCCACAGGCGTACGACACTTAATGTTTAATGTTTGTTTATTTCAATTATCTCTCTCGCGGGTCTGCTGGAAGAAATCTCTCTCAGAGATAAGTTCGCCCTTTGTACTTGTGTTTCTTTTTAAAGTATTATTTTTGTTTTATCTGTGTGTGTGCAATAAAGAGTTAAATAAATAAATGTTTAATGTTTCACAATTTTTTTTATTACATATTAAAATTAAAGCAACAAATAACAACTTATTACTTATAAAGTGAAAATTGTTGAGAAGAATAAAACAAATAAGAACAGAGAACGTGATAAGGTAACAAACATACATACATACATACAGACAGACAAAAATTCTAAAAACAACTATTTTGGCTTCCATTGGCCCTATAAAGACCCCTCATACACATTTTTCTGCAATATCTCCCATGTACAGACATAGACCAGTTACAGTTTTATTATAGGTATAGATTGTCTGCTATGAGGTACCTACTAATGCCAGATGAAGCCACTTATACGTTTTCGTGAACAATAATCATGTCCGACAGCTGCGCAGCAATGATCTCATTTCCGAACTTACAGACAGACACGATCCACGATACCCGTGTCTGACAATAGCAATAGAGGTGTTGTTTTGGCATCCAGGAACATGATTGAGGCACTGCATCAAGTCTTTGCGACCATCAGCTGACGAAAAGAATTGTTAGGCCTTTTGCACATTATAAGAAAACTTCTTGTCTTATGAGAAATGTCTTATAAGATATCCAGTCGCATTGGTTGTTATATGAGAAGACATTTTTTCTTATGTCTGATTGATCAGACAAGCGCATAGACATTTTTCTTGTCTTGTGTCTTATAATGTGCAAAAGGCCTTACTCGTATACTGCACCAGGCCTGTAACACTCCGCCGTTTAAGGTTTTAAAATACGCGTCTTGGCCCCGATTGCCGGGGCACATAGGCGAATCTCGGCTGTCAAAGTGGTACTCTATTGGGGAGGCCTATGTCCAGCAGTGGACGTTTATAGGCTGATGATGAAGCGTTAATTCCCGTCCCCCTTCCCCCTGCCCCTTCAGCTCCAGCTCCGACTCCTGCAAATATCTTCAATGTACAGACACGCGAAAGTTATATCATCAATAGTTTCCGCAGCGCATGAAAGATATTTTATGGCTAATTTTTTACACCTTGGGTTACATTATTAAAGTGTAGTAGGGATCCCTAACTTTTTACAGTAATAAATATAGCCTATGTTACTCAGGGATAATGTAGCTGGATTTCTGGATTTTTTTCCAGAAATCGCCTTAGCGTTTCCTTCGAGCATCGGTAGGGGATTTCTGGGCAAAAATTCCAGAGGGGGATTTTTCGCAGGGGATTATTGGAATAAGCCATTTTAATGGTGAAATAATTTTTCAAATCGGTCCAGTTATTTTTTTTATTATTCGCTACAAACGTACAAATATGTCCTGTATTATATTATTATAGTGTAGATGTATGTATGTAAACGCTTTTTTGTACCAAAATTAACAACAAAAACAAGCAAAAGAATAAAGTTGTGTACAAACAAAGGCGGGCTTATCCCACTTAGGGATCTCTTCCAGTCAATATTAGATTAACTGAAATGACGGGTATAATGCGTTTAGTACCAAACTTATTAAATAAAAGAAACTTACCGTACGTATGAATAAACGACCTTGACCTTGATTCTATTCTATTCTATTCTACCTATCAAATATATACCTACACTTACCTACCAACCTTTGTGGATGCACAAGATTTTAATTTATTAGTAACAAACAATTTCCGTGCTGACCTTACTCTCTGAGAGCGAATTATTATCCTAATTAATATGAGTAAACATTCAGTTTAAGATAGCAGTGAGACAGTCGGCCCCGAAATACTATTTGTAACGATCTCTATGCACTACTAGATGGAGCGTTCCAAACAATCGCTCTGTTCCACGCAGGTAGCCACAACTCTTTCACATTCACAATGAAACTTGTGCAGTTACTACGCAGAACATTTAATTATCTTATAAATAAAATCGTAAACTTCGCGTGTCTGTACATTGAAGATATTTGCAAAAAAAAAATTGGGGGGTCTAAGGATAAGCAACAGAACACATTTCGATCATTTTTGAAATTTTTGTCTGTTTGTCTGTTTGTCTGTTTATCTGTTTGTCTGCTTGTCTGTTTGTCTGTGAGTTTGTGCACGCATCACTTAAAAACGACTGATCGGACTTTGATGGACTTTTCACAGAAACATGGGGCTTAACTTAACTTAACATTTAGTCTTTATTTCATCGCAATCGGCTAACTCAATCAAAAGTTATAGACATTTTTAGTTTTCAAATACATTAGTAGGTAAGGTTATTATGCAATATATTGCTTATAGTAGTATTTCCGGACTATTCAGATTGCGATGAGTTTGGATTACATTTGGAGTTGCGAGTAGGAATTGGAGTGGGAGTTGACGTGGGCGTGGGCGTGCGGGGGGGGGGGGGTTTGGGATTGAGAGCGGAAGCGGAAGCGGGAGGGGAGCGGGAGAGGAACCGGAGCTGGACCGGAGCGGGAGCGGGTATGGTACCAGTGTAATTTAAGTGTTTGAAAATTTGCATAACTTTTGACTGAGTTACCCGATTACGATGAATTTGTGGTATAGGTATGCAACAAAGTAATGTTGGTCGGAATTTGGACTGCGATGGATTAGTTACGAGGACTACATTTGGAGAGACGAGGGAAAGAGGTTTGAGGGGAGGGTTGAGAGGAGGGTTGAGGGGAGGGTTGAGGGGAGGGTTGAGGGGAGGGTTGAGGGGAGGGTTGAGGGGAGGGTCGAGGGGAGGGTTGAGGGGAGGGTTGACGAGAGGGTTGAGGGGTGAGTTGAGGATCTGGACCTGGAACTGGAACTAGGCCTGGGCCTGGAACTGGACCTGGACCTGGACCTGGACCTGGATTTGAAGTCTGAGTGGAAGTGGGATAGGGAGCGGAAGTGGGAATGGGAGCGGATCCTGTAGACCACGCGAGCGGAGCTGCGGGCACAGCTAGTTACTAAATATTGACGTTACAGTTAAATAATGTCAATATTTAGTAAATAATTAAATGTTTTTATTAATATATTCTTTATTGCACATAAATTTTACAAAAAAAGGGCATAACATAAAAGTGTACAAAGGTGGACTTATCTCTATAAGAGATCTCTTTCGGCCAACCTTCACTGTGGGAAATGTTCTGCGTAGTAACTGCACAAGTTTCATTGTGAATGTGAAAGAGTTGTGGCTACTTGCGTGGAACAGAGTGATTGTTTGGAACGCTCCATCTAGTAGTACATAGAGATCGTTGACTATATGTCGTTCACATACCGACGTGACGATAAGGACATAATAACTCTCATAATCCAGTGATAAGCTTGCAATTGCCTTGATAGTAGGAACGAACGTTGCGAAAGAAAGCGATCGTTGATCTTGGAATGTGGAGCTAATGCCTTGTTTAAAAATAAAATAGTTTTTTGGGGTTCCGTACTCAGACATTCACACCAATTATCCAGTCCCAAACTAGGCAGAGCCTGTGCTATGGTTACTAGGTAACGGATAGACATCTAATAAATAAAATCGTAAACATCGCGTGTCTGTACATTGAAGATATATGCAAAAAAAAAATTGGGGGGTCTAAGGATAAGCAACAGAACACATTTCGATCATTTTTGAAATTTTTGTCTGTTTGTCTGTTTGTCTGTTTATCTGTTTGTCTGTTTGTCTGTTTGTCTGTGAGTTTGTGCACGCATCACTTAAAAACTACTAATCGGACTTTGATGGACTTTTCACAGAAACATGGGGCTTGATTTGGTGTAACATATAGGCTTTATTTCATTGCAATCGGTGCAGTCAATCAAAAGTTATGGGAATTTATAGTTTCCGAAAACTCACATACGCTGCGAGGAGTGTAGAGTGCAAATTATGCTCGATTGAATTCGTGAGCGGTAGCGGGAGCGGGTATCCTACCAATGTAATGTGAGATTTTGAAAACTATAAATTCGCATAACTTTTGATTGAGTTAGTCGATTATGATGAAAAATCTGGAGCTGGATCTGGAGCCGGATCTAGAGCTAGATCTGGAACTGGAGCTGGATCTGGACCTGGATCTGGATCTAGAGCTAGATCTGGAACTGGAGCTGGATCTGGATCTGGACCTTTAGCTAGACCTGGATCTGGACCTGGACCTGGACCTGGACCTGGACCTGGACCTGGACCTGGACCTGGAACTGAACCTGGATCTGGATCTGGATCTGGATCTGGATCTGGACCCGGACCCGGACCCGGACGCGGACCCGGCCTGGACCCGGACCCGGACTCGGACCCGGACCCGGCCGGGACCCGGACCGGGACCAGGATCGGGACCTGGACCTGGACCTGGACCTGGAGCGGGAGCGGGAGTGGGATTGAGAGTCTGAGTGGAAGTGGGATAGTGAGCGGAAGTGGGAATGGGAGCGGATCCTGTAGTTCACGCGAGCGGAGCCGCGGGCACAGCTAGTCTAATAAATAAAATCGTAAACTTGGCGTGTCTGTACATTGAAGATATTTGCAAAAAAATTGGGGGGTCTAAGGATAAGCAACAGAATACATTTCGATCAGTTTTGAAATTTTTGTCTGTTTATCTGTTTGTCTGTTTGCTTTGGTTTGTCTGTTTGGGCTCCTTGTTAGGGGTGAAAACATTTCTCAACATTTAGCATCGTCCGGTGTGGGAGACAATGTGTGTCGATACGTTTACAAACATTTCAGATACATTCTCCAACATATAGAAACTAAATTGAAATCATTCCGACAACATTCCTCAACGAAAACATTATGCATCACAGAAATCCTATCAAGATAGAATGGTTATCAGGGCCGGATTATCCATTAGGCAGTGTAGGCAACTGGCTAGGGGTCCCGCATCGGCTAGGGGCCTCGCGCCCCGAGTCTTTTTTGAAAATGTTTCTTAGAGTGAAAAGAGGAGTAGACGGGGGCCTGAACGTGGGTGTTGACGTGGGCTTCGGGGTCGGAGTCGTAGTCGGATTGAAAGTGAGTAGTCCACGCGTGCGGAGCATTGCATTGTGGTAGAAAAACTATATTTCAGGAAATAAAAACACTGTAAAGGGGGCCCGACACGTTCATTGCCTAGGTTAATCCGGCTCTGATGGTTACAGTTCCGCGCCTGCCGATTTTCGGACGCAGTGCGCCCCTCCCGCGCATCCTTTATGCCTTGTGGTTACGTTTCTAGTGAGGCGATACAGTTATGCAGTTAAAACCGCGCAATATGTCATTTTTGCTGATTTTTTGTAAGCGTTTTGATAGTTTTTGCAACATATTGCAAATTCTTGGCACGCGTGTCGCGACCACTCTATATTGATAGGATTTCTGTGTTACACAAAACAAAACTGCAACAGTTTTAAACAGTTTGAAACACAGAACAGTGGGTACGTAATTGACTTGAGGTTAGTTTACACTGCCAACAAACGGAGCCAAAAGTTGTAGAAACATAGACTGCGATCTGTACTGGCGACGCGAAGATTTTAGGAAATTTTGTTTTAAACAACACATAAGAAAATAACAGATAAGAGATAGAAACTATCCTATGTCCTATTCCAGGACCTAACCTATATGTGTGCCCAGTTTCATCATGATCCGTCCAGTGGTTGAATCGTGATTGTGTAACAAACATGTCTAGCGTTGGACGTCAACAGTTCAATGATGGGCACCTTTCTTTTTCTTGTCCAGCGTTGGGTCCACTGCTGCCACAGCTAAATGTATTCGGGCGGCAGCTGGGCGTGTCTCCTGGAGTCATGGGGATGGTCACAGCCGTGCTGCCGCTACTCTGGGCGGCCGCCAAGCCTCTGTTCGGATACGTCGTGGATTTCTGGCCGGTAAGGAAGTTGTTGAGTGAATGTTTAATAAAAAAGAAGTATTATAAGTACTTTGTGACGTAGTTTGTAGCGCTCACCTCACGTTTAAGTAACAAACTATCGTAAATTGATAAAAAAGAACGGCTAAGTGCGAGTCGGACTCGCGCACAGAAGGCGAACAAACTTACTTAAATAAATATATAAACATCCAAGACTTGGGTACAAACATTCATATTCATCATACAAACATTTGCCCCTAGCGGGATTCGAACCCGCAACCTCCGGCGTGGCAGTCCGAGAGCTACCCCGTTCCGCCACGGAGGTCGTCAATGACATATGGAAGTTGTATGAACCTAAATCGCGCGAATAAAAATCGCAGTGCGTGTTACCTCTAATATTGATGCCGTGAACAGTTGGCGTTACATTCTTACGCCTACGTTTGCCTATGCCTACGCCTGATTACGTTCCATAAGACTGGCCTCTTAGCTTTGCTAGAATTTAAACCCTCTTCTTCGAGGGGGGGGGGGGGGGGGGTCGTCGTTTTTAGGGTTCCGGAAAAAGTATATGTATTAGCCCTAAGGATAAGATGCGTAGTAGCAAACTATATAGTTTAAGTATGAGGCAAAGGTTACATAATTTATACATCCCTTTGCCCGTATAACAAATTACCAATGAGACTTTTCGGTAGGTAACAGGAAAAGACGTAAGAAAACTTGCAGTATCTCTAAGGCGCGTATGAAATCCACCAACTCGCACTGATCCACCGCGCTGCACTATGGGTACCTAGGCTTTAGCCCCAACAGTGAGGTTTAGTGTGTACTTTTAATCAAATCAATACAAATAAACTCTTACCGCTCGGCCACGACCTTGCCGCTGCCAGCGGCAGCTAGGAGCGGGGCGGCGAGCGGCGAGAACCAATGTACAAAAATGTTAGCACCACGCCACGAGGCGCCGCAATCAGCGGCCAACCCTCCGTCTGCCGAAACCGCGCCGCTCACCGCGCCGCGTCCCGCTATGCCAAAAGTCGTGGCCGAGCGGTTATGCCTAGATTACAAATGACTATACTCCGTTGCTATGCTATTCTTATTTTTCTTGGCAAAGGTTGCCTGCAAGAGATGTTTTAAGAGATGTACACTATCCATAAGTCTGTACTTATCTTGTCATTCTTAATTGGGTTGCTGTAATGAATTTATGCTGAATTCATGTCTATCTCTTCAAAAATGCTAGTTACCAATTTAAAAAATATATTGCATTGAGATGGAAAACGTGGAAAACAGACCAATAAAATATTCTGCCTCACAGTTTATGACTTTGTGTACCGACCAGTATTTTTTCATATTTATTGTAGTTAAAGCGATAATAGGTTGTATTTGAACAAATTGAGTTTATAATACCATGCCAGGTCGATGTCATTTTTAGAAGTATGTTTTTGGGAAAGTGATCATTTTGTAAAGTAATAGGAACCTGAAGCCTGAAGGCAGCTGGGGTATCGAATTAAAATGGCTTCTTGGAGTGAGGTGCTGTGAGGGGCAAAAGGATTTTGATACTCTGTACCTCCGACTGTCTATAGAATATAACTAAAATTACACTGTATGCTCTGCCCTCACAGGCAAAGCAACATGCTGAGCTGGGGCCTGTTTGCTGCTGCAGCACACATACTGTGTCTACTACAGTGTTGCCACACTGTACTGTTGTCCCCTCCCCTACAGGTCGGTCGCACGCCTTGGTTCTACTCCCGGTTTGTCGGATAAGTTCCTCGCGTTGTTTCTGCTCCTCGTGCAAGCGAGTGTAATATTAAATTATCGTCCGACAAGCCGTGTGACGTGATCCCGGCGTGTGCACGCGACTCTTAGTTGTAGCTTTGTATTATTTCTGTTTTGTTGCAGCCAACAAATGAATATTCTATTCTATTCTATTCTATTCTGTATCATCATCAGGTTATTTTTGTCTCCACTGCAGGAGCACAACCCTCTCTCATCTGCCGGAGACAGACGGAGGATCTGGCCTACACTCCCCGCGCTGGCCAGACGGATTGGGGAGGCCTGATTGATGTTTTATAATGTTAAATTCTGTATGTCAATCCTCAAATATAGTTTAATATTTTTTCTTTGCAGGACCACAGAAAACTTGTCTTCATGCTTCTCATAGTAGTCATGACAGGATCCTACTGCTGTTTATGGTTCATCCCTATGCCAGAGGAGCCCCCAGACACCACGGATCCGTTGCTCGAATACGTGTACAAACTTAACGACACCATTTATATACAGAAAATTGACAACAGCTCAGATAAGCTAGATAAATACAAGTGCCATTGGACTTGCTCCACAGATAAGGAATTTGACATTTATCTGTCAAATTCTACTTATGTAAATACTGTGTATACAGACGATACAGTGACAAATAGTTCCTGCTCGCTCCTGTATATGGAATTCGATGATACGAGAGCGGGAGAGGTGATCTGTGCGCCAAAAGCAAACTGCAACCTTATGTGTATTGAACACGACGCAGTTTTAGACATGAATAGTACAGTTTTGTTTAATAATAGAACGAAAAGAGATATAGATATGACGAACTCCTCTAATAATCATATAAAAACAGTGTTCATATCAAAAGAGACCTTAGGGCCGAAGGATATACAGTCGAAAATAGTGTCTAAAGTTTTCTATCATAGTACAGTCGAGGAAGTAAGTGAAGAGGATAGTTTTTATATGACAGCGGCGTTTTGGACGTTCGTAGTGCTTATGTGTGTCGGGACAGTCGCGTTCAACGTCGCCAATTGTATCGGAGATGCAGTTTGCTTCGATGTTTTGGGTGAGTGTGAGAGTGACATTATCTAATATATAAAAATGTAAACTTCGCGTGTCTGTACATTAAAAGTATAAGGGGGGGGGGGGGGGGGGTCTAAGGATAAGTAATAGAACACATTAAAATGACTTTTGGAATATGTTTGTATGTTTATCTATTAGTTTGTGCACGCATCACGTAAAAACTACTGAACCGATTTTGATGGACTTTTCACAAAAACATGGGGCTTAACTCGGAGTAGCATTTAGTCTTTATTTCATCGCAATCGGCTCACTCAATCAAAAGTTATGGGGGTTTTTAGTTTTCTAAAACATTAGTAGGTTGCAATATAACAAAGAACTGTGTTATAATGTTTGGTGCAATTCAGATTGCGATGATTTAGGACTACATTTGGAGCTATAGCGGGCGTGGGAGTATGAGTCGAGGTCGGAGTCGTAGCCGGATTGAGAGCGAGTAGTCCACGCGAGCGGAGCCACGGGCACAGCTACTATACAATATATAAAATATTTTTTCTCGTATTTTCGCCTTTCTGCTTCACTCCTGTCGCATTTCACTGAAATATGGTAGACGTCCTCTACAATTCCCCACTCCTTGCAAATAGAGGAGGCACTTTACCCTATAAACAGTCGAAGGTTGAGCCTTGGATTTGAATTGAACACATTAGTAACTGTAAGATTGTTTTTGCACGTGACAATAGTTATCGTTTTATCATGTGCAAACGAACTTCAACTTTAAGGTGGCAGACAACTTTTTTGGCCGACTGTACCTTTGGCAGAGGGGAACGCCTGAGTGTGATGACTCCCGTCCGTATTGCTTTAAGCTGCTAACTACCTTTCGATATAGCAAGAGCAGTAACGTCACAGGCCGGTTGCGGGCAGCAGCTTTCCTACTGCGAGGTTGTTGTACTATGGGAAATATGTCTGTCTAAAGTCCCACTGCTGGGCAGAGGCGAGGGAGTTTGGATGAAATTTAATTAAATTCGCGACCTTATGAAGCATATTGCTACGAGCCACCCACCATCAGCCGAAATACGTCCACTGCTGAACATAAGCCTCCCCAATAGAATACCACATTTGGTGGGCTGCCATAATCACCACGTTTGGAAAGCGAATTGCTGAACGCAGTAATGATCTTAATATACACAGGAGAACGCTGCTGCCCGTCGCTTCCCACAGGAAGATCGGGGGTGGCCCTTGTCTAAGCCGGGAAACCACGAGCCACTATGACATCTGAAACGATGTAATTGCAGGTCCAGAAAACGGGTCTAAATACGGCAGCCAACGCGCGTGGGGCACGGCCGGATACGGGCTGACGGCGCTGCTGGGCGGGTGGCTGGTCGACGCGGCGTCCGGGGGCTCCGCCCGCAAGGACTTCACCCCCGCCTTCGTGGTGGCGCTCGTCGCCACCGCTTTGGATCTGTACAGCTGTCGCGCGCTCACTGTGAGTACTGAAGCCTGCCACCATCAGCTCGATCGGTCACTCAAGGCCGACTCTCGGATAGTTTTTTTTTAAATGGTGAAGTTTTTCAAAATGGCGGAGCTCTGTTTGATCCAAAACCTACTAATATTATAAATGTGAAAGTTTGGATATTTGTTACTCAATCACGCTTCAGCCACTGGACGGATCGTGATGAAACTTGGCACACATATAGGTTAGGTCCTGGAATAGGACATAGCATATTTTTAATCCCGAAAAAACATCCCATTCCTACGGGAAATACATAATAATTTGTGATGTTAAGTGGTCCACGCGGACGAAGTCGCGGGCAACAGCTAGTCCATATATAAACCTCAGTAACTCCCTCTTGGATGCAGTACTATGCTAAGTTGGAGACTTCTTCACTTCCACAGCATCTGCATCTACTAGACCCAAAACGTGGAACGTTGCCTTATGTTCTAAGATTGAGTCTTGTAGTTTAAGGCTCAAGCCTAAAATGCTCCGAGCCTTCGAGGCTTTAAGGCTCGTACAATTAAACTCATAAGCGTGTAACTATTGAGCTCTTAAAACTAGAGCCTTCAAGACTCGATAGCCTATTGAGCTCTTAAAACGAGAGTCTTCAAGACTCGATAGCCTATTGAGCTCTTAAAACGAGAGTCTTCAAGACTCGATAGCCTATTGAGCTCTTAAAACGAGAGTCTTCAAGACTCGATAGCCTATTGAGCTCTTAAAACGAGAGTCTTCAAGAATCGATAGCCTATTGAGCTCTTAAAACGAGAGTCTTCAAGACTCGATAGCCTATTGAGCTCTTAAAACGAGAGTCTTCAAGACTCGATAGCCTTAAAATCTCGAGCTTTTAAAGCTAGTCTTCAAGGCTCGATAGTCTTCAGAGCTTGAGGCTCAAAGCTGTAGAGCCTTCAAGGCTGGAGCTGTCAAATCTCGACCTCTCAAAGCTTGAGCCTTCAAATACAAGCCATTTCACAACACTGTTAAGAGAAGCCTTCTCACCTTCCGAATATAGCAAGTTGTAGGTCTTGCGAGACTAAACAATAGACAAACGTCTTCACCAATACGCGCCGCCATTACCTGATGGTCGTTACTCGCAGCTTCCCTCACTAACGAGCCCCGACGACTCCGGCAAGGCCCTGCGCGACGTGCTTAAGATACCCAGGGTGCTGGTGTTCATTGCCTTCGCGATCGTCGCCGGCACATTTGACAGCTTCATCATTTACTACATGTTCTGGTGAGTTCCCATAAGTCGGGGGAGGGGGTAAATCTCCTAATAGACGGCATTCTATTGGGGAGGCTTGTGATCAGCAGTGGATGTACTTCGGATGATGATGAAAGTCTGAGGGGGGGGGGGGGGTCAAGCTGTGGGTCTGAACCCCCATTTTATGCAGAACCCCTCGGTTTCAGTTATATTATTCTGTATTATCATACGTAATCGTCGACAATGTCAATATCGAAGTTGTTTAGGAGTACGTCTACCCAGTACAGACGATACAGTTGGGTAGGAACAATTTGGATAGGGAAGCTGACAGAAGAATCCAGTTGGGCTGGGCAGCATACGGAAAACTGTGTCAAGTCTTCACATCGCCTATACCACAACGTTTAAAGACAAAAGTTTTTAATCAGTGCGTCCTGTGGTGCAGAAACGTGGACACTGTCTGTGGGCCTGATCCACAAGTTTTAAGTTGCACAGTGAGCTATGGAGAGAGCTATGCTCGGGGTTTAAAGGATATGATTCGTAATTACGACATCCGACGAAGAACAAAGGGTCACCAATATATCCGAAAAGATAAGCGGGCTGAAGTGGCAGTTAATACAGAACCGACGGCAGTGGAGTAGACGAGTTCTGGAGTTGCGACCGCGTATCGGCACGCCTACAGGTGGACCGACGACCAGAAGAAGGTGGCCGGAAGCGGCTGGAGCTACGATGATGATCATGATACCACCACAGCTATTTCAGTAAACGAAATCATCTATAAGAAACCTGCATTCACATAAAAAACAAGGTGTATGTCCAAATTCCCTCACTCTGGGCTTGTGTGGTGACCCACGTGTAACTAATAGAAAGCCCACCCAGTTTGTCCAACAGTGCGATGTATCATGCAGTTTATTGCAGGTTCTTAGAGGAGCTGGCGGAAAAGACCGGGCATACGGCTAAGATCAAGCTGATTGAGGGCGTGGTCGTCGCTGGACAGAGCTTCATTGGAGAGATATTATTCTTCGCACTGTCTGGTAAGTCTTCATAGTACATGGCATTTTCTTTTAAATTTTACTCTCTAGAGCGGCACATAGCCTAACTGTTAGTGAGCGGTTACTACGGCCCACAAACACCTGCTTGCAACAGTCATCAAGTTCAGGATTTCTGCGTCATCATCATCATATCAGCTCTTAGACGTCCACTGCTGGACATAGGCCTTCCCCAATGAACGCCACCACACACTGTCCTCCGCCCTCTGTATCCAGCCGCTTCCGGCCACCTTCTTCAAGTCGCAGAGGCAGTGGGCGGGCCACATCTGTCGCAGAACCGACGGCCGTTGGAGCAGACGAGTTCTGGAGTTGAGACCGCGGATCGGCACGCGCAGGGTGGGACGCCCCGCCGCCAGGTGGACCGACGACCTGAGGAAGGTGGCCAGAAGCGGCTGAATTTCTGCGTGCGACAGTACAAATGATATAAGTGTATTGTCACCCTCAACAAGGCTGGGGTCCGCATAAGATGAACAATTGGAGGTGCATGAGAAGTTGATGGATGTGAGTGAGGCTAGTGAGGTGTGTCAGGATCGCGCAAAGTGGTGATACGTCGTCTCTGCCCTATACCGCTCTGGGACCGAGGCGTGAGCATTAATTTGTTAAGCCGATCAAAAATGTTGCAGGTAGAATAATCAAGCGTTGGGGCTACGGCGTAACGCTCACGTTGTCATTGTTCTGCTACGGAGTGCGCATGGCGCTCATTTCGCTCATACAGCACCCTTGGCACCTGGTCTTCATAGAGGTAAGTTGCGATACTAAATACTATGCACACACTTGTAATACAAGACAATACCTTTCACATACTTGTGGAAACAAGACAATACCTTCTTCATACTTGTAGAGACAAAACAATACCTTCCACATACTTGTAGAAACAACGATAATACCCACTTGCAGCTATAATCTTGTACAAAGAGTAGTTTGTAAAACAATAAGTACATTGTATAAACAAATCCCTCTTTTTCCAGTCAATAATGCAGGGCCCCACCTACGCGCTGTGCTACTCGACGATAGTGGGATACGCGGCCCACGTGGCGCCCGAGGGGTACTCCGCCACCGTGCAGGGGATCGTCGCGGGCATGGACGACGGAGTGGGTGAGTGACCCCTTGGTTCTAGTCAAAGAGGTAGTATCAACAGGGGGCCAATTCTACTATTTTCCACATTTATCGTTCTCCGTTCCTAACCCAAATCTGGTATATTGTAAGTATTCGTTACTCGATTCTCGATTGTGCGAATCGCCCATAGATACGACCCTGTTTTTTTTCTCAAAAGCACGGGAAATATTTGTGCATAAGGTAAATGTTGTATTGTTATTATTGATTATTAATGTTCACATGTTTCTTTTTGGTTGATTGTGTATCCGTAAAATGGTTATTTATTGTGAAAATAACCTTTTACTGCATAATTTATGCGTAACGTCTGACCTAAAAAGTACCTTTGTACGTACAAATAGCAATGCTTATCTCTTTAAGAGATTTCTGCCAGCGTACCAGCGACAGTGAAAACTTCCTGTGTGTACATACATAACAAACGATACCAAATACATATATCAACTACACATACTTCAGTTTGGATATCATCATGTCAGCCCTTAGACGTCCACTGCTGGACACAGGCCTTCCCCAATGAACGCCACCACACCCGGTCCTCCGCCCTCCGCATCCAGCCGCTTCCGGCCACCTTCTTCAGGTCGTCGGTCCATCTGGGGGCGGGGCGTCCCACCCTGCGAGTGCCGATCCGCGGTCTCCACTCCAGAATCCGTCTGCCCCAACGGCCGTCGATTCTGCGACAGATGTGGCCCGCACACTGCCACTTCAGCTTGCCAATCCTTTCAGCTATGTCGGTTACCTTCGTTCTTCATCGGATCTCTTCATTACGAATCATATCCTTCAATGAATTATCTTGGGTTGCTTCCAGGCTTCGCACTGGGCTCGCTCGTGGGCGGGCAGCTGTACAACTGGGCCGGGGGGCGGAGCTCCTTCCGGATATTCGCGGCGACGGCCGTGGCCGCGGCCATACTACACGCGCTGCTGTTTGCGTTCATCACGCGTAACGACAAGAAACGTAAGTTACACTCTCATTATAATAGTAATAATCATTTATTTCAGATTCATTATCATCATCATCAGGTTATTTTTGTCTCCACTGCAGGAGCACAACCCTCTCTCATCTGCCGGAGACAGACGAAGGATTTGGCCTACACTCCCCGCGCTGGCCAGACGGGTTGGGGAGGCCTGATTGATGTTTTATAATGTATTCCCTTAGTCGCCTTGTACTACATCCACGGAAAGAGTTGGAGTGGTCCTATTCTACTCTACCGGAAACCACACAGCAATAAAAACTCTTACATAATAAATACATATACACACCCTTGTCTAATCCCAAATTAGGATTGTCTCCTATGCTATGGAAAAGGACAATTCACAAATTGTACAAAGGTAGGAATCGAACCCACGTTCTCTGGCGCTCGAGTCCCTTGACCAATCCACTAGGCCAACGAGGCGGTCATAATGCATCGCAATGAGAACCGCATTTGAAAACTAAAAATCCCAAACTTTTGATTGAGTAAGCCGATTGCGATGAAATAAAGCCTATATGTTACACCAAATTAAGCCCCATGTTTCTGTGAAAAGTCCATAAAAATCGGTACAGTAGTTTTTAAGTGGTGCGTGCACAAACTAACAGACAAACATACAAACATTCCAAAAGTGATTGAAATGTGTTCTATCTACCCTCCTTATTCTTAGACCCCCATTTTTTCCAATATTTTCAATGTACAGACACGCGAAGATTACGTTTTAATTTAAATAACATTAATTGTTTTTTGCCGTGTGGTTTCCGGTAGAGTAGAATAGGACCACTTCAACTCTTCCCATGGATGTCGTACAAGGCGACTAAGAGAATACATTATAAAACATCAATCAGGCCTCCCCAACCCGTCTGGCCAGCGCGGGGAGTGTAGGCCAAATCCTCCGTCTGTCTCCGGCAGATGTGAGAGGGTTGTGCTCCTGCAGTGGAGACAAAAATAACCTGATGATGAACTGTTATTTAAATTAAAACGTTATATATGTCAACTTTATTTAAAAACTAGCTGTGCCCGCGGCTCCGCTCGCGTGGACTACAGGATCCGCTCCCATTCCCACTGCCGCTCCCTATCCCACTTCCACTCAGACTTCAAGTCCAAGTCCAGGTCCAGGTCCAGGTCCAGGTCCAGGTCCAGGTCCAGGTCCAGGTCCAGGTCCAGGTCCAGGTCCAGGTCCAGGTCCAGGTCCAGGTCCAGGTCCAGGTCCAGGTCCAGGTCCAGGTCCAGGTCCAGGTCCAGGTCCAGGTCCAGGTCCAGGTCCAGATCCAGGTCCAGGTCCAGGTCCAGGTCCAGGTCCAGGTTCAAGTCTGGTCCAGGTCCAGGTCCAGGCCAGGTACAGGCCCAGGCCCAGGCCTAGTTCCAGTCCCAGGTCCAGATCCAGATCCTCAACTCTCCCCTCAACCCTCCCCTCAACCCTCCTCTCAACACTCCTCTCAACCCTTCCCTCAACACTCCCCTCAACCCTCCTCTCAACCCTCCTCTCAGCTCTCCTCCCAATCCTGCCCTCAAACCTCTTTCCCTCGTCTCTCCAAATTTAGTTCTCGTAACTAATCCATTGCAGTCCAAATTCCGACCAAAATTACTTTGTTGCATACCTATACCACAAATTCATCGTAATCGGGTAGGTAACTCAGTCAAAAGTTATGCGAATTTTCATACACTCCGATTACACTGGTACCATACCCGCTCCCGCTCCCGCTCCGGTCCAGCTCCGGTTCCGCTCCCGCTCTCGCTCCCGCTCCCCTCCCGCTTCCGCTAGCGCTACCGCTACCGCTTCTGCTTCCGCTACCGCTACCTGTACCGCTTCCGCTCCTGCTCTCAATCCCACCCCCCCACGCCCACGCCCACGCCCACGCCCACGCCCACTACTATGCCCACGCCCACTCCAATTCCTACTCGCAGCTCCAAATGTAATCCAAACTCATCGCAATCTGAATAGTACGGAAATACTACTTTAGGCAATATATTGCATAATAACCTTACCTACTAATGTATTTGAAAACTAAAAATGTCTATAACTTTTGATTGAGTTAGCCGATTGCGATGAAATAAAGACTAAATGTTAAGTTAAGTTAAGCCCCAAGTTTTTGTGAAAAGTCCATCAAAATCCGTTCAGTAGTTTTTAAGTGATGCGTGCACAAACTCACAGACAAACAGACAAACAGACAAACAGACAAACAGACAAAAATTTCAAAAATGATCGAAATGTGTTCTGTTGCTTATTCTTAGACCCCCCAATTTTTTTTTTGCAAATATCTTCAATGTACAGACACGCGATGTTTACGATTTTATTTATAAGATGTAGTCCACATGAATGGGGCCCGCGGGCACAGCTATTGATAAATAAACTATTGACAAACATAACAACAGTAAAATTTATTTAATCAACCTTTTATTATTGACTTTTAACAGCAGCAGAAGAAGCTCACGAGCCTGATGAAGGGCAGAAGATGTTATCAGTACAGGAGCGAAGCAACAGTATATACAAGGATACGGTCGTGCCACTCACTGCCGACAGCAAGGCGGGCAGGTAACGCCTGGGCACGGAGTATCAATCAAGCTATCAATCAAGCAATCAAGCAATCAGTCAATCATATATTTATTTGCAAACATAGGTAAAAATATGGTGTTAACAAAAGTTAGTGTGGCAATCTATGATTGATTGATTGAGTAGTTAACATCTACCCTTCAGATTCACCTCGGAGTAGACTCACAGATGAGTTAATAGTTGCGTTCGTAATAGATACACCATACATACATAATGTTCACGCCTTGGTCCCAGAGGGGTAGGCAGTGACGATGGATCGCCACTTTGCGCGATCCTGACACACCTCACTAGCCTCACTCGCATCCATCAACCTTTTCATGCACTTTCTTTTATTCTTCTCACTGCGGACCCCAGCCTTTTTGAGGACGTTACTAATTTGTTCCTTGAACGTCCTCCTAGGACGACCTCTAGCTGTAGTTCCTTCCACATTCGCACTGTATATTACTTTCGTCATTCTTCTTTCACTCATTCCCTCTAAATGTCCAAACCAACGCAACATACCCTTCTCTACCTTCGTTACTACATCTTCTTTCAAACCACACTTCTCACGTATCACTGAATTCCTCACTCTGTCACATAACTTCACTCCACATATTTTTCTTAAAGACCGCATCTCAACCGCATTTATCCTGCTTTCATGATTCTTCTGCCATACGCAACATTCACTACCATACGTCAGCTACAGCACTTCCTGGTAAAACGAAAATATCTACAATTTTCATAGTCTAGTCCTTCCCACTGTCAGACAATACAGGCAAAAATGTTTCTAAGTCGCTTGACTTAGCGTTGTTATTACTCCGTACAGCGCTCGACGGGCGAGGGCCTTTGATAGTACCGACAATACAGGCAAAAATGTGCCTAACGTGCTCGTCTTAGCGTTTGTCGGCTCCGTAGCCTAGTCGGTAGTACACCTGCCTGCGAAGCTCGGGGTCGCGGGTTCGAATCCCGCCCAGGGCAAACATTCGTGTGATGAGCACTTGTGTTTGCCTTGTGACTGGATGTTATTTATGTATTATATTATGTATCTATGTATATCAGCTGTCTGATACCCATATATTATATAGGCTTTGCCTAGTTTGGGATCAGGTGGCCGTGTGTAAAATGTCCCCACATATTTATTTGTTACTACTCCGTACAGCGCGCGATATGTGGGCGGAGCGCTACGCGTTTGATGATGCCAACAGCGCACGAAAATATGTCGTAAGGCGCTCGACTTAGCGTTGTTATACTCGGTACAGCGCGCGATGTGGGCGGGGCAAGTGAGCCGTCGACGGCGCGTGAAAGAGTAGGTATTTATCACGATAGGGACGTACTAGAGACGGGGGCCCCGGTCCTGTGCCCTCCGCATCCAGCCGCTTCCGGCCACCTTCCTCAGGTCGGTCCATCTGGCTGCGTGGTGTCCCACCGCGGTCTCCACTCCAGAACTCGTCAGTTCTGCTAATTATGTCGTTCACCTTCATTCTTCGTCGGATTTCATTACGAATCAATCTTTAAACAAACCCCGAGCATAGTCCTCTCCATAGCTCGCTGAGCGACTTGGAACTTGTGGATCAGACCCACCGTCAGTGTCCACGTCTCCGCGCCGTATTGTCGCTCTGCGTAAGCTAAATTCAACCTTATATCAAAGGAGATGTTACTTCTCACTGCTCATGGTCCTACAAAACTAAATGTACAGATAGACATGCTCCTGGCGCGTTCACAGTTGCTTTGCTCTAGCATGCTAATTATAAACATGCTACCTAAAAAAGCATTGGACCAAATACACATACTTATTCAGGATTTTCCGTTAAAATAGAGTATACGCCGTAAGATGTTGAAAATTATACTCCTATAAGTGAATCAAGGTATCAAAAACGTTATGTTAATGACAGTTTCTTGCAAAATGAACTCAACAAAACTATTAAGTACTAGCATGCTAGCAAGCAAACACGTTCATACGTGCTACTAGCACACCCCCTCCCACCGCACCACGAGTAGCATGCTCGAAAGTCAACCAGCTTGCGATTTAGTAGCATGCTCATTACTAGCATGTGCTGGTTACATATGCTAGTAGGTAGCATTTGCATGCTATAAATAGACACCCGTAGACACCCTAAACCTATCACCCAGACCATAGACAAAATAATTAAAATTAGGAATTGAATTTATTTACGAATTGTGATTTTTAAATGATATATGATAGTTATAAATTAGTAATGTTATATTTTTGACAACTTATATTCTTAATATTAGTTCAGTAAACTTGAAAGATATTTAAAATGACTTTAGAATGCATAATCTAATGCAAATATGTTCAACATCACATCAAATAATCGTTATGATATATTCCGTTCATTTTATGAAGACGATGATGCCTTGAACAGTGTCTTATGGAAATAAAGAATATGTATCAATTATTTTGTAAAAAAAAAATTGTTCACGGCATCATGCATCTTATCTTCTTAGACAAGCGTCCTGTGATTGGTTACAATACGCCAAGATGGCAGCCGGCGATGAAGTGACAGTTGGTTACATTGTGAATTCGGCTAAGTCGTTGTTTACAAATTCACAATGCAGCGTTATTGCCCAAATTTCATGGGCGTTAGAAACTTTTTGACTTCTCATGCAAATCAAACCGCTCGCCACATTATTATTATAAGATGAATTCTTCTAACTTCAATATTGTCTGTAATATATCTAGACTTAAAATTAAACGGATATGACTCATAAAATGGATGGTCTGTAACAAATGTTTACAAATGTTATATCTTATATACCAATGAAAAATGTGTTCAAATGTTTGATGTTGTATTAATTTAGAATTTTACCTTTTTTTTGGCAGATAGATGAAAAAATATAAGACTGCTTTTGAGCAATACTTTTTGTATAAATTTGTTGTAATACTTATACAATTTATAAATGTTTTTATATTATATTCAGATGTTTGTAATATTATTAGTTGTAATCAATATAATATACCTATTACAAGTTTGTGAAATTTTCTGTAGTAAAATTAGAACTAATTTACTTCAGGAAAATAGAAGCTCCTGCAGGAAAATTAAAGCATCGTGTTAAAGGTGAGATTATATCTAAAAATTCATTTTTTTTATTTTTAGTGGTCTCTAATTTCCAAGTCTACATACTTACTAGTCTCTATAATAAATATAAATAGATAGAAAATATTTTAAACATTGTACCTTTATTTTATGAATAAAAAAGATTTTAAATGTTTAAAGAAATTTTATTACACAAAATAGATTTTTTGAAATATACAAAAAATATACTTTACAAATTAATAATTATCTAATTTGTACTTTGGATCTGAGTATTAAAAGTATAAAAAAACATGCACAGGTTAGTATTTTAGTTAGAAATTACGTTAATGAACGGCTGAACTTAAAAAAGAAAAAGGCGCGCTTTATTGTTCCAAACATGTCGAAGTAGATTCACAAAGCAGCTTTATTTTGCCGCGATTTTCACACGGGCAGCCATCTTGCCAGATTCGAACATTTCGTTGAACGAAAAAAATATATCTGGAAGTTAGCTTATTCACGCAAGCGTGCCTGACCCGTCATAGTGTTGCATTGCGAGTCCAGTTTTACAGCTTCACTGGACAGTTATTAATTGTAAAGCTAAAAGTAAAATATTAATTTAGTAATCGCTTCCTTCAGCTGGTGGGGGCTTGGTGGCGAGGTAGTCCAGGGCGCGCTGGATGGCGGGAGGTATGGGTGGCGGGGTTGGAAGGTGCTCGCCGGTGGGCTGGAACCCATTCTCGTCCGCCTTGTAAAGCAGGTTGATCACCTGCGGATATAACAAACATCACATCAGGTCATTACATCATCATAATTAAATACAGCGGAGGACCGGATTAAAGAACCGTTAGAGAAAGGTGACAGTTGTCTTATAGTGCCTTGCGATAGGTTGAAAGTGACGTATGACCTCCCTACCTCACCGCACCTCTTTTTTTAAAGCCCTGTAAATCCCCCTTTCAATTACCTTTTTTTAAAGTTCTAAATACCTCCATAGAGAATAGAATAGAATATTTATTTGCATAAATAGGGTGCATTACATATGTTAGATCTTATAACTAACAACTGGTAGATCATGCCTTTAAAGCCATTCTTATAACAGCATGCAAATGTTTTACAAATTAAAACTTTATATATGAATTAAATTACAATGTTAATAATAATAATAAGGTATACTGTGTTATCAAGTATGTGGGAATATTTGCAAATACCCGTAAAGCCAGGCCATAAAATTGTAAAAAAATATGCCGACCCGAATTGACTTGTCCAAAGAGGATGTAAACTTCGTCCTTGAAGTTTTCAGGTCTTTAATCTATTGACAGTGACAGTTGAAATCCATACAACGCCATCAATTTCCAACAATAACAAGTAAAATTTGGTACTAATGGAAAATCTGTCCCTAGTGGGAATCAATCAAGCTACTGAGCTACGCGGCAGTCAAATAAGAACTAAAATAAGTTACCTGTCCATCTGGCGCTGTATATTGGTATTGTCCTTCAACCACCAGAGCTGGCTCTCCGCTCGAGCTTGGCTGCAGACCGCCTCGCTGTTCATGGAAGATACCTCCTTCTGAAAAATGTATTAAAAACATGAAAGTCAACAAAATAAGAGTAGGTGATCTTAATAAATTCTTGGCCACGTGATGACGACATGATCCAGTCGAATCTTAGAATATAGAATATAGAATCTTCTTGGATGCGTATAGGCGCTGGCCATAAAGGTATTGAAGAATTGCAAATGTCATTTTATAAAATGTAAATATATTTTTTACTGTTTCCATGGCATCTTAAAATATTTTTAACGTAAATAGGCCAGTAACAATATAAAAATAATTTAATCACTGAATATTTATAAAAAATTATGTAGGTATGTATATTTCATTCCATATCAACAGTCGTTTGCGTCTCGAAAACAAAATAAATAAAAGATGGTATTCCCAAGTGTACCGCAAAGTTTTAATGGTAATACAAACCAGTTTTTTCTGCTGGTAACACTTTCATGTACATGTTACCGAGACGCAAAATGGTTTTCGTATGCTTGGTTTAGAATGAAATATAGACAATCTCTGATCATCACCAAGGAGGTTTTGTATAAGTCACTCTATTCCTTCCATTAAGCTACTCAATTCCTTAAATATTTTCTGTGGGATAGCTTTAAAGAAATACAAAATTCCATTTGAAAACTTAACAATGATAAACATTTATAAAGTTATGAGTACGAAAATAATGGATTCTTCTTCTAATAGTTGATTTATCTGAAATGTCTTTGGTTTTAGATCAATCTCAGTTCATTGATCTCATTCAATTTATTAGCAAGGAGAATTTAATCATAATTTATTTAATACTATCGAACATCAAAGAGGTTTTATTATTTAAATATTTTGACTCTGTGGCTTAATCCTTTTTAAAACAGCTTACTTACTCATATGAAATGTTTTAATATTAAGCAACAGCCAACCTCCATTCACGGCGTGATCATAATTTTATTAAATTACATTGACCTTTTGTTAATTTTATTATAATTTATTCAAAATATTTACGCGTTTGTATCGCCCATCTGTAGGAGCCGTCAGGATTTGGCCCGTCGAAGTCGTTCCTTATGATTTCATCGTTCTTCTGGCTTGCAGACAGGGAAACTGCTGCCAAGGCCTGAAAAATAAAAAAAAAGGTTTCATATTTAAAGTAATACGGAGGCTCAGACTAAGCACGGAGGAGTATTGTTTGGTATTTATGTGTACCTATAAATGTCTATGAGGGTGTTGTTTGATTTGTTACGTATAATCAATGATAATATCTTCGCTGTTTATAAAAAGTTGCTGAAGCGCCAAGATAGAATTTTACGGAAGAGAATTGAAAACATAAAATTTTAGCTTAAACAAATTATATTTTTTTATCTAAACATCCGATTTTGATAAAACATGTTCATTTTACTAGGTTTAATATGTATTGTTGCAATTCAATATATAGGTGGAGAACCTGGGTTTAGCGCCTAGGTGGAGAAGCTAGGTTTAGCACCTAGGTGGAGAACCTAGATGGAGAACCTAGGTGGAGAACCTGGGTGGAGAACCTAGGGGGAGAATCTAGGTGGAGAACCTAGGTGAGAACCTGGGTGGAGACCCTAGGGGGATAACCTAGGAAGAGAACCTAGGTGGAGAACCTAGTGGAGAGCCTAGGGGGAGAATCTAGGTTAGGAACCTAGGGGGATAACCTGGGTGGAGAACCTAGGGGGAGAACGTGGGTGGAGAACCTAGGGGGAGAACCTGACTGGAGAACATATGTGAGGAATCTGGGTGGAGACCTTACGTGGAACACGGGTCTGGACCCGTCTAAACTATTAGAGAGCTCATGCATATGACACTTAAGAAAGAGTCCAGTAAGTGCTCTATTAACTAAGTGTCTAGCTGTTTTGTAGAAGGTCGGCAAAAATCTAACTAAAGATGTACCTATGTATATGAAATAGAAAAAGTCGACAAGTACCGAGAACATCGCTATATTATTTGTAAAAAAGAAACTCCACGCCTAATAACTTGAAGCATATTAGTAAAACCGATTTGACCTCATACGGAAACTTTTATAAAGCAAATAGTAATCAAAGTGATCTTCTAAAACTTTACGGCACAAATACACATTATTTTTTTCCCTATATACATATGTCTGTTTAATAAGACGTTATAGCTTCTTGGTTCTTAAAATTCTGTAAGAACTGTCATAAGTTAAATCAATTAAATAACAATTAAATTATTAATTAATTAAACACTTCTAAACTGGGAGGGCCCATATAAAAAAAAAACGTATCCCACTAATATTATAGATGCGAAAGTTTGAATGTTTGTTCACTCAATCACGCTTCCATCACTGGACGGATCGGGATGAAACTTGGCACACATGTAGGTTAGCTCCTGGAATAGGACATAGGATAGTTTTTATCCCGAAAAAACGTCTCATTCCTACGGGAAACCAAATTAATCGTTAAAAGCAGTGTGTAAATATCGAAACCTACGCGGGCAAAAGCTAGTATAAGAATATATCGAAATGGTTTAATTCCCCGGTCATTTCAACAACCATTTCAGAAACTGAGACCAAAACCAAATTATCGGTTTTCTGGGGAGAAAAATAGCGGGAGGTATCTTCAACAGCGCGTAGCCCTAGCCGTCCAGCGGGGAAACGTAGCGAGTGTCCTAGGCACGTTGCAGCACCATTCGCTGGACAAATTAGGCGAAATTTTTTATTTAAATTAGATGTGTTTCATATTTGTTAATTTTCAGCTTGTATTTATACTCATATTCAATAAATTATGTACCTACTAAAAAAAAAAAAAAAAATTCTCGGTTTCGTCTACATATCCTGTTTCGGTCGGATACTAGATCAAACGCTCGTAGTTTATACTAAGCCCCGTCCAGTCGCTCGGAGAAATTTAGAGAATATAGTGGCGATAACGGTCTCGTCACAAACTGCGCTTGTAACTATCTTATCTTATCTTCTCAGGGGGCCAGGAAGACCTGGACACTTCGACCCTTCAGGATCTTTTGTGCCAAACCCCTGACCACCAACGGTGCCCCAAGCCGATATGGTGGACTTCACATACGCCTCAGAATTTCTTCTTCGGCTTATGCAGGTTGCCTTACGATGTTTTCCTTCACCGAAAAGCCTGTGGTATTATAAATAAACCATACTTGTAACTAACCTATTGTAATGTTCTGTGGAGGTAATCATCCAGAGGATCCTGCACTAGAATTCTCCGCTCCTATGTCCAGCAGTGGACGTTGAGTCTGACAATAATGATAGTTAATCCAACCTTAATCAACCACTTAATTAAATAATTAGTATTAGTAAAGGTCATCCATCAGACATCGAGTTAATAATGACGTTATAAATCTGTGTTAACATCTCCATTTGCACAATTTAACCTTGTCATCTGACCATTAAGGTGAAAAATTACTGTATCTGCATTCAACGTATTCATTTTTGATGTCTATGCTGAGCAAGTAGGAAATATTACTGACTAGTTGTTGAAAATGAAAATGAAAATTTTATTGATAACAATTGTTACAAGTCAAAAGAATGTCGATATATTCAAAATATCATATTATAAGTTAAATCAATTAAATTAAATGTTATTACATAAAACGTCAAAAATAGTGTATACATCAATATACAAAATTAAAGAAAATATAGGTATTTGTCTCATTGTTATTATGAATTATATATTTATATATTTACTTAATTACTTTTACAGTAACATGGGTAAGTCCAAAAATTGTTTTAAATCATAAAACATATTTTCCATCAGCCAGTTCTTCAGTCTGTTATTAAAAGTGGGCCCGCGACTTCGTGCTTAAACTTCGCGTGTCTGTACATTGAAGATATTTAAAAACCTGCTCAATAAAGTGTAATGCTCGTCGGAATTTGGATTGCGATGGATGGGTTAGGAGGGCTGGGCTATATTTGGAGCGATGAGGGTAAGAGAGAAAGAGGTTTGAGGGCAGGGTTAAGAGGTTTATAACATTTGTAACCAGATTTTACTTTGCTGACCTAATTTTTTCAGAAGTCTCACTCTAAAACTACAATGTTTCTAGTGAATCCTATATGCCAACATTATATACCGTATTCTATTATTGGCCTGTGATCGAGCAAAATTTTGAAAATGAGTACTGATAATTAATTAAAAAACATTTCATTACGCAAAATTTTCGGTCATTACTATAACGCATGACTTTGGTAACGTTTCGTGGCTAATTAAAGGGACATTAACGGCTGAAAAAAAATCACACATAACTGGGATATTAGTCCCATTGACCTGTGATCAGCCACAATTTAGAAAAAGAACACAGTTATTACTTTAAAAAAAACAGTGTGCGAGGAAAAAATAGCGTCAAAAAATGTCTCCTCTAGTAGTAGATGCAGGAGCGGGAGGGGGAAGGAGCGGCGAAAGTAATTATAATATTCGCATTCGGAAAACTGCGTCAAGTCTTCCTTCACGATGTCGCCTATTCCACGATGTTTAAAGACAAAAGTCTTTAAACAGTATGTCCTGGCTACATAACATTAAACCCCCCCTTTTTTTATAAATGATTAGCTTTTGCCCGCGACTTCGTTCGCGTAGGTTTCGATATTAACACATTTTGAATTTCAAAATAAATAAATAAATAAATAAATAAATATGTGGGGACATTTCACACACGGCCACCTGATCCCAAACTAGGCAGAGCCTGTAATATGGGTATCAGACAGCTACATACATAAATACATAATATAATATATAAATAACATCCAGTCACAACGCAAACATGAGTGCTCATCACACGAATGTTTGCCCTGGGCGGGATTCGAACCCGCGACCCCGAGCTTCGCAGGCAGGTGTACTACCGACTAGGCTACGAGGCCGACAAAATAGATATCATTTTGGTTTCCCGTAGGAATAAGATGTCTTTTAACTACTATTCCAGGACCTAACCTATATGTGTGCCAAGTTTCATCCCGATCCGTCCAGTGGTTGAAGCGTGATTGAGTAACAAACATCCAAACTTTCGCATTTATAATATCAGTGTGATTGTTCAAATATGTTTTTGTAAAACAGACAGTGCGGATGTTTGTTGCTCAATATCTTCATAACGGTTGTACCAAATTCATTGAAACTTGGTACCTACAGTGATAGATTATATCCTGAAATAACGCATAGTGCACTTTTTACTGCGGGAAATTAAAATGTACTTACAGCTAGACTATTTACAACTACGTGTGAGGCAGGTATATTTATTTAGTAACTCAATGCAAATTGCAACATAATTATCATTAGCCTGAAGCGATAAATCCAATGTTGTACCTTTTAATACCTACTTAGACATGATTATTATTGTTACGCCAACACGGTGAAAACGCAACAAACCTCGAAGCCATATTGGTAAAGTCGCATATTTAAAGTTCATCATCATCATCAGGTTATTTTTGTCTCCACTGCAGGAGCACAACCCTCTCTCATCTGCCGGAGACAGACGGAGGATTCGGCCTACACTCCCCGCGCTGGCCAGACGGGTTGGGGAGGCCTGACTGATGTTTTATAAGTAGCCAGAGTAGGTTACCCACTTAATTATTAAAGATCGTCCAGATCATGACGTCACGCCTCACTCCTCTAAATTGCTTACATTTCATTGTAAGCATTATATTGTTACTGTGTTAGTTCTGTCGTTACTAATCATCAATTATAGGTGCTGATCCCTTGCGAAAAGAAGAGGGGCGAGCCGTCGTGAATTAAACGATCAGGTAATTTGTCATCACATTAAAATTGGCGGAATATCACCTTGGATTATGAAATTAATGTGAATTTATTTATTGCTGGTACTAAAGCACTAAATCTATTTAGCGCACCAATATTTAATTTAGCTTTAGGCTTTGTCATACTGGCGCTTAAGGCGGCGCAGCAGTGCGACAGTCAAAATAGACATCACTTAATATCATGTAGTAACTAGTAGATATTAATGTACCACTGTGCCACGAATAAATAAATGTTATTGAATGGACATAGTAAAAGCGATATGTCTGTTAAAAAACTGTACAGAAATTAAAATAAAAACAATATTAATGTACTTATACCTCACACCATGAAGCAAAATAATTTTTCGTAGGTCATAGTTTCACCTCAAAGTGTTTTCTTTCATGATTGACACTAATTGGTTATTAAATTAGATAACAGACGATTTTAAAATGTGCATCTGTTATCTAATTTAATAACCAATTAATGTCAATCATGAAAGATAACACTTTGAGGTGAAACTATGAGCTACGGATAATTATTTTGCTTCATGGTGTGAGATGTACATATAAGTAATTGAAAAATGTATCTCATAAATGAATGGTTGGTAATCCCATTAATTAATCATAAATAAAATGCCCTATAGTTTAAATGAATTGACAGACAATATAATAAACTCATTAGCAAGTATTCACTTAAGACTTTACGCTGTAGTAAACCTCCGCCTCTTCTCGTTAATGTGGAATGAGCGATATTCCGGTAGGTAATTAAATTTTAGTTGCTAATATTGGCAGTAGATGGCGGTACATTGATCTCAGCAGTCATTGTCAATCAAGACTCAAAAACTCCAAGACAACGTCAAGTTCGGTTGGTTTAATTCTTTTAATTTTATGGCCTTGCGTTACAAGCTTTTGCTAACATTCTCGTATACTTAACATTGGATGATAAAGTTAGTGCCATATATTTTGAAGAGCTACTTATAAAAAAATTTCGATGCACTTGTTCAATTTAGAAAGAAGATTATTGTTATGGAACATAAATTTTAAAATTAACCTATTAGCCTAAGAGGGTGATTATTATATTTAATTGTTGTGCATGTTAAATTCACCTGTAATTAGTTATGCTCTAAGTTCTTAGCTTTAAGACAATAAGTTTGTAGAAGTATTATTGTAACAACTGTTGGTGAATAAATGAATAAAATAAAAAAAAAAAAAATAAAAAAAAAACGCTAATTAGTTAGTCGTCGATATTAATTTTTTGCCGTCATGTTGCCTAGCTCGAACAACTGCGGCAGTATATACACTCCTTCTTACATTCACACATGCACACAAACACTTCCACACACATACCTACACTCACTACTCACATCTTAACTCACACTAAACACTTAATAATTACTTTCTATTGTATTTCACGGTCCGGAGGTGGAGCCTGGCGACCTGTATTTACAGGCTACTGTGTAATCTAGTTCAGGCACCAGACTTCACAAAAAGTAGTGAAGTAAATAAATGAATTTTGTATTTGTATTAGCTGCCGCGCTTCGCTACACCGCATCAGTGTTAACTAAGCTTAACTTGGTTCTGTTGACGGATGCGTAGTCAAGTAATTCGACATTGCCTGCCTCATGTGGCTACTCAATGAAATATAAATAAACTAATTGGTATGGATGTAATTTGGCATTTTAAATTAAATATTTGTGGTTTTACATAAGTAGTTGTAGCTGAGTTGGTTGAAATTAGATTTGCCTAATATTTGTAAGGTCGAGCGTTCAATTCACTGTATACTTATGTTATTATTAATAACTCATATAAATATTGTTTGAAGTAGACTTGTTTATAGTTTGTTATCTTTGTAATTATTATAATTATACGAATGAAAGCGGTGAAAGAAAAAATAATTGATACAGGAGGTGGCGGCTGACGGGCAGCAGCGCAAAGTAACGACATAAGGGGGAGGGGGGAGTTTATAAAAAAATATATAAAAATTCAAATCATCACATTTTTTTTATTATACATTTTACGGCCTTGGGAACTAGTCCTTTGTAGCCTGTCTATAACTTTCAATATTCACTATCCTTTAGTCCCTTCATTCCCTTCCTAACGTTGATAGCAAGGTATGAGGTTAGGAGTTCTCTGATCACGTTTATTTATGTTTCCTTCATAGTGTACACACGCACAGACATTTGTTGCCTAATATACTGTCACAAATAATTCATTGCACCAACTTTTGAATGTAAGGAACCACTGTTAAGTACCTTCATTTACTCTATAAGTACACTTAAAATTATAAATGTAAAACGATATATTTGTAACTGACCATTTTTTTAGATTTGGAGCGAAGAGCGTACAATGCATGCGTACCTTGACCCACTGCCCTCTCACACTGGGACAGTTCATGACATTTCACTCAATTCCAAACATTATATTTGATCGATCACGTTGAAATTTTGTCTTTCCACGACTCTATGTAAAGTAAGCTAAAGCAAGCTTGTTCAGTTTCTCAAAAAACTTACCTACCAACAACGATCTCTATGTACTACTAGATGGAGGGTTCCAAACAATCGCTCTGTTCCACACAACTGCGGCTCCGGAAACCGCAACTCGTTCATATTCACTTTGAAATTTGTGCAGTTACTGCGCAGAACATTTCATTATTTACTAAATATTGACGCTATTTACCCGTAGCGTTAATATCCTATCCTACTACTTTATAATATTATAAATGCGAAAGTTTGGATATTTGGATGTTTGTTACTCAATCACGCTTCAACCACTGGACGGATCGTAATGAAACTTGTCACACATATAGGTTAGGTCCTGGAATAAGACATAGGATAGTTTTTATACCAAAAAACATCAAATTCCTACGGGAAATACATAATAATTTGTGATGTTTAGTTGTCCAGGCGGACGAAGTCGCGGGCAACAGCTAGTTTAGCGAGCCCGCAGTTGCGTGGAACAGAGCGATTGTTTTGAACGCTCCATCTCGTAGTATATACATAGAGATTGTTGCCTACCAAACACAGTAACAATATAACGCTTACAATGAAATGTAAGTAATTTAGAGAGAGTGAGGCGTGGCGTCGTGATCTGGACGATCTATAATAATTAAGTAACCTACTCCGGCCTTTATTAGAAACTACGTAACTAGCCTACCCGTCAGCTCTGTACGTCCACTGCTGGAGATAGACCATAGTGATAATGGAGTATCACGATATTTAAATTTGTGTTCAATGGGGAAGGCCTATATCCAGCAGTGGACGTCTGAGGACTAATACGATATGACGATAATTAAATTTTAATGACCAAATCAGCTTCAAAATCCTTTAATACAATATCGTTGTTTATTACACATGAGAAAATTTTGGTACATTTAGGTATACTACTTTTTATTTTCAGGAAACTTACAGTCTATACAGATAATTATATTCTAACAGTATTACAAACTAGTATTATAAACCAATATAAACACGCGTCACAGTAAGAACACGTCGTCCAGCTCGCCTGTGTACGGCATGGTTCCCAGGACACTGGCGGCGTTACCTCGCTGGATCGCTAAGCTTAGCCTTTGTGCGAGGTACGCGCCAGCCCTCTGGGGTCTCCGGAGGCGAGGACCAGTAGCTTCGAAATATCAATAAATTTTTTTAGTACACGTAATTTTTTAGAGAAAGAATGTTTCTATAATTTTTTTCATAATCGTGGCGGTTAGACCGCTGTAGCTTGACAAAGCCTAACGCTGACACTGGCATTCACGACTACGCGCCAGTATATCTAGCGTGGCGAACACGCCGCGACCTCGCGATAATTTGCAGAATGTGGGAGCAGCTGTGAACTTTACAGGGGGGCATGTCAGAGGCAGTCAAGTGGCAATGTCAGTCAGTCAAGAGCTACTTGGTTTCTTGTCGCTTCTTGTACAGATTGTACATAAGTAGTTGACATACCTCAAAGAGTTGTTAAGTGGAAGTGGGTTGGAGGCCTATTCCGTATAAGCATTTCGGCTAGTGTTGCCATCTCTAAAATTTGCCAACCAGGACAAGTAGCATGGAAACCCCGAATTTTGAAGCATACAACCTTAGAAGAACGAATGGATATATCCAATTCTTCTAAGCATACAACCCAGAATTGTCAACAGAGTTTTTTAAAAGTTACCTACTCAGTAAAATAAAAAAATATTTAACATGACTCATACTCGGAAAGCAGGTCTGAAGTTGCCTGAGGAGCGGGTTGAAAGTAGGTAATACTTTTCAACCCTAGGGACTTAGATTATTAACTACTTTAGTTAATAATCTAAGCCTAGGGAGAATCGTACTCAAATGACAGCTGTCAAATTATAAAAAAGGTATATTTTCACATTTCTATTGAACCATATTCCAACTTTCCATACAGCCACTTAGGTAATTACTGCGCGATATAAAATTGATTAACATAAAGTTTAGTATTAATTAAAGAATATACCTATATATTTTTAATGCCTTTATTATAATTTACTTTCCATTATTTCTTTAAAATTACATAGATTTGGGCAAAATATTAAAAAAAAATTAAATGATGGAAATGAAAAATAGTGGCTGAATAGCTGTGCGGCCACAGAAAAAAAAATTGCATACACAATTCCCAACTGACCTTTCTTACAAATCTATATTCTATACCAGGAACGAAAATAATATGTAGTTACTAACTAACGAACCATTTGACAGGAGCAATATTTCCAAGATCGATTACAAATCTATTTAATTCCATGAACGTCTTTACTTCACCAATAATCCACATAACAACAACGTTATACACTGATTATTGTTGTATTCGTAATGCTATTTGTTGGTAACTATTATTTTCGTTCCTGAAACTGTATCTAGAGCATGCAAACAAAAAGTATTGATTAACAGTCTTAACGCACTATCCCACTTCTACTCCCTCATTTAAACTGAGGCTGAAGAAGTGGCTCATCGAGCAAACTTTCTACAGCTTTGACGAATTCATTGAAAATTGTAAATGTAATTAGTAGTGTTTAATGTTTGTTTATTCTTTTTATATTATTTTATGAGACGTAATCATTTTATATAATATTTATTACCATGTTATGTTATAGATTTTAAAATTGTATGACCTGTAATTGCCAATTACCAAAAATAAATGTCTATGTGTATGACGAATGATGATGTTACCAATTACAGAAGCGACACAGTGGCACGCCACGACATTTCGTTCAATCCCAAACATTATATTTGATAGATAACGTTGACATTTCGACTTTCCGCAATGTTATCTAATGAATGCAGGCTCTGGTGACCTTTCACTTGTAGTGTCGCAACTGTGATCATGCTTCCCTACTATATGTTTACAATTTCTACAATGTTTGGTAGAAGTTGGTCATCATCGGAGAGGCCATCTCTGAAAATATTGGAAGGTTTAAGCAATATTCACCACGCTGAGAACAGCGTCAGTGGCGTAGTTGGAAAGACGCTGCCTACCAGAGTGGTCCGATAGTTCGATCCCCGGTCATGCCATGTACCTAATTACCAATTTTTTTTTTTCAAATTACGATATTATGTCAAATCGTCCAACCTGGAAAATATCCAACGTCAAATAATATCCGAACTTAAAATGTGTATCTTGTATACACATTTTCCTAAATTGATATTTTTTAGTTACTACGCTAGCGCGCAAACGTCGCGCGAGAGATCGGCGCTATAAGTTAGAAATAGAAACAATTATGTTGATGACATAGGTGTAACTTTGTTCCGCTCTCGATCGACTATGCACGCACGCTGGGTGTAGCAGCCCTACAATAATTTACGCACACACAGACGTGTACGGACAGACTAGTGCTCTTGTAGATTAGTAGGTAATTAAATCTGTTCGCACTCTGAGAAATGTGTATGTGTGTCATCCATCACAGGGCCGATTTTGCATCACATTTATCATACGCGACGTGACGTGACATGACGCGTGGGCTAAATGTGTTTCTAGTCATAGGATTTAGTACTATTGATCGACTCCACGCGCGTTGCGTCGCGTCGCGTCGCGTGGGGTAAAAGTGTTTCCAGCCATAGGATTTCATAGGTTTGGATTTTACTCCCCACGCGTTGCATGGCGTCACTGGGGTAAATGTGTTTCTACCCACAGGATTTCATAGGTTTGGATTTTATTCCCCACGCGTTGCAAGGTGTCGCGTCGCGTTGCGTGGGGTAAATGTGTTTCTAGCCAAAGGATTTCATAGGTTTGGATTTTATTCCCCACGCGTTACAAGGTGTCGCGTCGCGTTGCGTGGGGTAAATGTGTTTCTAGCCATAGGATTTCATAGGTTTGGATTTTACTCCCCACGCGTTGCAAGACGTCGCGTCGCGTCATGTGGGGTAAGTGTATTTCTGCCTTTACCCCAGCTGCACTACACATTGCTGGCCATGTGGTAGTGATAACAGTGAATCAGAGGCTGGCCTCACGGCTTAAAAATAAATTCCATACGTTAAATAAATAACTTATCATAACTATTAAATACTGCCGTGTGGTTTCCAGTAGAGTAGAACCGGACCACTCTCACTCTTCCCGTGGATGTCATACAAGGCGATTGAGGGAATACATTATAAAACATCAATCAGCCCTGCCCAACCCGTCTGGCCAGCGCAGGGAGTGTAGGCCGAATCCTCCGTCTGTCTCCGGCAGATGGGAGAGGGTTGTGCTCCTGCAGTGGAGACAAAAATAACCTGATGATGATGATGATAACTATTAAATAACTGTGACAATCACATGCCTCTGACGCGGTCCTTTAACGTGCCCCATTGTAAAGGCATACGCTTGACCTAGCGCCGAGCATTGGATTGCATTGCATAAAATAATACATCACAATCTCAACTTAAAGCTAACTCAGTAAGTACACACCTTGCCTATACATTGATTAACACTATAACTTAGTGCCTATTCGGCAACTTGTGTCGTAAACTGTTCGGCCTCACCCGCTAAACAGATAAGTGTTACTTATGTAATTTACAAGAAATTGTTGCTTAGATGAAAGTCATTTACAGAGATGGAGTAATTGACGCTGTCCTTATTAGAGTGTACAGTAAAATCGAATAATCCTACTAATATTATAAACGCGAAAGTTTGTAAGTATGGATGTTTGTTACTCTTTCACGTAAAAACTTCTGAGTGGATTTTAATGAAACTTTACAGTAATATAGCTACGAGTATATTATAATAGCTCGCAGATGGTAGAATTTTTCCTACTTATACATCAAAATAACACATAGGCTACAATTTATAAAGATATTGTGTGAATTGTCCAAAATATCAAGTAGGAAAAAATCTACCATCTGCGAGCTATTCTGGCGTGCGCTGCCAAAACCGTTAAGAGTTACACATATGTAATGTATGATGGAAATGTTTATCTTAAATAGTCCTACAAAAAAGCCCGCCACAGTATATATCTATATCTTATGTGTGAGCCATCATAGCCCAAATAGTGAACCATCGTGATGAAACTTGGCACACATATAGGTTAGGTCCTGGAACAGGACATAGAATAGTTTTTATCCCGAAAAAACATCGCATTCCTACTGGAAATACATAATAATTTGTGATGTTAAGTTGTCCACGCGGACGAAGTCGCGGGCAACAGCTAGTGTATAATAAGCTCTTGAAGAGCTGTTGATTTTGCTAACTGTATGTAGCTGTAGTGGCTGCGTATTTCGGCTGATGATGATGATTTACTTCATTAGCTCCACTCCTTTTTACTAAGAATATTTGTATAAATCCGTTTCGGTATCATTATTAGTCAATCCGAGGTTAATCGTATATAAATTGACTCTAATATGCACAAACCATAAAATACTATTGCGATATAATATTTGAATACGAAAAATCTTTTGAAACATTTTAAAATGATATCTAAGAACGTCCTTGCTTGACTCTCCCTACGCCCACACACTGTATTAAAATGTATTAAGCTGCAACACTGACTCAAATGTCACTGTCAAACGTCACTGTTTTTTTTATTCATGTATGTATGTATGTATGTATGTATGTATGTATGTATGTATGTATGTATGTATGTATGTATGTATGTATGTATGTATGTATGTATGTATGTATGTATGTATGTATGTATGTATGTATGTATGTATGTATGTATGTATGTATGTATGTATGTAGGTATGTATGTATGTATGTATGTATGTATGTATGTAAACGCTTTATTGTACCAAAAATAACAACAACAATAATAAAATAGGAATTAAACTGTGTACAAAGGCGGACTTATCCCACTTATCATCATCATCACCAGCCTGAAAGAGTTCACGGCTGGACATAGGCCTCTCCCAAGGCGCGTTACCGAACCCGATCCTCGGTTTTTTTCATCCAGTCACTGCCAGCCGCCTTACGCAGATCGTCGCTCCATCTAGCCAGGGGCCGTCCCATCTCCGACAGATGTGACCAGCCCACTGCCACTCCAGCGTACTAACTGTTTGAGCTATGTCGAAGACTTTAGTTCTCTGACGGATCACCTCATTTCGGATCATGTCTCTTAGAGTTTTTTTTATCAGCTTTAAAATTATATTAGGTACTAGCTGTGTCCGCAACTTTGTACACGTAGACCACCGAAAAACGCTCTCTCATCTCCCTCTCACCCGCTTTTCTCCTTCCGTTTCCCTCTTTCTCCCAACCTCCCCCTAAACCCCCTCCTGAACCCATGTCCCCGTCCCTCTGCCCTTCCCACATCCCTGGGGAGAGGTCCTCTTTCTTCTCCCCATACTTTCTTCCCTCCCCCCCACCCCCCCTTTCCTATCTCCAAAATCTCACTCATTTCATTGCAATGCCAATTCACCCCGCTGTCACCAGCCTCCAACGGCAGTCGTGACTGACAGTGTCAGGTGGCTGTATACAGTTCATTTCCTTAATTCCTTTACCTTTTGTGATGGTTTGCGATTCATTCAGTGACTTGGTTGATTGAGAGAGTTGAATGAAAATAGCGAGTGAAGTGATTGAATTTTTATTCTTAGTAGAATGGGCGGAAAATGTAATCGATCTACAGCTTTTAATCCTCTATGAAAATCGAATCGATTTTCATCAGATCGATCCAACTCCCACGTTTTGTAAGATCAATTTTTTCATCTAAGATCGGACACCCTAGTAGGTATGTACTTCAACGAAATTTATTATTATTGTGGACTAAGATTGAATCTGTTTAATTAATGATCTGCTAAAGTTAGAATTAATTGGCAAATTGGCTTCCGGAAGTAGTTTAGTCAAGCTGTTTTACGGTATATAAATTGATGATTTTATATTAATTATTCTATTAAATGTTTTAGCCAAAACTTAGGTATCATCTGGGAAATCCCTAATATAAATATTATAAAACGCAATATGTATGTCTGTTAGAGTACTTATCGCTAGAAGGGAAGAGAAGGATTATGTCCAGACCTAGAAATTTTTCTAGCATAATAACAACTTTCAATTTAGGTACTTTATACCATCCAAAAGTATATTTCTTGCATTGACATATAGCTATAATAATCTTTCATCTATAAAGAATTACGATATTTATTTCTCTTATACTTATTTCTTTTTAAAGTACCTCATACCATGAAGCAAAATAATTTTTCGTAGCTCATAGTTTCACCTCCAAGTTTTTTCCTTCATGATTGACACTAATTGGCTATTAAATTAGATAACAGATGATTTTGATGTGCATCTGTTATCTAATTTAATAACCAATTAGTGTCAATCATGAAGGTAAACACTTTGAGGTGAAACTATGAGCTACGAAAAACTATTCTGCTTCATGGTATGAGGTGTAGTCAAATTTAATTTCGATAGGTGATTTACAATACATTACAATACACTTTATTGCACAAACAAATACAGTTACACGTTATAGAAGTTACAAATAGTACAATTTAGGCGGTCTTATCGCTTTAAGCGATTTCTTCCAGACAACCTTTAAAACTTCTCTATCTTGCATTATTGTTAGAATTTATAGGTCTGATGATGTCCTGTCGCTACGCCACAAGCGTGAAACCCACAGTTGTGGGCACGCCCACAACCCTAACTGCGCCTATAAATCAGCGCCTAGCATATGCTGAGTCGTTTGCGTTTTTGCTGCCACGGCACACGCATACTATTTTTTTTGTTAAAATTTGCAAATTGTATTCTGTAGTTTTTTTTTCCTTCTTGTTTTGTTGATTTTTTCTTTTGTGTGTGCCAATTATGGCAGTAAATAAATGTTTAATTCTTTCTTTTTAACTGAAGTCGATAGGCTGATGTTATTCCATTGCCTTAATCCTGCTAATATTATAAACGCGAAAGTTTGTAAGTATGGATGGATGTTTGTTACTCTTTCACGTAAAAACTACTGAATGTATTTTAATGAAACTTTACAATAATATAGCTTATACATCAGAATAACACATAGGCTACAATTTATAAAGATATTGTGTGAAATGTCCAAAATATCAAGTAAGTAGGAAAAAATCTACCATCTGCGTGCTATTCTGGCGTGCGACATAAAATTATAATTTTAATGTCATAATGTTAGTTCTTTTCTACGCCACGCTAATATAAGCTACTCGAAATACTAATCCTGTGCAGACGAAGTCGCGGGCACCAGCTAGCAACATTATAAACTGTACAAGGTCTTGGCCGGACGTAATACATGTTGTAAACGTCTCCTTTGTAGGAATGCAATGTATCGGTATCGTGAGCGGTCCGTAGTCCGACTCGCACTTAGCCGATTGTCGGGTGGACGTTACCACAACCATGGTGAACTATTTTTAAAGAGTCGTTGAGTTTCGAAATTGAATCATCGGAATCCTGTCTATAATTTCAATACAAAATCTTTGTTTATTCAATTAAATGTTTATTTATTGTATTAATAAAAATTAATACAGAGATTAATATGCAAGCGTGTGGGAGGTACGAGGTCGTGTGATTATTTATGCAAGTTTCCTTCAAAATGATATGTAGCTGTCAATATATCGTTCAATAACATTCACATGGTTCTGTCCTGCTTTGTGAGACTTTTTTTACAGATCCAGAGTGAATATTCAAGCGTTTCAACCGCCGTAATTATCATCCCCTTCAAAAGTAGAAGAGATAGCACCAGTTCATCGTTTTTATTATAAAACTACCTGTGCCCGCGGCTCCGCTCGCGTGGACTACAGGTTCCGCTCCCATTCCCACTTTCACTCCCTATCCCACTTCCACTCAGACTCTCAATCTCACTCTCAATCTCGCTCCCGCTCCCACTCCCACTCTCCTTTTCCCACGCCCACTCTCTTTTTCCCACGCCCACGACCTCTTCCATTCCCACTACCAGCTCCAAATATAGTCCAAACTCATTGCAATCTGAATAGTGCGGAAATACTATTATGTGCAATATATTGCATACTAACCTTACCTACTAATGTATTTGAAAACTAAAAATGTCCATAACTTTTGATTGAGTAAACCGATTGCGATGAAATAAAGACTAAATGTTAAGTTAGGTTAAGCCTCATATTTCTGTGAAAAGTCCATCAAAATCCGTTTAGGAGTTTTTAAGTGATGCGTGCACAAACTCACAGACAAACAGATAAACAGACAAAAATTTCAAAAATGATCGAAATGTGTTGCTTATCCTTAGACCCCCAATTTTTTTTTGCAAATATCTCCAATGTACAGACACGCGAAGTTTACGATTTTATATATTAGATAAGTTTCTGGTCCGTGCACAGATTCTGCACAGGTGAAATATTTAATGAAATATATTATTTTTCATCAACTTTTGGTGGTGAGGATAATGACGGCGGATGGAACGCTCTCATATTCACCATCCCACATTGGTAGTCTGCGCACTGGACGTGGCTTATTAGACTCCATGTAAAGATGTACCGCAGGCCGCGAGTCAGACTTATACCCGGGTCTTCCAAAGAATAGAATAGAATATCTTTATTGTATGGAAAACTGGTACATTTTGCGGCTTAATTTGCTATATACATTAGATTACGACGACCTCCGTGGCGGAACGGGTAGCTCTCGGACTGCCACGCCGGAGGTTGCGGGTTCGAATGCCGCTAGGGGCAAATGTTCGTATGATGAATATGAATGTTTGTACCCAAGTCTTGGATGTTTATATATTTATTTAGGTAAGTCTATCCGTTATGTAGTAACCATACCACAGACTCTGCCTAGTTTGGGACTGGATAATTTGTGTGAATGTCTGACATATTTATTTATTTATTTATTTATTTTATTAACCGTAAACCTGCCTTTCCAGGCATATACAAGTTTTAATTTGCTACTTGTTGAAAATATAATGCTTACCCTAAACACAATCACCTAAACATATTCATAATAATAAAATGACTAAAGAGGAACGAAAATAATATGTAAAATTTAAAAGAATTAATTGTCACAGTGATAAAATGTCAGATATTAATTATTGAATGTCAAAGTTACTAGTGCCGTAAATAGGGCGGTGCCACCGGTGCCCAGGCACAGGGCGTAGACTCTGGGGGGCGCAAGAATGGCCAGACCAGGCAGGACTATTATTTTTTCGGTTTGCTCCTGATAAGTTCCCGCTGCGCCCCTAGTGCTCGATTCCAACATATACGTACCTACATGCCAGTATCATCAAAAAAAAACAAGGGCGCAGTTATAGAAGCTCGCACAGGGCGCAAAAAGGCTATTTACGGCACTGAAAGTTACTAAAATTTACTATTATTATCAAATGTCAGAAATTCTATACACTATTTATAGTCCATATATTCATTAACACTGTAGAAACACCTTTCAGAGAGCCATAATTTGATTGATTTTTTAAATGTATTACTAATTTTGTGTTCCTTAAACAGGTCAGGAAGTTCATTAAATATATTTATGCAAACAATCGATAAAACCGTTTTATAGATGTAGAAAACTGTACCGCCTCAGTCCCGAGTCAGTCTTTTTAGTTAAGTTAAACGTTATCAAAAAGGGTATTTTGCGAAAAGCGCCCTTCACTAAAAAATATTAGACGAGACGCACTTTCGGCAAAAAATGTATTTTGACGAAAACAGTTTTGTCCAACGTCCCGGGTACTATAGACCCAAAATACAGTGACAGCGCATTCAAATTCCGCGCGTACAATAATTGCTATATTCTTTTCAAATAGAAATACCTCTGATTAATAAAGTGTTTGCGCGCTATTAAATTTGTCGTCTACTGAAGTAAAATTTCAATAGTAAATTCATTTAAAACAATTGAAATTTATAATACCTATATAAATAAATAACAGTTTGACATTTTGTGATTTTTACATCTATTATTATGTCAGTGGGACGCTCCATTGGTTATGCGAACTACCCATTTCATTATTATTAATTAATCTAATAAATAAAACTTCGCGTGTATATTTAACTTATATTTGCAAAAAATGGGGTTCATTTATTACTTAGTTAAGTAGAATAGAACACATTTCCTTCATTTTTGAAAATGTTGTCTGTTTGTTTGTGTACGCACCACGTAAAAACAACTGAACCAATTCTGATGCAGTTTTCAGAAAAATATAGGGCTTAATTCGAAGTAACATATAGGCTTTATTTCATTGCAATCGGCTCAATCAAAAGTTATGCGAATTTATAGGTAGTATTCAAAAGCGATTTCTTCCAGACAACCTTTTAATTTAGGAAGAAGCCATTTTAGGAAGAAGAAGATTTATTAATATTTTGAACATAAGAAATTACAATCCCCAATGCATTTTCTTCTTTTTAATTTATATATCGGGTACAGTTTTACAAAAAGTGTTTAAATCTTATCTTTGTATATTTTTTCTATCACCTTTATTTAATTAATACTCTTTGCTCAAGACCATAAACTTTTTCAAAAAACTTTATGATATATAATGTATGACGTCTGCGGTGAGGTGATCCTATTTTTTTTTAGTTTTCGTGGAATATCTCGTAACATACTTAAATTTTTTTCTTGAAATTTTCTTAATATTCCCCTTATTGCAATGCCATTCATGTTCTAAATGTCAGCGCAGTCGGTCTAGTATAGTTTTCAAATTATCGGCGTACAAACAGCCAAAAATACTTCGCTGTTAGTGTTTCAAGTTAATGGATCCCTATTATCTACTTACCATTATAATTCCAGTTGTAAAACGCATTTTCGTTTTATAAATCAGGTACAATCACAAAAAGTTTATAATAATCTACTGCATTAATAACTCCTTGCACGAGACTAAAACTTTTTCTTAAAATTAAGAACAAAACTTTTTCCCGCGCAAACTGACAGCTCGCGTCACGATGACAGCTGCGTTTGACAGATGTCGCGGTCCGTCCGTGCGTACGTCTGTGAGGTAACTAGCCGCGTTACTGCCGGGTGAGGGCGTTATACCTCGAGGTGAGCGTTGGCGACCTCTGACCTCGACTTAGCAGAGGTTATAGAATAGTGTGTGCAGTGTTGGATTGAGCCACTCTGATACGTATAATAACATCTAATGAAAAAAATCGTAAACTTCACGTGTCTCTACATTAAAGATATTTGCAAAAAAAAAATGTGGGGTCTAAGGATAAGCAACAGAACACATTTCGATTATTTTTGTCTGTTTGTCTGTGAGTTTGTGCACGCATAACTTAAAAACTACTGATCGGACTTCAATTGACTTTTCACAGAAACATGGAGCTTAATTTGGTGTAACATATAGGCTTTATTTCATTTCATTTTCGGTGCAGTCAATCAAAAGTTATGCGAATTTATAGTTTCCGAAAACTCGCATACACTGCGAAGAATGTAGGGTGTAAATGTTCGACTGAATTCGTGAACGGTAGCGGGAGCGGGTATGGTACCAGTGCAATTTGAGTGTTTGAAAATTCGCTTGACTTTTGTCTGAGTTACCCGATTACGTGGTATACGTATGCAACAAAGTAAGGAATTTGCATTGCGATGCATTAGTTACGAGGACTACATTTGGAGAGACGAGGGAAATAAGAGGTTTGAGGGGAGGGTTAAGGGGGGAGCTGAGGGAAGGGATGAGAGGAGTGTTGAGGATCTGGACCTGTACCTGGGCCTGGAACTGGACCTGGATTTAAAGTCTGAGCGGAAGTGGGAATGGGAGCGGAGCGTTCTCCTAGGAGGCTAGTCCTCCATAGGCAGCGACTTAAAGCTGACGAGGGGAGGGAATATTAAGTAGGTACCCTTTGCTCTCGTTGCGAGATGCTCCGCGACAGATGTAGCAATACACCAACCCGTGGGTTGATGACCTTTACAATTTGGAAACCACTCTGCAGCTAAATATGAATTTATGTGTTGTTAGCTAATTTCTCATTCGATATGAAGTTTCCTTAAATGACAATGACCTTTACTTTTGCATTGACAAACTTGTTTTTGGATTCCCGTGATGGCAGCTACTTCGGAAGCCGTGTTGAGTTTTTAGACTTACATAATGCTCACGCATTGGTCCCAGAGGGTAGACAGATCAATTTGCGCGATCCTGACACACGTCACTCACATCCATCAACCTTTTCATGCAGCTCCTTTTATTCATCTTACAGCGGACCCCAGCCTTTTTGAGGTCGTTACCAATTTGATCCTAGGACGATCTCTAGCTGTAGTTCCTTCCGCACTCGCGCTGTAAATCTCTTTTGTCACTCTTCTTTCACTCATACGCTCTAAATGTCCAAACCAACGCAACATACCCTCCACTATCTTCGTTACTACATCTTCTTTCAAACCACACTTATTCCTCACTCTGTCACATAACTTCACATATTTTGCTTAAAGATTCATTTATCCTGCTTTCATGCTACTTCTGCCATACGCAACATTCACTACCATAGTCAGCGTAGGAACCAGAACAGCACTATGCACAACCATCCTTGCCTTTTGAGACATGATCTGGCTGGACACAAGGCTATTGATAGCTCCATTCACTGCATTTCCTTATTCTTCTCCTTATTCCTCTCCTTTCAATATCTTCTTCACATTTTCCATCCCTCTTGAGCAAGCTCCCCAAGTACACAAAATCTTTCATATGCTCAACTTTTTTGTGAAAGAACTAATTCATCGATAATAATTCAAATAAATAACTTCCTGCCCAACGGGAATCCACGTGGGCAGACCACGGAACGTACCCAAACTACGTGACCCGTTTAGGGGGGGGGAGGTCTTCAAAATACTACGCTTGGTCACGGGGGGGGGGGGGGTAGGTTTACGTCACGTAGGTAGTCAATATAATATCCTCTAGCGCGCCATATATTCAAATATGGCGCCCAGTTTTTAGCTCTTTTTAAACTCCGGTGGCAACATGAACATCAGCTGATTGAAAACCGACAGTTTTTCTTCTTGATAATCGCTGTATTAATAAAGATAAATATTATCAAAAACAATCTTTTAACTTTCTGTTTGTAACAATTGGTTTAAAAACATATTTATGCATTACTACGTGAAAACTAGTAGGGGTCTTGGCAAATACTACGGGTGATCACCGAGGTTGGGGGGTAGTAAAAAATTGTAAAAATGTGTCACGTAGTTTGGGCATGTTCCCACGGGTGTGCCTCAGGGTTATATTTCTGTGTACATTTCCCCAATTTGCCCAAATTAAACAGTTTCTTAGGCAGGTTATATTTTAATGAAAGCTCCCGACACGTCACTCAGTCAATGCGAAAGCGTGCGGGACGATAGACGCGCAATTAGGGTACTTCGTCAGATTCCTTACGAATATGTATAACAAATTATTTGTTGATGTTATAAAGGTAGTTCGTCCGCGTAGGTTTCGATATTTACACATCTTGAATTTCAAAATAGATTACATTTTCTTAATCAACGTCCCTAAAATCATCAAAAATTACATAGATTCATATTAATTTGGTTTTCCGTAAGAATGAGATGTTTTTTCGGGATAAAAACTATCCTATGTCCTATTCCAGGACATAACCTTTATGTGTGCCAAGTTTCATCACGATCCGTCCAGTGATTGAAGCGTGATTGAGTAACAAACATTCAAACGTTCGCATCTGATAAATAAAATCGTAAACATTGCGTCTGTACATTGAAGATATTTGCAAAAAAAAAATGGAGAGGTCGACATTTCGATAATTTTTGTCTGTTTGTCTGTTATCTGGTTGTCTGAGTTTGTGCAGATCACTTTAAAACTACTGAACGGATTTTGATGGACTTTTCACAGAAACATTAGTCTTTATTTCATCGCAATCGGTGTACTCGATCAAAAGTTATGTACATTTTTAGTTTTCAAATACATTAGTAGGTAAGGTTAGTATGCAATATATTGCACATAATAGTATTTCCGTACTATTCATATTGCGATGAGTTTAGACTACATTTGGAACTGGGAGTGGGATTGGGCATGGGCGTGGGCTTGGGCGTGGGAAAAGGGGAGTGGGTGTGGTTGTGGGAGCGGAAGCGGGAGTGGGAATGGGAGCGGATTCTGTAGTTCACGCGAGCGGAGCCGCGGGCACAGCTAGTTTATAATATTAGTGGAATTACGCTTAGTTTAAGGGTGAGTATAAAAACACAGAAGTGGTGTTGGGGCACTGGGTGCCGCGTTTTATTATGTTTTTCATTGAGAAACTAAATACAACTGCGTGTGAAAAATTCGGAAAACTATGTCATTAATAGCTTTGTCAAAACTGATGAAGAATACAACTGATATAAGTTTAGTCGCAACTGATTAAAATTACAAGTTATATAACAAATAATAATACAAGCAAACTTTAACAGGAAGAGTCAGTATCGTGTATTATCGTGTATTAAGGACACATTTTAAATATTTAAATAAAGTGATCCAAGATTCATTCTATGTTGGAATTCCTTACGTTTCTTCGGCGGATCGACAGCTCAAGGTCACATCCAGCGCTCAATGTCACTTCCACCGCTCAAGGTCACATCCACCGCTCAAGGTTACATTGACGGCTCAAGGTAACATGCACGCGAAATAATACCCGATACTGACTTGCCCTTAGTCAATTATTTAATATATTTTTTGTCAGTGATTTGAAATAATCATAAAACAATTGAGACGGTCCGTGATACAATGAGATAATAATAACTTAAATTTAACCTTTTTGGCACGTCGTATACAAACAGAGTTACATCGAATTCGCTGCAAACAATTTAAAAACAAAGAATTTTGGTCGAATTCGCCCAAAAAAATGTTTTGTGAGATACGTTGGTCAATGTATGTAGGTATTTGACTATAGTCTCTAATAAATAAAAACGTAAACTTTGCGTGTCTGTACGTTGAAGATATTTGCAAACAAAATATTTGGGGGTCTGAGGAAGTAATAATAAATAATAAATATGTGGGGACATTTCACACACGGCCACCTGATCCCAAACTAGGCAGAGCCTGTAATATGGGTATCAGACAGCTGATATACATACATAGATACATAATATAATATATAAATAACATCCAGTCACAAGGCAAACACAAGTGCTCATCACAAGAATGTTTGCCCTGGGCGGGGTTCGAACCCGCGACCCCGAGCTTCGCAAGCAGGTGTACTACCGACTAGGCTACGGGGCCGAAGTAATAGGACACATTCATTATCTTTTACTTTTTGTCTATTTTTTTGTGCACGCATCACGTAAAAATTACTGAACCAATTCTGATGAAGTTTTCAGAAAAACGTAGGGCTTAATTCGGAGTAACATTTAGTCTTTATTTCATCGCAATCGGCTGACTCATAAAAAAAATAAGCATTTTTAGTTTTCAAATACATTAATATAGCAAAGATATAATTATAATGTTCGGTGCAGTTCAGATTGCGATGAGTTAGGTTAGGGCTACATTTGGAGCTGTAGTGGGCGTGGGAGTGGGCGTCGGAGTCGGATTAAAAGTAATTCTGTAGTCCACGCGAGCGCAGTGAATTCGACGCAACCCTGCCTTAAAAAATATCCTTATAAATTATTTACAACATTTAGTTTTAAAAAAACAATATAAAAATTTATAAATAACATATATGTAGCAAAACAAACCACGTTACACCACTCCTTTATTCTATAACTTTCCGCGTACTGCATGCGATGGTATGGAAAGTAAGTGACCCCAGTCTCGCCTGATGTAGATAGATAGATAGAAAAACTCTTTACAGCACACAAATTAAGGATAACAATAAAATAGGTACAGATTTTTTGTACAGTGTACAAATGCGGCCTTATCGCTTAAAGCGATCTCTTCCAGATGCAAGTCTCGATGAGGTTGGAAATGGGAGACGCTTAAAGAATTTTCTCTTCATTTAAATGGGAAACTAGATATTTTAGACAGTTTATTAGGGTGGAATACTTGGTCTTGCCGTGTGGTTTCCGGTAGAGTAGACTAGGACCACTCCAACTCTTCCCGCGGATGTCGTACAAGGCGACTGAGGGAATACATTATAAAACATCAACCAGGCCTCCCCAACCCGTCTGGCCAGCGCGGGGAGTGTAGGCCGAATCCTCCGTCTGTCTCCGGCAGATGAGAGAGGGTTGTGCTCCTGCAGTGGAGACAAAAATAACCCGATGATGATAAATATTGCCATAACAAGAAATGACCATAAACAAAAACAAATTCAGACTTAGATTTTCGCTTAACTTGAGATCGTGGTCAACCTAAAGTCATGGCAAGCTTACATGAAGGAGGGAGGAGTCAAAATGCCCAAAACTGAGCCACGTACAGGAAGCGAGTTAAAGAACCTACGGATTAATATGACACTCCCGCCCCCCTCACCAACCCTCCGCCACTCCTCTAAGCGAGGATCAACAGAGGTACACTAACACATATCGCCCCCTCCGGAGCGATCGGTCTATTTTCCACATCGGTCAAGTGCGCCTCTGTTGATCCTACTAGTAGAAAAAACAAGTGGAGCGATGGGGAAAGTAGACAAGACAAGTATCTTGTCTACTTTCCCCATCGCTCCACTTGTTTTTTCTACTAGTAGGATCAACAGAGGCACACTAACATTTATCGCCCCCTCCGGAGCGATCGGTCTACTTTCCACATCGGTCTACTTGTCTAGTCTACTTTCCCCATCGCTCCACTTGTTTTTTCTACTAGTAGGATCAACAGAGGCACACTAACATTTATCGCCCCCTCCGGAGCGATCGGTCTACTTTCCACATCGGTCTACTTGTCTAGTCTACTTTCCCCATCGGTCCACTTGTTTTTTTCTACTAATAGGATCATCAGAGGTACACTAACACTTATCGCCCCCTCCGGAGCGATCGGTCTACTTTCCACATCGGTCTACTTGTCTAGTCTACTTTCCCCATCGGTCCACTTGTTTTTTCTACTAGTGAAGGTAGGCCAGTCGCTGGGGGTGATTCTACGCTACGTAAGCCTGGGTACATTACAGTAGTAAAGAGTAGAAGTAGGAAAAAGGATCCCACTTCGAATCGGAGTAATGTGACAATTGGCAAAATCCCGTTGCACTGCTCTTATGTTTGACATCCCCTCCCACCTCACCGCACCTCATCCCCGTATCCCTTTAACTTCCCCCCCCCCCCCCACTGTAGTTTATGGTCATATTGTCTTGGAAACGACGCAATAGGCATGTCGTTTCGTCGCCTACAAAGTAGCGCCTACCCACACATTATTAGAATAAAATAGAATAATCATTTATTAGCTGCAGCAAAACACATACAATGTAGAGCAATCCAAAACTGGAACTAAAAGTAGAGTGCACGCGTCAGATCACATCACACGGTTTGTCAGGTGATGATTTAACATGACACTCGCTTACGAGTGAGCGAGACAACGCGATGAACTTATCGGACAAACCGGGAGTAGACACGACAATAGTACAGTGTTACAACAGTAGACACAGTATGTGTGCTGCAGCAGCAAACAGGCCCCAGTTCAGCTTATTGTACTATCTGACGGCTCATATGACACATTCTGATAAACTAAAAAATTGGCGTCTGACTACTAGAACTAGACCTTAGCGTCTGACTACTAGAACTAGACCTTGGCGTCTGACTACTAGAACTAGACCCCAAACGCTTATCAGACAAGCTCCGTAAATATCAAGCGCCTAGCTGTAGGTAGCTATTTCGGGCCCCCAACACCCTAGCACCATGGAAAGGTTTTTCATTGTTTATTATTTCATGTACGTATATTTGTTGTTTTTCTCTGATTTAAATAATTGGTTTTTTGTTTTTTTAATGTTAAGTAAATATGTGTGTTGTTTTAATATGTGAAAACCAGTTAATGGCTAATAGCTTTATGGACCCGTTTCTGAAGGCACAACATTAAAATTTGACAGCACTAAAACTGTTGCTAGCCTTGTCACACAGTATTATGAAGATAGAGACGAAACCAATTTTAGCGCTGTCAAATTTTAAATGTGTGCCTTCAGAATCGGGCCCTATATATATGTAATATTAACTTTTTACTATAGCTGTAAGTTTTCCGAATAAAATAAAATAAATAAAATTTCCGTAATGCTTACGGAGCTAGGCCCCAGATTTTCTGCCGAGACCTGACAGTGTCAGATAACCGTACATGACTATTATTATCAGAACTACACGGTAGGTACATTTCTTTATCAAATTTGGTACTAAACGCATTATACTTGTCCTTTAGGTTACTCTAAGGTTGAGTGGAAGAGATCCCTAAGTGGGATAAGTCCGCCTTTGTACACAGTTTAATTCCTATTTTATTATTGTTGTTGTTGTTATTTTTGGTACAATAAAGCGTACATACATACATACATACATACATACACGGAAGGAGCCACAAGCGAGCAGAAGTCAAGAACAAAGGAGTATTTATCATTACTTGCTCGATACAAACAACCTAGAATTATTATACACAACATTTTTTTTAGGTTTTTTTCCGGAATTTTTTTAATTCGTCTATCTAGTGTGACTAATAGTAATTAATTAATATTATATTTTCATATCCTACCTAAGAGTTTATATATAATTATATTATTTATTTACATTACTATACTATGCAGTGTCATTCAGTACAAGATGTAATAAAATACTGGATTTGAGGTCGTGGGTTTGATCCCCACAGGGGCAGATGGTTGTGGGTATCGTTAGTTTTTTTCGCCTTCAAAATATGTACTATTTTTTATAAATTTAAAAATGACTTGTATACATTTACAGAGCCATATGCAATAAATAATTTGACCTTTTCAGACCATTTTCAGAATTACTGTTTATAAATATAAAAAATATATAAATTACTATTTTATAACACCTCGCATTGAAGAGAACCACATCAGAACCGGTCCAGCCGTTACATTCGCACACAACTAACTTCACTATGTCAATTACAATTAGGTTTAGATTACAATTACGTCTAGGAATCCATAAAATTCATTTAACATTAAATGTGTTAGATTCGAAACTGCGACCGACCTAACAGGAGTCTTACTTTAAATAAACTGAGCTCTTACAAGTACATAAGCAGACATGTTACTTATAAAAAATAAAATTGCTTATTTAGAATTGTATGCCGAAAGCATTTTATAAAATCAAATCAAATATTTTTTTTATTATGCTCCTAAAGATATTAAAACTATAAAAATATATGTTCATAAAAGGATGAATCTAGTGTATAATGCCTTATCGCTTCTCAGCAATGTCTTCCAGGCAAACTTTCATTGATTTTTAAAAGTCAACCTTTGTCTTTTTTAATAGTGAAAAATCTATTCTACAACTATATAACGAAATCTCTATAAATATTTGTTGCAAGTCGCCGTGTTGATCGATTTATAAGAGATTATCGGAGAGTACCGGGAGAGAGCAGTTTTATGCTGATAATTAACAGTCGACTTTAAGGCACTGGAATAAAGTTCAAAAGCGGGAGCGCGATCGTACGCCGCTATTCGCTGGCTACATTTTAACCCTGCATGCAATACTGAACCTTGTAGTTTTCAAAGGCGATTATTAATTGACAGCGAAAATTTGGCTTTTTAATTATTACTACCAAATGTTTCAAGTTTAAGGGATTTTCATTATAAGATTTAATATAATCCCGTAAAAAGAAATATTAATCTTTCGTGCTATATTTTCATCGCAAATACATAAATGACACAATTGAATACCTGCATCTATAATTGTCTAAGTGCATCAAAAAGAGAGATATATTTTTGCGAGTGTTTAAATAAACTCAATTGATTTTGGACTTTGTCAATACATACAGTAAACTCAAAAGATTTTGTCACATACATCGTTACTCCCCGGTACCCATCATTTGGCTGGTTTCTACCTTGTTCTGTGGTTTCTACTTTCTATACAAATCTACAAGTCATAACATGAAGGATAATAATTTTCGCACCTCATAAGTCACCTCAAAGGTTTTATATTTATGATTGACACTACACCTCATACCATGAAGCAAAATAATTTTTCGTAGCTCATAGTTTCACCTCAAAGTGTTTTCCTTCATGATTGACACTATATGGTTATTAAATTAGATAACAGAGTTATAAAATGTCATCTGTTATCCAATTTAATAACCAATTAGTGTCAATCATGAAGGTAAAAACTTTAAGGTGAAACTATGAGCTACGAAAAACTATTTTGCTTCATGATATGAGATGTAGTTGGTTATTAAATAAGATAACAAATGGCAACTGTTATCTAATTTAATAACCAATATATGTGATGAAATTAATTTATCTCTATAGATACCTTTTTTATGAAGGGTAGGACGGCCGCAGAATCGGATCCTAATATATTTTTTTTATATCATTTAAATTTTTGCTAAAAGCATGCCTTATACGCTGTAACCTAATTTTTTTATTTGTCTATCAAGCGCAAAGAAAAATTTTTAAACATTGGATTTTCATACTGAGACACGATACAACAAGATGTTCATTTTCACCAAGTATGTCAGCCAATAGTATTGAAAAATAATTATTAAAAATAAATCTCGATCATCAAAATAACTAAATACAAAATTGCTATTACAGTTACAATAAAAATAAAAATAATAAAAAAAGAAATATACTTAATAAATACAGTTAATAAGAAATGTGTTGGTGGCAAATTTCGAATAGTTATTTTTATCCTTCAGAAGCAAGTGGCCCACTTTCCCAAAATGACAACTTTCTCAAAATGTTCATCCATAAGGTCCGACCAAACGGAACCCTAGTTTCCCATAGAAAAAATATTTGGTCAGTTTTTTATTCCAGCTGTCCCAGAAAAATTCCCGGAGTATTCTGTTAGTGTACAAGTGTTTGCCACAAATAAAATTAATTGTTAAAAGAATTTTCTTTTTATATTAAAAAATTAGTCAAGGAAATTTAAGTGGCCATTTTGGGAAAGTGGATCTTTTGGGAAAGTAGACTACTTACTCCTTAAGGATTTTTGCCTATTCAGCCATACGAGATTTCTTTTTTTTTAAACGAACACACGCCACCGAGATTACACCATCATAAATATATAACAGAGAGCGGTCGTGGGTTCGATTCCCACCAGGGACAGACTTTGTACAAGTTGGTCCCGGTCTGGATGTGAACTGTCCTGTCCTTTACATTCCCACAGAACAGGTAATATAAGTTTGGGATGTATCATCAAGACCGGTCAGTATGGGGATGCCAGAAACTATAAGAGATGACGTCGATTTTAGAGGTACGAAAAAATAATAATTAAATGCAGCATTTTCTTTTAATTGTAGCCAGAAGTTGCCTTACTAATAAATCAGCTTAAGTAATAAAAAAAAACTTTTTTGGAAAATGATTTGGTTTGATTCCCTAGTCACGTTGAGTTGTTCTGAAAATCTATGAATTCAGTTTTTTTTTATTTCTAAAACTGACGTCACGGTTCCTTATAACAAGTTACTCAGTCTCTTTTAGTTTCTGACTTCCCCATACTGACTGGTCTTGCCGATACGTATGTACTGTATTTATAAAATTCATAATATTAATAATTTATATTTGTGACAATGGAGGTCCATACTGGTCGAACATCTTATTAAAACAAAGACCTAAATAGTTAATATGGCAGTACATTTACATGAGTAACCACTAAATATTTCTTTATACAATTTACATTTAACTAATTGATCAAAAATACCGGTTTACAGCAAACACTCTCATACTTTTGACACCATTCTAAAGCCATAGTTCTTGAGGGAAAGATTTGGATGTGATTTCCATGTCTGATAATATGCGTCGAACTACACGTTACTTTATACTCTGTAACTGGTCACGCGACATATTCGGACAAGTGTTTGGTGTCTAACTAACGAGAGTTAAACACCAAACGCTTATCCAAATGTCACATGTCATGTTGGAGAGTACAAAAGTTTTTTGGTTAGACGGATATTGGCAGAAATGGTTACGGAGTAGAGCATCTGATGGTGATCCCAAAGAGAATAGTGCAGTTAGTGTCAGATTGATCTGGGAGTGTCAAGTACTAAAAATTATCAAATAATAACAACGATCTCTATGTACTACTAGATGGAGCGTTCCAAACAATCGCTCTGTTCCACGCAAGTGGCCACAACTCTTTCACATTCACAATGAAACTTGTGCAGTTACTACGCAGAACATTTAATTATTACTAAATATTGACGCTACGGTTAAATAATGTCATTGCATCAGGGACGGGCAGCAACGTTTTCTTGTGCATATTAAGATCATCACCAATCGGCCTGCCAAACGTGGTGATTATGGCATATTGCCCAATGTGGCATTCCATTGGGGAGGTGCGTCTATCTGGCATAATTTTGATTACTTGAAAAGCTCAGATCAATCTAACACTTATCTATGAGAATCCAATCGCGCCCAAACGAAATCAGTCATGAATTATTTTAGCCTCTGGCGTAAAAGGCGTCTGTAATATCACTGGCTCCCTAAAGCATGGTATACAGACATTCAAACCGATTCTTTTTCGACAGAATTTGTTGAACAAAAAGTTTTGGAGATCGACTGGTGTTCGAAAATCTTTTTGGTCCAATAATGACATAGTTGTCAGATTGTCATGACAGGTGCTGTTTAATAAAGATTACATATGTCCGATAGTGACAGGTAGCTGTCAAATGTCACACTTGTTGATAGTGTTTAATAAACCCAGTCTGACAAATAAGTCTTGGTATGAGACAATTGTCGAATATTGACAAATGTGTCACATTGTCACATGTCATTGTCACGTTTACTGAATAAGGAAAATCGCCTACAAAAAAGGCAGTCTGACAAATAAGTCATGGTATGAGACAATAGTCGAATCTTGACAAATGTGTCACATTGTCACATGTCATTGTCACGTTTACTGAAATGTCGTCAAATGTCGGTCGGACGATAGGCCGGGCCCACATCTGTAGCATTTTGGGGTTTCTCATCTCGTCTCGTGGCAGAGACGTGTAAAATGCTAGTTTGGACGCAAAAAGATGAATAGCATCCGACTAGCGATCATCATACACGTTGGTGCACGCGACAGAGATATGATACACTTAAATGCTACAGATGCGCACTAGGTCCTAGACTGCTGTTGCCCAACCTTAACCCCGTGTCGAGTCGACTGTGAATACAGCACGCCGATCTCCAAGAGTATTATCTTGAAGATCTTGAGATCCGACGAAGAACGAAGGTAACCGACATAGCCGAAACGATTAGCAAGCTGAAATGGCAGTAGGCGGGCCACATCTGTCGCAGAACCGACGACCGTTGGGGCATTCCCGCCTCCTCACCATTCTCCCCCCGCAACTCCTCTAAGCGAGGATCAACGGAGGTAACTGCAAAGACACCTACCAGTGAAGGTAGGGCAAGTCCCAGGTCATGAATTTACGCTACCTTGGGCCCCAGACAAATTTAATTAAAGAAGTAAAGAGTCAAAGTAGGAAGAGAGTTCCCACTTGGCCGTTGGGGCAGACGAATTTTGGAGTGGAGACCGCGGATCGGCACGCGCAGGGTGGGACACCCCGCCGCCAGATGGACCGACGATGGAGGTGGCCGGAAGCGGCTGGATGCGGAGGACCGGGTGTGGTGGCGTTCATTGGGGAAGGCCTATGTCCAACAGTGGACGTCTAAGGGCTGACATGATGATTACTCTTCAAACCGGCATATGGCAATGACGACAAATATATGAGAGAGGCAATATTACCAGTATTTTCATCTCAGTAGCGTAATTTAACTAAACTATTCTGTGTATATTATGCAGCATGTAATATAACAAGTGGCAAACCTAAACATTTGAACAATTTAATTTTATTGTTGACCTCAATCTCACCTGATGGTAAGTGATGATGAGGCCTAAGGTGGAGCGCGCTTACCCAGAAGATGCCTATTCACTCTTCCTTTAAAAGATACAAGTTGTACTTGTCCGGAAACACCCAAGCTAGCAGGGAGTTCCATTCCTTAGCAGTTCGCATTATGAAAGAGGAAGCAAAACGCTTCGTGCGAGAGCGTGGTATGTCTACTACATAAGGATGAAGTCTCCACACCTGGTAGTTCGGTGACGGAAGAGGGATGGGGGGATCAAATCGTGCGATCAATTTTATTTGATCTCAACGACTCTCCCTCGGTGCTCTAGGGGTACAACCCACAGCGTTACTTTATTAAAGCGTGCTCTCCATGGTTGTATTCGTCCTATACACTTGACATTGGGAAAATCCTAGGACTAGCACTTGTAAACCCTTTCAAAAAAGTATTTTTTAATAATGACAACAGAACGATGTTGGCGATGTTGTTCGCAACACATCACGTCAAGGGGTATCACGGAGCGAAAAGGCGAAGAAAGCGATATTTGATTGCGCAAAGTTGCGATACATCGTCTCTGCCTACTCCTCTGGGACCAAGGCGTGAGCATTTATATATGTATGACAACAGAACGACTCCTTATATTACACACTGTATATCTAATCTAGCCTAGCTTAGCTTATAATATACAACTTATTTATTTATACAACTAATCACAACAACCTACGAATATTATAAGTTGGAACTCCTCAGGTTCCTTAGCCGCCTCTCTAGGTCTTCGACGGAGGCTTCGTCGTGGGGCCACGCGTTGGACTTCTTCCGCTCGCCGCCCGGGGCCATCTGGAAGGACCCGCCCGTTGACTTGCCAGGGCTTTCAGAACTGAATGAAATAAAAATGTAAATTGAATATAATTTGCAAAAACATTGGGGGGTCTAGGGATAAGTAATAAAACACATTAAGATCATTTTTGAATTGTATGTCTGTTTGTTTGTCTGTTAGTTTGTGCACGCATCACGTGAAAACTACTGAAGCGATTTTGATGTACTTTTCACAGAAACAGTGCATAGCCCGGAGTAACATTTTAATCTTTATTTCATCGCAATCGGCTTACTCAGTCCAAAGTTATGGGAAATGTAAGTTTTCTAATACAGGTATGCAATATAACAAAGAAGTATAATTAATTGAAGCTGTCATGGGCGTGGGAGGGGAGGGGTTGGGGGGGATTGGGAGTGTTAGTTGGAGTGGAAGTGAGAGTGGGCGTCAGAGTCGGAATAAGAGTAAGATTAAAAATCATTGTGTAATCCACGCGGGCATTAGTGAATAATCATCATCAGCCTACATACGTCCACCGCTGAACATAAGCCTCCCCAATAGAATGCCACTTTTGGTGGGCTGTCGATTGGAGGATTTGACATTTACAACCCAGCTTGGCAGGCGGATTGGTGATCGCAGTACTAATCTAATATACCAAGGAGAACAAAGTTGTACCACGAGTACAATAAAATACACTTTATTGCTCAAACAAATACAGTTACAAGTTTAAAAGGTTTAAAATAGGCGGTCTTAACGCTTTAAGCGATTTCTTCCGCATAACTTTTGGGTAGAAAATATTATACAAGAGAAAAAAATATCAAACTAACACTCGTGTTACAATACTTGTTGCGGACGGCCAGCGTACCGCGTGTCAAGTCAGTGCCGCGAGAGAAAACACGATACGTATAAGTCGATCGATGTCGTACACCGTCCTAAATTTAATTTTAGGCTAAGTCATTTTGTGTTGTCTTGCTTATATTGACTACATATTATTATTAATTATTACTTGACATTTATGATGATTACACTGACTTTTAAATTAAATTTATTATGACATTTGACTTTAACATGAAATTCAATAGCTCTTTGACATTTTATATGCTAATGAAATAATTGTGATTGTGAATGTATGAATTTTATTTATTATATTTTTTTTTGTTTGTTATGTTAGTAGCTTAACTAAGTGTTGTGTATATCCATTGATTGTAATGTTTTTGACAATGTACGATTAGTACCAATAAATAATATCAATACAGTCCGCTTTTGAGACTCAAGACAATATGTAACAGTTGCACAACTATTGCGGAATACCGTGTGTGTGAGGTGACTAGCGAGTGCCCACCTCATGTACTCGGTGCTGGCGGCGAGCTCGCCGTCCTGGTTGCAGTTCCCGTCGCGGCTGTTGTACAGCCACACGCCGCCGCACGCCGTGTGGTCGCGCACCTGGAACTCGCCGCTGTACAGCCGCGGGGGGCGGCTGAAGTCCACGTTCAGGGGCTGGCCTGGGGAACGGAGGCAAACAGTAACAGATGATAACCACTGAGTGTGGCGTCCTGGCTAGATGGAGCGACGATCTGCGTAAGGCAGCTGGCTGTGACTGGATGGCGCACCTTGGGAGAAGCCTTTCAGGCTGATGATGAACCATTGATCTACGCCGTGTGGTTCAGCATCATCAGCCTGAAAGAGCCCACTTTTGGACATAGTTAAAATCCCAGGGGCTGGCTGTACAGAAAGTATACCAGTGTACAAAAGAAACAGAACAGAATTGGTAATTACCAGGTTAGTACGTAAGGTAAGTAGATTAGTATATAAGTTAAGTAAACAAAGTCTGGATTACGACGAAACTGAAAAACTATTACAAAAAATTACTTAAATACACTTGAACTTATGAACACAACCAAACATTCATTCGTGCACACCTATACACCCCCCCCCCCCTTCCCCCCCCCACCCACACACACTATACATACACATACATCTATATTAGTATTAGAACAATTATATTATTATTTAGTTATCATGTACGTAAATGCAACAACCTAGCCTCCGGAGGAGGGCGCTGGCGTCTGTAACACAGGCTCGCCTAGCATGGATACCAGCGCACTATGTTCTGGCACCACTTGGTATATATATGGTTTAATGTAAGAAATTTATTTACTTTCAGTAATGTAAATGCTGCACTTATTTAGTTCCTAGCTGTATTATAAATAAGAAATAAACTATTTCATTTCAGTAAACATTAAGTTTTTAAGTTCTATTGATTTAGCTTTAAGTTTTTATTTCAGGGAATGCGTCGTTGGTACAACCACCGTGGCGGAACGGGTAGCTCTGACTGCCACGCCGGAGGTTGCGGGTTCGAATCCCGCTAGGGGCAAATGTTCGTATGATGAATATAAATGTTTGTACCCAAGTCTTGGATGTTTATATATTTATTTAAGTATGTCTATCCGTTATCTAGTAACCATACCACAGGCTCTACCTAGTTTGGGACTGGATAATTGGTGTTAATGTCTGAGATATTTATTTTGTTGGTGTGTGATCTACAGCTATACTCTCATTTTCTCTGCTCTAGTCGAGGGCGTTCAACTTTGTATGAGATTTAGATGGTGCCTCAGGTATCCTAGCAGTGGAGTAATGTTTGAGTGCTATAGATTTCCACATTTCTGCAGCGCATCGGGAATGTTCGCGGAGGCGCGCACTGGCGATTTTTTCGCAATTATTCGCAAAAGAACCGCGTCCCTGATGCGCCATGTGAGGGGCAGCTCCAACAGTCTCCTGTGCGTTGTTATGAATAAAATTGAGAGTCCTATTATGAGACACTGGAATCAAACACACGTGTTCGCTTCCGGTGTCTCATATAGAAAATAAGTGTTGTTCTGTCTATTAATGTACCATTGATTTATTACTAACATAGATTAAGTTTTATTTTTTGTATTACTAACAAATTATGGACTTTGTCTGAAATAAATAAATATGGGGACATTTCACACAGGGCCACCTGATCCCAAACTAGGCAGAGCCTGTAATATGGGTATCAGACAGCTGATATACATACATAGATACATAATATATAAATAACATCCAGTCACAAGGCAAACACAAGTGTTCATCACACGAATGTTTGCCCTGGGCGGGATTCGAACCGCTATTATTATAGTCACCCGGGTGCAGCCGCTCGTCGAGCCTGAGCTCGCCGAAGCCGTCATTGTTGTTCCAGGCGGCGTCGGGCCGCAGGCACTGCGTCGACGGCGGGTACCACGACTTGGACGGCTTGGGGGACCTTGGGCGAGACGGCTTTTCTGTAACAAAATTTAAAAAAATTAAGAACGTACAGCGATACTAAAGTAATGGCGAACTGCTAAGGAATGGAACTCCCTACCAGCTTGGGTATTTCCAGACAAGTACAACTTGGATCTTTTTAATGGAAGAGTGATTAGGCATCTTCTAGATAAGCGCGCTCCATTTACCATCAGGTGAGATTGAGGTCAAGCGAAAACCTATCAAAATTAAAAAAAAATGGACCGTGTGGTTTCCGGTAGAGTAGACTAGGACCACTCCAACTCTTCCCGTGGATGTCGTACAAGGCGACTAAGGGAATACATTATAAACATCAGTCAGGCCTCCCCAACCCGTCTGGCCAGCGCGGGGAGTGTAGTCCAAATCCTCCGTCTGTCTCCGGCAGATGAGAGAGGGTTGTGCTCCTGCAGTGGAGACCAAAATAACCTGATGATGATGGACTAGGATATGTACATAACAAAATTTAATGTAGATGAAAAAATTAATCTAAAAAGCACGTTTTATGCGCCTACCCTACCTGCTGGCCGGAGGGCACCTAAAAACCCTACTGCCACACTACATTTAAATATTTTGTTCTTTTTCGTTTTAATTTAGGTTAGTTCAGCAATTATCCTACTAATATTATCCTGCTTCAACCACTGGACGGATCGTGATGAAACTTGGTACACATATAGGTTAGGTCCTGGAATAGGACATAGGATAGTTTTTATCCCGAAAAAATAGCCTGTTCCTACGGGAAAACATAATAATTTGTGATTTTAAGTTGTCCACGCGGACGAAGTCGCGGGCAACAGCTAGTATGTTAATAAATGTATTTAGATTGCATTGTCATCGAGTTGTGAGCTACCCTGAAAGTTTCAGCCGAATAGCCAATTGGGAAGTGCTTGATTTAAAGATTTCATTTGCATTTAGCAGTTCAGCGTAACGTTATCTTCCATATTGTACCATGTTGTGATATATTTGGTTTAATTCGAAGACCCCCATCCAACATTACAGCCTAATAGCAGAATCAGTTAAAAAGGAAACTTACCCTCCCCCCAGCCGTCCGCCACAGCCACCTTCTCCCCCCTCCTGACCTCCCTCCTCCCCTTGGGGCTGGCGTCCTCTATGCCCAGCTCGTTCAGCTCGGCGATCACTCGCTCCTCGCCGTCGAACACGAAGTCGCGTTCGGATATCCGGCGGCTGGTCGGCTGGGCGATGGGCGGCGATGGAAGTTTCGGCGCTGAGGGAAAAAATAGGTTTTTAGACTATATTCAGCGCCCCCTATGCGTTTGGTGGCTAACTATATACTAGAAAGAAATAAAAAGATATACTTTATTTTATTCACTAAAACAAAAACATTATATACACTTTTATTATATATCTTAAAACTAAGGAGTGGACGATGTTGTGCAAGTGTGAGGTCCTCAACTCAGCGAAGTGCTGCACCCAGAAAGTGCAGAGCTGGTGTTATGCTGGGGCCTGGACGTTCCCACTTACGTTCCCACTTATTTGACTGTTTTATTTTATTTTGTGTAAAACATATTGTATGCCATTAGGCAGATTATAGATTTAGGACAATATTAACATATTAAGAACTGTATTATGAATAACCTATAATCAACAATAAATATTTCATTTCATTTGGATTGGGGTGTCACAGAGTGTTGTGTAGGTGTGTGTGTGTAAACGATGTGTGTAAACGTTTTATTGTACCAATATTATCAACAACAATAAGAAATACGAACAAAATTGTGCACAAAGACGGGCTTAACCCACTCAGGGATTTCTTCCAGTCAACCTTAGAGAAACTGAAAGGACTGGTATAATGCGTTTAGTATCTGCCGGCTGATCCATCTGCCATAATGTGAATAGGCGAATCTTGATTCTGAAGTACCGACCTGGAAATCTGATGCAAACTCCTCACCTGGTGACCTGTCCTCCTTGACAGGCGTGCCCCCGGAGCCCGGAGCCCCAGGACCCGCCAGCAGCTCCTTGAGCTCTTGCTCCAGCTCTGCCGCGTCGAAGTCATCCACAGGCGAGCCGAGTGCCTTCTCCACTTCACCATATGTTTCCAGAACCTGCGAAAGACACCACACATCATTACTATATCAATAAGTACTGGAATTTTAACTTAATGTAAATGTGCGTTAAATAATGTTACCACTTATGGGAAAAAAAACAGTAAGGAACAGTAAAAAGGGCATGTAACATTTTACTATGGAGCCTGGCATACTTAACTGTCGGCCATTTTGAAAAATATCGAAATCGCGCCCACTGATCAAACTTGAAAATTTCGACATAGGACTTCAATACAAACAAAAAATATAATACAGTCAAAATCCTAAAGTGTCTACTTTCCCCACAAACAGAGCCTTATTTCGGATAATATCTATTTATCTTATTAGAGTAGGCTCCCTGATATCACCCAACTCGATCGTACCCCAGCGGAAATCCAAGGACTCAAAATGACCTCGAATGGACGAAAAATGACCTTGAATGTACAAAAAATGACCTCGAATGTATGTAAAATGACCTCGAATGTAGTAAAAACGCCACCGTATCCGTACTTTTTGACGGGAGTAGTGTATGTAAAGCAATCTCACCTCCTTGAGATCGTCCATAGTGTCGTGCACGGCGTCCTCGTCAAGACCCCCCTCCTTCATGCCCCGCTTCATGGCCTGCGAGCTCGTCCTGTTCACATATACAATACAAAAAAAATTGAAAAACAGACCGGAGATACTGCGTAATCATTTCCGCAAGACATCAATGAAGACATTTTTCATATTTGGTGCAAAAATAATCTTTATAATTTTTTTTACTGGCCTACTCTCTCTCTCTCTCTCTCTCTACAGGGCTTGATAAAAAATATTTTTTGTTGGGTTGAAGAGGTTGGAACATCGGTGGACTAGGGAAAAAAATGTCGGCTCCGTGGGCTGGGGCGAGGAATACAGCCACGGTATCCCCTGGCTGTCGTACAAGCCGACTGGAAGGGGTCATCGGGGACGCGGGGGCACGGAGCGGGGGCGAGGTGCACCCATTACATTCTACGCGTCCCCGGGGAGCGCGGCAGCAACGGGGAGGCCTCGCCAAGTCTTGACCAGGGAGATCTCCCGGGTTCCCTCCTTCATCTGTGCGTCGGAGACGGCCACCGCGGGGTTTTAGTCGGTGCGACCCCGACATAACCTGCTCGTCCCCCCGAGGTGAGTACGTATGCCGTAGGCATTTCCCCGCGACAAAAATAGAGAAAAAAAAATCCCTCTTTCCAAAGTCATGGGTCTCATCATGTGCCGTGTGGTTCCCGGCTTAGAATAGGGCCACCCCTATCTTTACCGTGGGTGTCGTCAAGGCGACTAAGGGATTGCACCAGGGATGGGCAGCAGCGTTCTCCTGTGTGTGTATGTTAAGATCATTACTGCGATCACCAATCCGTCTGCCAAGCGTGGTGAATAATCATAAGGCCAATCCTCCAATGGAAACTTACCAAAAGGGGTATTCGGGTGGCCTATGTCCAGCAGTGGACATATTTAGGCTGACGATGATAATGAAGGGTCTTATCAAACCCTCATATGACATAACTTGACGACCTCCGTGGCGGAACGGGTAGCTCTCGGACTGCCACGCCGGAGGTTGCGGGTTCGAATCCCGCTAGGTGCAAATGTTCGTATGATGAATATGAATGTTTGTACCCAAGTCTTGGTTGTTTATATATTTATTTAAGTATGTGTATCCGTTATCCAGTAACATAGCACAGGCTCTGCCTAGTTTGGGACTGGATAATTGGTGTGAATGTCTGAAATATTATTTATTTATAACTTGTGGAGCCTGGTCACCTGTAAGTATCGACTATGGCCGCGTTCACGTCCACGTCCCTCATCTGCTGCAGTAGCTGCCGCACGTTCTCCAGCGCGGCCTCGCACCGCGACAGGCGCTGCGCCGCCTTATGCTTGCGACGCAGGTGGTTCTTGGCCTGCCACACACCGTTGATAACCATTAAGAGATTATCACCATTTCATCATCAGGTTATTTTTGTCTCCACTGCAGGAGCACAACCCTCTCTCATCTGCTGGAGACAGACGGAGGATTTGGCCTACACTCCCCGCGCTGGCCAGACGGGTTGGGGAGGCCTGATTGATGTTTTATAATGTATAATAATAATAAAATCATTTATTCATCTCTTAAAAAATATACATACAATAACTCCGCCAAACTGTATAATACAGTTTGTTGGCAGAAATAGCTCTCTTACTTTATACACATCTATGGCAGAGAATACTAAATATCACTACGCAATGGTGAATAGCAAAGCAAAGTTACAAAGTTTTTACTTTTGATATTAGCACAAAAAGATTGAGGTTACGTTAATGACTATTGGAATGAAATATAGATGGTAGCCGAGTTGTCCCTGGTTTAGAATAGGGCCACCTCATCTTCATGTTGACAGTGGACTGCACCAGGGACGGGGAGCAGCGTTCTCCTGTATTAAGATTATTACTGTGATCACCAATACGCCTGCCAAGCGTGGAGATTATGACAACACACCAAAAATTTCATTCTATTCTATAGCTTAAGTTCATCAGTGGACGTGATTCGGCTGGGATAACTCGTCATATCAGCCCTTCGACGTCCCTTGCTGGACATAGGCCTTCCCCAAAGAACGCCACCACACCCGGTACTCTGCCCTCCGCATCCAGCCGCTTCCGGCCACCTTCTTCAGGTCGTCGGTCCACCTGGCGGCGACGGCGGGGCGCCACATCTGTCGCAGAACAGACGGCCGTCGGGGCAGACGTGTTCTGGAGTGGAGACCGCGGATCGGCACGGTGATAACTCACCGCCAGCTTGTTGCCCAGCTGTAGCGCGGCCCTGGCCTCGCCCTCCGCCGCGGCGGCGTCGCGCGCCAGCCGCGCCAGGTCGCCTTCCAGCCGCGTCTCAGCCGACAGCAGCTTGACTAGCGCCTCGTCTTTCTCCGTCACCGGCGATACTTTCTTGTTCACGTCCGCTGGAAGAAAAACGTGATTAGATTCACTGATCGTTTCCAATCTTCGCTGCACGAACTACGCGCGCATCTCGCCCATACACAGAGCAGTCGCAACGTACGAGAAGCGCCGAATTCGCTGAGGTCGACATCTTCCATCTCATAAGACCCCAGTTTATCAAACAAAACATGTAGTGATCGGTGTAAGTTTATGATCACTCCCGATGACGTACTTAATGTAATACCGTAGGCCCGGTGTAAACTTATAAACGCACCTCGCTATTGTCCCCAGCTATAACCTAAGACGGACGTCTTATATCATCTCCCACATTTTATAGTAATATTAATAGTTTTAAAATAATATAACAGTGTCTCACCAATTAGAAGTTTTATTAAAACCCTCACCAATACAGATAACTGATACACCACAAACTTACACACATACATTCAAACACACATTTATTCTCGCACTTACTGTTTTACTTTATTTTATTCATTTATTTACCAACAGTTGTTACAATAATACTTCTAACAAAGGGTCTAGCGGGTTAAGCACATGAAAACCGCACTCGCGTCTGATGAAGGGCTTCTACCCTGCCTCTATTGTTCCTCATCTAAAACAGCTACACAATTAATTCCATATCCCTAACCCCTACAATAAGGGAACAATGGGGGGCGGCCACATTTTCAGCACCTATTGAAGACATCCATATGAAATTCAATCTGTACATGACCATCCATAAACTAATCATAATTATTTCTCAGACATTCTTCTTCATCAGGTTATTTTTGTCTCCACTGCAGGAGCACATCCCTCTCTCATCTGCCGGAGACAGACGGAGGATTTGGCCTACACTCCCCGCGCTGGCCAGACGGGTTGGGGAGGCCTAATTGATATTTTATAACGTATTCCCTTAGTCGCCTTGTACGACATCCAGGGGAAGAGTCCTAGTTTACTCTACCGGAAACCACACGGCAATGCGACATTGCAAAGTGTAAAAAATGAGAAGTACATGTTCTAGGAGTGTTTTTTTTACACAAACACAATCTACATTTATCTCATTTTAAATTATATAAACTTTATCTATTATTGATTGTTAGTAGCTTTCTTCCCTCTTTGTCAAATATAATCATTTAGTTATGTAAAATGATGCACTGTATAATATGTATTTTATTGTATTGTATCTTCTTTTCTCCAATTTAGACATGGTGTTAAGTTCGCTTGAAATCTATACTTATAATGGGCTCAATTCTAAAGGCACACAATTAAAATTTGACAGCACTAAAATTAGTTTCGTCTTTATCTTCATAATACTGTGTGACAGGGATAGCAACAATTTTAGCGCTGTCTAATTTTAACACTGTACCTTCAGAATCAGGCCCAATAAAACTGTAACTGGTCTATGTCTGTACATGAGAGATACCGTTATGATGAGATAGATTTTTGTTGAAGTTTACCCGACCTTGATTCAGCGCGTAACGAGTAAGTATTTAATAGTTTGTGCAATATAATGCAAATGGTGTCGCGCCTACTTCACTGTTCTATCTTGATAAGATTTCTGTGATCCTCACACACATTTGCCACTTACTCTTCAAGAAAATTTGCTACTTACCCAGTTTAACGACGTCATCCTTCTTCACAGCAGCACCCTGAGAGACCAGGTAGCCCAGCAGCACCTCGAAGATCTCCCGGCTCTGGTGCCAGTCGGTGTTCCTCATGAGCTCCTCTATGGTGCCGATGCGCTCGAGGTCAGGTGGGTAGTTCTGGAGTAACTCCATTGCTTGGTCCTGTTGATGAAGTATTTCTATTACTACATTAGCTCTGACTTTTTATATAAGTAAATCTAAGTATAAAAATTTGTAATGTGTAATAAAGAAATCTAACTTTGAACATATGCTTGTTTCTTTGTATTTATTACAGTGCCCTTGTTTTGTTAGCACTGTTTTAGCAAGGTGATCATCATCAGCAAAAATACATCCACTGCTGAACATAAGCCTCCCCAATAGAAGCCACTTTTGGTGGGCTGTCCATTAGGAGATTTGCCATATTCACTATGTTTGGCAGTCAGACTGGTGATTGAATAGAATAGAATAGGTCATTTATTCATAGCTACGACACACACATACATGAGAAATAAACAGAACATAATTAATAAATTACAATTTAAAAATAATCAAGGTACCTATGTGTTGCAGCAACAAATGGCGCTGACTCAGCATAATGCTGCAGCACGCTACGCGAACTCCAGCGCTGGTATTCTGTCAGCACCAGGTGAAGTGACTTCACAGATTTAGTGATAATTTAGATTGGAGTAATGATCTTAACATACACAGGAGAACTCTGCTGCCTGCCCCTGGTGCAATCCCTTAGTCGCCTTGACGACACCCACGGGAAGATTGGGGGCTTTTGTTTCCTCACAAATGGTGTAGGCAGAAGTTATACAAAAAAAAAAATGGACAGCCTACCAAAAAAGTGACATTCTATTGGGGAGGCTAATGTTCAGCAGGGGACGTGTTTCGACTGATGATGAAGTAAAAACAGGTAGAATTGGTGATGGAAGTGGAATCTATGAAAAAGTGCTTGATATTACCTTAACAGCACTTTCGAGGATGAATCTCTGTGTGGAGTCAATGCTGGCCTTAGGCAAGCCATCACTGTCGATAGCCTGTCTCGCGGGCAGCAATGATGTCACAGCCGTAAGAGCAAAAGCAGCCGGTCTGAATGCAAGGCGAGCACCCCAGCGCACCCAGCCTTCAGGCCCGTTCTGGAGTATCTGTTGGTACTTTGTTATGGGGGAGAGTTCGCCACTTCTGTAAATGAAGAAGGTTTGGAGTAGAAAAATATGTTCTGTTAGTATTATAATTATATTCAACATCTCCATAAGAAACCCTGTCAGCTGTTTTCAGAGTTCAGATTGGTAGAGATGGACAAATGAGAATCCTGCCATTATTAAGCAATATCTCTCTGTGGGGCTTTTTTTGCACTAACATATAAAATTGATATAATAAAAAAGTCTTTCTTACTGCATTTGTATGCATACATATATTTTTTTCATAAATTTCACAATAAATTAAATTAGTTAAAAAACTGTTTAGATTTACATATTGTTCTGGATGTACTGTGTCACAGGCAGGTCGTGAATGAAAGATGCCAGTTGGTAGAGAAGTTTTCTATTAAGGCTTGTTACTTGTCTGGAGATCAGTTGTGGAATGAATTTTTCCCCGAATGGCCCTCTATTTATATTATTTCTTACGTTGCTTCTCTTGGGTAAAACATAGAGAGCAGGAATTAATTTTGTCCAATAGGGAGCGAGCAGCATCGGAATTGATCCCCCCGAGAGGAGCAATACCGACACGAGAGCCGCTTTGCCTTTTTCGAGGCCCCCTACTGGAGCAATACCGTGGAGAGAGCCACCCGGTTACTTTTCATTTTAATTCCAATTAAACTTATGCTAATTTACAATTATTACAATAAACTTATGCTAATTAATTATTACAATAAACTTAAATACTATTTCCGTCGTGAACATTCTCCCGCCGTCGCTATTCTGCGATTCCACTGGTAGGTAGCACGACGATCTTCTTGGTGGGGCGCCGCAGGGTGTGACCGTTACTTGTCGTCACATCGACGACCCGTACTTCGCCGTCCTTGCCAGGGAAGACCTTCGTTACTCGTCCTCTAGGCCATGTGTTGCGGGGCAAGTTGGAGTCGCAGATGATGACGATGTCTCCGACGACTGGGCTGACTCCGCTGCTGTGTGGCTCCCGCCGGTGTTGGAGTAAAGGCATGTACTCCTTCACCCATCGTTCCCAGAAAATATCGGCGAGTCGCTGGGCGCGCTTCCAATGTTGGCGCGCGGTGAGGTCTGTCTCCTCGAAGGTGCCGGGTGCTGGGACGTGGCAGTTGGGGCCAATCAGTATCATATTTGGGGTCAGCGCCGGAGGGTCTTCTGGTGACACCGCCACATGCGTCAGGGGGCGAGAATTGACTGTCATCTCCACCTCGGCGAGCAGCGTCGTTAAAGTCTCGTCACTGGGGTACTTCTCTTGAAGTGTGGTCCGCAAAGCCTCTTTTACGGTGCGCACCATCCTTTCCCACGCCCCGGCCATGAAGGGTGCGGCGGGGGGTAGGAAGCGCCAGATTATGTGGCGGTTGATCGCCTCCTCTTCCATGGCTTGCAGCGCGGACTGGGTGAGCTCTCGATCAGCTGACCGGAAGCAGGTTGCGTTGTCGCTCCAGAGCTCGGTCGGGCAGCCGCGTCGCGAGATGAATCGACGAAGGGCGCATATAGCGGAGTCGGTGCTGAGGGAGGCTGCCACTTCCAGGTGTACAGCCCGAGACGTCATGCAGGTAAACAGCGCGACATATCTTTTTTCTCTGTGGCGGCCCACTGTCACTTCTAGGGGACCGAAGTAGTCTAGCCCTGTATAGGAGAAGGGCCGGACGTGGTGAGCGAGTCGCGCTGCTGGGAGATCACCTGTGGTGGGACTTGCAGGCTTCGCCTTCTTTAATCTGCAGGTGGGGCAGTTCTTGATTGTGTTCTTGACTGCTGGCCGTATCTTCATGATATACATGCGTTGCCTTAATTCGTTAACTGTTATCTCTGTCCCGCCGTGATGTAATTTTTCGTGCACGTGTTGTATGTACAGTCTCGTGTACATATGTTTGCCATGTAGTACTGCAGGACTCGCTGTTTCTTCATGTAGCGCGTCGGCCGCCGATATTCTCCCACGAAGACGTATTATGCCGTTGCTGTCGATGTATGTACTTAGAGCTGCTAGGCGGTCACTACTGTCGGGTTTCTCTCTTCTACTAATGCGCTCTCTCTCTTTAGCGTAGCATTCTTCCTGAGAGGCGCGTATCCACAGCCGCTCGGCCGCGAGAAGGTAGTATGCTTGTAGTCCGACGTAGCTGCGTGTCCGCTCGCTGCTTTTAGGCGCAACGGCCAGCTTGAGTTTCTGTCTGCGTGGCGCAGGTTTTTTCCAGTCGCAGTCTTCTGTGGGGTTTTTCAAGGTGCGTTTTCGACGTGCGGCTGCTACTGTGTCTTTCCGAGTTCGACACAAATCGATAAACTGGAGTACTCTTGCTGTTACACGTATTAGGCGTGTCCATTTGGAGAAACGTTCTATGGCGGGTAAGTGGGCGTGTCCTCGTTCTTGTGTGGCGCAGCACTTTTCTTTCTCCTCACCCGTCTCGATGACTTCGACTTTTCTTTCTGTGGGCCATGAGTCCTCCGGTTGATAGAGAAACTCTGGTCCGTTGTACCATCTGTGGTTCATATCGAAGTCGCTAGGTGTCGCTCGGGTTGCGTCGTCGGCCACGTTTTTCTCTGATGGGACCCACTTCCACTCGTTCTTCTTGCTCGAGTCTTCAATTTCAGCGAGGCGATGGGCCACGAACGTCTTGTATGCTCGCGGCTCTCCTCGTATCCAGGCTAATGCAGTGCGCGAGTCACTCCAGTATGTCTTGCCCGCAATCTCGAAGTCGTGTTCTTCCGCTACTGTTCTTGCCAAGCGTACCCCGAGTACCGCGGCTTGTAATTCTAGCCTTGGTATCGATATGGGCTTAGTAGGCGTAACACGACTCTTCGCTGCTGCCAGGGCGACGCGCACTGAGCCGTCGGCGTGCTTAGTTCTCCAGTAAACTGCCGCCGCGTAGGCTTCTTCGCTCGAGTCGACGAACGTGTGCAGTTCGTAGGTGGCTGCCGGCTCGTAATCATAGCAGCGAGGGATTCGTATTTGTTCTAGCGCTCGCAGTTGTTGTAGCCAATCGCTCCATCTTTCTTGTAGCTCCTCAGGTATCGGTTCGTCCCAGTCGGTCTTGAAGCGCCAGGTGTCTTGTAGGATGCGTTTCGCTGGCGTGGTCACTGGTGAGATGAGCCCGAGTGGGTCGAATATCGACATGATAATGCTGAGTGCTTCTCTCTTGGTCGGTGGGCGTAGATCGTCCAGTAGCTCGGGCGTAGCTTTCGCCTTATTCAGACGAAAACTTATGCAGTCTTCTTCTGTGTTCCATTGTAGGCCGAGTGCTTTTTCTATGTGACTCCCGCCGATAGCGACCGTAGTTGAAGTGGAACTCGCGATGTATGTGCGCGCAATTTCTTCATTGTTAGTAGCCCAGCCGCGTAGTTCGAAACCTGCTTGTTTGTGGATGTAGTCGACTGTCTTTGATGTCTCTATAGCTTCCTCCGAGGTAGGGAAGCTCTGGAGGTAGTCGTCCATGTAGTGGTTTCGTTTTATTGCTCTGGCGGCGTCTGGGTATTTGTCTTCGAAGTCACTGGCATTTCTGTTTTTGATGTACAGGGCGGTGCATGGTGATGAGGATGCACCGAATATGACTGAGGTCATCCTGTATTCTTCTGGCTCTCCCTCCCGCCGGTCGCCTCTCCATAAGAAGCGTAGTGCATCTCTATCCTCTTCACGAATCTTGATCTGCATGAACATTTCCTTGATGTCAGCTGATACTGCCACTGCCTGTTGTCGGAACCTCATTACTACACCAGGCAGTGACTGTAGGAGGTCAGGGCCGGGTAGCAACAGGTCGTTAAGGCTGACACCATGTGACTTGGCTGCAGCGTCATGGACCAGTCTTATTTTTGATTTCTCTGGACTGACGACAGCAAAGTGCGGCAGGTACCAAGTCTTGTGGTCAGATGGCGCTGTGACTTTCTCGGCGTAGTTGGACTTCAGTAGATTCTCAACTCGTTCTTTGTACTTCGTTTTGAGGTCTGGATTGCGGTCTAGCTTCTTCTCTAATGTATGGAGTCTTCGTAAGGCGTCCGGGCGATTGTTAGGTATCTTTATGTTATCTTCTCGCCACAGGAGTCCGGTTTCAAATCTGCCGTCGGGCAGCCGGTGACTTCTTTCTTCTAATAGCTTGAGTGCTTGTTCGTTCGGGTCGCTGCGTTGTGTCCTTGGTTCGATGCCCAGCGATTCTAATGTGAAGAATTTTTTCATACTTTCTTCGATAGACTCGGCGCGTTCGACCATGCTGATGTGCGAGCAGAACGCCACGGGAGCCGTTTGTGAAGTACGGCAGCCGTGGAGCACCCACCCCAGTAGTGTTTGCGATGCAACTAACTGATCGCGCCGGCCGTCACGGATGGAACGTGACACGATGATGTCCCAGTTGTCCTGACCGATGAGAATTTTCGGTGTTGCGCCTTCGTATATCAACTCCTGCTTTATGTCTTGCAGGTGCACGCAATCTTCAATATCTTCCGCTCTGACTGACTGCGTAGTAAACTCGAGTCGCCCGACGGTGCGTACGTTGCTCAGTAGTAGCTCTCGCTCGGTGTGCTTGCCCTTGATAGCGACGTCAACTCTCTTGCTCTCTTCATGTACTATCTCTGTCCCGCTCACTCCTTGGACCCAGATTGGTTCGGTGGGCCCTTGGAGTCCGAGTATCTCGGCTATTGAAGAGTCGATTATGGAGATAGTACTGCCTTCGTCTAGCAGCGCGTACGTCTGGATCGTAGCGAGTGGGCCCCGTAGTACTACTGGAGCGATCTTCAAGTAAGCGCGGCGTCGATATGTATCCGCCGCGGCCGTTGTGTGTTCGACCGCGGAGGCGAGCACCTGCCTTGGTGGAGCTTGGGCTGCTACTGGCGGTTGTTCTGTGGAGTTTTCTGGTATCTTCTCGTGGTGAAGGAGACGATGATGGCGCATGGGGCACCCGTTATGGCCACAGGGTTTCGCTCTGCAGCTGAGGCGGCGATGTTTACTAAGCAGGCACCGGAAGCAAATGTGACATTTCTTTGTTATTTCCCAGCGCTTGCTTGTGTCGGCGCTGAGAAACTGCGGGCAGTCAGGCAAACGATGGTTTTCTTTGCAGTTGGGACATCCGGGCTTCGTATCGGCGGATGCAGCGTAAGTGCGTTCTATCTTCTTTCTTGGGGCTTTGTTCTCACTGACGCTTTGTTCTATGGGCGCGTATGCTGCGCATTTATCTGCTTCTTCATTTAAGAAATCTGCGATCTTCTTCAATTCTGGTATGTTCATCTTGTTTGATGCGTAGTCGTACCATTTGTTGCGAAGAATTGGAGTAAGCTTCTCTATTATCTGCCGCAGTATCTCTGGATTGTGCAGATATTCTGGTTTCTTCAGAATTTCTATCGTCGCTATAGTGTTAGCGACGCGGTTGGCGAACATGTTCAGGTCACGCGGATTGTCGGTGAGCCTATGTAGAGACTTCAACTTCTCCATCTCGTTCATGAGGATAGCGTCGGGTCTTCCGAAGCGTCGTTCTAGTGAAGTGATAATTATTCTGGGAGCGGGCTGGCTGATGAGCAGCGCGCTGACTGCCTCTAAGGCGGGCCCCTTCAAGCTTCTGCGGAGACGTGCGACGTTTTCAGATGTGGTGAAGCTCTCTTCTGTTTCATAATAGGCGGCTCTGAATGATAGCCACTCGTTGCTGTGGCCACTGAAGGTTGGTAGCTCCTGAAGAAATCTTGGAGCTGTCCTCTGTGTGGCTCGGACAGCTTCTGTTAGCGCTGTGGCTAGCGACGTAACGTCAATCGGTGGAGGTTGGCGCGCAGGCGGTGCTTCAGGCTCCCGTTGCTCGTACATGATGGCGCGAGCTTCCTGTCCTCGTCGTTCTCCCTGATGCTCGATTGGTATTTCTCTCGCTAGTTCTTGCTGATGTGTCTTCGTTGCGCTTGGTCCGGGCAGCTGTGGTTGCTGCTCTGGTTGTCTTTCAAACCAGTCGTTAACTCGTTGCGACGTTAGGTCGGCGTCTGATTCCTCTCCAGACGAGACAGATTCCGCTTGCAGACGTTCTAATCTTGCTCTTTCCAGCGCGGCGGCGGCTTCCATCTGCTTCAGCTCCAACTCGGCTAGCCTTTCCTTAGCCTCCAACTCCGCGAGGAGTCTCTTGCGGGAGGATCCAGATCGGCGTGACCGAGCGGGCTTCGGCAGGGACTTCGGTGGTGGTGGCGGGGGCAGCATTTGATGCTTCCCTGGAACCAGAGTGCTCACGCTGGCGTGGTCGGTGACTGAGGCCGTGCCCGTCGTGTCAGCGATAGCGGCGGCGGCTGGCGTCTCAGTAGGATTGACTGCGCCGGCTTTTTCTACCGTAGCCTCGGTTCCAGAAGTGGTACCGGTGGTGGCGGAGGTGATGGTGTTGTTGGTAGTCCTCGACGCTGTGTTGCTGCTAGTTCCACTCGTTTCAGTTGCTCCTGTGCCGGCGCTGGTGTCGTCGTCTCGCGTCTTGTCCCCCTTCTGGCTTCTTGTGATGACCATCTTGATGTGCTTGTGCAGAGATCCGGCTCGAAGGACCACAATGTTCTGGATGTACTGTGTCACAGGCAGGTCGTGAATGAAAGATGCCAGTTGGTAGAGAAGTTTTCTATTAAGGCTTGTTACTTGTCTGGAGATCAGTTGTGGAATGAATTTTTCCCCGAATGGCCCTCTATTTATATTATTTCTTACGTTGCTTCTCTTGGGTAAAACATAGAGAGCAGGAATTAATTTTGTCCAATAGGGAGCGAGCAGCATCGGAATTGATCCCCCCGAGAGGAGCAATACCGACACGAGAGCCGCTTTGCCTTTTTCGAGGCCCCCTACTGGAGCAATACCGTGGAGAGAGCCACCCGGTTACTTTTCATTTTAATTCCAATTAAACTTATGCTAATTTACAATTATTACAATAAACTTATGCTAATTAATTATTACAATAAACTTAAATACTATTTCCGTCGTGAACACATATAATTAGTTTATGATATAGATTTCAAATGGCATTCATATATATTCGAAAGGCCCCTTAGGGAAGAGGCATGTGATAGACATAAATATGGAAGGGGTCCATATCTGTCTGTCATGTGCCTCTGCTCTCCATATTGGTTCCACTGTGACCCTCAATTCATCCTCCTATCTCATGCATGGTCTGCCTCAGTTACTTAAGTACTCTTTCCCATTTCAGTTATTTTATATCCATGATTTAAGTGTCCTTTATTATTTTTATATGGGGATAATAGGCAAGCATCAATATTCAGATATCCAAACTGGTGTGTCTTTGAGTTGTCACTTGTAACACTCGTTTTTGAAGAACTTGTCTAGTCTGTATTTAAAGTATTCACTTTAGGGGCAACGATAATGTCCTGTGGTAATGTGATCCATATGCTTATGAGCATATTATGGCATGTCATGTGTTAGATTTAGTTGTCAACAACTTCATGTCATTTTTGTGTGTTGTTGTGTGGATGGAACTGAGGTTGAAGAAAGTCATATTTGTCAGTCAGAATTATGTAAGTTTCAAAGAGATTTAAGAGTCTTTCATGCCATCTCTCTTCATCTACATATCTCTCTATGCCCGTTGGCAGGATCAGTTTGTTTCTGTGTGTCTTAGTGAATGCTCATGTTTCGCAAACATAAGTTATGGAGGTTTTAAGCATGGAGCCCAAACTTCTCGAATATTATTAGAGGTTTCTTGTGAATTACCATATTCAAGTGTATAAAACTGATATAATTTCAGTAGATGCCACTACAAAAGTAGGTACAGCAATTTATTTGATTAGAAGCGAGGACAAAATGTTTTTTTTTTTTTTTCAAATTTTGTGACCAACATGCGATCGGTCCTCAGACCATAAGCAGTTATTTTGATGTTGTTCAGATGGCATGTTAGGCGCGTCTTCCCATTGTTAGACTGCCTTTATTTGTATAACTTTTTTTTTTATGTTTATAGGTTGTCCCATGTATGAAGCCGCTTTAGGCGTCTTGTTTGTAGTGGGTCGCTGAGACACTGAGCAAGTCTGTTTTGGTGGTTCCAGATTTTACTTTTGTAGATTTCTGTTATAGTATTTATTTCTTCCTTGATGGTAGGGATTTTTAAGTACTTGTGGATTTCATCCATTTTTGTAAACCATGGAGCATCTACTATTGCCCTAAGCACTCCATTTTGAAATCTCTGCAGTATTTCAGTGTTTGTCGTTTTAGCTGTACCCCAGAGTTGGATGCCATAGGTCCATACGGGTTTCAGGATGCTCTTGTAAATAAGAACCTTGTTCTCTACAGACAGTCTAGATTTTCGTCCTAAGAGCCACTCCAGAGATCTGTACTTGTGGTTAAGTTCATCACGTTTTTTTTGGATGTGCGTTTTCCATATCAGCTTGCGATCCAAATGGAAGCCAAGGTATTTTACGACAGTATTATGGGGTAGTGTATCTTGGCCTAGCTTTACAGCTGGGCAATCTTTTCTCCTTAGGGTGAATGTGATGTGGTTCGATTTGGGAGCGCTAGCTTTGATTCTCCATGATTTCATCCATTCATGAACTTTATCTAGATGTCTTTGTAAAATACTTGAGGCTACATCAGGGTCCACATCAGAGGTTAGCACTGCTGTGTCATCTGCAAAGGTGGCTGTCATTACATTGTCAGATTCAGGTACATCAGTCGTATATATTAGGTATAGAGCTGGTCCCAATACTGAGCCTTGAGGAACACCTGCTTTTACTTCATAGAAATTGGAGATTGCGTCATTAATCTTCACATAAAAGATGCGTTTTTTAATGTAGGATTTCAGTAGCATATACATATTGTGGGGTAGCAACTTTTTAAGCTTATACAGCAGGCCATTATGCCAGACCTTATCGAAGGCCTGCTGCACATCCAGAAACACTCCTGAGCAGTACTTTTTGGTCTCCAGAGCATCTCTTATGTGTTCACACACTCTGTGGACTTGTTCGATGGTTCCATGGTTTGTTCTGAAGCCAAACTGGTGGTCGGGAATCACGTTCATGTCACGTTCTTTTAAATATTCATTTAAGCGCGTCTTAATGATTTTCTCAAAGACCTTCGATAATACTGGGAGTAGACTTATTGGTCTGTATTACTTACGGCTTACCAGGTTTTGGAACCATAGTTATTTGAGAGACTTTCCATGCGCTAGGGTAATGCGAAGTTCTAAGGATAGCATTGTAAAGAAAAACAAAATGTTTAATATTGGCATAATTATATTGTCATGCTATCATTTCCAGGATACTGTTAGCTAACCGACACTTAGTGTAGTAGCCAAGCTATTTTTGCTCATGATTACATAAAAAATCATTAGTGTGGATTGCAGAGAACATTCCTGAGACATTGTAAACGCAAGTGGTACACAGACACACAAACTACATAAACAAAGATTGGTAGACAATTTATCTTCAATAATTTAGGAAAAGTCTTGGTCATAGTTTTTTTGAGCTAAATATATAATTATAACTCACCGAAACAATTCCTCGACGACTATATCAATGCATGCAGGCGTACGCCCCTTGCGTTGAAAAGCGAACTTCGCGTCACCTGCAGACACTATAGGGTCCATCCTACACTTGCACCACACCTTCAGCATGTCTGCCCAGAACTTCATCTTCATCTCCCATGATTCAGGATTAGCAGATTTCAGACGAAATGGTGCGAATAGTGCGTTCATTCGCACGTCGTCCGCCCAACATTGTGGGAGCTTATCTTCCGGTATTACGTTGTCCTGTAAACCCATTTTGGGCTGGACAAGTAATTTTGCCCGTTAAATCGTCTCGTATGGTGGTTTTGAACTGATTTTTTAAGAAAAATGATGCACAAAAGCGAGGTTTTTATTTTCTGACGTTTTAACAGCGTAATCAATGTGTGCGTGAATGAATGAATGTTGTGATAGAGCTGATACAGAACTGACTAAGGGTCAATTTCAATCCCTGAGATTTCAATAGCAATCTCAGAATAATTTTCTTCTCATCTCAATGCCAAAATGTGAATTTGCATGGTATATGTGCACGAGAGTATATTACATTGAATTTGTTTTGAATTTATGTACCTACTTAATTCATTCTTTACGTGAAATTTATGTAATATAAACGATTTATTGTACAAAAAATTTAATTTACAGATTATCAATATTATATCGTGTACAACAATTAATCACTACGTGGATGGAACTTAAACTGCTGTAGTACATCCCTAGCTAGCGTTCCGAAACCTAAAAATTCGCTCGACAGAAGGTGAAATTCACTTGACAATCACTTGACAGATGGCGAATTTCGCTCGATTCCGGTTCCAAAACCACAACGTGGAAATTCCAACTGAGGTTTTGGAACCGGCGCAATCGAGCGAATTTCCAACTGACAGTTGGAATAATTCACCCCGGCAAAATCATCGTTGATATTCACTCCTTGTATTCTCTTTGATTCACTCCTGTCAAAATGACAGCGAAACTCGAGAAACTAATGCGCCTAGGGTCGACATATTCCACGGCAATTTCACGGTGTTTAAACATTTTGTTAGAATATTTGTCGAAAAACGAACTCTTGCTAATTTATAGCTTCTAATTTACGCCAAAGGTCTGCTGTAAGGTAAGCTCTTTTTTGTGTCTTGTATAAAAACTGCGATTGTATCGTGATTCCGAGCATTAATGTGATCAAATTAATAAATTACCATAGCCTTTCTGTTTATTGCTGTAATTTATTGTTGCCAACGATCTCTATGTACTACTAGATGGACAAACAATCGCGAATCCAAACAATCGCTCTGTTCCACCCAAGTAGCCACAACCACCTACAACTCTTTCACATTCACTTTGAAACTTGTGAGAGTGCATCAGCTACAACATTTTTTTTGCCTGGACGGTATATTATTTGGAAATCGTAACTAGATAGTTGTTGTTATAGCTTATGCGCTCTCACGGGTAAACAATATCATAGCCTTAACACATCTAAGCATATTATCTGAATCACAACAATCTATGTCACACGGGTATAACGCAAATGATGCATTGGGTAAGGTCCAAAAATTTAACATTTCCCGAAGACATAAGACGCATGACTGCTGCATGCCCTGTTTGCGCTGAGATAAAACCAAGGTTTCTCAGAACTGAAGGTACTTTAATCAAGGCAACATCGCCTTTTGAAAGAATTTCTGTTGACTTTAAAGGTCCTCGGCCTAGTGAAACTGGAAATCGCTACATACTAATGGTTATTGATGAATTATCAAGATTTCCTTTCGCATTTCCATGTTCTGACTTAGGTCACTCCGCTCCGCTACTGTTAAGAAGAAGCTAACAGAACTTTTTACAATGTTCGGAATACCAACATATATTGATTCTGATCTTTATGGCAACACCACATAGGCTTTTAATAAATTCAATCCCTAAACGGCATTTCTATACTAACAATTCATACTCACGTAACAGTGTGCAGATATAGCACATAGAAATTTCAGCTCATCATCATCATCATCATCAGTCTATATACGTCCACTGCTGAACATAAGCCTTCCCAATAGAATGCCACTTTTGGTGGGCTGTCTATTGGGGGATTTGCCATAATCACCACGCTTGGCAGACGGATTGGTGATCGCAGTAATGATCTTAATATTCTCAGGAGAACGCTGCTGCCCATCCCTGGTGCAAACCCTTAGTCGCCTTGACGACACCCACGGAAAGGTTTGGGGTGGTCCTATTCTAAGCCGAGAACCACACGGCATTTCAGCTCAATTCATTCATTTTTCGAGTTATCCTATACACTGACGAATGGACGGACAATGATTATTGAGATAATAGGGTTTACATTAGAACCCCTAATTTAACACATGAACTAATATATATATATATTTTATTGTGTTATAGAGCAATCTGGACGAGCTAAATGGAGAGAGCGGTAGAGTTAGAGGAGTCCCGTGAATTTGTAGCTTCTAATTTACGCCAAGGTCTGCTGTAGGGTAAGCTCTCTTTTGTGTCTTGTATAAAAACTGCGATTGTTCTGTGCCTCCGAGCACTTATGTAATCAAATTAATAAATTACCATAGCCTTTCTGTTTATTGCTGTGATTTATTGTTGCCAAATATGTATGCTTTGGCTTTTAATAAATTCAATCCCTAATTAAACGGCATTTCTATACTAACAATCCATACGCACGTAACAGTGTGCAGATATAGCATATAGAAATGTCAGCTCATCATCATCATCAGCCTATAAACGTCCACTGTTGAACACAAGCTTCCCCAATAGAATGACACTTGTGGTGGGCTTTCCATTGGGGATTTGCCATAATCACCACGCTTGAGCAGACGGATTGGTGATCGCAGTAATGATCTTAATATAATAGGAGAACGCTGCTGTCCATACCTGGTGCAAACCCTTAGTCGCCTTGACGACACCCACGGAAAGATTTGGGGTGGTCCTATTCTAAGCCGAGAACCACACGGCATTTCAGCTCAATTCATTCATTTTTCGAGTTATCCTATAGACTGACGAATGGACGAACAATGATTATGTAGATAATAGGGTTTACATTAGAACCCCTAATTTAATAGATGAACTAATATATATACCGGGTGTAAGGGACAGCTCTCCGCAAACTGATAGGGTGCATTCAGCTCCTTATTCCGAATTATATGTCACCGGAATTTTTCTCAGGAACATTAGGGAAATTCAAGAAACCTTGTTTGTTTGATAACCTCGTACGCAATGTAACGCTACCACTGCGGGCCGGCCGGCCGCCATCATTACGGGGTCAATGCGCTCGCGTCACGTGATCACATCGAAGCGAACGAGAGCGACCAATTGGGCAGATAACCGACCAATTGAGCAGATAATCGCAAGAACGTTACGTACAAAAACACGTGGCCATTTTTCAATTCAAAAATTCAAACACAATGTCCACAGAGAAAAAAAATTAAGGTTATTCCTACCTTAAAATCGCTCCGGTCGTATGAGATACGGCTCGAAGTGGCCACCACCGAGTCACAGACACAGTGGTGTGCACAGACCAGTGTGAGATGCGGGCTCCATGATTTCGCCGCAATAATCGAGCTGCAGTGCGTGTGCCTAGCCGTGGATTTTGACGGATCAAGTCTAAAACTCTTTCTTCAGTTTCACCCCGAAGTGGTCTTCCGGCGCCTTCCTGCCTGGGAACTATGGGCTCGTTATCTAGCACGCGTTGATAGGCGTTGGTAATTATTCGGGAGTCTGATGGATGCCGACGGTCAGGATACCTATCAATGTAAATTCTTAGCGCCGTCCTAGCATTTCCCCGAGCTTCCCCGTAGCACATGATCATTTCTCCATACTCACGAGCACTAAATGTAGCCATTTCTCACAAATAAACACAAAAAAGACGTAACGTACGTAGCGTAACTTCACAATCGCGATGAGCGCTCGCCGACACGACACGACATGCGCTCGCGGCGGGTTAGCGGAACAAACTACAAAGGAAGCCGCCGCGCCGGCCGAATAACAGCCGAGCGAGCGAGTGCGAGCTAGCCGCGTTCAAGGTTATTACCCTTACCGGGTGACTTTGTAGCGACAGAAAGTAAACAGCTGATTCCTCACGAGTCGAAGTTTGTAAGATTTAGGAATCCATTACTGCTTTTTTGATTGTAGCTGTTTTATTTTAAAAAATGAAGTGCTGTTTTAGAGAATGTAATTTTACGTTGAAATAAAAGAGATATTAACCGAAAAATCCATAAAAAAAATGAAAATTTTCCTGAGAAAAATTCTGGTGACATATGGTTCGGAATAAGGAGCTGAATGCACCCTATCAGTTTGCGGAGGGCTGTCCCTTACACCCTGTATATATGTTATTGTGTTATAGAGCAATCTGGTCGACCTAAATGGAGAGAGCGTTAGAGTTAGAGGAGTTCCGTGCCGAAGCAAGACAACGCGAAGAAGCACGGGCTCAACAACGCCATCAGGACTTTCTTCAGGTGTTGCAAGAGAGCAACAGAGTTTATGAATGCTTAATCTTGGCTCATTACGAAACGGCTAGGTACCTACCAGGCACGCACTAAGAATTACCTACATTGACTGTTACCTGACGTAAGACTCGCTTCTAAATCAAAGAATAACAGAGTATGTATATCGATAAATTCTTATTACGTGCCCGCAGTCCTGAGTGCGGCTCTTGAAAATTCAGATTTTTCCATGATAATAAGAGATATGGTTTACTTCCTATTGCACTCATAGGTATTTTGAAGTGTTTAGATTACATTTCTTATTATTTATGTTTTTCACAAGATATATAAAGATTGAAATAATATGCGGGACTTACAAGGAAATGAAAACATTTTGTATGGGGACTGTAACGTGTCAAGTAGTTAATAAATTGTTAAAGATAAATAAAATAATATAAATTCTATAATTTTGGTTTTGTGTTTTATTTGATGGCGTTTATTTTCTTATGAGGTACCTATTTCTATTTATTAAATTTTCATATCAACTAGCAACAGGTAAAAATTTATATTTAATGATAAAAATCTAACCCATAATGATTAAAAACAACATTATTCAGATAGTTTTTGTTGCTGAGAGGTGCGTTATTTTCGACATTGGCTGCAGCAGAACCAAAGGTTATATACCGATTTCTTCTCGAGTCTCATGCAGTCCCGTTAAGCATAAATTGCCTTGCTTAAGAAGCCACATCTTGGGGTGAAAAGTAACGAAATTACGTTCCATTTCACTTCTCACGACACCTGCGACATTGCATATATTATAAATATAATTTCCTCAAACAAAAGGTCTCAAATTAAGTTTAATATTCATAAAATAGATACTTATTATTTAATGAGAATCAGGCTAAATAAATAATTATTTTATAAAAGCTGAATAGCCTCAAAACTCGAAAGTTATGTTGCGTAAACAGGGACGTAGTAGATAACAATGAATTTTCAATCTGACGTTTTACCGTTCCAAAACCAAATGTCACCAGTTGGAATATCACTCTGTACACGCCGGTTCCAAAACCCAAATTCACACGACGAAATTCAATCTACAATCGCTCGATGGTTTCGGAACGCTACCCTAATAACCAAAAATTAACCAAAGAATGAATGGAACAATTTACATTCGGATACACTAATTGTTTTTGCATGGGAGACGTCATTTACTGGTAGTACAATTCGTGCACGTATAATTTTTTCATGCATGAATGTGTTGTTGCATTGCAACCAGCTCCTGTCATTCTGTTAAATTCTGTTCTGTGGATTCTGTGTCGTGTTGAAATAGTGAATTAACAATTTTATTTAGTGTTTTCATGGTAAATTCTCTTTCCAATCCACACCAGCGAACACTGGCTCCCATCAGCTGTTGGTAAGTACTGAAAACAGCTTACTTTTGGTTTTTAAAACGGACCTTTTTATATGTTGATTAACAATAATTATCTCTGTTGCGGCATACTTTTTTGCTTTGCGGTTAAGAGGGATTATTAGCTTTAAATTTGGACTTTGAGATCTCTCTCATCTCGAGCGATGTTTGCTGATCTTCTTCAAATAAAAACTTAAAGCCTTGAACGTGTTTTTCTGTAACAGAATCATATAATTCTGCTGCTAAGTAATTCTTAGAAATAAGTAGGTATAGTTCGAAAGTTTAAACGTATGACTGGTTCCTTTCACACCTAACGGTTCAACTGAAAGTTTGGGTGTTGTAGGACTCCCTGTTTTTGTTTAAAAATTAATTTAAACTAATTTTAATTATATCTTCATAAGTTCTTATTTGATATTGCGACCTAAATATGTCTTGTCACTATCACATAATCCTGCCTTATACAACGAACTTGATGAATTATTATCTGCCAATTTATATAGTCTTATCCCACAAGGTATTATTGTCTGTACTTACTATATCTTTTGTCAGAGTTAAAATAGATACTGGTAGGTATTATATTTGAATTCATTATTATTACATTCAGTTTATATATTCTTTTGATCCACAAGTTTCAAGACTCTCAGCAAGCTATGCTCAGGGTTTATTTTAAGGATATAAATGAAAAGATCCGACGGTGAACAAAGGTGACCGACATAACCGAGAGGATTGGCAAGCTGAAGTGACAGTGGGCGGGCCACATCTGTCGCAGAGCCGACGGCGGTTGGAGCAGACAAGTTCTGGAGTGGAGACTATGGATGCAGGGTGGGACGCCCGCTGCCAGATGGACCGATGACTTGAAGAAGGTGGCTGGATGCAGAAGGCAGAGGAAGGACCAGGTGTGGAGGCATTCATTGGGGAAGGCCTATGTCCAGCAGTGATGATTGGTTTGAGGATGTTTTTTTTTAATAAATATAAGACTGTTAGTAGATTTGACCACCCTGCTGGCCTAGTGGCTTAGTCCTTCGACTCGAACTTGTACAAAGTTGTCTGACCCCAGTGGGAATCAAACCCACAACCTCTGGCGCTCGAGTCTTCCCCTTTATCTTAAAATCTTTCCTCTTTATAATATTAGTGTAGAAGGAATAATCGAGGCCGACCTGCGTACAACTGCAATGTCCAACTGGTTGAACTCAGGGAAGTAAAATTACCGGTGGTCCAATTAGTTCTGTGATCGGCTGGTGATACTTTTCTGTTTCTCCCTGTATATATACACTTATCTAATATAACTGTTATATATGGACATTGGGGGTAGTCACAGAAGTGTCAGTTTTGGTTAACACAGGTCAGTAGCTACATGTACTCTCACTCTGCTTTCCAAGTATATAGCGATATATAATAGTGGCGCAGTCGGAAATTATAGAAAAGTGTGTAAGAATAAGTGTATTTAACAATATTTATAAAAGTGTTACAAGTGACAGTGAAAAATGGGTGTGAAATTTGATGAGTTTGATGTGGCACATGGGTGTTGGGAGAACTACATTACAAGGTTTTCTTTTTGTTTACAAGCAAGTGATATAGAAGAAGATTCTAAAAAAAAAGCAAACTTATTAGCAGTATGTGGCTCTGAATTGTTTGATTTGATGTTGTCACTGATTGCTCCTGCAAAAATAAGTGAAGTTGCTTTTACAACGATTGTAACTAAATTAAACAGCCACTTCCATCCAACTCCTAATGAGATTATAGAATCATTTAAATTTCATACACGGAACCAAGAAGAACATGAAAAGATCAGGGATTACATTGCTAGTTTGAGGAAGTTGAGCATCCATTGTAATTTTACAGATTTAGACCGTACATTGAGAGATCGTCTAGTATGTGGGATTCGAGACAAAGAAATACAAAAGAAAATGCTTCAACATACAACATTAAAATTTGAGCAAGCATGTCAAATAGCTTTGTCACATGAAACTGCAAATCTGGATTCTAGTCTTATTATAGTAGCAGGATCGAGTAAAACAAAGATGGATCTGGAAATACCCATGGAGGTAAACAAAATATTATATAAAAAAAATGATAAACAAGTTGATAAACAGGTAGATAAAACTTGTTTTCGATGTGGTAGACAACACAGGGGAGAGTGCAAATTTCGCTGGAGCAAATGTAATTTTTGTTCAAAAATAGGTCACATAGAGCCTGTCTGTATGCTTAAAAGTAAACAGAATGGTAGTATGTTGAGATCAAATTGCAATGGTCTATATGAAACATCTATCAACAACGTGAGACAGGACAGAGTGGAAGCATTTATAGTGAAAGTATTGTTGAATGGAATAGAGATTGAAATGGAGGTCGACTCAGGTTGTGCCTTTACATTAATTAGTGAAATGACCGCCAGACTCATATGGAAAAGGAAAATGCCAGAAATAAAGGAAGTAGATGTTGCATTGAAAACATGGACTGATAATAAATTAAATTTATTAGGAAAAGCTGTTGTACCAGTGCAGTACAAGGAAACCAAGAAGGATTTAGTTGTTTTCATTGCCAGAGGAAACGGGCCTAGTCTAATTGGGCGAAACTGGTTTGAACAGTTGAATATACATATAACGGGAGTACTACTGATAGAAGAGACGCCAATCGAATTAGAATTTTCAGCAACAGAAGTAGCAAAGTGGACACAAAAAGACACTACACTGAGTAAAGTTATATACTGGATTCGCAATGGCTGGCCAACTAAAATAGAAAATGCATATAAAGTGTATTGGCAAAAAAGGGATGAGCTGTCCATGTTTAAAAATTGTATATTGTGGGGCAACAGAGTAGTTATGCCAGAAAAAATGAGACCCTATGTACTTGAAGAATTGCATAGGAATCATGATGGAATTGTTATAACGAAAGCAATGGCTAGAAGTTATTTCTGGTGGCCAGCGATCGATCGACAGATCGAGGATGTTGTAAAGAATTGTAACATTTGTGCAGAACATCGTAATATGCCACCTCAAACTACACACCAGTGGATAAGACCGGATAAAGCATGGTCTAGACTGCATATTGATTATGCTGGACCTTTTCAAGGGAAAACATTTATTATTTTGATAGATGCGTATTCAAAATGGCCAGTAGTGAAAATTGTACCGGACATGAGCAGTGCTACACTAATCAAAGTAATGAGGGAAGTTTTTGCTGAACAAGGCCTACCGGACACTATTGTCAGCGACAATGGAAGAAGTTTCATTTCTGAAGAATTTAAAAATTACTTAAACGCAAATGACATCAGACAAGTATTAGTACCACCATACCACCCAGCATCCAACGGGCAAGCAGAGCGGACAGTGCAAACAATTAAAAACAAGCTAAAAAAACAATCTACACAACCTTGGCATATCAGGTTGCCCATGATATTGTATGGTTTACGCACCACACCTAATAGTGTGAATGATAAGACGCCAGCTGAACTATTGAACCACAGGAGGTTTAGAACGAAGCTGGATCGTCTCAATCCCCTCACATATAAGAACCAGGAGCAACTTGATGTCATTGAAAGGAATGAAAATACCAAAATCAGAGTATTTCAAGTAGGAGATACCGTCTATGTCCGAAATTACAGTTCAGGACCTCGTTGGCTGAAAGGGATTGTTGAGAGAAAAATGGGAGTTTGTAGATACTTGGTAAGGTGGAATGGAAGACTGCTGACGAGACACATTAACCAGATGCAAAGTTCTGGGGGAAAGGATGGAGAACAAGAAAACATAGCGTTAGAAAAAGAAACAACACAAACTGCTAAGCGGAATACGGACTGTAGAGAACAGGTTGTGAAAGTTAGAAGTTTTAAACAAAATAATGATTATGATGATGATGACGAGGAAGACGAAGTAATAATACCATCGCCAACTAAATGGGCAGCTATAATTGGAGTATCAGGCCCACAGGACATAGCAATACAACAAGGGCTAGAAGAATTACCCTCAACCTCGGGATATAAAAGACCCTGGTCAAATTCTCCTGGTTCACCGGAACCAAAGAGGGTCGCTTTTGGAAGTGAGTCAGAAGAGGATGTGGTTACCGTAGGGGTAGAAGAGGAGGATAGTATGTGATAAAAATATATAAAAACAATAACTAGTATATTAATTAGTATAATAGGAGTATTAAGTGAATTAGTGTAAGTGAGTGGACTATCTCGAGGGAAAGGCATGTTATATATGGACATTGGGGGTAGTCACAGAAGTGTCAGTTTTGGTTAACACAGGTCAGTAGCTACATGTACTCTCACTCTGCTTTCCAAGTATATAGCGATATATAATAATAACACTACAAGGTATGCCAGCGGGGAAGAGCCGTGGTAGCCGGTTGGTTGTGCACTCGCCTCACGTTCATGAGGTTGTGGGTTCAAACCCCGCCCGTATCAATGAGTTTTACGAAACTTAAGTACGGTTTGTTTATAATACCACAGGCTTTTCGGTGAAGGAAAACATCGTAAGGAAACCTGCATATGCCGAAGAAGGAATTCTGAGGCGTGTGTGAAGTCCACCAAATCGGCTTGGGGCACCGTCGGTGGTCAGGAGTTTGGCACAAAAGATCCTGAAGGGTCGAAGTGTCGCCAGGTCTTCCTGGCCTCCTAAGAAGATAAGATGCCAGCGGGGAATAGAGAGAAGCATTCTGGGAATAAGATTAAAAGACAAAGTAAGAGCAAGTACCATTAGACAAAGAACTGAAATAATAGATGCAGTGAAACACATAATAAAGATGAAGTGGCTTTGGGCTGGTCATGTAGCCAGGATGCATACAAAGAGATGGTCTTACAGGTTAACTGCATGGCACCCAAAACTTGGAAATGGAAATACAGGAAGACCAAAGACTAGATGGGAAGATGACATAAATAAGACAATAGGAAAAGAATGGATGCAGAGAGCAAAGGATAAAAAAGAGTGGAAAGAGGATATGGAATGTTATTTGAAAGAGTGGCAAGAAGTACGAGTAGTTGAAGGAGGCCAGGGCCAAAACGCTCTCCAAGACAATCATTTAAAATTAGAATCTATTTATTGTTTTTTTTTAAATTATGATATGATTAATGAATTATCTTTTTTTATATTTTTCTCAACTGTAAATTAATAATATGTTTCCATTTTCTATCAAATTGCTTGGGAATAAAGGCTATTTTATTTTTATTTTCTTTAGTACTAAAAGAATAGGACACAATAACGGCCAGGGCCTATCTTGTACAAATGGTATAAAGTTGTCTGTCTCCAGTGGGAATAGAACACACAACTCTGGTGCTCAAGTCTTGTAACCACTGAGCCAACGAGGCTGTCATTTTACAGTTTGCTCATCTTCTTCTTCTCTGTCGTTCCCTCACTGCTGAGGATCGCGACCGTATAAAATGCGCCTCCATCGCATAGCGGTCATTGGCCAGCCGCACCGCTTCATATAAGGATCCGCCAGCCACCCTCCTCACCGGGTCTGACCTCCTAGTAGCTCTAGAGCTCGCTTCTTCTCTGTCGTTCCCTCACTGCTGAGGATCGCGACCGTATAAAATGCGCCTCCACGCATAGCGGTCATTGGCCAGCCGCACCGCTTCATATAAGGATCCGCCAGCCACCCTCCTCACCGGGTCTGACCTCCTAGTAGCTCTAGAGCTCGCTTCTTCTCTGTCGTTCCCTCACTGCTGAGGATCGCGACCGTATAAAATGCGCCTCCACGCATAGCGGTCATTGGCCAGCCGCACTGCTTCATATAAGGATCCGCCAGCCACCCTCCTCACCGGGTCTGACCTCGTCGGAGCTCGTCCTCTGGCACTCCTGCCCTCCACCTGTCCCAGAAGTTTGCTCATACATATGGTTAATAATATTGTCTGTTTATCTTGAGTATTGTGTCAGTTTGTCGCCTTATCTGCAAAGTAAACATTTGTAGATAAAGTATTTTGCAAGAAATGTAGACAGGTCTTTTAGTTTTTCTATAAGAAAACTAGGTTCAAAGTTGTAACTAATAAAAAATATTCGCTATACACCATAAATAATATATGGATATTTATTATAAACTACATGAAACAAATGACTGTGTATATGAATCTAGCCCATCTCCTAATAAATCCTTCCTTCTAATATTATAAATGCGAAAGTTTGTAAGTATGGATGGATGTTTGTTACTCAATCACGCTACAACCACTGGACGGATCGGGATGAAACCTGGCACACATATAGCTTAGGTCCTGGAATAGAACATAGGATAGTTTTTATCCCGAAAAAACCTCCCATTCCTACGGGAAATACATAATAGTTTGTGATGTTAAGTTTTCCACGCGTACGAAATCTCGGGCAACAGTTAGTATCAAAGATCTCTATGTACTACTAGATGGAGCGTTCCAAACAATCGCTTTGTTCCATGCAAGTAGCCACAACACTAGTAACTGCACGAGTTTCAAAGTGAATGTGAAAGAGTTGTGGCTACTTGCGTGGAACAGAGCGATTGTTTGGAACGCTCCATCTAGTAGTACATAGAGATCGTTGGCTAGTATAAAATAAATCAGTGCGTCAGTGACGGTTCTGGAATACAAACAGATACAAATCTATGCCCACTTAGCGAAGCTGCCCGGGTTATCTGAAATCAGTCGCAGATTGTCTCCGTTGTATTGCAAAATGTATTTTTAAATGTTTACCTACACTTGTGCATTAAGCACTAGCGGGAATAGATTGACGTCATAACTTCATAGCAATATTGGCCGTGTGGTTTCCGCTAGAGTACAATATTACCACTCCAACTCTTCCCGTGGATGTCGTACAAGGCGACTAAGGGAATACATTATAAAACATCAATCAGGCCTCCCCAACCCGCCTGGCCAGCGCGGGGAGTGTAGGCCGAATACTCCGTCTGTCTCCGGCAGATAAGAAAGTGTTGTGCTCCTGCAGTGGAGACAAAACCTGATGATGATGATGAATATTTAACGGGGCCCTACTCCGTAAGCATATAGTATAATATATCCGTCTCTAACAAGGTCATGTGTCATGTTCTGATAAGCTACTAGCATGTAACTACAATAATTTGATGCCAAACCACAAAAATCCTATAAAGATAACAATAATATGATTATTTAGTTCTCCACAATAAGGTATTACAAGTTAAGTAGTCAGTAGACATTTATAAAATCAGAAAAGCCTGTTTCGTGGAGACTGATGCTTGAACTAGACAGCCTGTTTTTCAGGTCACCAGGTCTTTCAGGATTTAGAGTAATTATAATTATATAATAATAGAAAGTTTATTCTCTATTATAAATTAGGCGAGTATTAGATAGTACGGTTATACCCATTTGTTTAATTCAGTTCCGCGCGTGCCGATTTTCGGACGTGCACCCTTCATGCCTCGCAGTCACGTTTCTAATGAGGGGTAAAGTTATACAGTTAGAAACTGGATTATGGCAGCAGTCCATAGCTTGCAGTGCAGGGCATGCAAAAGGGCGGCAAACAAGCATGGGCAGTCTGCCTGTTTGCTGCTTTTTCCCTAACACTCCTAAACAGTGCTCATTGTAATTTAGGTCAGTTAGTTCAACTGCCGTTTGCGCTCGAGATTTTCTGCTTTTATCATGAAGGATCGCCTCTAATGCCGACGTCTCTAACCGTTTCGTCGCTCACTAGACCCACCGCTCCCTGTCGTGATTAATGTGAGCTTGTAAGTCGCATGTTTGAGGGTAATAGCACACAGGCATGGTGATTAGTCCCTGGCTGGATGTCCCTAGTTCATCATCATCAGTCTGAAAGAGTCCACTGTTCGACATAGGCCTTTCACAATGCGCGCCACTGAACTCGATCCTCGGTTCTCATCCAGTCTCTGCCAGCCGCCTTACGCAGATCGTTGCTCCATCTAGCCAGGGGGCGTCCCACACTACGCTTGCCCAGTCGCGGTCTCCACTCGACAACTCGTTTACCCCAGCGGTGATATATCTCCGACAGGTGTGACCAGCCCGCTGCCATTTCAACGTACTAACTTTTTGAGCTATGTGGAAAGGTTCTCTGTCTCTAGTTATAACATTTTAAGGTACACACAACATGATAATAGTCTGTTGACGTCTCTTACTAAATTCACTGCTCCCCCACGATGAGTCGCAGCAGTGGTCACTCCCAGGCATGGTGATAAGTTCATTATTGGCATGTCTCTATTTTGTTTCTCCCATTTTAGCTAACACAAATCATGAAAACAGTCCGGTAACGTCTCTCACTAGACTCACTGCTCCCTGCTGATGTGACTGCTCGTGAGTCGTAGCGGTGGTCACGCCCAGGCATGGTGATAAGTGTCCATTTAGCGAACCTGAACAAAGTATTTTGGCACCGCGTTCAAGGCACAGGCAAGTGCTGGTTGATTCAGTGGCCGGTATGTAATTTGAGCGCTGATGAAATTCAGAGTTCAACTTATGTGTCGCAAACTTACTTATTTTAGTTATAAAGTGTAGTTTTATTTTAAACCTATACCTATAGAATAGTAGAATAATAGAAATGCACATTTATTTTAATTTTTTTACCTACCGCTTGTTTTAGCTTTTCCCACAGTGGAGGTTGGCTGGAAGATAGATAAGTCCACCTTTGTACACTTTTATGTTATGCCCTTTTTTTGTTGTTGTAAAATTTATGTGCAATATAGAATATAATAGCCACTCAGTTCAACATTTTATACTCTATAGAATGTAGTTTGATGAGTAAATACACGATCCTATCTATACAATGTAGAATTACACGATCATGTACAATAATTACATTGTATTTACGCACGCCATGCTTCAGTGTCCGATAGTTTGTTAGACTAGATTAGAATACAGTAACTATTGTTCTACGACGTATCATTAATTGGTGGCTGAGACCAAGTCGCCCATCACCTTTACCTATTGTTAGGAGTTCAGAAATGAAACAACTTATACTTGTTTAAATACAACTTGACATATTTTGATATTTGATATAATTAACAATCGACACGTGCGCTCTTAGTGATAGTTCAATCAGAAGCAGGGTTGGATAAAAAACAGTTTTATTTGATATAAAACATGTTTTAAACAATAAAAAACATGTTTTAAATAATAAAAAACATGTTTAAAACAGATGTTTTAAATACTTGGTTTAAACATGCCAACCTTGATCAGAAGTGCCCTTCCTTCCCCGCATCTTCCCCCGCGCGTAGCACTGGATGACTATGGCGTAGCTCAGACGTCAAGGCGTAGCTGGTGACGTCATAGTGTAGCGCTACACAGGGTTCTAGCGGTATCTCCTGTTTTCCTTCCTATACTACACACTAATTGTGCCCGCGGCTCCGCTCGCGTGAACTACAGAATCCGCCCCCGATCCCACTTCCGTTCCCGTTCTTTTCCCACTTCTACTTCCACTCGACTCGAGACTCTCAAAATCCCAATCCCAACCTCAACCCCATCCCTATCCCCAAAAACTAAATTTCACTCAATCCCATACGCGCCGCACCGTTCGTCGCGCCGCGGCCGTTGACCTCGCCCATATGATGAATGAAGAAATATTGCATTTTTTTATCAAAATTTTCGTAAAAAAGAGATGTTTTTTTCATGAATAATTTCTAAATGTGATACTGAGTTACTGGAAGAAATATTAACAGTCGTTTTATTATCATCCGATATAATGGCTTCTAGAAAAAATTACTTTATTAATATCTGAGGTTCTAAGTGGCGTATCAAGATGAAACATGCACCAGATTTTAAGTTAGACCACCAGCAAGACAACTGTGAAAACTGCATCAAATTTCATTCATACACGCATTTTTGCGTGATGCGGTAACAAACATACATACATACAGACAGACAGACAGACAAAAATTATAAAAAAAATGTTATAACTGCTATTGGCCCTATAAAGACCCCTCATACATTTTTTTTAATATCTCTCATGTACAGACATAGACCAGTTACAGTTTTATTATAAGTACTAGCTGTGCCCGCGGCTTCGCTCGCGTGGACTACAGGTTCCACTCCCATTCCCACTTCCGCTCCCTTTCCACTTCCATTCAGACTTTAAATCTAGGTTCGGGTCCGGGTAATTTATCGTAATCGGGTAACTCAGTCAAATATTATGCGAATTTTCAAACACTCAAATTACACTGGTACCATACCCGCTCCCGCTACAGCTCACGAATTCAGTCGAACGTTTACACCACATTCTTCGCAGTGTATGCGAGTTTTCGGAAACTATATATTCGCATAACTTTTGATGGACTGCACCGATCGCAATGAAATAAAGCCTATATGTTACACCAAATTAAGCCTCATGTTTCTGTGAAAAGTCTATCAAAGTCCGATCAGTCGTTTTTAAGTGATGCGTGCACAAACTCACAGACAAACAGACGAAAATTTCAAAAATGAGCGAAATGTGTTCTGTTGCTTATCCTTAGACCCCCAAATTTTTTTTTGCAAATATCTTCAATGTACAGACACGCGAGGTTTACGATTTTATTTATTAGATAGATTCGCACTCTTTCGGGCTGATGATGATGATGATTAATTTTCACATTTTTATTTTATTTATTATGCACTTCTAGGTGCCACGTCGCGGATAACGACCGGCTTAATATAAACATTAGAATCTTTATTGATTCATTAATTAATAATACGTCAATGATCTTTGGCTTATCCACATTAAGCAAGTGTATGCACGATTCTGCTGACGCGAATTGTTTATTACGTAATTTGCGTACAGTATGATACGCTACGTAGGAAACCCCTAGCCAACGATGAAATGAAATATCTTTATTGTGGATCATATGTATAGAAAGGATTACTTGTCATAGTTAGAGCTCAGCTATGTCCCGCCACGTGGGCACACAACGTTGTGTCGCAGTAAAGGATGCATTAGAAAACAATGTTACAAAAAAAACGATCTCTTTGCACTTACTAGATGGAGCGTTCCAAACAATCGCCCTATTCCACGCAACTGCGTTCACATTCGCTATGAAACTTGTGCAGTTACTACGCAGAACATTTAATTATTTACTAAATATTGACGCTATTTACCCGTAGCGTCAATATTTATTAATAATGAAATGTTCTGCGTAGTCACTGCACAAGTTTCAAAGCGAATGTGAACGCAGTTGTGTGGAATAGGGCGATTGTTTGGAACGCTCCATCTAGTAAGTACAAAGAGATCGTTGCCCGTACCACACCCCCACAATTTTATTTATTTATACTTTATGGTACACAAATACAAGTCACACAACTCATTTAAACATATGATGTACAAAGGAGCACTTAACTCTGTAAGAGTTTTCTTCCAGTAAACCTATTTAATTATTACTATTAAGTGTCATAATAAATCATAATTAATCTAATCCGTACCATATTTTCGTCGCAAGTGCCTTATTCCGATCCCTGATAATTACTATATATTTTACGTAAAGGGATTCAGATAAATATAAATAAATATGTCAGACATTCACACCAATTATCCAGTCCCAAACTAGGCAGAGCCTGTGGTATGGTTACTATATAACGGATACACATACTTACAAACGTGGGTACAAACATTCATATTCATTATTCGAACATTTGCCCCTAGCGGGATTCCAACCCGCAACCTCCGGCGTGACAGTCAGAGAGCTAACAAGAGAGATGTCAACATAGTATGGATAAGCCAAAGATCGTTTAGATACACTTTGTTGAGCTAACATAATATGACTACAATGTCGACATGGTCACCGCACCATCACCAGAAGGCTGTTTACCTTGTCCACTTCAATCGACATCAATCAATAGCTATAAAGTCCCACTAATATTATAAATGCGAAAGTTTGGATGTTTGTTACTCAATCACGGTTCAACCACTGGATGGATGAGGATGATACTTGGCACACATATAGGGTAGGTCCTGGAATAGGACATAGGGTAGTTTCTATTCAGACGGATCGGGATGAAATTTGTGATGTTAAGTTGTCCACGCGGACGAAATCGCGGACAACAGCTAGAAATAAATATCATTTCAAATCAATAGTCAAACACAAACGCATCTGCGTCTCGAAAACAAAATAAATAATAGATGGTGTTCCGAAGTGGACCGCAAAGTTTGCATGGTAATACAAACCAGTTTTTGCTGCTGCCTTCATCATCATCAGGTTATTTTTGTCTCCACTGCAGGAGCACAACCCTCTCTCATCTGCCGGAGACAGACGGAGGATTTAGGATACACTCCCCGCGCTGGCCAGACGGGTTGGGGAGGCCTGACTGATGTTTTATAATGTATTCCCTTAGTCGCCTTGTACGACATCCACGGGAAGAGTTGGAGTGGTCCTATTCTACTCTACCGGAAACCACACGGCAACTTAAGTACTTAATACTTGATAATTTCCAGGTGCCCCGAACCTTTTTCCAAGAAGTCCCACTTCCGCCAGACCTCATATCAGACTGCTTCGGCACCTTGTGAGTCCTTGTTTCCTTCTCTATGCCTTCCTTATCTAGTTTCCGTAGTATGTCTACTCCAGCATACCTTAGTTACGAAGCCACGTAAGCAGAAATAAATCATCATCAGCCTACATACGTCCACTGCTGAACATAGGCCTCCATAATGCTACTTTTGGTCGGCTGTCCATTGGGGGATTTGTCGTAATCACCACGCTTGGCAGACGGATTGGTGATCGCTGTAACGATCTTGATATACACAGGAGAACGCTGCTGCCCTTCCCTGGTGCAATCCCTTAGTCGCCTTGACGACACCCACTTGAAGATTGGGGGTGGCCCTTGTTGGAATATATTAAAAATGAATCTATCTCACTCTAACAAATAGTTACAGAGTGCTTCTCTTTCATAAACGTTGTTTATATTAACAGGCTCTTATTTCATCTAGGTAGATGAAGCCTGAAGGGTATAGCACTGCTTAGCTTTTGTCTCGACTGTGTCCTACAATAGAGAACACGCACACACCTCTCCTATATTAAATCGGCCCCGTAGCCTAGTCGGTAGTACACCTGCCTGCGAAGCTAGGGGTCGCGGGTTCGAATCCCGCCCAGGGCAAACATTCGTGTTATGAGCACTTGTGTTTGCCTTGTGTCTAGATTTGTGTTATTTATACATATTATGTATGTATATCAGCTGTCTTATACCCATATTACAGGCTCTGCCTAGTTTGGGATCAGGTGGCCGTGTGTAAAATGTCCCCACATATTTATTTATTTATTTAAATATCGATTAATAAAATTATATAAATGTAAATCGATAATAGAGTATTTTATTAGTAACCCTAACCCCCAATATCCCTATTCTAAGCCGGGAATTACACGACTTAAAAGTAGGTGTTTTGTTTTTAATGATTCGCACTGTCCTCGCGTTTGGAGACCATCGGTCAGGAGACTTACTCTGTGAGCATTAGCTCGGTCCCACTAAAGGTGTTAGAGTAAATCGTACTAATATTATAAACGCGAAAGTTTGTAAGTATGGATGGATGTTTGTTACTCTTTCACGTAAAAACTACTGAATGGATTTTAATGAAACTTTACAATAATATAGCTTATACATCAGAATAACACATAGGCTACAATTTATAAAGATATTGTGTGAATTGTCCAAAATATCAAGTAGGAAAAAATCTACCATCTGCGAGCTATTCTGGCGTGCGCTGCCAAAACCGCTAGAGTTTCACATATGTAATGTATGATGGAAATGTTTATCTTAAATAGTCCTACAAAAAAGCCCGCCACAGTATATATCTATATCTTATGTGTTAGCCATTATAGCCCAAATAGTGAACCATCGATGAAACTTGGCACACATATAGGTTAGGTCCTGGAACAGGACATAGAATAGTTTTTATCCCGAAAAAACATCGCATTCCTACGGGAAATACATAATAATTTGTGATGTTAAGTTGTCCACGCGGACGTAGTCGCGGGCAAGAGCTAGTACTCTATAAGAATGCAGCCCGCGGTTTAACTGTATCTGAAGAGAACATTATACACTACACAGTGCACACTGTCGGACGCAAGTCGCGGACGCCACCCTGGAGCGCTCGGACGTCCGAGTAAAATCTGACAGGTTGGATACCGAACCACCGTTCACACTTGTGGGACGCACTTTGTGACATTATATTGGGCAAAGTGGCGATACATCGTCTCTGCCTACCCCTATGGGACCAAGGCGTGAGCATTATGTATGTATGTATGTAAGTCATCATCAGCCCGAAAGAGTCCACTGTTGGACATAGGCCTCTCCCAAGGTGCGCCACTGAACCCGATCTTCGGTTCTTCTCATCCAGTCACCGCCAGCCGCCTTACGCAGATCGTCGCTCCATCTAGCCAGGACGCCCGTCCCACACTACGCTTGCCCAGTCGCGGTCTCCACTCGACAACTCGTTTACCCCAGCGGTAATCGGTTCTCCGACAGATGTGACCAGCCCACTGCCACTTCAGCGTACTAACTTTTTGAGCTATGTCGAAGACTTTAGTTCTCTGGCGGATCACCTCATTTCGGATCCTGTCTCTTAGAGAAACCCCGAGCATACCTCTTTCCATCTGTATTTAAGTAATAAACCGTTATAATAGAAAAGAAAATATTGTATTAATAATTATAATGTGCTGGCAGCTTAAGCGTGTAATTGTGTGTGTGAAGTATGTGGGGTCGGCACTACCTGTTCCGCTGGCCGGTGATTATAAATACTTTGTGTCCTTTCCTGTCCTACATTTAATGGTTATTCTCGGTCATATACAGACCAATGTCAGTGTCAATCTGAAGGAGCTAAGATGTATGTCACGCGATCATCAAACTAAATAATCATTTGATTTGCCCGCTACTTCTTCCGCTTAGGTTTCGATATTTACACACTGCTTTTAACGATTAATTTGGTTTGGAATGTTTATGTATTTCCCGTAGGAATTAGATGTCCTATTCCAGGACCTAACCTATATGTGTGCCATATTACATACCGATCCGTCCAGTGGTTGAAGCGTCATAAAGTAACAAACTTCCAAACATCCAAACTTTCGCATTTATAATATTAGTGAGATTTCCCGTAGGAATTAGATTATTTTTCGGGATAAAAACTATCCTATGTCCTATTCCAGGACATAACCTATATGTTTGCCAAATTTCATCCGGATCCGTCCAGTGGTTGAAGCGTGATTGAGTAAGAAACATCCAAACTTTTGCATTTATAATATTAGTGGGATATGTCCAATTTGTTAGATTACAAGTAAATGTTACCAGGTTTGCAGAGCATTAAAAAAATAACAGACACGTTTTTTTTTTAAATTCAGTTACATATTATTTATTGCGCGAAAAAGAAAACATTCAATAAGTAAACCCATGGGTAAATCATGTGCCGTGTGGTTTCCGGTAGAGTAGAATAGGACCACTCCAACTCTTCCCGTGGATGTCGTACAAGGCGACTAAGGGAATAAATTATAAAACATCAATCAGGCCTCCCCAACCCGTCTGGCCAGCGCGGGGAGTGTAGGCCGAATCCTCCGTCTGTCTCCGGCAGATGAGAGAGGGTTGTGCTCCTGCAGTGGAGATAAAAATAACCTGATGATGAATGAACGATGAAAGGTACATAATAAATAAAGTCCCTCAAACGGCAAAAGTGCACAGAAGACCACCGCATCATCATCAGCGTATATACGTCCACTGCTGAACACAAGCCTCCCCAACAGAATGATACTGGTGGGCTGTCCATTGGGGGTATTGCGTAATCACCACGCTTGGCAGGCGAATTGGTGATCGCATTAATGACGACAACTACGGGAAGATAAGGTTGGCTCTATTCTAAGCCGAGAACAAGGCTCCAAGAAGACCAAGATGCCTGGTACTAATGTTAATTCAGCTTCGCAAAATCTTTATTAATTGTATGCAAACTTGATTTTTAAAAGATGTGTTGCGTGAAGTTTGTTGCGCCGTTTCTTCTTCACAGCGCTAACACCTAGGAAGCGGTAGTCGATAAAAAAAATGACGTGTATAAATGTACCAAGTGTACTCATATGCAATAAATGATTTTGACTTTGACTTTGACCCCAACCCGCCTCGCCAGCGCGGGGAGTGTAGGCCAAATCCTCCTTCTGTCTCCGGCAGATGAAAGAAAGAAGAAAGAAAAAATATTTATTTACTACCATAATTGGCACACACCAAGAAAAAAACCAGCAAAGCAAGAAAAAGGAAAAAAAATAAAATAAAAATTATAGGAACTATAGAAAAGAATTAAATTTTTTTAACATAGTTAAAATAGTATGCGTGTGCCGCGGCAGCAAAAGGGCAAACGACTCAGCATATGCCTAGACCAAGTAAGATGAGAGAGGGTTGTGCTCTGCAGTGGAGTTAAAACTAACCTGATGATGAACTCATGTATAAATCGTGTTCGCACGTAAATGTATGTAAGTAACCAGTTGGAAAGTACTGCGACCACGCCACATGACTACCCATGACCTTAGTCATGATAACCGGTCATATGGTAATGGATATAGGTCACGACCATGTTTAATTGGACCCAGTTATGCATGCAGAAGGTCATTTTAGAGATATTTATGGTTAGTTAGTGAGAAGACCCGAAGATCGGGTTCAGTGGCGCTTATTGGGCTCTCCCAATAAGCGCCACTGAACCCGATCTTCACACCACCACTGTTGGACTTAGGCCTCTGCCTAAGTCCAACAGTGGACTCTTTCAGGCTGATGATGATGATGGTTAGGGTGCATCAGCTCATGACCAGGGTATCATAATTCGGTAGTGTAATTTATATACCTACTTGCGACGAAAATATGGCGCGGTAGAGAAGTTATTGGAGATTTTGTAAAGTGCGTAATGTAATCTAATAAATGGAAACGTAAACTTCGCGTGTCTGTACGTTGAAGATATTTCAAAAAAAAATGGGGGGGACCTTAGACCACATCTTATAAATAAAATCGTAAACTTCGCGTGTCTGTACATTGAAGATATTTGCAAAAAAAAAAATTGGGGGGTCTAAGGATAAGCAACAGAACACATTTCAATCATTTTTGGAATTTTTGTCTGTTTGTCTGTTTGTCTGTTTATCTGTTTATCTGTTTGTCTGTTTGTCTGTGAGTTTGTGCACGCATCACTTAAAAACTACTGAACGGATTTTGATGGACTTTTCACAAAAACATGGGGCTTAACTTAACTTAACATTTAGTCTTTATTTCATCGCAATCGGCTAACTCAATCAAAAGTTATAGACATTTTTAGTTTTCAAATACAATAGTAGGTAAGGTTATTATGCAATATATTGCATATAGTAGTATTTTTGTACTATTCAGATTGCGATGAGTTTTGATTACATTGGGAGCTGCGAGTAGGAATTGGAGTAAGAGGGGGCGTGGGCGTGGGAGTGGGCGTGGGCGTGGGGGTGGGAGTGGGCGCGGGCGTGGGGGAGTGGGTTAGAGAGCGGGAACGGAAGCGGAAGCGGGAGGGGAGAGGGAGCGAGAGCGAGAGCGGGAGGGGAGCGGGAGCGGAACCGGAGCTGGACCGGAGCGGGAGCGGGAGCGGAGTACCTGAGTTTTGGCTGAGTTATCCGATTACGATGAATTTGTGGTATACGTATGCAACAAAGTAATGTTGGTCGGAATTTGGACTGCGATGGATTAGTTACGATGACTACATTTGGAGAGGCGAGGGAAAGAGGTTTAAGGGGAGGGTTGAGGGGACAGCTGAGGGGAGTGTTGAGAGGAGGGTTGAGTGGAGTGTTGAGGGAAGGGTAGAGAGGAGTGTTGAGAGGAGGGTTGAGGGGAGAGGGTTGAGGGGGGGGTTGAGGGGAGGGTTGAGGGGAGAGTTGAGGATCTGGATCTGGACCTGGACCAGGACCTGGACCTGTAACTGGGCCTGGGCCTGGGCCTGGGCCTGGGCCTGGACCTAAACCTGGACCTGGACCTGGATCTAGACCTGGATCTAGACCTGGACCTGGACCTGGACCTGGACCTGGAAATGGACCTGGACCTGGACCTGGACCTGGACCTGGACCTGGACCTGGACCTGGACCTGGACCTGGACCTGGACCTGGACCTGGACCTGGATTTGAAGTCTGAGTGGCAGTGGCATAGGGAGCGGAAGTGAGAATGGGAGCGGATCCTGTAGTCCACGCGAGCGGAGCCGCGGGCACAGCTAGTTCATAATAATAGAACACATTCAGATCATTTTTGGTTATTTTGTATGTTTGTCTGTTAGTTTGTGCACGCATCACGTAAAAAAACAACTGAACCGATTTTGATATACTTTCCACAGAAACATAGAGCTTAAATCGGAGCAACATATAGTCTTTATTTCATCGCAATCGGCTTAATCAATCAAAAGTTATGAAAATTATACATTAGTAGGTACGCAATATAACAAAGAAGTATAATTATATTGTTCAGTGTAATTCAGATTGCGATGATTTAGGACTTTAGGGACTTTATTTGGAGCTGTAGTGGGTGTGGGGGTCCGAGAATGGAAGTGAGTCTGGGTGTGGGACTGGGAATGCGTGTGGGAGTGGGAGATGGGTCGGAGTAGGTAAAAATTGTATTGTATTGTATTTATTTATTGGTAAAAATTATTTACATGTCAATTGTTTTGTTATTAATATTGCAACATATTACATTTCATTCTTAGAATATAGCGAATATAATCCAGGATTCCATTAAATAAAAACATAGTATAGGTATAGTCTTAATTAAAATGTCAACTATAAATGTCGTGTTTAGGTCAAAATTTAAAATTTAAATGTCGTCTTATTTTATGTTTATTTGTGCATTTCAGCAGCAGCACCGCAGCCAGGTGTGTCTAGATATTCCGACAGTGTGTAGTACGCGTTTAACAGCAGCCAGTTTTTTAGTTTAGTTATGAACCCGTTCATGCTGGGAGCGTTTATTATATAATTATGTAGTCCACGCGAGCGGAGCCGCGGGCACAGCTAGTCGCTAATAATTTATTAGAACGTACGTCCATTGACCTATACACTAATTACAGATATAGCCAAACAAACATTTCGAAAGTTCCACAACTCGTTAACGAGAGAACGATATATTGATGACAAATTCCACTACACTTAACAGATAATAATATTTAGTATCCAGTCCAGAGGTCCAACTACATATAACCCGTCCAACGATCTCTATGTACTACTAGATGGAGCGTTCTAAACAATCGCTTTGTTCCACGCAAAGAGCCGCAACTTGTTTAAATTCTCTTTGAAACTTGTGCAGTTACACCACAGAACATTAAATTGTTTACTTTAAATTGATGCTATTTACCCGTAGCGTCAATCAGCATCAGGTTTTTTTTGTCTCCACTGCAGGAGCACAACCCTCTCTCATCTGCCGGAGACAGACGGAGGACTTGGCCTACACTCCCCGCGCTGGCCAGACTGGTTGGGGGTAGCGTCAATATTTAGTAGTAATTAAATGTTCTGCGTAGTAACTGCACAGGTTTCAAAGTGAACGTGAACGAGTTGCGGCTCCTTGCGTGGAACAGAGCGATTGTTTGGAACGCTCCATCTAGTAGTACACAGAGATCGTTGATCCCGTAGAGCAGACGTAACAACTTATCTGGGACACTGAAATGATCAGCTGATCGTGCGTGTGTTTACCGTGTGACCGATTCGAGGGTCATCACGCACGCCCACGGCACATGTCCGCCGTCACAGATAGCGCTTGACCTTGCTCACGAGAACAGGTCATAGCTGTGTAACAAGCGTCTGGCGCTCCCTTATTGCACTTAGCGACTCGTATAGGGGCAGTGTTGGTTATACCGAGTACTATGCCTCATAATGGGGGCACTTTCATCAGCAGTCTGCTCTATACCGCAATTAGGATCATCATCATCATCATCAGCCCGAAAGAGTCCACTGTTGGATATAGGCCTCTCCCAAGGTGCGCCACTGAACCCGATCCTCGGTTCTTCTCATCCAGTTACTGCCAGCCGCCTTACGCAGATCGTCGCTCCATCTAGCCAGGGGGCGTCCCAGACTACGCTTGCCCAGTCGCGGTCTCCACTCGAGAACTCGTTTACCCCAGCGGTAATTGGTTCTCCGACAGATGTGACCAGCCCACTGCCACTTCAGCGTACTTTTTGAGCTGGCGTGCCTGACCTGAATTAGGATCAGTCACGTTTTTTTGTTTGTTAATTATTCAGATATGTAACGCTAAAAAACTAAATAAATACTATGAAAAAAATTATTTAAATCAGATCAAAAATGACGAAGATACAGCAATTTCAGTGCAATAGTTCCAAAAACGGAAGTGTTGTCATCCGTCGCGTTGCGGGAAGAAGTGTGCGCGAACACAAGCGCAGTCTGCCGTAAACAACACGCGTGATACCGCTGTGGCGAATGAAATCCGAGCGAGAGGGCGAGAACCTCACGTGCGGGTTGTTACAAGTTACGTCGACATACAAACCGCGCGCGTTCTGAAAAATTGCATTGAATAAACTGTAAGAACTTCGCAATTTCTTGCTGGATTTTAATAATTTAAAATATAAAATGCTCTGCAATTTATATCGCATACGCCATACTAATCCTACTAATATTATAAATGTGAAAGTTTGGATATTTGGATGTTTGTTACTCAATCACGCTTCAACCACTGGACGGATCGTGATGAAACTTGTTACACATATAGGTTAGGTCCTGGAATAGGACATAGGATAGTTTTTATCCCGAAAAAACATCCTATTCCTACGGAAAATACATAATAATTTGTGATGTTGAGTGGTCCACGCGGACGAAGTCGCGGGCAACAGCTAGTTAAAAATAAAAATCTTATAATGTGAATGTGAGTGCCCGTGCATCTTTATGTCAAACTAGACTCTAGACGCTTGATAAAGTTTAACTGGATCTCTATAATATCGGATCAGTTCGAGGGTCATCACGACCACGCCACATGTCCATCGTCACAGATAGTGCCTAACCTTGGTCACGGGGTCAGGTCGTGCGGTAATGGGAATAGGTCTACATTTTGATAACGTGGATAGTTATACTACTGCTCGTTGGCTCTTAGAGGGCCAGGAAGACCTGGCGACACTTCGACCCTTCAGGATCTTTTGTGCCGAACCCCTGACCACCAACGGTGCCCCAAGCCGATTTGGTGGACTTCACATACGCCTCAGAATTTCTTCTTTGGCGGTTTCCTTACGATGATTTTCTTCACCGAAAAGCCCGTGGTATTATAAATAAACCGTACTTAAGTTTCGTAAAACTCATTGGTATCGCGTTGGCTTAGTAGTGGCTCGCTGACTCCAGCGCCACAGGTTTGAGTCCCGCGATCTGAGGACAGGCAACTTAGTATAATTTGTACAAATTTTTTCCGGTGTTTTGTGTAGTTTTGCTTTTGTCTAATGCCACTGCATGACATAGGCCTTCTCCACACCCGGTCTTTCGCCCTCCGCATCCATCCGTTTCCGGCCACCTAGGTCGTCAGTAGATCTGTTGACGTAGCGTCCACTCACCCATCCACGTTATCAGAACTCTTCTGCCCCAACGGCCGTCGGTTCTACGATAGACGTGGCCAGCCCACTGCCACTTCTATTGCTAATCCTTTCGGCTACGTCAGTCACCTTCGTTCTTCATTATGAATCATATCCTTCAAACAAACCCCGAGCATAGCCCTCTCCATAGCTCGCTGAGCGACTTGAAACTTGTATATCAGGCCCACCGTCAGTGTCCACGTTTCTGCGCCGCAGGACATGACAGGCAGAACGCACTGATTAAAGACTTTTTTTTCAGGAATAAATAGGTTGTGAATATTACTTCAAATATCACTAATATTTACGTAAATATTATTGAGAAACATGTGACGTCACAAAATATAACAAGTGACGTAGGCGACACACCTCTCCTGCTAATTCTTCTTTCTACACACGCTAAATGCTTACATACATATAAAATGTATACATTTATTATTATTTAAGCTTATCTCCCTGCCGCGGTTTTGTCAGGTTTTCCGCTGGATATTTTCCCGTGGTAAAAACCTAGGAATGTCGGTCCGAGGTAATAATGTAACTAAAACCCTTTTTTAGGGTTCCGTAGCCAAATGGCAAAAAACGGAACCCTTATGGATTCGTCATGTTTGTCTGTCTGTCCGTCCGTATGTCACAGCCACTTTATCCTAAAACTATAAGAACTATGCTGTTGAAACTTGGTAAGTAGATGTATTCTGTGAACCGCATTAAGATTTTCACACAAAAATAGAAAAAAAAAAAACAATAAATTTTGGGGATTCCCCGTACTTAGAACTGAAACTCATTTTTTTTTCATCAAACCCATACGTGTCTATGGATAGATAGGTCTTCAAAAATGATATTGACGTTTCTAATATAATTTTTTTCTTAACTGAATAGTTTGCGCGAGAGACACTCTTGTAACTTCTAAAATAAGAGAATGATAATACTAAAAAATATATGTTGTACATTGCCATGTAAACTTCCACCGAAAATTGGTTTGAACGAGATCTAGTAAGTAGTTTTTTTTTAATACGTCATAAATCGTAAACCAGAATACTATTATTAAAACATCGATCAAAGTTAGAACGAACTACAATAACTTTTATATTATGTTACTTGCTGCTACGGAACCCTTCATGGAGTCCGACTCGCACTTGGCCGCTTTTTATTTAAAAAATATATTAAATATATTATCTAACTAGCTGAGCCATGATTGCCCAGCGTGGTCTTCTTGGAGCCTTGTTCTCGGCTTAGAATAGAGCCAGCCCTAATCTACCCGCAGTTGTCGTCATTAATGCGATCACCAATTCGCCTGCCAAGCGTGGTGATTACGCAATACCCCCAATGGACAGCCCACCAGTATCATTCTGTTGGGGAGGCTTGTGTTCAGCAGTGGACGTATATAGGCTGATGATGATGAGGTGGTCTTCTGTCTTCTTCTGTGCACTTTTGCCGTTTGAGGGACTTTATTTATTATGTACCTTTCATCATTCATTCATCATCAGGTTATTTTTATCTCCACTGCAGGAGCACAACCCTCTCTCATCTGCCGGAGACGGACGGAGGATTTGGCCTACACTCCCCGCGCTGGTCGGACGGGTTGGGGAGGCCTGGTTGATGTTTATGTACCTTTGTATTAGGGCTAATTTGGAGCACCACAAATTGACCGCCTCGTTGTCCTAGTGGCTTGGTCATAAGACTTGAGCACCTGATGTCGAGGGTTCGACTCCCACTGGGGACAGACAACTTCTTACTTGTACAAATTGGTCCCCGTATGTATGTATGTAAACGCTTTATTGTACCAAAATTAACAGCAAAACAATAACAAAACAGGATTAAAACTGCGTACATAGGCGGGCTTTTCCCACTTAGGCATCTCTTCCAGTCAACCTTAGAATAACTGAAAGGACTAGTATAATGCCTTTAGTACTAAATTTTGAAAAAGAAACTTACTACATATATACTTACAATAAATACTTGCATATACATATTACATAAACAATACATACATAGACCATACACGAATAAGTAAATAATAATATTACCCGTAATGACGTACGGCGCCGAAACGTGGACACTGACTGTGGGCCTAGTCCGAAAACTGAAGGTCGCTCAGCGGGCTATGGAAAGAGCTATGCTCGGAGTTTCTCTACGAGGCAGGATCCGTAATGAGGTGATCCGCCAGAGAACTAAAGTCTTCGACATAGCTCAAAAAGTTAGTACGCTGAAGTGGCAGTGGGCTGGTCACATCTGTCGGAGAACCGACTACCGCTGGGGTAAACGAGTTCTCGAGTGGAGACCGCGACTGGGCAAGCGTTGTGTGGAACACCCCCTGGCTAGATGGAGCGGCGATCTGCGTAAGGCGGCTGGCAGTGACTGGATGAGAAGAACCGAAGATCGGGTTCAGTGGCGCACCTTGGGAGCGGCCTATGTCCAACAGTGGACTCTTTCGGGCTGATGATGATGGACAATACCCGGTCTGGATGTTGTATTTGTGAATTGTCCTATCCTTGTTTAGTTCCCATAGCACAGGAGAAAATCCTCGTTTGGAATTAGACAAGTGTATGTATGTAATTAAAAATAGCATAGTAAAGTCACTCTGCACGCTCACTTCCATATAAATAATCTGTTCTATTAACACCCATACGATAACCGAAGCAAGAGGTGTGTTGCTTGCGATAAAGTAACATGTGACGTCAAATACTTCCATAATATTGACCATACAAACATCCTGATGTGCCGAAGGTTGAAAACCTCGGACTTCATCTCAAAGTGATCTCGAATTGATGAAAAAGCTCGGGTCGGACCGGGTTGTTTCTATGCAGACTGGTAAACATCGTGTGGTTAGACAGTTTTCTAACCACGTTAATATAACGCCAAACGCTTCTCCTAATTTACAGTGCGAATGTGGAAGGAACTACAGCTAGAGGTCGTCCTAGGAGGATGTTCAAGGATCAAATTAGTAACGTCCTCAAAAGGAAACAGCACTCCGCAGTGAGAAGAATAAAAGGAGGTGCATGAAATGGTTGATGGATGTGAGTGAGGCTAGTGAGGTGTGTCAGGATCACGCTAGCGACATATACGCCGAACTAAACAAGACAATTTGTGGTCTCTAACGTGTCATTTGGATTTAGCGGGGAAATGTTACGACAAGGCTCCGACGAGGTCAACGGGCCGGTCGAAAGCCTAGTGGCCTTCTCCAATGATCGCCACCACACCCGGTCCTCCGCCCTCCGCATCCAGCCGCTCCCGGCCACCTTCTTCAGGTCATCGGTCTACCTTCCAGCGGGGCGTCCCGCCGTGCGGTCTCCACTCCAGAACCCCTCAGTTCTGCGACAGATGTGGCCCGCCCCCTGGCATTTCAGCTACCTAATCCTTGGCAGAATTACCAGCGTCGCTGCCACATACTGAGTCAGGGCCCACGGGCACACACGCGCCTCCAGGCTTCGCTCTCACGGGCTCACTACGTAGACGTGTAAACAGTAGAAATTCTATTGTGTCTCGTTGGGTGCCCGCGAAGCGGTATGTCATGTTTTGTCCATAAATTTATGTTTGCTACTTGATAAAAAAGAGTGGAAGGAGGATATGGAATGTTATTTGAAAGAGAGGCAAGAAATAGTTGAAGGAGGCCAGGGCCAAAAGGCATCCAAGACAATCATTTAAAATTAGAAGCTATTTATTGTTTTTTTTAATTATGATATGATTAATGATTTTTTTTAATATTTTTCTCAACTGTAAATTAATAATATGTTTTCATTTTCTATCAAATTGTTTGGAAATGAAGGCTATTTTTATTTTATTTTATTTTATTTTATTTACTTGTTTGTGTACTTGCGTTGTGTCAGTGAATAGTCTGTCTATCTATCTATTAGCGTTTGACGTGTAACTACGATATGAAGACGTCAAACGCTTATCAAAATATGTCACATGAAGTCGGTTAAAGAGACTGAGACGGACAGTCATTTTTGTCAGTCAGTATTTTTGTAGGTTTCGATGAGGTCACCGTCCAATTACAAAGTCCATAGCCGTCGAATTACAAAGCTATAATAACTTGACTGACAAATATGACTGTCCGTCTCAGTCTCTTTAACGGACTTCATGTGACATATTTTGATAAGCGTTTGACGTCTTCATATCGTAGTTACACGTCAAACGCTAATAGATAACTTTGTAATTATAAATAAATAAATCTAAATATCTCAGACATTCACACCAATTATCCAGTCCCAAACTAGGCAGAGCCTGTGGTATGGTTACTAGATAACGGATACACATACTTAAATAAATATATAAACATCCAAGACTTGGGTGCAAACATTCATATTCATCATACGAACATTTGCCCCTAGCGGGATTCGAACCCGTAACCTCCGGCGTGGCAGTCCGAATTCGACGGCTATGGACTTTGTAATTGGACGGTGACCTCATCGAATCCTACAAAATACTGACTGTACTGAACTGAAGTCCATCTTCAACCTCAGTTGCATCCACAGAGCGAGGCGCAAAAATGACACGAAGTTGTTGACAACTCAGTCTAACACCCTCGTCGGCCACAACACGCTCAACAACAGGGTCGCGAGCACATGGAACAAGTCACCGCAGGACGTTATCGATGCCCCCTCAGTGAACACTTTTAAAAACAGACTAGACAAGTTCATAAACCAGTGTTACAAGTGACAATTCATAGACTTAAAGACACCAGTTCAGATATAGGCATACCAGCAAATTGCTGCTCGCCTATTCATCATGTCATGTCAGCCCCTAGAAGTCAACTGGTGGACATAGGCCTTCCCCAACGAACGCCACCACACCCGGTCCTCCGCCCTCCGCATCCAGCCGCTGCCGGCCACCTTCTTTAGGTCGTCGGTCCACCTGGCGGCGGGGCGTCTCACCCTGCGAGTGCCGATTCGCGGTCTCCACTCCAGAACTCGTCTGCCCCAACGGCCGTTGGTTCTGCGGCATATGTGGCCCGCCCACTGCCACTTCAGCTTACTAATCCTTTCGGCTATGTCGGTGAGTTTTGTTCTTCGTCGGCTCGCCTATTATCCCAATAATAATAATTGTTTTTATTGTTTATATTGTTTACATATTATTACGACAATTTACACACTTTCTTAATTCTAACACAACTCATACGAGTATATGGGCCGAGCATGCGTTATGGAACGACAGTGTGTGTCCAGAGAAGCCGCAATAGGCCATACAGACGGATAATTCGACGGATATTATGCGAATAGCTGACGGAGTAATCCACAGATCTCATCCAAGGCATTCCTTGTCAGAGAACCAAGGCATTGCTGCCGCAACCAATCAGCGTCGTTTAGGATGTTTGAATTGGTGCCTCGATATGATAAACGAATGGTTCCGGTTAATCTTTATATTGCATCATGATTATAGATCCGTATGTAGGTTTAAAAGAGTCACAAATCAATCCCCCCCCCTCTCTATTTGGAACATAAGCTCCCTTATCATTTCCGTGTACAATCTTCGGTTCGCAGTCGGCGAAAGCGGTTTCCGCGAGCGTCGCCTCGTGAACGTTTCCACGTTTGTCCGGTCCGTCTTCGGAGGCGGACTCCCGATATGTAGTGGCCTACTCCATAACTATTCTTTATTGTGTACAGAGCATAATGTTATTTAATGTAGATGACAATACATTATAATTAGTGAAACAACTAGACTCTACCTGTACAGGCATATACACATTAATATTCTATGCTAACAACATTATCTAATAGAACATTATCAAATTATTATTATAAATATTTACTATGCGCTTAAAATTCTATATTAAATTATATTTCGGATAATATCCGTCCAACTACTACAAAGAACTACAAAGTCATTTTGAACTCTCTAACGGGTCACGTGCCATATAAGCGTTTGGCATCTAATTATTGTAATTACACTCCAAACCAGACCTACCTCACTATACATACGACGCGATAAGTACCTACACTTTTGTACCGACCGAACAGAAAAAGTTGGAAAATTCGTTTTTTTGTGTTTAAATACTCATCATATCCGCCCTTAGACGTCCACAGTTGGACATAGGCTTTCCCCAATGAACATTATAATAATGATATTGAGTTAGCAGATGCAGATTTAGAGAGTTAGCTGTACATGTGATTTACTTATTCTAAGACCCATAATTTTTAATTTTAATTCTATCTAAGACGTAAATTAAAGACTTGATTCAATCATTGATTTTTCTTGAAAAAAAAAACATTTCCTCAATCCTGGTTTAATCATGATAACCCTGCTACAGGAGTAATTTGAAACACCCCATTCGCATTGGAGTCGTTTAGGATCAAAATCGGTCCTATCACATACAAAATTGTTGGATATGATCGATTTGGTACGATACTAACAATAACAAGGCGACGATGGTCTCAACACTTCACGTCACGGGGCGAGAAGCGGGCGAAGGAAAGCCGCTTTCCGAAATAAGATTGCGCAAAGTAGCGATACATCGTCTTTGCCTAACCCTCTGGGGACCAAGGCGTGAGCATATTCAACCGGCACGCGAAAAGGCTTCGCCCCATCACCCACACCCTAGCAAAGTGTGCGAAAACGATACGAGTAATGGGTCCCGCGGTGTACAACCGACTTCCCACTGAGGTCACCAGCTCTCCGAGCCTACCTATTTTTAAAAAGAGACTGTGCGCCTGGCTTGTCGAGCAGGCTCTTTATTGCTATGAAGAGTTCTTGCAGAACGCATTAACTTAATTTATTTAGTTTTAAGAATTTTATTTGACATTTTTATATTTATGTTATGTTTTATATTTAATTGTGTTTAATTTGCTTTATAATTTGATTTCATTTAACTTGTTTATAATTTTTATTTGATCTGTAACGGAAGTTATCAATAAAGTATGTATATGTCTATGTCTATTATGTATGTATATATGTACTAATAATAATTTGTTTCTTTCCGTGGGGCGGAATCGGAAATGACGCGGTCCGAACTGAACCCGGACTGCCGACATCCGATAACGATAATTTCGTGCCACGCTTTCCGATATCAAGATTTGTGTATGTGTGCTCGAATACACGTGTACTTAGTTGACAGGGGTCCGAGTGGACCGTACATCGATTTCGGATCGGATAATGTGAAAGGAATATTTACCGTGCATCGATGTCGTGTTGACCTACACCGATGTCGGATCTGAGTGTGGAAACGCTCTCATTATCACTATCATTGCGTACGCGCATCGCATGTTAAATTCCGAATGTCAAACTCCATTCGCTGCGTGACCGCCGCGGCGTGCGGACGTGCCGACGGTCAATGATCGCTGACTTGCGTATCCTAATCGAATTCTGGTGTATAATAATTTATTACAATATATTCTTGTACAAAATACTCGATAGTTTAATACAAAAATGTTTGGAGGGTCTCGCAAATGCATGGAATTTGGACTTTGACGACGATTAGTGATATGTTGTGATAGTTTTTTTTAAATAAATTATTTATTCAATCTGTGATAATAATATTAGTGATAATAGTAATTTCTTGTGCGTTTAATAAAATGAAAATGGAAGAGAAAACGGGAGTTATAACCATACATCAAGTAAGTTTTTTTTTAAATAGGCTTTAGTCCCGCGCCTTGTTTTTTCATCATCATATCAGCCCCTAGAAGTCCACTGCTGGACATAGGCCTTCCTCAATGAACGCCACCACACCCGGTCCTCTGCCCTTCGCATCCAGCCGCTACCGGCCACCTTCTTCAGGTCGTCGGTCCACCTGGCGGCGGGGCGTCCCACTTTGTTTGTAGCTTGTTAAACACTTCATATTTTATAATCTTGTTCGTGTAATATAGAGTGATATTTATACACAAGATAGATTTAAGAATCAGGAGTATTTTATAAAATATAAAAATTAATAGACGAGCATCTGGGATGAGATTAGATAGATAAACTCTTTATTGCACACAAATTAAGGATAACAATAAAATAGGTACAGACTTTTGGAAAGTGTACAAAGGCGGCCTTATCGCTTAAAGCGATCTCTTCCAGGCAACCTTTCTGAAGGAAAATAAGAAAGACATAGCGATAATGATTTCGCTTCCCTTTGTGTTATCATTGATTATATGATTATTATAACACTAGCTTTGCTCGGGGCTCCGCTCGCGTGGACTACAGAATTAAATAAGTTTGAAAATTACTTAGTGTTAACTCCCTTCCCCTTTCGCCTCCCCTTCTCCCTCTGGCGTCGAGTCTAAAGACCAAGCCACACTAGGCCAACGGGACGGTCAAAATATGTCAAATCGGTCAATGAATAAGACAAAATAAATAAATAAGCCTTTCGCGAATACGCGCGAAAACATTACCCTACTTTTAATTTCGCCGTAGTCGGGTAAAAATAGCAAGGGAACTGCGTAATAGTGAAAGTGTCATCAGAATACGGTTAAGCATTTCCGCGGAACAAAGACATACAGCACTAAAAATGTTGTAGTTGGATTTGTGTTTACTAAGAAATTTTAACCTAGATAATGGGCTCGATTCTGAAGGCACAACGTTAAAATTTGACAGCACTAAAACTGTTGCTATCCTTGTCACACAGTATTATGAAGATAAAGACGAAACCAATTTTAGAGCTGTCAAATTTTAAATGTGTGCCTTCAGAATCAGGCCCAAATAATTAAGTGTGAAAATAATAAGAACAATAATAATATTAATAATTACCCCCCCATGGGACCACCTTGACGTGGTGGGGGGGGGCTTGCGGTAAGATGGCACATATTCTAAAGTCAGTCCAACTAGACTTCAAAACCCCTTATAAGGGAGATACTATAAATCGTTAATTTTTGATTATAATAATAATATTAATAACTAATTATTTTGCTGACCAGGCGAGACAATAACTTTGTTTTCCACATATTAATAATAATAATTTGTAAGGTTGTCTGGAAGAAATTAAAGCGATAAGACCGCCTAAATTGTACTATTTGTAACCTTTTTAACTTGTAACTGTATTTGATTGTGCAATAAAGTGTATTGTATTGTAATAAAAAGAAGCACTTATGAATTTTACTGTGAATGTTGCGGAAAAGTGTCTAAATCTACACTAATAAATTAGTGTCCGACCGAAACAGGATTTGCAGCCGAAACCGAATCTTCGGCCTCTGTCTCAGTTTCGGCCGAAACCGAACCTTATTTAGACATGTTAAAATTTCTATTGTATGCTGAAATCTAGTGTTCTTTACATATTATATAGTTAATTCGTGTTAAATTAAATAATAAAAAAAATAACATTAAAGTAAGATAAAATAGACTTGTTTGTTACAATAGGTTCAACACACTTTATTGCACAAACAAATAAATTTACAAGTTTTAAAAGTTAAAATAGTACAATTTACGCTTTAAGCGGTTTATTACAGACAATCTTTGGTTATAAAATATTATGCCAGAGAAGAAGTAGGTTGCGCTGGTTAGGAAATTTGAATGATATATGGGCAATAAACATTACTTTATGTAATATTAACATTAACAAATATAATAAACAATGTTACTCTTGTAAGTAAACTCTACACGAACTCACCATAACAGAGCGCGACAATTCACGAACACAGTTTCGGCTCGACCGAAGTTTCGGCAGATTTTTGGCCGAAACCGAAACTATGGCCGAATTTTTGGCCGAAACTGAATCTTCGGTCGGACATTACTGATAATGTTGCTATTACGATCATCAATCCGCCAGCCAAGCCCCATCCCCCAATGGACAGCCCCACCAACAGTGTCATTCTATTGGGGAAGCTTGTGTTGAACAGTGGACGTCCTTCGTGCTTATAATTGGAAAATTTATGAAAAATATCCTTTACATTATAAAACATCAATCAGGCCTCCCCAACCCGTCTGGCCAGCGCGGGGAGTGTAGGCCAAATCCTCCGTCTGTCTCCGGCAGATGAGAGAGGGTGGTGCTCCTGCAGTGGAGACAAAAATAACCTGATGATGATGATCCTTTAACGCGATACCTGTTTCAGGAAAATTGTAATAAAAATTACGGAAAGTACCGACTATTCGATTACAAGACGCAAATAAAGTCGTTTTGATTGGCACAGGCAGGCTACAATTATTGTCTACAGTAAACTTGTTTCAGTGAGAAATAATCACTCACGCTTGACTGTTGTTGTTCATATTCTATTGTATTCAAGGATTTCTTGACTTAAATCCGTTTTAGTTGACTTCGAAACTAAGTGGTTTCTCATTATAAATATTACGTAAATTTTTAATTTAAAGCTACATGGCGCTAGTAATCGAAAAATCTAATAGATAAAAACGTAAACTCACGTGTCTGTGCATACATAATGCTCACGCCTTGGTCCCAGAAGGGGTAGGCAGATCCTGACAACCGTCGCAGATACTTTCCATCGCCCGCTTTTCGCCCCTTGATACCACTTTGCGTTATGTGTGGCATCGCCGAAAATAAACGATTATTTGAATGACTAAGATGGCTAATGATGCCATGCTAATGTTGATTCAGCTTCGCACAATATTTATATAATTGTATGCAAACTTGATATTAAAAGATGTGTTGCATGAAGTTTGTTGCGCCGTTTCTTCTTCACAGCGCTAATACCTAGGAAGCGGTAGTCGATTAAAAAAAATGACGTGTATAAATGTACCAAGTGTACTCATATGCAGTAAATGATTTTGACTTTGACTCTAATAAATCATTGGAGGGAGGGAGGGGGGAGTTTGAGGGCGCCGCAATGAGATACTAGTAGTTTTCATAGAATAGTAAACCAGTTTGACCCCTTACTTTGACAATTTCCAAAAAGTTTCCAAAACACTTTACGATCTTCTTAGCTTGCATGGCAGCGTAGGCATCGGCACGAGACGAACAGCTATTTTGTAATGTAAATAGCACTTCTGATTATTCTACAGTGTCAAATGTCAAAAAGCACACAATAATACCGTGATAATGATATTCGGAGTCAGGTTAACTCTAGAATTTTCTTTCTATACTAGCAGAGTTCTGAACTAGAAACTTCTTGAAACCAGAACACCTACTTTATGCCTGGTTTGGCCCCGTCAGGGGAAGTCCAAGTGGTTCTGGTAGTTGCCTGTCCGGTACTTTACAGATGAGTCACGGGTATGCGGTCCCGGCTTACACAGTTATCGCTACTACAATCACACTATCCTTCCGTAATAGCGGTATCCGATACCTAAACTTATACTCCTTACCCGTTGGGGGTACGGGTCTCCTGTCTCCCTCGCTCCGATCCCTGTCCCGTCCGCCAATCCAAGGTCTGCCGTGCCGATGGATGCGTGTCCAGGCTAGCTGGTCTTAAGCGTGCCGAAATCCCGGAGCTGGGCGAACTTCGGGCACTATTTGCCTTACCCGAGTAATGCGGGGCTCTGACGAGGTGGACAATTATTTCCCTAGCTCATCGTTCTACCCCAACAATGCGGCGATGTTGTTCGCAACACATCACGAAAAGTGGACTAAGGAACGCCACTTTGCAAGGCGTGAGCATTATGTGTGTACTGTGTATGTATTGGGGGGAAACTTAACTGTCGTGAAGTACGTGGTCTAAGGCGTATGTGAAGTCCAATGGTGCCCCGTTGGTGGACAGGGGTGTGGTACAGAATGCGAAGGGCGGAGGACCAGCTGAGGTAGCCAGTACGTTAGGGGAGGCCTAATTAATGTGGAACCGAAATCTGCTTCCTGACTGTTATTGTGTACAATAAGTAATTAACTATTCTATGTAACTGTTTCGCGTTTCAAGACACTCTAAATTTGAAATTGAAACCGTGGTAAGTTTCCAAGAATTATTACGAAATCGATTGTCATACCGACTGCCCTCGCATTGTTTTGCTCGACCTAGACGGCGGTGAACGACTTCGTTCATATGTACGGTCGCCACGGAAAGTGACAAGCCAGAAATAAATTCACATCGTGTTCGCTTAAGGAGACCCTCCCGCATTAGATAATAGCGATGGTTGTAGTAGAATGTAGCGCGTCCTGCGTATCAGGGATGGCCCAGAAATCATCAGTACGCGCTTCGACTAACATCCCCGACGCACTACATAAGCGGGGCACTCGCAGCGGAACTCTAATCGCTCGGCCACGACTTTTGACTTAAACAAGTGATATACCACTTCCACCTATATTCGTTTCTGTGGTTCGACCGCTGTTTGACTAATCAGGGGCGGTTTTGAGGCGGTGCAAGATCGCATTGCCCCTCCCTACCTCCTGCCCCTTCCCTCCTGCCCCTTCCCTCCTTCCCTTCAGCTACTCCGTCACAGTTCACTGCGTCACATAGGCGCCAAAACGTCCGTGGTGTTCAACTAGGTGGCCAGGCTTATCTTGGCCACACCAAACCCCCCAACCTTGACCACTTTGGTCACCGTTTCATTGCTACACTCCCATTTGCTAGAGGGGAAGTGGGAACTCTCTTCCTACTTTAACTCTTTACTTCTTTAATTTAGTTTGTCTGGGGCCCAAGGTAGCGTAAATTCATGACCTGGGACTTGCCCTACCTTCACTGGTAGGTGTCTTTGCAGTTACCTCCGTTGATCCTCGCTTAGAGGAGTTGCGGGGGGAGAATGGTGAGGAGGCGGGAATGCCCCTTCCCTCCTGCCCCTCTTCCCCAATTTGACATTATAGTTTAAGATTGTAATTTGATATTGTGATTTGACATTACATTTGATATTTTTTTATTGTTGATGAGTTCGCGCTTGACCTCAATCTCACCCGATGCTAAGTGATGAGGCCTAAGGTGGAGCGCGCTTACCCAAAAGATGCCTATTCACTCTTCCTTTAAAAAGGTCCAAATTGTACTTGTCCGGAAATATCCAAGCTGGTAGGTAGTTCCATTCCTAAGCAGTTCGCATTATAAACGAGGAAGCAAAACGCTTCGTGCGAGAGCGTGGTGTGTCTACTACATAAGGATGAAGTCCCTCACCACGCCTGGTAGTCCGGTGATGGGAGGGGGATGGGGGAATCAAATCGTGTAATTCCTGGGCACACTCCCCAAATTGTAACCTGCAGAAATTTAATTTAATAGTAATATACCTAGATATTGCAATGCCCAGAGCGGTATCATGTTCCAGGCTCATTTTTTAAGATCTTAACCCCCCCCCCCCCCCCCCCCCGAGCGAGGATCAACGGAGGTACACTGACACATAAAACCTACCAGTGAAGGTAGGGCGAGTCCCAAGGACTGAATGTACGCTACCTTGGGCCCCAGGCATATGAAGGTTGAGAAGTAAAGAGTCTTAAGTTAACATGAAAACACATTACACAGTTTAACTCAATGCACCTTTTCAACATTGTATGTATATGTCAGTACATTTTATTTTTATTAATTCAGCTATACACAATGCCCTTATTTCTACTAATTTACAAACTTAAATTATATATATTTAATACATTGACAGCCCTCTAAGCACAATTTATAAACTAAATCTGTGAAGTCACTTGACCTGGTGCTGACAGAATACCAGCGCTGGAGTTCGCGTAGCATGCTGCAGCATTATGCTGAGTCAGCGCCACTTTGTTGCTGCGAAACATAGGTACCTTCATTATTTTTAAATTGTAATTTATTAATTATGTTCTGTTTATTTCTCATGTATGTTTGTGTCGTAGCTATGAATAAATGACCTATTCTATTCTATTCTAAGTTGGAAAAGAGGTCCCACTTCCCCTCTAGCAACCGGGATTGCTGCTGACAAATGCCGGAACCGCTGATTTGGATGCGGTTCTTCATTAAATGTAGTCTGTTTTGTCGCAGATGCGCCTTCACCGCTGCGAGGGCTGCCTGGCCGCGTGCGGGGCGCAGCGCCGCGCCGCGCAGCCGCTCACACTGCCGCGGGCGAGGTACCGCGGTTATCTTATCTTCTTGGGGGGGCAGGGAGACCAGACAATACTCTCACTCCACCAGTTTGACATAAACCTCCCCAGCAGACTGCCACTTTTGGTTGGCGGTCCATTGGGGGATTTGACATAATCACCACGCTTGGCAGACGGACTGGTGATCGCAGTAACGTAACTTAACTATGTATAATCCGCGTGGACAAGTTAACATTACAAATTATTAAATATTATGGAATAAGATGTTTTTTGGGGATAAAAACTATCCTATATCCTATGCCAGAACCTAACCTATATGTGTGCCAAGTTTCATCACTATCCGTCCAGTGGTTGAAGCGTGATTGAGTAACAAACATCCAAACTTTCGCATTTATAATGCTAATAGGATAGTAACTATAATCCATAGTTATGTGACAGAGTGAGGAATACAGTGATACGTGAGAAGTGTGGTTTAATAGAAGATGTAGCTGGAGAAGGGTATGTTGCGTCGGTTTGGACATTTAGAGCGTGTGAGTGAAAGGAGAGTGACGAAAGAGATTTACAGCGCGAATATAGAAGGACTACAGCTAGAGGTCGTCCTAGGAGGACGTTCAAGGATGAAATTGGTGACGTCCTCAAAAAGGCTGGAGGCCGCAGTGAGAAGAATAAAAAGAGGTGCATGAAAAGGTTGGTGAATGTGAGCGGGGCTAGTGTGTCAGGATTGCGCAAAGTGGCGATCCATCGTCTTTGCCTACCCCTCTGGGAGCGTGATCAGGCGTGATCATTACGTATGTAATCTATTTGAAAATATTCCAAAGTACCTACAATCTGATGTAACTTGTTACGTAAAACAAACCTGCCTAACAAAAGCATTTGATTTCGCTATGGCCCCGAAGAAAGCCTACTATAAGTTAGATGACTACTTAAATGATAAAAGTCCATGGAGTGCTTGATGGCTCAGCATAGGTAGACTTAATGATTGTAATGAATAAGATAAATCAAAGGTAGGGCCCTGTGCCGTTGGGTTTGTTGCCACTTCTTCCCCTCGGTTATACAGGTGGAAGTGGAGTAGTTTTAGGCAGAATTTGACGTCAAAAAGAGAATAATGTATTCCAATTTTGAAAATAAATATTTTGATTTTGATATATAACAAAATTCTTAAATGTATTCGTGATAGGTGTCAGGGGACTTGGTTCTGGTAGTTGCCTGTCCGGTGCTATCCAGACGAGTCACGGGTATGCGGTCCCGGCTTACACAGTTATCGCTACTACAATCACACTATCCTTCCGTAATAGCGGTATCCCATACCTACCCTATACTCCTTACCCATACCCCCATCTCCTGTCTCTCTCGCCCCGATCCCTGTCCCATCCGCCAATCCCGGGTCTGCCGTGCCGATGGATGCGTGTCCAGGGGCTAGCCTGCTCGTAAGCTCGCCGACATCCCGGAGAAGAGCGAACTCCGGGCACTATTAGCCTCACCGAATCATGCAGGGCTCTGATGAGATGGACAATTATTTCCCTAGCTAATCGTGGTACCTCAACAAGGCGGCGATGTTGTTCGCAACACATCACGTCAAGGGGTATCACGGCGCGAAAAGCGGACGAAGGAAAGCCACTTTGCAATATTACATTGCACAAAGTGGCGATACATCGTCCGTGCCTTGTATGTATGTATTCGTGATCTAGACAGCATAGTCACCAGGGTGACAACCCTTTGGACTGCAAGCTCGAAATTAACGCTATCTCGTTCCCCCAACAGAAACAACCTGCTGAAACGAGCGAGACGGTCGCCGTACACAATGAGCGCGGAGAACTGCGCCGCCAAGGTGGTGGAGCCAATGCCACCCATACCGCCGGACGATGACGCTCCTCGTAAGTATACGACAGCCTATACCTTAGTACTGTGCAGCTCTTAGGCAGCTACCGCTTCTTATACCACCCTCCTTTCTATAACTACTGTATTGCCACTGTAGAACCTACATCCATGGTGGCTTGACGATGACGCGCGTCGTAGATTAACGACAACCTATCCCTTAATACTATGTTGCTAAGGACAGCTACTATACAGTTCTTATAACACTCTTCTATCGCCACTGTAGAACTTAAGGTACTGTAAGAATGGTCCTCTTTGGGTAGTTTAGTAGGGGTATAGAGCTAGTTCTTAGAGCTTATATAGGACTAACGTGTATGTGTATAACCGTAAAACTTATTATATTCTGTATTGCACATAAATTTTACAAAAAGAAAAAAGGGCATAACATAAAAGTGTGCAAAGGTGGACTTATCTCTATAAGAGATCTCTTCCAACCAACCTTCACTGTGGGGAAAGCTATGACTTAGTACCTATGTATCATTTAAGTTTCCAAAACCGCTTAACCTACCTTTTTAGCTGGCATAATATCTTCTATACAAAGGTTGTCTGGAAGAAATCGCTTAAAGCGATAAGACCGACTAAATTGTACTGTTTTTTAAAATAAAATGAAATGAAAATTATTTATTTCAGAAAGATATACATTCCATATATAATTAATTAGTAGGGCTTAAACTTGGTTAGTAGGAAGTCATTTTTTTTTTCGTCAATTGTACAATAGAAAAATATATGTATATTTATATTTTATTTTATTTTATTGACAAATTTATATAATAATCTTCAACTGTCAAATCCATAGAAGTGGAGTCCCATTTGTATGTGAACTTTCAGCTCTCACGTGATCCATATATCAGCCTAAATCCATTGTCAAGAAATGTTTATGTAGTTCTTTTTTTAGTAAACTTTTTTTTCTAAATAAATATTTCATACAATAAATATTACATGGAAATTAATCAAGGATAGGACAATTCACAAATATAACATCCAGACCGGGACCAACTTGTACAAAGTTGTCTGTACCCAGTGGGAATCGAACCCACGGCCTCTAGCACTCGAGGCCAGTGAGCAAGCCACGATGCGGTCATGTTTTAGTAAACTATTTGATGCACCGTGTTCTAGTTCTGATTGTGGTGAATGTCTTCCACTGTCTTTCATGTGTGATGATGAGTTGTCTCCCGCAGCGATGCCGTGGTTCGGCATGGACATAGGCGGCACGCTGACCAAGCTGGTGTACTTCGAGCCGCGCGAGAACAACCGCCGGGAGTTGGACAAGGAGACGGAAGTCCTGAAGAACATCAGGAGGTACCTCACCAGGAACTCGGCCTACGGGAAGACTGGCAGGAGGGATGTGCATCTACAGGTAATATCGCAGCTCACGAAGTTAGTACGTTGAAGTGGATGGTCACATCTGTCCGAGAACCGATTCATCATCATGTCAGCCCCTAGAAGTCCACTGCTAGACATAGACCTTCCCCAATGAACCAGGCATCCAGCCTATATTATTATATTATATTGTATATTAGTGTGTACAATAAACTATTAAATAAATAAATTACTTCAACCAAATCCCAGCTATGCAATTTTAAGTTTCTATACAAAGTGGCGCCACGTTGTGAGCAAATTCACTGCTTTTAACGATTAATTTGGTTTCCCGTTGAAATGAGATGTTTTTTCGGGATAAAAATTATCTCATGTCTTATTCCAGGACCAAACCTATATGTGTGCCAAGTATCATCACGATCCGTCCAGTGGTTAAAGCGTGATTGGATAACAAACATCCAAATATCGAAACTAACAGCGAAATTAACGTTTTTATTTGTCAGATGGAGAACGTGACCATCCGCGGGCGGCGCGGCGCGCTCCACTTCATCCGGTTCCCCACCACCGAGGTGGGCGCCTTCCTGCAGCTGGCCCGCTCCAAGGGCATGGCCGACCTGGTGAACACTATATACGCGACCGGCGGCGGCGCCTTCAAATTCGAGGAGGACTTCATCAAGGTACGTCTAACTAGCTAACTCTGTTAGTACTCTGCCCCGTAGCCTAGTCGGTAGTACACCTGCCTGCGAAGCTCGGGGTCGCGGGTTCGAATCCCGCCCAGGGCAAACATTCGTGTGATGAGCACTTGTGTTTGCCTTGTGACTGGATGTTATTTATATATCACTAGCAAACGCCCGCGGCTTCGCCCGCGTGGAGCAAGTTTTTATTTCCCGAGGGAACCATTGTTCCAGAGGTAAACATGAGCCTATGTTCATATGAGTTCATATCATGATGTTATGTGTACTAATCAAAAATGTATGGCAATTAATTGAATAGCCAAGCTGTGAAAGAAACAGACAAATACTCTTTCGACTTAATTATATTAAAACTGTTGCCCGCAGATTCGCCTGCTTAAAAAAGGTGCTTGTTTCCAGCCTGGTCAGACCCACGGTAAACCAAGCTATCCAACAGTGAAAACCACATTCGAATTCATTTAGTGGTTTTGGAGAAGAAGCTGATGACGTTATCGTTATCATAAATTATTTAATCGACGTGTTTACTTATTAATGTTTTCATCGTTTTATACATATAATACAGTCCATCATCATATCAGCCCTGCGACATCCACTGCTGGACATAGGCCTTTCCCAATAAACGTCACCACACCCGGTCCCCCCCTCCGAATACTGCTGCTTCCGGCCGCCTTGCTCAGGGCGTCGGTCCATCTACTGGCGGGGCCTTGCGCGCGTGCCTATCCGAGGTCTCTACTCCAGAACTCGTCTACCTCAGCGGCCGTCGGTTCTGCGCCAGATGTGGCCCACTGCCACCTCAGCTTATTAATCCTTTTTAGTTTAAATGTATCTATACGTTTGGAGAATACTACTATCAAAGGATGGTTTTTCAAAAACTATAAAACCCGTGTTCAATCTTTACGTTTTTCGAGTACTCCTCCAAAGTTTCGAATTGATAGGAACATCTAATAGTTTTTCTCCATACAAACATGGAATGAATTTTACCACCTTAGGGGTTGAATTTTGTAAAAGCCTTCGATAGTGCATACCGGAGATACATAAGGAACCTTTGTGCTAAATTTGAAATTTCTAGAGCAATCGGTTTGGAGACTACTACTTTCGAACTCCATTTCAGCCCCTTAGCCTTTTTCATCGACTACCGCTTCCTAGGTGTTAGCGCTGTGAAGAAGAAACGGCGCAACAAACTTCACGCAACACATCTTTTAAAATCAATTTTGCATACAATTATATAAAGATTGTGCGAAGCTGAATCAACATTAGTACCAGGCATCTTTGTCATTCAAATAATCGTCTATTTTATAATAGGCTTTCTTACAAAGTTGTGTTTTAATGAGAATCTCAAACACACCCACATTGCTGTTTCAGGAGGTGAACATGCGGCTGTCGAAGCTGGACGAGCTGGACGCGCTGATCGCGGGCGTGCTGTTCGTGGACGCCATGCATGCGCAGGAGTGCTACTACTGGGCCCCCCCGGAGGAGCACTCGCCCAACGACCAGCACAGCGACGCGGTACACACATGTTTTATTTCACTCAACGTTTCTATTTCGCAACACATCACGTCATGGGGTATCACGGAGCGAAAAGCGGGCGAAGGATAGTCAGCGACAATGAATTGCGCAAAGTGGCGATACATCGCCTCTGCCTACCCCTCTGGGACCAAGGCGTGAGCATTATGTATGTATGTTTATTTGAATTAGGTGTCCATGTTTTAGATGTCCGTTCTTTGAGAAAGAGCACTAACGCAAGTACCGGGCAGCCGCAGGTTAGCTGGATGAAATTTCTTTAGAAATAAGCTTAACCTTTTGTATTATTTTCTTTTCTTTATGTAGGCCTTCCCTAATAAACGCCACCACACCGGGTCCTCCGCCCTCCGCATCCAGCCTATATTATTATATTATATTGTATGTTAGTGTGTACAATAAACTATTAAATAAATAAATTACTTCAACCAAATCCCAGCTATGCAATTTAAAGTCTCCAGACAAAGTGGCGCCACGTTGTGAGCAAATTCACTGCTTTTAACGATTAATTTGGTTTCCCGTTGGATGTGATGAGATGTTTTTTCGGGATAAAAATTATCGACGACCTCCGTGGCGGAACGGGAAGCTCTCGGCCTGCCACGCCGGAGGTTGCGGGTTCGAATCCCGCTAGGGGCAAATGTTCGTATGATTAATATGAATGTTTGTACCCAAGTCTTGGATGTTTATATATTTATTTAAGTATGTGTATCCGTTATCTAGTAACCATACCACAGGCTCTGCCTAGTTTGGGACTGGATAATTGGTGTGAATGTCTGACATATTTATTTATTTATTTATTTATATTTATTTATTATTATTTATCTTACGTCTTATTCCAGGAGCTAACCTAAAATTACTTCTATTAAATGTCTCTCTTGCCGTGTGGTTTCCGGTAGAGTAGAATAGGACCACTCCAACTCATCCCGTGGATGTCGTACAATGTGACTAAGGGAATACGTTATAAAACATCAATCAGGCCTCCCCAGCCCGTCTGGCCAGCGCGGAGAGTGCAGGCCAAATCCTCCGTCTGTCTCCGGCAGATGAGAGAGGGTTGTGCTCCTGCAGTGGAGACAAAAATAACCTGATGATGAAATGTCTCTCTCGCCCGCAGCCCCCGTACTCGCAGAGCGCGCTGAGCGCGTACGTCCGCAAGCCGTTCGACTTCTCCAGCCCGTACCCGTTCCTGCTAGTCAACGTGGGCAGCGGAGTCTCCATACTGGTCGTCAGCTCACCCACCAACTACTACCGCGTCTCCGGCACTAGGTAATATCATTTCATTTATTCAGCTTTAAATCGTATGTACATCGAGTTCTTAAAATATGTTTTAGTTTTAATACAACTGTACCCAAGTGTGTAGCTTAAAATATCTTATAATAAATCAATTCTAAATTAAACAATGTCAAGAGATTAAAAATTATAATAAACATGTCATAAAACACACACCAAAAATTAAAGTCAAAGTCAAAATCATTTATTGCATATGAGTACACTTGGTACATTTATACACTTCATTTTTTTATCGACTACCGCTTCCTAGGTGTTAGCGCTGTGAAGAAGAAACGGCGCAACAAACTTCACGCAACACATCTTTTAAAAATCAAGTTTGCATACAATTAATAAAGATTTTGCGAAGCTGAATCAACATTTAGTACCAGGCATCTTTGTCATTTAAATAATCGTTTACTTTATAATAGGCTTTCTTACAAAGTTGTTTTTTAATGTGAATCTTAAACTTTCTGTCCGTCATATTTAAGATTTCCTCTGGTAGTTTGTTGTAGAAGCGTATACATTGCCCCGTGAACGATTTGCTGACCTTACTTAGTCTTAACCCTGGTAAAACAAGTTTATTTTTATTTCTTGTATTATAACTATTATTGTCACAGTGCCTCAAAAAGAGAGATACATTTTTTCTGACATATAAAATATTATCTGAAATGAATTGACAAGCTACTGTTAATATGCTTATTTCTTTAAACTTTTCTCTTAATGACTCTCTACAACGCAGATTATAGATTGCCCTAACTGCTCTTTTTTATATAAGCTCTATCAATTATTCCTCATTTATAAATTCATCTAGGTTCTATGGAATTTTTTTATAAGTAATAATTCTCTTAGAAACTTTTTATCAGTTAGGGATTGCTGCGAGCATCGTCAGCCGAAATATGTCCACTGCTGAACATGAGCCTCCACAATTTTGGTCGGCTGTCCATTCTGGGATCTCGGCAGGCGGATTGGTGATCGCAGTAATGATCTTATAATACACAGTTGAAACCTGCCCGTCCCTTATCTTATCTTATAATAGGGGGCCAGGCGTAACCAGCGACATGTCGACCCTGTGGGATCTTTTGTGTCAGCCCCTTTGTCTATGCTGTGCTTCCGTCCCCCACAGTTCGCTGCATAAAGTCTATTATGCAGCTAAGGGGCAGAAGCCTGTAGTCCTTGAGTTCAGGGTAAGCCACATCCAGGACACTCATTCGCCTTGCAGCTAGTGCATTGCATTCACACAGCAATGCCTCAGTCGCCTAGACGATACCCACTGGCCCTCTATCTTCCCGTGGCCGGGATCTTCTAAGCCGGGACCCACACGGCTAATACGAGCAGATTTAGTTACCTATTACTACAAGAGCGTTAGCTTATCCATCCGTCCACGTGCGTAGGTGTACGTAAATTATTGTGAGGCTGTGAGCAGCGTGCGTGCGAGCATAGCCGATCGAGAAGGACATCAGCAACATAACTTATAGCGCTCGGCGTTGCACACCGGTCCGATTCTTAAATAAGTGTATTTTTAGTGTGTGGAAAGAGGAAAAAATACTGTCTGACAGTTTGTCTGTCGGTCTAGCAGAAAATCCGAACACTACTTGACCGATCGTGGTAGAAACGAGACAATGGTTATAAAATTATGACAAACTAGCAATTTTTTTTTAATATTTTCAATGTACAGACACGCGCAGTTTACGTTTTTAATTATTAGATTCCAAGAGAAAAAAAAATGAATAACTAAAAAAATATTAAATTCTTGTACGATGATTTTTTTGTGTTCGTGGACGGCATGGGACGACTGATGATTGAATGCAAGGGAATGCTAGAGAAGGATGCCTGTGTCGTCTATAGCAGATTGTACCGCAATGATTTAACTAAATCTGTAATATAATTTTTTTTTATAAATAAATGTCTAAACGTCTGTTATCTTTGCCCAGCCTGGGCGGAGGCACGTTCCTGGGGCTGTGCTGCCTGCTCACCGGGTGCTCCAGCTTCGAGGAGGCCATCTCCCTCGCGCAGGCCGGGGACAACACGACCGTGGACAAGCTGGTGCGGGACATCTACGGCGGGGACTACGCCAGGTTCGGCCTGCCGGGGGACCTGGTCGCCAGCAGGTGGGGCATCCGAAACCAGCTGGAAGATAGATAGACTGACACAACACAAGTTCACAAACAAGTCATTAATTTCAAAGTTCCTTTATTCGTATTAAAATATTATACATTGCATAACAAAATAAAGTTAGTCACACAAGGATCTTAAAATTATCTACTTATAAGGCTAGGAGCGCCTCTGAAAGCTATTTTCCTGTTGTATTTTACTGGTTAGATCGTGAAATTTAGACGTTTTAGCAAGATTACAGTCACAAATTAATGATGTGAAGTTATTGTATTAATTTCACTTAAATCATCTGAGGGTAGGTAGAGTGTAAGACGCATAGGCATTTCGCACTGAACATAACCAGACTAAGCATCCGCGACGAGAGCTCCCTCGTCCCCCGCTCCTACACAAGTAGAGGGCGAGCGCGGGGAGCTAGCACAAACAAGTAGATAATATATATTTCGTGGATAAAACATAACAGTGGTTAAAGCGTGATTGAGTAACAAACATCCAAGCGTTATGTTTTGTCCACGACATTTATATTGTCTATATAAATTTCGTGGACAAAACTTAACGCTTTGAAGGCACTCAACGGGACACAGTAGAACTTCTACTGTTTACTCGTGTACGTAGTGAGCCCGCGAGAGCGCAGCCTGGAGGCGCGCGTGTGCCCGAGTGTCGCGCTAGGGGCCAGGCCCGCACTCAGCATGTGGCAGCGACGCTGGTCATTCTGCTGAGGATTAGGTAGCTGAAGTGCCAGGGGGCGGGCCACATCTGTCGCAGAACTGAGGGGTTCTGGAGTGGAGACCGCAGGGTGGGACGCCCCGCTGGAAAGTAGACCGATGACCTGAAGGTGGCCGGGAGCGGCTGGATGCGGAGGGCGGAGGACCGGGTGTGGTGGTGTTCATTGGAGAAGGCCACTAGGCTTTCGACCGGCTCGTTGACATCGTGGCTTGGTCATTGGACTGGAGCGCCGGAGATCGTGGGTTTTATTCCCACTGGGAACAGACTACTTTGTACTATTTGAACATGTTGGGCCCGGTCTGGATGTTATATCTGTGAATTGTCCTACCCCTGTTTAATTCCCATAGCACAGAAGGATATCTTAGTTTGCAGGTGTAGAGTGTACAATACAACACACACACACACACACACACGCACATGCACATGCACACAGCTATTCGTAAAATGTCTGTACAATTGGTACTTGAAAAGAACTTTTACAATATCAATGAATTGTTTTGAACTTTAAACTCAACATGTACCTTTTATAATTTGCATGCTAATGTAAGGTAGCTGAATAGCGGAAATTTGACGACCACCAGTCTGACATGTAACCTGTTCTAGCAAATAAATATATTTCATTTCATTTCACACACACACTCACACACTGAACAAACATGCATACTTTCATTTTTAAGCCACAAGTTTCTACTTAGTTTGAGTCAGAATGATGAATAAATTACTTGTTGAAACTAATTTTAAATTATTTAAATTATTGTAATTTTGAAATGTTTGTATCATCATCATCATCAGGTTATTTTTGTCTCCACTGCAGGAGCACAACCCTCTCTCATCTGCCGGAGACAGACGGAGGATTCGGCCTACACTCCCCGCGCTGGCCAGACGGGTTGGGGAGGCCTGATTGATGTTTTATAATGTGTTCCCTTAGTCGCCTTGTACGACATCCACGGGAATGTTTGTATAATATGTGTTAACTAAAAAATAAAATACAAGCCTCCCCAATAGATGCCCCTGATGGTGGGCTGTCCATTGGGGTATTTGCCGTAACCACCACATTCGCCTGGCGGATCCGTTATCGCAGTAATGATCTTAATATACACAAAAGAACGCCGCTGCCCGTCCCTGGTGCAATCTCTTAGTCACCTTGACGACATCCACTTGAAGATTGGTGGTGAGCCTATACTAAGCCGGGAACCGCGCGGCAGTGTCGATGAATTTTTTTTATTGTTTCCAGCTTTGGTCAGATGTGCTCCGCGGAGCGGCGCGCGAAGGTGTCCCGCGAGGACCTGGCGCGCGCCACGCTGGTCACCATCACCAACAACATCGGCTCCATCGCGCGCCTCTGCGCCTCCAACGAGAACATAGAGAGGGTGCGTACCGTACACATTCCACTAGCGTAATATACTTACACGGTCCACTTTGTGTAATACACGGTCCTATTTTTGTAATACACGGTCCACTTTGTGTAGCATACGGTCCACTTTGTGTAGTACACGGTCCACTCTTATGTAGTATACGGTCCACTCTATGTAGTACACGGTCCACTTTGTGTAATACACGTTTCACTTTGTGTAATACATGTCCACTTTGTGGACACACATTTCACTAGGGCAGTACATATTCCACTAGTCTAGTCCGCCATGTTTTACTAGCGCCGTACACGTTCCGCTGGAGTGCTATAAGCTCCGCTAGTGCAGTACACGTGTCACTAATGACTTTACGGCGACTCTTATTTATATTGTACTAGCCGTTGCCATATTAACATCACAAATTATTATGTATTTCCCGTAGGAATGGGATGTTTTTTCGGGATTAAAATTATCCTATATCCTATTCCAGGACCTAAGCTATATGTGTGCCAAGTTTCCAGTGGTCAAAGCGTGATTGAGTAACAAACATCCAAACTTTCGCATTTATAATATTAGTGGGATTGTATTGTCAGGTGGTGTTCTGCGGTAACTTCCTGCGAGTGAACCCGCTGTCCATGAAGCTGCTGTCGTACGCCATGCTGTACTGGTCGCGCGGCGCGCTCAAGGCTCTCTTCCTAGAGCACGAAGGGTGAATAATATTATTTTTCTTTTCTGTACATTTTAGTTTTAATAACTCAAAAATACATATAAACAATAGTAAAGTAACTTTTAGTGTAGATCGTTCAATTCACGACGGCCCGCCCCACTCCCCTAAACCACATTTCATTGTAGGGTTATATTTATTACTATGTTAGTTATATCGTTTGCCGTGTGGTTTCCGGTAGAGTACCACTTCAACTCTTCCCGTGGATGTCGTACAAGGCGACTAAGGGAATACATTATAAAACATCAAATAGGCCTCCCCAACCCGTCTGGCCAGCGCGGGAAGTGTAGACCAAATCCTCCGTCCGTCTCCGGCAGGTTGTGCTCCTACAGTGGAGACAAAAATAACCTGATGATGATGATGATAGTTCTATTGTTACCCACTCATCATCAATGTGTGCTTACCTACACTAACATACTGACATTTGGAATTACTCGCTCATAGCACAGGAGAAAGTTCTAGTTTGGGATTAGAAGTGAATGTATATGTTACCTGCGGCAGGAAGGACGCAGTGAAAATTTGGTCTTTAAGCACATTTCGTACCACCTCGACAATAAATCATATGTTCCCCCCCCAGATACTTCGGCGCCGTGGGCTGTCTCCTCCACATAGACAAAAAGAACCACAGAAAGGAGAACATCACCAGACATCCCACGCCCACTGTTGAGAACAGCCAGGCGGACAGATGAGCGCGCCGTTTAGTCGCATTGTTAATATATGACGACGTTAGTTTAATGGCTGAGCTGCTGCGGTTGTCACACTGGCATCGGGAGGAGAGTTAATGGCCGCCATTTTGTTTTTGTATGAAAATTCTAAGTAATCCGCGAAAATATCTTCAATCCTTTAAATTATTGTTCGTTATTCACGATGGCCACCTATTTAAGCACGGTCTGCGTGTGTTCTAATGCATATTTCGGTTTAAATACTGAAGTTTTTTGATATGTTACGACGAACAGATATGGCGGAGTAATCTAATGTTTAAACCAGACTATTGTTAACAGTCGGATGAGGCCGACCTTACAACTGCCGTAGAACTGCAGGACTTTAGACTCAAGAAGACTTGTAACCGACCAATCTTTTCGTGTCACTGTCTCGAAGTTGACAGAATTCTAATAAAGAGTAAAATAAATAAGGATAAGGCCAAATGCCTTTAAAAATTATAATTTCCAATGCAAGTGTGGTTTTGGTACTGAAATATGATTTGGTACCGAAATCTGTTTCAAAACATAAATGCCGACCATGTTTATTTAAATGAAATGTCAAAGATAGCCACAAACAAGTTATTTTGCGCTGCATTACCGCTTCAGCGTGAACATATCCCCACAATAAACCGCTTTATTAAAATGTTGCTGAAAATAAAAAATATATAAACGCTCTAATATGTATAGAAGCTATGTTTTGCGGTATTTCCTACTGACCGACAACATTTGTTTTTATTTTAAAGGCTTCGATAATAGTTCTCTTCAGTTCGTCGCTGACGTGTAGACTGGCTTTCTCATAAAAAGTCGAGAATTTGTTACTTAGGTACAGAAATATATCTTAAATAGAGTCCTGTTTCTAACTAAACGTACAATCGTGGGAAAAATGGATTTCGGTACTACTGAACATTTTTCAAAAAGTCAGCGACCAGTTAATCTTTGGTCTATTAAATTTATACTTAAATTATACATTACTGTGAGGTTTTTTCGTATATTGACCACGGCTGAACATTACCGTATAAAAATACTGTTTACTTTTGACGTATTTGGTTTTCAGCGAAAATGCCATCGTAGCCTTTTGTTTCTTGCATTCTGCATACAAATTTAATGGATTGCATAATATTTTAAATTTTCGCATCTCAGTTTTAAATTTTAATATCATTCCTAAAGTGGTAACTCTGCACATAGACTGGTGGATGACGGCTGAAACGGCTCACGTTCAAAGCCTTTAAAAAAACTCACACCAGTTTTCAAAGTCTAAAGAATTTCTACTTTTATCACGAATAGATCCTGAACTTCTAAATTTTACTATGCTGAGAATTAGTACCACAACAGTCCTGGAGCTCTTATGATTTATAACTCAGCTTTCGGTATTACGTAGGGCCCAAAATACTAGTATTAAAAAAACCTGATTGTTATGGCATTTAAGTCTATGTGTAGAGTTGTGCAAGATGGAATCAATAAGCGTTAACATGTGATAACTTCTTAACTACGGAAGTTAATCGAGTACTCCAAATTGATAGTGCTACTATGTTGGTCAGCGCAAAATGTAAAAAACATAATTAATTTTTAACACTTAAAAACTTTTTTAACTACGTTAAGTTTTCTTGCGCTTGGCAACTTAATAGTAATATAAATTTACAGTTCTAGGTTATCTTTAGCGGTTACGGAGTTATCGACTGTTAACTCTTATCGATCCACCGTGTATGTATATGCAAGTTAATGAGTAAGATGTTAAATATAATGTCAGGATTGTTAATGATATTGCATTGTATTGTTTATTTTATAAATGCCCAGCGGTGGGACAGCATATACAGGATGTGACATGATACATTTAGTGACAAGTTACATGCACAATCGTTTCTGAACAACATGAAGAAAAAAAAATTCTTGACATAAAATTTAGTTTGTCTTTTTAATTTCTAAAATTGTTTTTTGATACCGAGTACCCCTGTAACCTTTCTCTACAGATATGTTGCGACATCCTGTATAGACTTGAAATTGTTTGTTACAAATGAACATTAAATATCTATTACCTTTGTTATTTATTAGTGTAATATATTTAAGAACTGGTTTAGTATTAAATGCCAAATACCCTATGATTTTAAAAGGGATTTTTTTAATTCTTTACAGCTGCATAATAGGGTCGTCCGACCTAGTATATTTTACAGGGGTATTTTAAGTTAAATATCTTACACTAATAAAAAAAAGCCCAAAAATTCCTTTGCACAAAATTGAAAGATATAGAGATATAAAGAATATATTGTTAAGATTTTTTAGAGATATTTTTAATTTTGTATGCAATTTAGTTTTGGTATAGTTTTTATTTTGCGTTAAACGCGAATGGAGTCCTGTGACCTAAGTTTTCGGTAACTAAATTTTTTATTATGTAAATGAAAATAAAAACTGATTTCAAAATGTGGATCAATTTTCTAGATAATTAACGTCAATGCTAAGTAAACGTTGAACTTGTCTTATTTATTAGTAATGTTTGAGATGTAAAGTTTAAATTTATGCTTTTAATCGGTTCATTAAAATTTACTAAATCTGTTTTATTTAAGCTGTTTTCGAGAACTTGAAGACCAGAAACTCCATAGGTCATTATTAATTGTAATATTTATTTTGTGGGTAGGTGTTTCCAATGTTTAAATTAAATTATTTAAGTGGGGGCTTGGGGGAGTGTTAGTTAATGGGTTGTTAAGTCGACCGGTTAGTAGAGAATGTGAAGTGACCGGCAGCTTGCTAGGACCTAGACAGACCTGGCTTCGGACACACTTATTCTTGACTGAATATCCCAAAATAATGATAATTTAGATTTCGGTACCATTATATTTCGGTAACACTATATCGGTATGATTATATATCACGGTCATACGCGTTTTCAGATAGATAACAGATAGATAGATGACTCTTTCTTAAATTTCTTTTCACCTTGCAGCGACTGCGACGTTTTTTCGGCACCGAAATTCGTTTATAATTTTGACACCACTTTCAATCCCAGCTCCGTAACATACTGTCAAGTTAGATTATAAAGGTTAAGGTCATATGTCTGGTTCACTTTCAACTTGACCTGCCCGTTGCCACATTCTCTATTAACTTGTCAGTCTTTCAAAAGGTTGGTTGACGCATTGACCAATGTATATACTGATTGTATGACTGATATTATTGACAAATGGCTCGAGGGAAACTGGATTGCTTTTCATTTTAGCACTGGTTTGTTGTTAGTAAAGGTTGGGGTAAACCTACGCGTCAGGTGATCAGCTATTCCCATGTCCTTATATGGAGGTGTTCACACTAAACGCTGCGTTCAGCGTCCTGTGCAGATCAGACGCAGCGATAACGTATCTAAGAGACTCTTATACATATCAAGGATATTAATTAACAATCTTTGTTGAAATGCCACTTCAAACTTAGCTCTCGGACTGCCACGTCGGAGGTTACGGGTTCGAATCCAGCTAGGGGCAAATGTTCGTATGATGAATATGAATGTTTGTACCCAAGTTTTGGATGTTTATATATTAATTGAAGTGTATCCGTTATCTAGTAACCATACCACAGGCTCTGCCTAGTTTGGGACTAGATAATTGGTGTGAATGTCTGAGATATTTATTATATTATTAAACATTTTATGAAATGACAGCAGGACGCGTCAGTTTGGCCTGACCTTTATTGCATGTTGTCATTTTTCTGGCATATTGCAGCATTTAATCGCAGCGGCCCAGCGTCAGAATCGCGCATTTTCGTTCCGAAATTCGTTGTTTATCCACCTTTTTCTGTCTAAAGAAAATTCGTACCGTTAGTAGAAGACAGTATTTTTCGTATTAAATAAATGAAAAATACGACATTCTTTCTACCAAGGATACGGGTTACTGCAGTTTTATTTTGGACAACGTTTTTAAAAACGACTTTTTAGATTTTTATTTTATAATCAAGAGGCAGGGTTTTTTTATACAAATATTTTTTTTCAAAAAAAAATAATTTAACACGAATATTTTTACAAATACGAAAAAATATATATACTTTTCATAAACTAACTATCATTTAATAAGTCCACTGTTGATCCAAAAATAATAAGTTTTAGGGTTGAACTCCACTATAGCGCGCCGCACTTCTTCTATACAAATCGCGTGCTTCGTATGGAACGACTAGAGAAAGACGAAGAGTGGTAATATATAATTGGTAATTAATTAAAAAGATATTAAACTTTTTTCGGATTTTTATGTCAAAAGAACTTAAAAATTAATATCCAAGTAACAACTCTATAGATGTAGTGGGTACACAGCGTAATTTTTTTAATGTTATGTGATTGATTGTTTAAAATAATATGGGGCTGATTGTCATATTTTATATCAATAGGAATAAATAATCTATTATATTTTTGTTTTTCATTTAATTGTATTAGAAGAATATGGTGTGTGAAGAAATAAGAAGTTGTGTAGAACACGCTTTTGGGCACAATCAAATAACTAAGCTAAAGTCCACACTGGGCCAGTTGCGTATAATGTACGTTTGGGTTGGATTCCCACTGGGGATAGACAACATTTTACAACTTGTACAAGTTAGTCCCGGTTTGGATGTTATATCGTCCCTCGCATGACTAACTGTCGAAACTATAATTTTTTGTCTAAATGAGTTACAAACACACGGACCTATTTAAACTTATGGTGATCAACCTCAGCTAACCGTCATTTCCGTATCGGTTGCTGTTATGGATTTATTGACGATGAACAAGTATCGTATCTTCCAAGACAATAGAATGTGAAGTGTAAAACCGACAATGCCTTGCCCTGCAACATTTCCTTGAGGCTACTTACGACACTTAGTCATGCGAGGGACGATATTTGTGAATTGTCCAACCCTTGTTTAATTCCCATAGAGCACAGAAAAAAATCCTAGTTTGAGATATATTTATTTTTTATTTATTTATAGAAGATCCCACTCTGGCGCTGTCAACGACAATATTGTAAGGAGCTTGGGCGCACCTTGTACGTAGGCCACCACCGCAACAGTGTGGTTTAATGAGCGAATGTGGCCACTTGCCATCAGATACTAGCCCTAAAATATATTCAATAACATATTGATATCCAGAAGAGGATTAGTAGAAAGAAAAAGTGGTTGAATAAAATGTCATATATTAAATTACTAATTCATTAAAATCGAAAACTACTCTTGGTGTTGTAGTAGAAGGATCTTCCTTCCTATTTATAGCGTCCAATATAGTTCTCAGTCCAACGAGTTCTTCTCCCTTGAATACTGGTGTCAAAGGTTCGCGTAAATACCTGAAAAAAAAAATAGATCGATATATTTTGTTCCTTTCATACTTTGAGAGAGGCGTGGGGGCATAACTCTAATCATTTCGGATGATATCCGTCGAACAAACTATTATGTACTCTCTGACAGGTCGAAAACGTACACCTTATTCTGACATCATCATCATCAGCCTGAAATAGTCCACTGCTGGACATAGGCCTCTCCCACTGTAACCGATCTTCGGTTCTCATTCAGTTACTGCCAGCCGCCTTACGCAGATCGTCGCTCCATCTAGCCAGGGGGTCCCACACTACGTCTGCGCAGTCGCGGTCTCCACTCGAGAACTCGTTTACCCCAGCGGTAATCGGTTCTCCGACAGATGTGACCAGCCCATTGACGCTACGGTTAAATAATGTCAATATTTAGTAAATAATTAAATGTTCTGAGTAGTAACTGCACAAGTTTCAAAGTGAATGTGAAAGAGTTGTGGCTACTTGCGTGTAACAGAGCGATTGTTTGGAACGCTCCATCTAGTAGTACATAGAGATCGTTGGGGTCTAGGGATAAGTAATAGATCATTCGACCATTTTTGTCTGTTTGTCAGTTAGTTTGTGCACGCATCACTAAAAAACCACTGAACGGATCTTGATAGACTTTTCTCAGAAACATACAGCTTAACTCGGAGTAACATTTAGTCTTTATTTAATCGCAATCGGCTTACTCAATTAAATTTTTAGTTTTCTAATACAGCTAGTTTAGTAGGTATGCAGTACAACAAAGAAGTAAGTATAATTATTATGTTCGGTGCGATGGGTTAGTTGTAATGTATTGGAGCTGTAGTGGGCATGGGTGTGGGTGTGGGTGTGGGAGTCGGGGTCGCAGTAAGAGTCGGAGTTGGATTGAGAGTGAGATTAAAAATTATCACTGTCACAAACCTGAACTGCAGGTGCCTAGATGCCGTACTGCAGCATATAAACGGACCTTTTTACATAATGCGGTCCTAGTTTATAATAAATTGTCGGAGGAGGTCAAGTCCTTAACTGATAAAAAGTTTCTAAGTGAACTAAAATTATTACTTATAAAGAAATGTCCTTACAACTTAGATGAATTTATAAATGATGGATAACTGATAGAGCTTTTTTAATTCTGGTATTTGTTTTGTGACATGTTTATTTTAATTTTTAATATGTGACATTGTGTAATTTAGAATTTATTTATTATTATAAGATATTTTAAGCTACACCCTTGGGTACAGTTGTATTGGGACTAAAACATATTTTAAGAACTTGATGTACATACAATTTAAGGCTGAATAAATGAAATGAATGAAAAAAATTATTGTGCAGTTCACGCGAGCGGAGCCGCGGGCCCAGCTAGTTGTAAAATATATTTACTTGTGTTTTTCTGCACCAGTGTTATGCTTCACAGCTTTATTCAACAAAGTTTTCAATTTAATGTCTTCGTAATTCTTCTTTTCGCTTAAATACAACATTCCTTTTTTATCAAACAAACTATCGTATTGTGAATTCGATCTCAAACGTTTCTTTATCAATGGCGATAGTTTTAAAGTATCTTTATGTTTCAATTGATTCTTCTTTTGATATTCAGCATATTCGACGTTTTTAAGTATAATAATGGGCAGGCTAGATTCAGCGCTTTTTCGCAGCGGACTGTTCTCGAACGGTGTCGGCTCTTCTTCCTCGTAATCTCGGACTTGAAGGGTGAGATCTTTGAGAGATGATCGTTGGTTACCTGAGCGCATGTTCCGTGGCATCACATACCTTGCTGATGTTGGGGTTGCTACAACAATATCAGATTTTGTAAATAAAGTTTAGAAAATAAATGTGCAATCCTTAAAACAACACTTTTCTGTGCAGAAACACGTCGGTGAAGAAACCTTTATTACATCTGAAGGATTTGAAAACTTTTCAAAATGGCTTCCTCTCCTCCCATAATGTCAACTTTTTTAAAAAACTGCTTCCTTTTAAAAATGACCACTTCCCAAATTAACCATGCTTCGAAAGGGGACTGAAATGTGGGTGAAAGTGTTTTGAATAATTAAAAAAAATTGGTTAACCACTATCATCACAGCCCACTGCTGGATATATACCTCTCCCAAGGCACTGACCAGTTGACCATCCTTAGGAGCACAAATTCGAGTACTAATTTTGTACTATTACAGAATTTTGATATCTTTTGTAGTTTCCGAGATATAGGTAGCGTGGCCCTACTGTAGTGACGTCATTTTGGCAGAGCCACCAATATACCCCTATAACTTTTAAACGGTTGAAGTACAAATTCTAATTTTCGAGTACAGAATAGTACATTTCCAGGACAAATCTTCTGCATAATAATCAGATTTCAAATCAGAGGCTGTGGCTATGCCAAAATGACGCAAGCTCACAAAATCACTTACCAGCCAAAGCCAACGCTATTAAAGTAATTAAATCCATTGGAAGCATTTATAGCACTGTTACGATTTTTAAGAATCACTATTGAATCACTACGCGAGGCAACGACCACTATAGTATACAGCATGTAACGTGGTTGGGAAAAAGTTGTAAAAAAATATGGCGGGCCATATTCCACTCATCAGTGAAGCTGGTGTCTCTGATTGCTAGCAAGAAAATGCCGGTATAACCTATCTAAAGGATACGAAGACAGACTACCTAATAATCTAATAGCTCTAAACGCTTTGAATAGAAACTTCATAAAGCTGTTTCTTTGATTCTGAGTCTATGTACAACAATAAACGCTTGCGAGATTCAAGTGGTTGGGTCGTCGGGAATTTTCTACTTTATTACAGCCTGTACATGGAACAAGATTCTTTAATCGGAAATCTAAAATTAATTATAAGCAATAAAAATCTAGCCATTAAATTGGCTATGTAGAAGTTGTATAAACGTGTAAATAATCATCATCAGCCTTTCGACTTGATAGTACGGACGGTGGCCGAATGTGGTTGGATGCGGAGGGCAATCATCCATTCGCTAAATGGTAGGTAATTAATGACATTAAACAAACATACATACATATATAATGCTCACACTTTGGTCCCAGAGGGGAGGCAGACGATGGATCCACTTTGCGCGATCCTGACACACCTCACTAGCCTCACTCGCATCCATCAACCTTTTCATGCACCTCCTTTTATTCTTCTCACTGCGGACCACGGCCTTCTTGAGGACGTTACTAATTTGTTCCTTGAACGTCCTCCTAGGACGACCTCTAGCTGTAGTTCCTTCCACATTCGCACTGTATATCTCTTTTGCCACTACCCTTTCACTCATACGCTCTAAATGTCCAAACCAACGCAACATACCCTTCTCTACCTTCGTTACTACATCTTCTTTCAAACCACACTTCTCACGTATCACTGCATCCCTCACTCTGTCACATAACTTCACTCCACATATTTTTCTTAAAGACCGCATCTCAACCGCATTTATCCTGCTTTCATGCTACTTCTGCCATACGCAACATTCACTACCATACGTCAGCGTGGGAACCAGAACAGCATTATGCACAGCCATCCTTGCCTTTTGAGACATGATCTGGCTGGACACAAGGCTATTTAATGTCATTTATCATCAGCCTAAATACATCCACTGCTGGACATAGGCCTCCCGAATACCACTTTTCGTTAGATGTCCATTGGGGGATTTGCCATAATCACCACGCTTCGCAGGCGAATTGGTGATCGCAGTAATGATCTTAACATACACACATAGGAGAACGCTGCAGCCCGTCCCTGGTGCAATCCCTTAGTCGCCTTGACGACACCCACGGGAAAGATAGGGGTGGCCCTATTCTAAGCCGGGAACCACACGGCAAATTGATCTATAGCAATCAGTAGCAATGACATTTAAAAAATTAGGTCAAGTAAATAACCATGTCATACCATATCTAATAAATAATAGATCTAAGGATAAGTAATAGATCACATTTCAATCATTTTTCGATTTTTTGTCTGTTTGTTAGTTTGTGCACGCATCACTTAAAAACCACTGAACGGATTTTGATATACTTTTCACAGAAACATAGGATTAACATTTAGGCGCTGCGCAGACGACAGACAATTTGTCAGCGGACATTTTGTCCGCGGTGATGGAACGTATGGAAATCTATGCAGTAACGCACCTGAATGACAAATAGTCCGCCGGACAAAAAGATAGATTTCCATCAATGCGGTAAAAATGTCCGCGGACAAAATGTCCGTCGTCTGCGCAGCGGCGTAGTCTTTATTTTATCGCAATCGGCTTACTCAAGTCAAATGTTATGGTAAATGGGGCTGGTATTATGATTGGAAGTGGGATAGAGAGCGGGAGTGGGAACGGGAGCGGATTCTGCAGTCCAAGCGAGCGGAGCCGCGGGCACTGCTATATTTCATTCCAAACCAATAGTCATACGAAAACCAACGCTATTTGCGTCTCTGTAATATGTATACGTAAGGGTCAACAGCAGCAAAAACAGGTTTGTATTACCATGTAAACTTTGCTGTTCGCTTAGGAACACCATCTGTTATTTATTTTGTTTTCGAGACGCAAATGTGTTTGTTTTCATATGACTATTGATTTGGAATGAAATATAGTTGACATAATATGCCGTTTGGTTCCCAGCTAAGAATAGGGCCACTCCTAACCTTGCCGTGTTGTGACTAGCTGTCAAAAACACGGCGGGTCTTCTATAATCTATAGTAAAAAAAAATACAAATATAATAATTGTAAACAATTTATTCAAATAAATTCATCTCATAAACAAAAACTATTTTACCCGTAAATGCCAGTGTTGCCGCAACTGAGTTCCCAAAAGGTACATATCCAGCGCTAAAAAGGTACATTTTGGGGTAAAAAGGTACATATGTAATATTTTACACCACTTTTTTACTTTTCTGTACGCCAGCAGAAGTACTATTTTTTTGGATTCTGAGCGTGAGAAAGCTTACCTATATTATTAGCGCATTTTAAAAAGTGTTACCTATTTCATAAAACCGTCAAGGTACTTTTTGGGGGCGGTTTCAAAAAGGGTACATATGACCACGATTTTACACATTACACATGGGAGGCTAAATAGGTACGTCAAATGTGTAATATGTACGCAAACGGCAACGCTGGTAAATGCAGCCAAAAAGCGAAAAAATCGCAATAAAATATTAAACAAAAATAATAACACAAGTTTTAACAAACTACTTCACAGTATAAAAATATTTAAGCTATTTATATAATAACTAGCTGTGCCCGCGGCTCTGCTCGCGTGGACTACAGAATCCGCTCCCACTGTTCTACATAGCTCTAGAAAAATTTACTTTACTAATATCTCAGGTTCTAAGTGGCGTATCAAGATGAAACATGCACCAGATTTTAAGTTAGACCACCAGCAAGATAACTGTGAAAACTGCATCAAATTTCATTCAGTAGTTTTTGCGTGATGAGGTAACAAACAAACATACATACATACAGACAGACAGACAAAAATTCTAAAAACAATTATTTTGGCTTCCCTCATTCACATTTTTCTACAATATCTTCCATGTACAGACATAGACCAGTTAAAGTTTTATTATATGTATAGATATATAGTAGTTTTTGATCAAATATCTATCGATAAGTGCGGTGCGAACCTCAGGACTATGTTAGAGTACCTACATACGTTCACGAGGCAATGTATACGCTTCTGCAACAAACTACCAGAGGAAATCTTAAACATGACGGACATTATATCTTTATACTAGCTCTGCCCGCGGCTCCGCTCGCATAGTCCACGCAATTATTTTCAGATTTTTTTACCAACCCCACGCCCACGCTCACATCCAGTCCTATTCCCACTCTCCTAGCCCACTACAGCTGGAAATGTAGTCTTAACTCATCGCAATCTGAATTGCATCGAACATTATAATTATACATCTTTGTTATATTGCATAACTTCTAATGTATTTAAAAACTAATAACTCCTATAACTTTTGATTGAGTAAGCCTATTGTGATGAAATAAAGATTAAATGTTACTCCGAGTCAAGCCCTATATTTCTGTGAAAAGTTCATCAAAATAGGTTCAGTAGTTTTACGTGATAACAGACAAATAGGCAAAAATTTCAAAAATGATTGAAATGTTTTCTATTACTTATCCTTAGACCACCCAATTTTAGAAATAGGGCTTAACCTGGAGTAAGATATAAGGTTTTTTAGTTAAACATTTTTAGTTTTCAAATACATTAGTAGGTAAGGTTAGTATGCAATATAACAAGGAAGTATAATTTTAATGTTCGGTCCTATTCAGATTGCGATGAGTTGGAACTGCATTTGGAGCTGTAGTGGTAGTGGGTGTGGGAGCGGGAGTGGGAGCGGAAGTGGGAGGGGAGCAGATTCTGTAGTCCACGCGATCGGGCCCGCGGGCACAGCTAGTCAACTATAACAACTATAAATATGTATAAAATTTGTCACTACTATAAATGTACTTATCTAGTTAATTTTAGCTACCCATTGGTCTATTATAAGCAGAGCTCGGAATGTTCATGGCAAAATTAATTATCATAGGGATTGCACATCGACTTTATCGACTTTTCAAAATTATCGATAGATAACTATCGATTGGTCAATGTTGTGTGCCCACGTGGCGGGACATAACTGACTATGACATGTAATTCTTTCTATACCTATGATCCACATTAAAGATATTTGTATATTATTATCGATATCGCCAGCGCTAACACCTAGGAAGCGGTAGTCGATAAAAAAAATGACGTGTATAAATGTACCAAGTGTACTCATATGCAATAAATGATTTTGACTTTGACTTTGATACTATCCGCTGCAACCTAAAATTTTTTGAAAATAAACATTTTTTGTAGTAAAAACATATTGTAATTCTATATTGTCCTTAAATATAAAGTAGTAAAAGATATTTAAAATTCATACGAAAGTTGCAAATCTGTACTCTTAAAAGAAACTTGACAAGATTTAAACTTATTCTATAAAATTAATCCCACTAATATTATAAATGCGAAAGTTTGTATGTTTGTTACTCACGCTTCAACCACTAGACGGATCGTGATGAAATTAGGTACACATATAGGTTAACTCCTGGAATAGGACATAGGATAGTTTTTATCCCGATATATAATAATTTGTAATGTTAAGTTGTACACGCGGACGAAGCCGCGGTCAACAGCTAGTTGTCAATAAAACAATGATTAAAGGTTAATTAGACTAATTTCCAGTTCTTAATGTAGATATTACTTTAATAGTTAAACTATTAAAGAAACTGCTTGTAGTTGTATGCAATAGCATTAATTGCCAACTATTGTACATTAAGATCAACCAGGCCTCCCCAACCCGTCTGGCCAGCGCGGGGAGTGTAGGCCGAATCCTCCGTCTGTCTCCGGCAGATGAGAGGGTTGTGCTCCTGCAGTGGAGACAAAAATAACCTGATGATGATTGTACATTAATATCGATAACTTTAAAAAGTCGATAAATCGCGATGTGAAATCTCTATGTTAGTTTTTGCCATGAAAATTCCGCGCTCTGATTAATTATACGAAATGGAAATGATTTTGCTTAAATGATAAACTAATGGTCAGAATTTGAACATGTGACATTCCATCCTGAAATATCTCAGAAAATATTTGAGTATGTATTTATTTATGTATGTATATTTGTATGGGTATGCCCTTACTGGTATAAACTATACTCCTTCCTTTATTTAACTGCAAACCTACCTTTTTCTGTTATTCTTATCCTCTACCCAAAGGTAGTCTGGAAGAAATCGCTTTTAGCGATAAGACCGCCTAGATATGTAAGTTACTTTATTATTGTACCTTTTTTATTTTTTTATGTGCAATAAATTGTAATTGAATATTATTACTGAAATGTACATAAGGTATTTAACGATCACTGCCAGGGCATTCCATACATGATCCAAAATACATTTATTAGTCCATTAGTTTCGGAGTTATCCGACTGACAGACAACAAGCTTTAATAATAATAATAATGTCAGACTTTCACACCAATTATCCAGTCCCAAACTAGGCAGAGCCTGTGCTATGGTTACTAGATAACGGATAGACATACTTAAATAAATATATAAACATCCAAGACTTGGACACAAACATATGAATGTTTGTGTTTCGACATTTCATCATACGAACATTTGCCCCTATCGGGATTCGAACCCTCAACCTCCGGCGTGGCAGTCGGAGAGCTATCCCGTTCCGCCACGACGGTCGTCAAATTCTCACTTTGCTATAAACATATCTGTTTTGACATAATCCTAAAAATCATTTCCATTTCCGTCGTCCTCTCGTTTGTCAACAAGTATCTATCACTGCCTACTCTTGGCTGGTATCAGCTCCTGGCGTCGTTGATCGTGTCCGGGACTTGGACTTCCAGGCCGTCCAGCTCCTTGGTGACTATGATCTGGCAGCCCAGCCTGGAGGTGTCCGTCAGACCGTAGGCCAGGTCTAGCATGTCTCGTTCCTCATCGCACGGGTCTTCCGGTAACCTGTAAAATTAGGGCAATGAAAATTAAACTTTAAAGGATATGACTCGTGATGAGGAGATCCGACGAAGAACGAAAAAAGGTTGTCTGGAAGAAATCGCTTGCGAGAAGGATTGAGTGAAATTTAGTTTTTGGGGATAGGGATGGGGATTGGGATATTGAGAGTCTCCAGTCTGAGTGGGAGTGGAAGTAGAAGTGGGAAGAGAACGGGAGCGGAAGTGGGAACGGGGGCGGATTCTGTAGTTCACGCGAGCGGAGTCGCGGGCACAGATAGTTATTTTATATATATGTTTCCGTATATCCGTATTTTTTTATCTTTAATAACAAAATGACTCATGGAAATTCAAGTGCGCTATCACATGAATACCTATAGTACATGAATAACATCTACTACTAAGACCTTATTTTGCAAGTCACTACTTTATCATTTATTATTACGTAAGAAAGACACAGTCAATATTATAAACTGATAGTTGATATACATAATCGTCACACGATTCGATATATCCCTTATAGTAACAAAGATAATATACTGATAGTAACAAAGATATATCCCTAATAGTAAGAGACGGGACTCCCATACAAAATTCTTGAAAAAAGCAACACATAATCCGTCTGGTTACGAAGACCACTGAGTCCTATAACAATTATGGGTTTCAGTGCTCTTCCTGATTTAAACGGATTAGGCCGCCATTAAAAACTCTGTCCGTTTCATACATCGGTTTTTCTACTACTGAGTTTCGCCAGCCTGGATAGTAATTCTGTTAAAAACAACAGTAGTTAGTTGACTTCGGTATTCATAATATCTCAATTCATAGAATAGAATATTTATTTGCCTATCTAGGGTGCAATACATATGTTAGATGTTTTTACTAGCAGCTGGTAGATAATGCCTATTTAGCCATTCATATAACAGCATGCAAATTTGACACATTACAAATTAAAACTTAATATATGAATTTAAATTACAATGTTCAATAATAATAAAATGTCAATTTAATGTAAGAGATGTCATGTATTTACACTGTCTGACAGCGCTAAAATTGGTTTCGTCTTTGTCTTCATAATACTGTGTGACAAGGATAGCAACAGTTTTAGTGCTGTCAAATTTTAACATTATGCCTTCAGAATCGAGCCCATTATTTACCTACTATTCCATGCATTAATTATGTTATTATATTGCTGCCTGTTCTAGAAATTACTATTCATAAGTATTCTTAGCATCTGAATTCTTAAGTGTGGTTTCCGGTAGAGTAGAATAGGACCACTCCAACTCTTCCCGTGGATGTCGTACAAGGCGACTGAGGGAATACATTATAAAACATCAATCAGGCCTCCCCAACCCGTCTGGCCAGCGCGGGGAGTGTATGCCAAGAGAGGGTTATATACAAAAATAACCTGATGATGAATTCTTAACTACCCCCCCCCCCCCCCCTCTATCCGTCTGTCAGTTGATGCAATGTTTAACGCAACAATTCATTTTAACTTCTTTAGCAGCACTAATTCTTACCTATCATAATCCTGCTTCTTCAATATGACGTGGCACGTGGAGCATGTGAGCGTGCCCTCGCAGGCTCCGTAACCGTCGATGTTCAGGTCATTGTTCACCACAACGTCTAGTAACGAGTCCCCCACCTTCGCTTCAGTCTCCAGTCGCTTGCCATCGCTGAGCACAAATGTTAATTTCACCCTGAAACGAGACAGAACATTAGACCCTGCATTGCAGACAGTATTGTAGTAGGGATAGTTTTCTTTTTGTAATGATGCGCAGAGGACCGGGTCTGGTGGTGTTCATTGGGAAAGGCCTATGTCCAGCAGTCGACCGTCTAAAGGCTGACATGATGAATGATGAGGGAATGGAATCTCATGCATGTTAAAATAATTATATTTTACATAATACATACATACACTTGTCTAATCCCAAACTAGGATTTTCTCCTGTGCTATGGAAATTAAACAAGGATTGGACAATTTACAAATATAACATCTAGACGGGGACTAACTTGTACCGCCTGAGTCCAATGACCAAATCACTAGGCCAACGAGGCCGTCAAATTGAAATTTCTAATTTTCTAATACGAGATTATGCTATTTGGTAAAGATGCTAATTGGTAGTATAAGATAGCTAAAAGCTAGATGTAAAGGAAAAACTGGGTGTGTATTTCAGTAGGAATCTATATTTATCTAGTTACACAACCACAGACATGTTTTATTAAGTCGATGACAAGGCATACTCAATTTAATGAAGTGATTAACTCTAAAAACATGTAAATGATAATGGTGGTCATTTAACATAATTTTTGTTTAGGTAATTAACAATATTAAAAAAAACAAATTTAACATACTTGTAAGGTACTTGTAGGGTTAAGTATTTAAGTTTTTATTTTTTGATCTATCATTGTATCCCCTCCCCCTCAATGTGGTGGCACCGTTCGCACCATCCTAAGACCGCCACTGCCTATAGTTACACTGGCTGGTTGGAGTTCTGGTTTGAAGGGTGACCAGAACCAGAAACCAGAACATAACAATCCTTATCCTAATCATAATCCTGACTGACAAGTATGACTGTCCTGACCTAAAATCAATTTTCAATCTGAGTTGCATTCACAGAGCAAGGCACAAAAATGACATAATGTTGTTGACCACTCAGTCCAGCTCCCTCGTCGGCCATAACACCCTCAATAACGGGGTTGCGAGCACATGGAACAAGTTACCGCAGGACACTATTGATGCCACCTCAGTGAACACTTTTAAAAACAGACTAGACAAGTTCTACATAAACCAGTGTTACATGTTACAATTCAAAGACTAAATATTAGTAATTTTTTATGTAGTAAATTGAGGTTAGAATTATTTTTAGAATAAAGCCATTGTTATCCTAAATAAATAAAAATAAAAAATAAAAATCCCACGAAAAGAAATATCCATATAATCTTCCATGCCAAATTTTCGCTACTGAAAAATTAAATACACCAGTTCAGATATGGGCATACCAGCAAGTTCTGCTAGCCTATTATCCCCATAATAATAACACTATCTGAAAAACAACATCTATGTAATCTATTTTATCAATAAATCAGACCATGCTTTTATTAGCTTCACACTTCAGAAAGTATATAAATAAGTTGATATTCTATGGAGACTAATCAGCTGGGATCGGAGTTAGGTAGTGTCATTGTAGCGAAAATATGGCATGGACGATTATATGGATATTTCTTTTCGTGGTTTTTTTTAAATTTATTTAGGACTAACTGTGCCCGGGGCTCCGCTCGCGTGAACTACATAATCCGCTCCCAATACCACTCCCGCTCCCGCTTCCGCTCCCGCTCCATCTCCCGCTTCCGCTCCCGCTCCCCTTTTCCTATGCCCACGCCCACGCCCACGCCCACTCCCACTCCAATTCCCACTCGCAGCTCCAAATGTAATCCAAACTCATCGCAATCTGAATAGTACGGAAATACTATTATTTGCAATATATTGCATACTAACCTTACCTACTAATGTATTTGAAAACTAGACATGTCTATAACTTTTGATTGAGTTAGCCGATTGCGATGAAATAAAGACTAAATGTTAAGTTAAACTAAGCAATTTTTTTTTGCAAATATCTTCAATGTACAGACACGCGATCTTTACGATTTTATTTATTAGATAACAATGGCTTTCTTCTAAAAATAATTCTAACTTAAATTTACTACATAAAAAGCTTATAATAAGTAGTTATAATAATAGCCTTTTTAATTCCGAAAATGTTTACATTAGATTTATGAATAAATTAATTAAAAATATTAAGCAATTTTAACCAGTAGGTAATATAAAATAATTAATTTCAAAAATCTATCAATTCTAGTTTTCTTCAGTGTGTCTTTGACTTAGGCCTCGTCCAGAAATTTACGTGCCTGCCTATCTTTATTATAGTCATCCACGTTTTATAGTAATCGAGTGGAATAATGCAAGGTCACTAAAAACAATATTAATATCCAACAATATTAGATGACAATAAAATATTATACTGGGGCATTCAATAAAAAAAAGTTAAACAACCATTAGAAACAAGAAATTAAAATGTGTTCTATGTATAAATTAAATAAATAAGAAAAATATGTAGATAAATAGGTAAAATGGTGAAAAAACATAATGCAAGTAAATAATATTCTGTACTGTTGTCCCCTCCCCTACAGGTCGGTCGCACGCCTTGGTTCTACTCCCGGTTTGTCGGATAAGTTCCTCGCATTGTTTCTGCTCCTCGTGCAAGCGAATGTAATATTAAATTATCGTCCGACAAGCCGTGTGACGTGATCCCGGCATGTGCACCCGACTCTTAGTTGTAGCTTTGTATTATTTATGTTTATATGTAATGTTGCACTGTATGTGATTTGTTGCAGCCAATAAATGAATATTCTATTCTATTCTAATATAAATAATGACTATAAACAATACATTATTATATACTTTATATGATTAAGCAATATTATTATTATTGTATATAGTTATCATTCTATTAACTGTTTTAATGAAAATCCTGGGACTCTTAGTAGTAGTAATTAAAAAGTATATAATATTCAATTAAGATAATTTCATATTATTTATATTGTATTGTAATGGTAAGAAGGAAGCCCAAGATTGATAATGTGTCTCCTGCGAGGTAAGAGACTGAAGAAGCTGAAGGAATGTGTGTACAGTATGGGCTAACCATGGGGACTGATGTGTGAAGTATTAATTTTTTAAATATGTACAGTCTCTGTATCTCAATAAATGATCGATGTCGAATGTCCATATTTATATTTCAACAAATGATGAACCAATTTTTAAATAAATCTCTGATAAAATCTCGGAATAGCCATATCAATATAAACATTTCGTCGCCAGTACATAAACGACTCTGCCAGATTCCGATCCCTGTTAATCAGATAACAACAGTGTTATTTGGATTCAATGTCACCAAATTGGCCTGGTCAATGTCAAATTTTGGTACATACAAATAATACCTAACAATTGGTTAATTGTACTCACTTTTCGTCCTTCAACTCAAGTTTGGTCGTCGAAAAAGGCACTATACTCCTGTAATTACTGAAACTAGCTCCCAAACTGTTAGATTTAAGTAAATAACGCAGCGCTGGATTGGTGAAAGTTCTAACCATTTTTCTGTACAACATTTCGACGTTTACTATCTTGAATAAACGCTAAGTCACTGTTTCCCAGTTATGTTTTATGTAGTTTTATTCAAAACGCGTCCGCTCTGATATTTGTATGGATTATTAATGAATGATAATGTTAGGAAACTACGAAATAATTATTGGCAATTCTAATCTCACAGGTTATCATTATCCGTTTTACGCACATTATCCGCAACTTACGAAAAAATGATGTTAAGTTTATATATTATTTCTTTGGGAAAGCAATTTTAATGTGGTATTCTGATTTTAATCCTTATATTATTTTTTTATGAGGGATCATTCAGGATTTTACTAAATAAAACTAAATTAAAAATAATCTAATTCTACTAATGAAATGTGAGTGAAAAGAAACACAAAAGTTTGATAATTTTGATAGTTGACATCCAAGGTTCATGTTGACATCCAAGAAGTTTAGATCAAACGGGTCCGGTTAATTTGCAGCCTGATAATGTACAGCCCGATCATTCATGTACAGGAATGTACAGGCAATAATTCATGTACATGGCATCAAAATATCGGGTTGTACAATACGGGTTGAGCATTATTGGCTGTAAAATATCAGCTCGTGTCAACATTGTACGGCCTGGAAAACACAGCCAATAATGCTCAACCAATAATCCATGTACATGTACATGAATTATTGGCCGTACTATTTTGGCTGTGAAATTTTGGCTGGATTTTATCGGCACGGTCGTGGATTGCACAGCCAGAAATGCTCGACCCGATCATTCATGTACACTTTGCTCCTATTGGTCGAAGAGTTTCTGACAGCTTCATGCTCTGTTTACACAAATAATTGTTCTGGTTGGGAGAGTTACCATAGAGTTACGGACAGTTACCCACAAATTAGATAGAGTATGTCCAAGGACAGATGCGTAACAGACCAATAGCGTCACTCTAGTTAGTGAATTTGACAGTGACAGTAAGAGGACCAACGATAGTCATGTACCTCAGTTATCGACACTAGACCGTCGATATCGATACTAGGCATTGAAATATCGACATAGGGATGTTCTTAATAGTTTTATATTATTTTATATTTTAATTATTTTACAAGGTTAATTAAAAAGTCAAGTCCAAAGTAAACTTTATTTATTTATTGAGACCTTTTTATTAGTCGATTAGTCAGTCTGTCGGTGTTGCCGTTTCGTCAAAGTCATCATCTGCGGGAAAAAGAAACGGCAAGAAAACCCACAGGTATTTTCTTTTAAAATGTCAATACAATATGTAATACAATTATCATAACAAAAAAAAATCACTAATTTATACAAAGCAAAAGATAAATTATACATAAAACTAATTAATAATAATTGTTCGTCTTGGCCAATGCGGGTGGCGAGGTGCTTGCGTGCGACGGCAGATTCTCTAACAAACCGTTATCTAGATAATTTGGACAAATTACATACATAGAGAATTTACTTAAGTCCATTATAAATGTACATAGTACCTACATATACCTAATATTATTGCAAGTTATAATCATAATAATATTTATCGCATTCTTGTACTGCAGGTACATTTATAAGACATATTAGTGTATGATTTATAACATACTAATACTCATATTGAAACAGATTACATACTAGAATGAAATGAACTGTGGGATTCAAGAAAATATCTAATGGAATTATTTATCGCTCTTATCACAATACGGAACAGTCTGCAGTTATTATCGTATTTTTATTTTATTTTTCCTAGGGAGGGGTGTCAGAGTTTGTGCTACGTGCGACCGATGCGCGATCTGCTTTTTTTTTTTTTTTCACGCGGGGAAATCCATTATGGATACCCACCCGCCCGGGGGGACGAGTGGGTTATGTCGGACTCTCACCGACTAAAACCCCGCGGTGGCCATCTTCGGCGCTGTCTGGGGGACTCCGAGGAGGCTCCAGGCTTCACACGTCCGGTGTCCCCCGTCGTCGGCGCCCCGCCGCATTATGCGGCCCGCCTAAGAGACGGGCTCCATCCCCCCCTTGCCGTGCGTGCGGCAGCACAGACCACCCAGTGCTGCCGCCCTCCCGTGGTCGCCAAAATGGATGGAAGGACGACTGAGGCCCCCGCCTCAGCCGCCCGCGGCCCCGGTGCTGCTTGTAGTCGGCTCGTACGACAGGCAGGGGTTACCGTAGCTGTATTCGTCGCCCCAGCCTACAGGGCCCGGGATCTGCTACCTACCGCTACCACCTGCGGAGTATAAATAAATAACAGTTATTTTCGTGTAGTAGTTTTCCTTGTGAATGAATAAAAAAAGATGAAATAAAGTAATTGATTTTGTAGTTGTAGTAACTTTAGGTAGAAAGAAATTCTACATAGGTATTTAAAGATGATTGATATAACTGCTCTCAAACGGTGAAGGAAAACATCGTGAGGAAACCAGCATATATGCCAAAGAAGGAATTCTAAGGCGCATGTGTGAAGTTCACCAATGCGCACTGGGCCAGCGTGGTGGACTATAGCCTTCGTTGAGAAGGTAGGCCTGTGCCCCTGCAGTGGGGACGTATATAGGCTGTGATGATGATGATCGGAGAGTAATAGTAGGACAACCTAGCTCCTCCTTCTGTGATAGACAAGTGAAAGAGTAGGAGAATTCTTGGTGCCAATTAGAGGTCTGTCAGGAAAACTCCTATACTGGTAATGGTAAGAGGACTCTTAAGTTCTACTTATAAAATACTTGGATATAGATAATTTACCTGAAAACAAAGCTCGCTTCAGTGTGCTAGTAGTGACCATTTGATATGATAATTTGGGAGATCCAGTTTCCCAGTCTGAAAGTTAAAATGAAAATTATCAGTCAGTATAATATTACGCTGTAGTCTATTAATTAAAGTTATTTTAATCATAAGAACTTACCAATTGAAATAGGTTGTGCAGGGGTTCTGGATTGAATCTCCATTTCAGAAAAAAGTGTTGGGATGGAGTTGTACTCCCTACCGCCATCAAACTTTAAATATTTAGCCTCAAAGTGAAGGCTGCAGACTCTTTGCTTGGAGTATCTCTCGCGGTCTTCGTTACACTTTAGACGATAGCAAGTTTTCTCACTAATGACGTCATTCCATAATTGTAGATGGGATTTTTCCCTTGGCGTAACAAACATCTTTGTAGAAATAGATGTCGATGGGCATCCTGGGATGCAGCATTTCAATATTTTGGGCATAGCCTGTAAAGTACGTACGCGAAACATTAACCGTAAAATTTTTGCCATGATAAAGTTATTTGGTTGAGAAAGTCAAGACTAATCAAATACAAACAGATTATCAAGAATTTCTGAAGCATGTGTTTAAGTACAAACCATGATATTTAGAAGTAAATTTTTCACTGACAAAAACTAAAATAAAAAATAGTTCGGTTACAAATTAGACACAATCACAAATTAATTTTAGTTTATTTAGTATAAGTTTAGAAATCTGTATTAATTTGTTTTACTAAAACTATAATATCACAAATTATATTAAATAAAGATAAAATCACAAATTACGAATAGGTATAGGTTTCGGTTAAACCGCCGTTTTAAAAAGAGCACATTGATGTCAATTGTCAATGTCAACGAATGTCACTGTCACTTTTTGATCCGAAGTTAATTGTTATTTCCGAAAATGTTCAACCAATGCCAGGTGGGGGACCAACGATACTTCACGCTAGTTAGTAATGAAGGCGCGTTTCGTTGGTAGATTCCAGCGCCTGCAGTTACCATCGAAGTTCATACTTATCATGTTTAAATGCTCAATTCAGTGGTTATAATTTGGATATAATTATAAAAGTAGACAGGCCTAAAATAGGTACTTGTTTTTTTGGATTAAATAAAGTACACCTTGACCACTATTTACCAAATTACTTTGTAATAAATTCAACTTAAAAATGTCCTCGCAAAGTATTGGAAAAAAATAATTAAAACTTGTGCACTAATCAAATATAAAGGTACATGAGCTCAATATTGACTCAATAAAATATTAACTCTTTTTATGTCATGTTAATGAAATAATAATGCTTGTTTTACTTTAATTTTCAGTTTTGAGAAGATTTAATTAAACGGTTGAACTGAGCACAGTAAAAGTGACGATGTCATCAGTGCAGTGTGTACGTGCCTCCCGCTATTGTTAGAAGAAAGACAGCACTACAGCAGATACAGCTACCTACTACAACACCATCATGTCAACTTCAAATTCTTTTGGAGACATTGTCCTGTACTATATAATTTACAATTAATTGTATTGGAGACTGTGAGATAGAGTATTTTGGAGACATTGTCCTGTACAACTGTATTAGATTGTGTGCGAGAAATTATAATGTAAGTAACATAGACACTATTTACCATCAATGGCATTGTGCACTTCCAGGGGCAAATATGCCTTTTTAGTGAAAAAACAACACTTATGTATTATGCATGTCATATATAGGAGTAGGGTTCCATAGTTTGTATGTACAGTTATCACCAATGGAAAGGCCATTTTACATGTGTGAAGAGAAGCTGTGAATGGTCGGAATATAATAATGAGGAAAAATACAGAATCCACATAGGAGAAAAAGACAAATTGACCATTCCTTAAACGGAACATTACATGGTGTGCTATGTCCTTCTTTTACATGGGTGTTCTGATTTGGATGTTCTCATTCTTTCTCATTAGACTCAGATGACGGACCATAAAATTCCGTGTAATGCAGAAGCACCCTAAAAGCACTTCTCACAGCGCCCGTTTGTGTAATGTCATGTCGTACACAGTGCAACGCGGCTATTGTCTGTTTGTCATCGCGGCGGGCCGTTTAGTGCATTCATTTTACTTCAAATTTTGATTGTAAATCATAATGCAAGTTCTTGGTATGTTTCGACAAGTTAAAAACACTGGCAGTGTAACCTGCTTACTCATAAACATAAATAAATTTGAGTGGAATAGTCTATTGTAAAAGTTTTGTTAATTTTAATTCATTTTGTTAATGTAGGTAATTTATTATCAGTACAGAGCATAGTTCAGAACCCTCCAAGCGCAAGTCCAACTCTAAGTTGGCTACCTTTTATTTTGCAGTTTCAGAGTTGGTCCCATAATAAAAGTGGTTATGAATGATTGGTGGTCTAATAGTTTTCGGTTTGGGAACCACTAAAAAGTCAGCCTAAATAGATAACTTATTGTTTGATTTGAAAAAAAAAAGATACATTTAAAGTCATTTTTCAATTCACAGATTTTAAACCAGTGCAGTCATTGAATGCAGTGCTGCAATATCTTCTCTGGCTTTCGGTGAAAAAAAGTCATGATGAAGTAAAAAACAAGGGCAAAGGTTATTGACTCTACTCTACTGATCTTAGGATCAAGGATCATACACATTATACATTTATAACATTATATGTATGTATAACAAATTATAAATAAAAATAATTAACCATGCATTATGTTGTCTGATTCCTTAATTTTATATAGATTTTTGATGACAGAGGGAGTTGAATAATATCTAAGTACCAACGATCTCTATGTACTACTAGATGGAGCATTCCAAACAATCGCTCTGTTCCACGCAAGTAGCCACAACTCTTTCATATTCACAATGAAACTTGTGCAGTTACTATGCAGAACATTTAATTATTACTAAATATTAACGCTACGGTTAAATAATGTCATAGTTCAGGCATTTAGTTATTATGCAGTCTATTATGCACTTATTTTGCCCCCCTCGCTCTTACTGCCTTGTCTCACACCCTGTAGGGTTGGCTGGAAGAGATCTCTTTTAGAGATAAGCTCACCTTTTTACTGTATTTAATTTTAAGATGTGCAATAAAGAATAAATATAATATATATTCTTATATAAGTACCATATGTACTCATCCTTCAGGTTAAGTCTACCTTACCTTAGTTACTTTAAATAATGACTTAATCAAATTAAAACTTTAGTCCCCTATTTCACCTATTGACCTGGTCAACATCAGAGCCACAGGATAGCGCGTGTGTGAACCGCACCAGAAAAACAAACATTTGATACAAACTTGAAGTTTTTATCTCAAATAGTGACTGAGATCTAGGTGCTGTTGATCTGGTCATCCTCAGACTCTCAAGATTACGCTGGTGTAAACTACACCATGAATCCAAACAATTGAGTTCAAACTAAACTATCTTTCTACCTGAAACAGTTAATGAGATCCAGGTTCTATTGTTCATCATCATTCATCATACACTTGAAATTGTCAGAGTGTGAAGTATATGCTTATATATCTATGTACCAATATATTCGTCCCCTATTTCACCCCCTAAAGACTAAATACCAATTTTCTTGGATAAATAACTTCACAACTTTCGAAAATCGGCCTTACCCTCGAGATTCGTACGGTAACTGGTGTTCGAATCGGTATGATTGGTAAGTATTTGTTGTGCCACAAGCTAGCTGTGAAAGTTTCGTTGTCATCCTACCAGAATTTCAACTTTTTGAGCACATCAGATCTCAGCCTCTAAAGTGTTTTAGGGACCCATTTCTTAACAAAGTTTAGTAATGCCAAAGATAATATATCTACTTAACTTTTAAATGTATTTTGTAGCTTTGTTTTAAATGCATGCTTCACTGCGACACAATGTTGTATGCCCACGTGGCGGGACATAGCTGAGCTCTAACTATGACATGTAATACCTATACCTATGATCCACAATAGAGATATATTTCATTTCACACACAGCCATCTAATCCCAAACTAGGCAGAGCCTGTACTATATGGATATCAGACAAATGCATACTTATGTAGATAAATAACATCCAGACACAAGGCACTATCGCTCATCACTCAAAACATGTTTACCTGAGCGGGATTCAAACACATGATCCCATGCCTCGCAGACAGGCGTAGATATTGCGGAGCATATTAGGTATTATGTTATAGTTATGTACCTACAACTTTTGACGTTTTTTTGTTACAGTACCTACAATGTATGTTTGTGGAAATAAAAAATGTAATTTTTTTATTTTATTTATTCTGCATTAAAAATGCTTTCATCTAAATATTCCACACCAGAAAAATCTTCGTCTATGGCTCGAGCCTTCTCCAATAGTCTGGCTGTCTTCAGATGTGTCACTACTGCTGCTGTCATTTTGAGGGTTTATGACTATTCTGACGATGTCGCCAAAGATTTATCTTGTTACGTAATATTCCATTACTATTTTCATTACATGTTGGCATGATTTTCTCCCAATCATCAACTTTACCTTCCGAAACGCTTGTTCAGCTGCTGCCTAGAAAATAAAACAATATAAATATTTGCAAGAACTTAAATTATGATTTTAAAATTAATTTAAGTCCAGTGCCCTAACATGCAGCACTGTCGGCGGGATCTGGTAGGACTGATATTATGTACGGCTAACACAAGGCAAACACAAGGGCTCATCACACAAATGTCAGCCCTGGGCGGGTTCGAACCCGCGACCCCGAACTTCGCAGGCAGATGTTCTACCGACTACGCTAAGGAGCATAATATTAATAACTTTCATCTTTATAAATTGATAAAAATAGTACGGTTTCGAGTTCTGTCAAACATCGTGTGTACACCAAAGAGAATATAAAAGGTGTAATTAGAGGTTTGTTCATTTTGAACACTATCACCACGACCACAAATAACAAATACAACAGAAATTAGGTACACGCCAACGATAATTGTTTACAAGAATTGACACTACACGTACCGACTTGACGTGTTTGACATGTTTTTTTTATTAAAGATTTTACGGCTTTGGGAACGAGCCATTTGTAGCCTGTCTGTAACTTCCACTATTCTACACCAGGATTGTTGCCAGTGATTAATTTTGTTAGTTCCACGTGTACGAGTACCTAATTGTCAAAAAACTTGATGGTTCAGCTGGAAGACTTCTGGCTGGCTGAACCATCATTTCTATCACTTCAAGGTGTTTAGCACTGTTGGAAACTAGTCAAATCGTTTTTGACAGCTGTAAATGCTGTCAAACAAAATGGGTATATATAAGCATTTTTCCAAACATTGGTGAAAAAACGGTCGAGCGAATGCGTTTATTACGAATGCTGGTACGAGATATTTTATTTCATTGTTTATGGGTTTGCGCTTGACCTCAATCGAATGCTGCATGAATGAAAAAAATTGTAGAGCTTATAAAGATCTGCAAAAAACTCCGCGATCGCAATATTAAGGTTAATTTACAAATGAATGTCGATGTTTTCAAAATATCATATCATAAATAACTTAGAAATAAAAGTACAAGCTGAAAGCCGCTTAAGGCTGAAGCCTCAGTCCAGAAGCCCGCCCCGAGTCAAGCCCTGTGCAAACGTACCCATTACACTGGCCGCATTTCCGCGCTGAATGGCCAGTGCAATGCGCTGCACCAGGTGTGATTCGGCGCGGGCTTCTGCACCATTATTTCTCAAGCGCCGCCCCAGCGCTCTTACAAAGCCCTTTGCTTCCTGGGACCACACTCCGCTCACCTCCACCGCGAAAGGGACAAATAGGTAACTAGCCTTAAGGACTGTGTATTTGTAGTGCTTTTGAGCAGCAGCCCATTCCGCGGCCGCCCGCCCCCCGGACAGTGCGCGTCAGGTGAGAAGCCGCGAAGGTACTGACACACGTCGCGTCCCACACCAAACATCGGCCTCTCTCCCAGGGGATCAATGTAAGCCCATCTGGTCGCTTGCCGTCCGTACGGCTCAACCCGGGAGGCTCTAAGGTGCACGGTACGCCAGCAGACACCAGGGCACGACGGATGACTTCGTTGAGCATGTGGTGTCGCGGGAAACGCCCTGCTGACATCCTACAGCTCAAGCCGTGATAACCCTTGGCATCTGCTTGCGCGCTGCATCTGCAACCGTGTGGCTCGCAGACGCTGCACCCTAATCGAAGAGCCACAGCCACCCTCAACGACCCGTCTTCAAGAGCTGTGCCCAGGTGGGACGAAGGGAGGGCATGAAGCCAGGCCCCGGACTCCGGACAGGACGCCGCCCTGAGGCGAGCGATGTCAACACCTACTGCCGACTCCAGCAGTTCCATGGCAACAGCCCTGCAATGTTGCTCGTCCCACTGGTGCTGCGAGCATGGATATCCGGCCGATTGGCGGTGGGGCACACCAAGGACCAAGCCGTCAGTGCCTCCGCCACATAAGGAATAGCAAGACTGTCACCTTGTACATTGAGTATATTAGCAGCGTGGGAATTTACAAATTGACTAAATCACAGATATATTTAATAGTTCAAATTCAAATTCAAATCATTTAATCGTAAACACAGGAAGTTTTAAGCTGGTCGAATACATTTAGGTACTCTATGTTTTGCTCACAGGCGTATGACATTTAGTGTTCAACGTTTCACAAATTAAACATTTTTTTCATTACATATTAAAATTAAAGCAAATAATTAAGTACAATATACAGATGTCAATAACGGAATATATACATGTCAAAAGCGATTTATTAAAATAATATAGAAATGTCAATTTAAATTTGCATCATTTAAAAAGTTTGTTATGGTATAATAGCACTTGTCCACGAGAATGTCAAATAATTTTTGCTTAAAGCTAGGTAGTTGTAATGATTGTATGTATTTGGGCAATTTATTAAATATTTTAGGTGCTAGGCACACTATACTGCCATGTAGCATGGCAGTTTTAGATGGCACAATGCAAAGCCTCTGTCTGTTTCTTTCTTATTAGTAGATTAGATTAGATTAGATTTATTTATTTCACTTTTACATCTTAAAAATTCAATTTTACATGTCATGCTAGTATGGTAAAAGGGATCGTCATAAAATAAAATAATGTATAAATTACAATGTCAACAATTCAAATAATGTCATAGTATATAACATACTATCTATGTCAGTATATAATATCAAAAAATACACTTTGTATTAAATTATCACAAAGTAAATTAAATTAAACGTCAGAGGGCCCACCAATTTCATTTTTTAGAAAATTCATTATGGAATAATATTCATTTTCCAACAAAAGGTTTTTCAGTCGTCGACTAAACGTTTCGTCATTGGTCTCGTTACGTAGATCTGCGGGCAGGTGTTCGTAGTACGTGGGGCCGATGACGCGGGGGTTTTTGGTGGCAAGTGCAGTGCGCCGCGTTACTGTCTTTAATCGACCTTCGTTACGAAGTTCGTGCCCTCCGCCTATACGTCGACCGAAACTGGTCATATTTCGCCTAACATACATTATAACTTCGAATAAATATAACGAGTACATAGACATTATGTGTTGATTTTTGAAAAATCCCCTGCACGTTTGTTTTGGCTTTACTCCACACATTATACGTAGTGCTCTTTTTTGAAGAATAAAAACTCGGTTCGACTCTGTAGAGTTTCCCCAAAGAATAATGCCGTACGACATAAGTGAATGAAAATGTGCAAAGTATGTCTGTCTTAGTACACTGTAAGAAACTAGTGGACGAATCTTTCTTAGCGCATAGGCTGCACTACTCAATTTATCACACAAAGATTCTAGATGTAGTTTCCAATGCAAGTTGGGGTCTATCACGAATCCTAGAAATTCATTACATTACAACCACAGTCTGACTCGCCCTCGACCTTCGGTCTCTGCCTTTAGTCTAGCTCGTCCATCAGCAATGTTGACTGCGCTATGATGGTCTGGAAAAGCCATCAACGCGGTCAGCAGTGCAGTCATTGCGAACCAAGGCTTTATAGTGCTTTACTCAACAATGCGAGTAATTTTTGTAAATTTTTTGTACCTTTTTTTAATTATCGTAAACAATCTAATTCTGAATAAAATCTCTTTGCACAATTTCTTTCCACCGGACTATTTTTGAAACAAAACTTGGCAATAATGGATTTTCAAAGGAAATTTCTGGTGGCAGCTCGACTTTGCTCAAAGAGGGTGGTCAAAATAATGACCAAATTACAAGTATTATTGAGTAAAATTAATTTCAATCGGTCAGGGGTAATTTAAGTAGGAAATGTTAAATTAGTGCACAAACATACCGTAAGAAAAAGGTCACATTAACATTTCAAAAAATTTAATTTGTTGCGCTTTGACATAAGGGTCAACTTTGTCTCATTTTATTGATATTTGTGGAAGTTGTGAGCTTTTAGTTTTTCAGATTGAATTTGAAAATATGCCTCCCTAATGAAGGAAGGTGGCTAAACGTATATCCATCGCAGAGCATATTTTTATATGTTCCCAGCCTGCTATCAGTTTCATTTTAACTCAAAAAACAATAAATGGCTCATTTTTGTATATTGCTCATAATTATCTACGAACAAATCTGTATATATTTTTTTTATTATTATTAATGGGTTTGCGCTTGACCTCAAACTCACCTGATGGTAAGTGATGATGAGGCCTAAGGTGGAACGCGCTTACCCAGAAGATGCCTATTCACTCTTTCTTTAAAAAGATCCACATTGTACTTATCCGGAAATACCCAAGCTGGTAGGGAGTTCCATTCTTTAGCAGTTCGCATCATGAAAGAGGAAGAAAAACGCTTCGTGCGAGAGCGTGGTATGTCAACTACATAAGGATGAAGGCCCTCACCACGTCTGGTAGTCCGTTGATGGAAGGGGGATGGGGGAATCAAATCGTGTAATTACTGGGCACACTCTCCAAAATGTAAAATGTAGAATACCGAAAGACAGGCCACACTGCGACGATGTTTAAGGCTCTGTAACTTGGTATTTACCAGAGCGTCGTCACGTATGACCTATGTCGCAACACTACGGCGAGAAGGGCTCGTTCCCAAGGCCGTAAAACTTATTAAAAAAAAGTTCCTTCACAAAACACCCCGCGACTTAGATTATTAACCTAAGCCCCGCGACAAATCCCCGTTTTTCTTAAGCCAGAGAGCGCGTTCCGTTTCATGCAAAATTCAATTAAGCTAATAAGTTTATAAAAAAATCGAAAAAAAAATCATGATTTTTTTAGGATTTATCTGATTTAGGATTTATACATGAATTTTTGGATATATTAAAAAATCGTGATTTTTTTTCCAACCCTGGTACATGCAATCGGTTTTTAGGGTTCCATAACTCAAAAGAAAAAAAAAGAATCCTTATACAGGATCACTTTGTTGTTTGTCTGTCTGTCAAGATGTTTTTCTCAGGAAAGCGTGGAGGTTTCAAGTTGAAATTAATATCAAATACTCAGGTTTGCAATCCCTTGGAGCTGTGACAAAATCAAACTTCAAAGTCAACGTAATTAAAAGATACGACCGTATATGCCGCATAATCTGACACTCTCAAGGGAATCAAAACCTTTAGGGTACTTCCCGTTGACCTAGACTAGAATCATGAAATTTGGCAAGAAACAAGGTCTCACAGACTCACAGCACAAGTAAAGGCAAAAGTCCGTAAATCATTAATTTCTAACTTTTTTTTTTTTTTTTTTTTTTAATCTAATTTAAGGAGTTTTGTCACAAGGTGACAATGTCACTCCATTGTACAACTTACATTTGTCTTAGCCTAATAATATATTCTAATACACATTAATTTAACTTGGGTTGTACACGCGGACATGCACAGACACTTATCTTCTGCGGATGGCCGCCTGCGCAACCCTGTACAGTATCCTAGCCGTTTCGGCGAGGGGAAAGGCCAGGACACTGTTACATCCACCTACTTGGGTTATAATATTGCTGGAGCAAATTAGCAACTGCCTTCTTTCCTGTTCGTTCCGGACACATTCCATAATTACATGGTAGGCGTCTTCCATTATCCCACATTCTAAACAGTCTGGTGAAGGTACTTTGCCCATTAGAAAGGCAAATTTGTTCAGGGGAATGTGTCCGGACCTAAGTCTGAATGCAGTTACCAGTTCGGATCTTCCCAAAGTAGCATCATCAAACCAAGGAGTCTTCCATGGCAGGCTTTGGATGGTTCGGTACCATACTCCCTTTTCGACAGATCTCTCGTCGAAGTGTTCCTTCCACATATCATAGCAGTTCTCTTTAACCATATGGATGAAATCTGTGTAATAAGGCAGTACTTGTAAAGGGGTCCCGTCACTAGAAGCCTCCTTGGCCAACAAATCTGCTTGTTCATTCCCGGGTAAGCCAATGTGGGATGGGATCCACTGCAAAATTACATCTTTTGCGTTGGCCCGCAATTTGAAAATACAATCTATAATTACATAGGCAATCGGTGTACCTCTGCTAGTACCAGAGGCGCATCGAGCCAAATGTTGGAGCGAACTTTTTGAATCCGTCAGCACAACGAATTTTCCAAATTCTATAGATTCTATGTAAGATAGTGATTCTAAAATGGCTATAAGCTCCAGGTACATGATTGAAATGTCGTCACTAATTTTGAATTTCATGGAATTGTCACACTGAGGGTCACACCACGCTGCACCAAGATTTTTATTATTGTCTTTAGACCCATCAGTAAATATTTTATAATGTGTTGCATATTGATTTAAAAATTAAAATTATAAGAACATGGCTGTTGACGATGAATTACATAACTACTGAAGCTCTACTTGAAATTCTGTCCTAATAAATAAATAATAAAAAAAAATAAAATAAAAAATGCATGGTATCACAGACATTGCATAATATGTAGGTACTTACTTACCATTACACACTTATAAACTAATGATTAGTAGTATATACACTCCTTCTTACATTCACACATGCACACAAACACTCCCACAAACACTCCCACACCCACACCCACACACATACCTACTCTCACTACTCACATCCTAACTGCATGGTATCACAGACATTGCATAATATGTAGGTACTTACTTACCATTACACACTTATAAACTAATGATTAGTAGTATATACACTCCTTCTTACATTCACACATGCACACAAACACCCCACAAACACTCCCACACCCACACCCACACACATACCTACACTCACTACTCACATCCTAACTCACACTAAACACCTAATAATTACTTTCTATTGTATTTCACGGTCCGGAGGTGGAGCCTGGCGACCTGTATTTACAGGCTACTGTGTAACCTAGTTCAGGCACCAGACTTCACAAAAAGTTGTGAAGTAAATAAATGAATTTTGTATTTTGATTATTTAAAAACCGTTCACAAGTTTCTCTAAGAACTACTGTGTTATATTGGTGTTTGGAACCTGTCAAATCATCAATTTCATGTTTAACCACCAGAGGTATATCATATGAACTAATCCAGGAATCCAATTTAAACATTTCTAATGGTTCACTAGAATGTATCGCAATATCCTTAAAGGTATCGTGTATCGTAACCAGAAGGGGGATTTTTTTACGTGTCCAATATCTACCACAGGAAACGGCACTTAATTCATGTAGAACGTGAATAGTAACGTTATCTGCAATAGATTTCGATCTCAGCCAAAACTTACCCGCAAGGAACTTTCTTCGGACATGAAGTGGCTGCAGACAGAGCTCGCTCTCCATCACATGGATAGGAGTGCTCTTTATAAAACCTCCAATGATACGCATTGCTTGGTTTTGAAGTTTAACTACTTTGAATAGATTTGAATAACAACTATTATCATACAAGAAACTAGCATAATCTAAACGGCTCCTAATTAAGGATATGTATAAACGTCTTAAATGTTTAGGATGTATTCCCCATCCCGGACCAGATAAAACTTTAAAAATATTTAAGAATTTCTGTACTTTTTGGTACAATTCCTTTAAGTGTTTACCCCATCTTAGAGATCTGTCCAACCATAAGCCTAAATATTTCACATTAGTCACTTCCTCTAAGGGCACGTCGTCAATCAATATATTAAGTTGATTTCTGTTAGGGCTTTTTTTAAATAAACATACCTTACTCTTCGAAGGGGAAACGGTCAATCCTAGTTCTTCTAATAATCTTACTACTGTGTCTAGTGCTGTCTGTACGTTACTACTGACGTCCACAATACTAGCACTCGAACTATAAAGTACAAAATCATCTGCATATTGTGAAATATGCAGATCTATTACGTGCTTGCATATTTGATATGTTGCCACGTTAAATAATAAGGGCGACAAAGGATCTCCTTGAGCTAAACCTCGTCCAGAATTTCGACTAATACATAAATCGCTTATTTTAATTTTAAGACATCTTGAACTAAGGAAACCCCACAAGTAATTACATATTTTATAGCCAACATCGAGTTTATCTAATATTAAGAGTAAAGATTTTATGTCTACATTATTATATGCATTATCTATGTCAATGAAACATGCAAGAGTGAAGAGATCCTTTGAGAAACCTGATTGGATTCGTGAAACTAACCTTGTAAGACTATCTAGGCAGGACCTTGATTTTCGAAATCCAACGGTTTCTACTGAGAAAATACTCTGTTTTTCAAAAAACCATTCTAGCCTCTTATTAATGATTGCGTGAAAAATTTTGCAAATGCAAGACATCAACGAAATGGGACGAAGCGATGACGCAGAAGTAGGGTCGCGACCTGGTTTTGGAATTGGAACTACACATATATCTCGCCACTGACAAGGAATAAAGCCAAGGGTGAAGAATCTATTATATAACGATATAAGCGCCAGCTTCCCATTTAAAGGAAGGGACTTGATCATTGAAAATGAAATATCATCACAGCCCGGGGCTGTATCCGTGGATTTAATGCACACCAACAGTTCATGGATTGTTATAGGTGTTTCCAACTTTTGATTACGGGAATTAAAATTAGGTTTAGTGGGCAAGACGAAGTCAGGGCAAAGATTATTTAAAAGTATCTCTGCTTTAGTTACATCTGTATGGCTTTTAGCGGCTTTGTAGCCTTTTAGCCATTTCATTTTACGCCACATTTCCCCACACGATGCCACCTCATTTATGGAATTACAAAACCTATGCCACTCTTCGCTTTTAGCCTTTCTTATGAGCCTTTGTGATTCTTTAATATTTTTGTTAAGAATGTTTAGATTTGAGGGGGTCGGATTTCTTCTAAAATTACCAAGTGCTAGCCTACGTTTCGCTACTGATTCAGATAACATTGAATTCCAAAAATGTCTGGGAGTGAATCTACTCTCTGGATCTAGGCAGAATTTGATAATTGGAATATACTGGTCAGCTGCCCTATCAATGTGCTCAATAAATCGATCATATGCAATTTGCGGATCATCTGGTACCTCAGAGTTAGAAAATACCTCTTCTAAATATTTTGTATATTCACTCCAGTTGGCCAATTTAAAATTTCTTTTTTTGAAACTCTTTGTACAGCGAGCAAGTGCTGAACCAATCTTTATGACTAGGTGATCGCTCCCCAAAGATTCGTTCGTCACCTGCCAGTTAAAAGTGTGCGAAATATCCGACGTCGCCATAGAAACATCTGGAGAACTACGTTGGATTACGCCCATCACTAGCCTCAAGCGAGTATGACTTCCATCATTTAAAGTAACAATGTTACTTTCTGTAAGACAATCGTATATTTGGCTACCCCTAGGGTCTGTCTTATATGACCAATTAGGATGATGAGCGTTAAAATCACCAAGGATCAACGATTTATTACTAAATTGGGAAAATATACTATCCCAATCTTGACGGTTGGTGTGAACCCACTGTGGGCAATAAATAGCAACGACGTATTCAATATGTTTACAATTAAAGACCTTCACAGAAATAGTTTGTATATCTACGTTACCGTTGTCAATCCGACATATTTGTGTTCCAATAGACTTATGGGTAAAAATAGCAACTCCCCCGTAATTATCATCGCGGTCCTCTCTAAAAACATTGTAACCATTAATCCTAAGCCCACTATCAGGTTGTAACCAGGTTTCACTTACTACCGCAATATGGATTTTTTCCTGGGTTAGAAGCTGTTCGAAAGCTACTAACTTTGGTCTCAAACTTTGTGCATTCCACTGTAAAATATTAAGTTTAATGTTTTTCCTTGTGGGCGTACTATACATTTTGGGTGCCAAAAACTATACTAAATAACTTTTTAAATATTGTTAAATCCGAAATATTGGACATTACAAAGGATACGAACCAATCTATTATTATCTTAACAACGGTTTTGAATTTAACTTCCCAGCTGTCTTTTTGGGTAAATACCACACGTCTCAGTTTTTCCAATAGTTCCCTAAATGAACCTTTCTCCCTCGCGCGCTCCGGCCGCGTGTCACTGTCGCGTTCGTCCGGTCCTGCATACACTTGCGCCTCGGTCGTCCCTTCGCCCGCGCCCGCGCCCGTGGCCGGCTCTCCCGCTTCACTCGGTCGCTCGTACTCGTCGACTGCACTCGCGCCCGATAACGATGACGCATCCCAATCACCCATCGAGTGGTACGAAGCAAAACGTTTACTCTTTCCTCGGTTCCCTTTGTTTTGATCCTGAATAGGATCCTTAGTTTTGATACTCGCCTTCACGCCAGCCTTTCCAGTTTTCGCTGTTACTCCTGCATACGAACTTGGCTGTTGATTGTGCGGACGTTTAATTGGCGACATGATGGGTGCATATACGTGCCTAGGTTCGTCGGGTATAGAATGTGGAGGGCCAACATACATTGTTAGGGCTCGTCTATATGTGCAGTTAAATTGAGCCATTAGTTCTCGCACCTTTCTTTCCTTTTTGTACACCGGACAAGTTTTAATGAGGGCCATATGGTTGCCGCCACAATTAGCACATTTATACGAAGTAGTTTCGCAGTTCGGGTGATTCTTAGAACATTTGGGACAAATGATCTTGTTTGAGGGGCATATCTTTGCAGTATGACCAAATCTCCAGCAAGTCGAGCATTGCGTTACAGGGAAAACATACAGTTCAACTCTGACTCTTATATTATATATATTTATATATTCTGGTATTGCCCCACCTTTAAATGCAAGTCGCACCGACTCGCTTTCCACCCATCCGCCATCCAAGGTCCGTCGGTTCAATCTTTTAACTGACAGTAATTCGACGAGTATGTTATTGCCGCTTCTGATGCACTGCATAAGCTCATCCTCCGACAGACCCAGATCTACATCCCTTATCGTTCCGTACGACACGCCGACCTCCCATGTCTTTTGAATTCGCCAACCGAGCTCTCGCAATTCCACACATGATAACAACTTTTCAGCACATGTTTCGCTTCCAAAAGTTATTAAAATTTTGTACGGATTCACATAATTCACTCTGTGAATCCCATCAATCTTATGCGAATTAAATAATTTATCCAAAGCAAATTGTTTAGGCATTTTTTCTTTATTTGACACACAAATATCAATTTGTTCGCTATTCAGTCTTTCTGCATACATTTTCTTCCGAGATTTCTTAGCAGAACTGCCCACAAATGTCCACGGTTCTTCTTGATTATTCTCCTCTCGGCCGCGTTTATTAGTCTTGTCTGCGATTTCCGTGTTTGGATCCTCATCTGTGTGTACTGACACTACACTATGTATGTCCTCCTCATCACCTTCCAAAATGACATTCTCCCGTATTGTATTGTCCTCTTCCATTATGTCCTCACTCATTAACGCTACGCCACATTAACACACCTCACAAAATATTCCTGTGTATGTATCAGGTAGATAGCTTACAGCCGCACTTTACCTACGATATATCGCGCGCTCACTATTTGCAAAGCAACTAGGTAGCGATTTCGACACATCCGCTCGCAACGGAGGTGTAGCGCGGAATCCAATTTCTAACTTTATATGTGGAATTTTTACTTGACAAACTTATCAGTATGAAAAAAACCTCAAAACTAAGTTTGTCACGTAATAATTCCACTTTACGCTTACATCTTGGTACGGAAGCCGCAGGGCACGAGTACTACTCGTGCTTGGCTGTATTTTTAAGGTTTCGTAGTAAACCTCTAGAGTTTCGCCATGTCCGTCTGTTTGTCTGTCCGCGGCTTAGCTCAAAGACTATTTAGTAAGTATACATATTAATCACGCCGACAAAAAGGGTAAAATAAAATGAGAAAAACAAAATTTTAGGGTACCTCCCCTACACGTAATGTGGGGATGATATTTTGGTTCCTTGTCCTATCCTATGGTATGGAGTATCGTTGGATAGGTCTTTCAAAAATATTTCGAGTGTGTAAAGACCGTTTTTCAATTCAAGGCTCCGTTTTGTGAAATATTGAGCTTTAAAGTGCTAATGCTGCCAGCTAAACGATTGTTTATGGATATGTGAAAAAATTCACGGCAGTAGTATATATAATGAATTTAAAAGGAAAACTATCACAGTTAAGTAGGCTTTACAAGTTAACGAGTAATAGTCGAGCAACTTATAAAATGTACTTGGTTACGTAAATATTTCATAGAAACTCCATACAAAATAACTTATATCAACTGCAAATATAAGTTTGTATTTTAAACCTGAATAGTACTGATAGTACTGACTACGGAACCCTACATTGCGCGTGAACTGACACACACTTGTTTTTTTATTTTAACTTCACTGTTAAACCGATAAATAACGACAAGAATGCTTTCTTTCCATTTCCGAGGGAATGCATAGCCCTGAACATTTCGTTCCTTTTCGGTATCGGCGCATTCTTACCGGCACCTATCTACCTACTGACTATTATAAAAATGTAAAAAAGCCGTGTCTGTCCATTGAGGATATTCCAGAAAAAACAGTCGAGATACTGGGTACTGGGACGTAACCATGACCAAAACAATATTTTTTAGAATTTTTATCTGTTTGTTTGTGTTCGTTAACACGCTAAAAGTAGTGAACGGATTTTGATGTGATTTTCACAGTTTTGTATCTTGGGTCGAACTTAAAATCTAAGTCACATTTTATCTGATTACGGTGCAGGCCCGAAATGGGTCCTCAAACCGGCCCTGGCATTTTAGAGACGGTAAGCCCTAGGGCCTCGCAAGAGAGAAGAGCTAAGGTCACAGAGCGTTCACTCACGCGAAGCCCTCGCGAGCACAGACCCATACAAAACACCTGCCTTGGGAGAGTGAAGAGGGTCCGTCTCCCCTCGAGTCACCTCGCGTGAGGTCGCCTCTTGAGACCCTCGTGAGAGTGAGGCGGTAGTATAAAAATTGTCACAAAGCGTTCACTATCTCAAAGTCCTCGCGAGGCGAAAGTGTGATACGTTACTCCGCCTCCTCTCGCGCGCATTGTTCAATACAAAATACCATCCTCGCGAGAGTGAAGAGACCCCGTCTCGCCTCGTGTCACCTCACCATAGCTCTTGACTCTCGTGAGGCGAGAGTGGTCGGTTGCCTTGCCTCGCGTCGCGAGGCCCTCGCAAGCACTGCCTTGCGAGAGTGAAGACGGCCGGCCTCCCCTCGTATCACTTAACGCGAGGCCACTTCGCGATGCCCTCGTGAGAGTGAGGAGGTAGCATCACACGAGGCCGCCTCGCGAGGCCCTCGTGAGAGTCAGGATATAGCATTAGATATTTTTCATTAGTCGACGCCGAGATTTGCTTTCAACTAAAAATATGTATGGCCGATGAACATTGTTCTTTCCCACCATGGCCCACTAAGTGTTTCGCTTTTTCGTTTCTGCTGCCAACCTCCAAGGAGTGGAATTCTCTGCCGGCTTCTGAATTTCCCGATCAATACAATCTGGGCCTCTCGGCAAGAGTGAATAGGTATCTTTATTTAAGTCCAAACCATAGACATATCGCTAGAATGCCATACTGGCATGCTAGTTGCATGTAAACAAAGCATAAGTTTGACGTTGACATTGGCATCCAAATATCAGGCTGTACATTAACAGTCTGTACAATTACGGTCCGTGCCGATAAAACACGGCCAATAAAGCGCAGACAGTATTTTCCAACCTGATAATTGGAATCCAAGTTTGTCTTCTGATTATTGGCAGTGTTTTATCACCCCGGACCGATTTTGTACAGGCAATAATTCACAGCCAGGAATGTACGGCCTGATAATTCATGTACAATGTACATGAATTATCAGGCCGTACAAAATTGGGCTGTACAATATCAGGCTGTGAAATATCGGGTCGGAAATTATTGTCTCCCGATCAAACTTCTTGTTGACATCAAATGCGTTAGGTTTTTGCTAATTCATAAAAAATACTTTCCATATCTTTTTTTAGCGACGTAGAGTCACCCAGGACGTTCCAAGCCGTCTAAAATCAAAATTTTTCCAGTATTGAAGTAAAATAAAACGAGAGGGTTTTCGCATTTTTTGGGGAACAGATTGTAATATATTTATTTTTCGAAATACTTAATGTATACCTACTTCAGGTTTTTGGTGTTTAATAGTGATACGTAGTAAGTATGTTATTCAAACAGAGTAATTGCGTATGCACATTTTATAGGAAATTTGACTAAGCTGATATTCATATAGCAGGATCTTTCTAATCTCAAACCATACGATTTCTAATAAAGGATGTTGTTGGCATTGGTTTGGTTTTGTTTGATTTACAAATAAAAGATTTAACAATTTATATCACATCGACTATATATTTTCTTGTTGACAATTAGACAGATGAATGACACGAACGAGTTTCATGACAGTGTTGTGCCAGTACTCACACTCCTCTTCACGGCACTGTCGTGAGCTTCATTTGACTCCAAGACTGCTGCGTAATTTAAACAGTCGTGGACCAGCTAATGCCTTAGTCAGCAGGTCTGCCTCCATATCCTCTGTGGGCAGATACTTGACTCCCAGGATTCCATCCTGGATGCAGTCTCTTATAAAATGCAATTTAAGGTCTACATGTTTGGATTTTGCAGTCACCATTGCATTTTGACTTAATTTCTGGGCAGCTTGATTGTCGTTAAGGATAATTATTCTTTGGAAATCAGTTCCCATATCCTTATAAAAACTTTTAAGATGTATGGCTTCTTTTGCCGCCTCTGTTATGGCTACGTATTCCGCTTCAGCGGTTGACAGGGCAACGCTTCTTTGCTTTTAAAAGCCCAGCTTACAGGTGCTCCAGCAAATTTGAAGGTGTAACCCGAATAGGACTTTCGGTCGATCTTGCACGCCCCCCAGTCGGCATCTGCCATTCCATACAAAGCTTGTCCAGTTTTATTGAATGTTAAGCCGACAGTTTTCGTTCCTTTTAGGTATCGCAGTATCCTTTTTGCACATTTGAAGTGTTCTTCGCTGTAACAATCATTGAACTGTGACAAATAACTTATGGCGAACATAATATCAGGCCTTGTGGCCACTGCTAGATACATGAGGGTTCCGATCAAGTTTTTGTAAGGGAGATCTGCCTTGTCACACTTTTCTACTTTTTGTAGATTAAGTCCCAGTTCTAAGGGTGTAGTCGTGGACTTACAGTCTTCCATCTTAAACTACTTTAGAGTATCTTCGATAAACCTCTCTTGGTGTAGTTTGATTTCATCTTCTTTGCAGATAACATCAATTCCAATCAGACGTTTTGGTACCCCCAAGTCTTTCAACTCAAACTTGGTGTTGAGCTTCTGTTTAATCTCTTGGAGCTCCTTTGGACATGAGTAGGCAATCAATAAATCGTCCACATAGATTGTTATTATAATCTTGACTCCTCTTTTCGCCAGGATGTATACACATGGATCAGCCTTTGATGCTTCAAACCCAATGTTTTTCAATTCAGTGTCGAGTTTCTTGTACCATTGCCTCCCTGCCTGCTTAAGTCCATAAAGGGCCTTTTTGAGTGGGCAGACCTTCTCTCCTTTTATAACTTTTATGTTTTCTAACATGCTTCTCGTTTTATAATAAATTGTTAGATCATCTTTTTCGCTTTCCTCAATCATTAATTCTGTCAAATAGTCTTCTAGGTAGTCAGGGTAGTTCATGGTTATGGTCTCTTCCAATGTTCCATTTAAATACGCAGTTGTTACGTCCATCTGATTAAGATGTAACCCTTCTTCTACAGCCATTGCAATTACAGATCTGATTGAGCTTAGTTTTGCGACAGGAGCATACGTTTCATTGTAATCAATGCCTGGTCGTTGAGTGAAACCTCGTGCAACTAGTCTTGCTTTTCTTGTGATATTGTTATCCTGGTCCTACTTTATTTCTTAAAACCATTTTGTAATCTATCACTTTCATTTCTTTGTCCTTTGTGACTATTATCCAGGTTCCATTCTTGACATGTGCTTTTATTTCAGCTTTTATCGCTTCATGCCAATATTCTTCGTTTTCATTTTCTTCTGATAGGTAAGATATTTCTGAGATGAGTAGACTTTCTTCCTTTTCATCTAGTACGAAATCTTTGGTCCACTTTGGCAGTTGCCTCTCTCTTTGTGGCCTCCCATTCACAGCTGTCGATTGCTCTGGCAATGCGACCTCTGACGCATCATGGTAAGAATCTGGTTCTTGTGATGAATTTTCATTTAAAACTACATCTTGATGCTGAATGTTGGGTTCTGGATTCTGCGTAATGATGGACTCTCGATTCTGCCTTATGATGGATTCTGGAGAATTCGATCCCTTGTTAGGTGATTTCTCTGTCTCTCTCTTAGTTATTTCTATTTCAAACTCTTTTATCTTATTTTTGTTTTTATTTTTATACTGTTTTTCTTTTTCAGGTCTTTGCTGTTCCTCCTCATATGCAAGGTTTTCATAGCTTTGATTTGTATTCTCATAGTACATTTTGTCTATGATCTTCACGTCTCTGCTAGTTACGATTTCATCTTCTTCTGGTATACTCGTATAGATTCTAAAACCTTTTGTATGATAAGAATATCCCATGAATAATCCTTCTTTGGTTTTCTGGGTTAGCTTTCCTCGTCTGCTTTTCTTTAAGATAAAGGTTTTTCGTCCAAATACATGAAGATGATTACCAGAAGGTGTTCGGCCAATCCATCTTTTAAATGGAATTTCACCTTTCAGAGCTTTTGAAGGGCTTCTGTTAATCAGGGAGTTAGCAGTGCTGACTGCTTCTGCCCAAAGCTTCTTCGGTACATTGGCTTCTATCATCAAACATCTGGTTTTGTCGAGCAAGGATCTATTCTTTCTCTCACTTATCCCATTTTGCTGTGGGGTGTAAGCATTTGTTAGCCTTCTGTGGATTCCATGCTCCTTGAGAAAATTATCGAACTCCTTGTTCCGGTATTCTGTACCGTTGTCAGATTGCAGATTTTTAATCTTTTTGTTAAGGAATGTTTCTACTTCATTCTTGTATTCTTTGAATACATTAAGTACATCACACTTCCTCTTTAGGAAGTAAACGCTACAGTACCTTGTGTAGTCGTCTATAAACGTGACATAATATTTTGAGCCTGCTATTGTTTCACATTCAAATGGACCACAAACGTCACTATGTATGATTTCAAGTGGTTCCGTTGTGTAGATATCGTCATGTCTTGTGAATGGCAGTCTTGATAATTTTCCTTTTATGCAGGTCTCGCAAGTTCCCAACTTTACATCAGCAAACTTTAAACCGTACATTAGGTCGCCTTTAGACATCTTTCTCAAATCATTTTCATTGATGTGTCCAAGTTTGCGATGTCATTCCATGACGTCACTATCAGCTTTTGCTGTGTACTTTGCAGTTTCGCTCTTCTCAAATTCAATATAGTTGTTCGTGACAATGATTGTAAATAGTAATTAAGTAGCTCATTTTTGTATAGGTAGTCGTAAGGTTTATAAATGTTTTATTTTGTGTGTGTTTTTATTCCCCATAGTAGATAAATTCTCTATTAGATAAGCTCTCCATTAGTTCGTTAAGTTCCCAACTAGTTACTAGTCGATTTTGTTGTATATAGTGTAATTGGGAATTCGGTAAGAAAGAGAGCTATAGTTAGAAAGAGATAGATTATGTCATATGATTGGTCGATAATAAATGATGGGCAAAGTTAGCTTGCAAGGTCACGCACTAGTTGCGAACTCGGCAACAATATATAAGAAAGGACGTGACAGCGCACAGAACAGTGCAAAGCGAACAGCAGACTCTCTCCAGAGCAAGCAAGAGCTCTCAGCAGCAAATCCACGAAGACTACAAGAGAGAAAAAGCACTCCACCCATCTCCCCTCGCCTCGCAAGCTAGCTCGGCCTGACTGAACCGCATCAAGTTGTTTCTCTGAACCTACCTTCACCCAAAGTGTGGGCTGTCGAAGGGGCCCACAATAGTAAAGGTCATTCTTTCTTCGTGCTAACAGTGTCACCTCACCATTTTTCTTCAAAATGTAGGCTTTTTCCTTTTCAAATACGACTTTATATCCATTGTCTGTTATCTTACCTACTGATAACAAGTTTGCCGACATTTCGGGTACAAACAGGGTATCTTGGATGTCCACAGTGTGCTTTTTGGTGCGTAGAGTCACTTTTCCTTTACCTTGAATTTGACTTACATATTTATTTGACGTCATCTTAAGTACGCCAGTTTCAGGGCTCATATTTGAAAACATTGTCTTCTCTCCACACATATGGGATGAACAGCCGCTATCTAGACACCAAATTTCTTTTGATTGGTCTGAATCTGCGGTAATCAAGCAAATATTGTTATGTTTATGTTGCTCTTTGATTTTGTTTTCCTTTTTCTTTGCCCAACACGCTGATGTAGTATGCCCCTTCTTTTTGCAGCTCTTGCAATACGGTTTTTGCTTGTTTTTGTTCACGTAGTATGCTTCAGAACTTTCGGGTTGTTCACTACTGTTCCTGGCCTGATATTCTTCTATAATTTTTACTTTCAGATCTTCAGGATTTGGCAACGTGTCTCTCGACTCAATGGCAATTCGAAAATTTTCGAATGTTGTAGGTAAACTGTATAGAATCAATAGCATATCTGGATTTATTTTAATATCCATGTTGGCCAGTTTTTCCACGATATCCATGTAGTTATTTAGATGGTCTATTATGTCTTCATCTATAGTCATCCGCTTTAGAACCAATTGCTTCAGCAAGGTGGCTTTCCTTGCAGGCCCAGTACTTTGGTAGATAGCTTTTAATTTGTCCCATACAGCCTTAGATGTCATGCAGCATTTAATTTGTTTCAATTCAGAGGGCGATATGAGAAGTAGAATCTCGGCTCTTGCCTTTAAATCCTCTTTCCTGAACGCCGTCTGGGCTGCAGCATCTGCCGCAATTTCCAAAGTTTTCTCACTGCTCACAATTTCCCAATAATCATTTTTTATCAGGATAGCTTGCGCATGTAAGCACCAAGTGTCATAATTTGACTTGGTCAATGGTTCCACAGTACGGTAACTAGTCGTCGATGCCATACTTGCAATCCTTTGCAATAAAACAGAAAACCACAGGCAACCACGCTCTGCTACCAATTTGTTGGCATTGGTTTGGTTTTGTTTGATTTACAAATAAAAGATTTAACAATTTATATCACATCGACTATATATTTTCTTGTTGACAATTAGACAGATGAATGACACGAACGAGTTTCATGACAGTATTGTGCCAGTACTCACAGATGTCGTCTGTAACTGTAACGATAGAGCCGTAGTAGCTGGTTGGTTGTGCACTCGCCTCACTTTCATGAGGTTGTGGGTTCAAAACCCGCCCGTATCAATAAGTTTATGAAACTTAAGGGCGGTTTATTTATAATACCACAGGCTTCTCGGTGAAGGAAAACATCGTAAGGAAACCTCAATATGCCAAAGAAGAAATTCTGAGGCGTATATGAAGTCCACCAAATCGGCTTGGGGCACCGTTGGTGGACAGGGGTTCGGCCCTTTTTCGGTCTTCCTGGCCCTCTAAGATAAGATGAGATAAGATAACTGTAACGATAACTAGATAAGACTGACTTTAATAATAATAATAATCATTTATTTCAGACAAAGTCCATAATTTGTTAGTAATACAAAGAATACAAAAAATAAAATAAAACTTAATCTATGTTAGTAATAAATCAATGGTACATAAAAAGACAGAACAACACTTATTTTCTATATGAGACACCGGAAGCGAACACGTGTGTTTGATTCCAGTGTCTCATAATAGGACTCTCAATTTTATTTATAACAACGCACAGGAGACTGTTGGAGCTGCTCCTCACACGGCGCATCAGGGACGCGGTTCTTTTGCGAATAATTGCAAAAAAATCGTCAGTGCGCGCCTCCGCGAACATTCCCGATGCGCTGCAGAAACGTGGCAGCCCCAACAGCACCCTGAATGCGTTGTTATACTGTTGGTGCCATCACACAGGACTGCTTCGTACGAGAAAACTCTTACATATAATGCAATTAGGGTGTATAATAGATTGCCAACTGACATAAAAGAATTGACTGACATTAAATTTTTAAAACAATTAAAAATATACCTGACTAAAAAATGTCCATACAGCGTAAACGAATTCTTGCAATGATAATTAATATAAAGGGTGTAGATTAGTATAAGAACCAGAACCATGACATATTAGAAATATTTTGAAATTAATTATTGAAATTCTGATTTGACTTTATTTAAATGTTATGTATTTGTGTTGTATCTTTGTGTTGCATGTTGTATGTGTATTGTTACTATTTTAATTGCTACACCTCTGTGGGTAAAATTGCAATCAATTACCAAATACGCAGGGCGTTGTACTTTAACAAAGAGATAAGGGCCTTAGTTTTGACATCTTTAGATAAGCTGTTTGATCACGGTTACCTTTGCCTTCTCTTTTAAGGACTAAAAATACAAACAAAAATATAATAGTAACAAAACGAATATATGATTTGATTATTGGACGAAATCGAATTCTTTCTAGAATTTCCGCACGACAGTAACAGAGTCAAACAAAGAAAGAGATCGAGATAAATTCTAAAACCGTGATTTGGCTCGAATTTTTGTATTTTTACATTCCAAATCTCCAATATTAATATTTGAATATTTATAAGCTTCAACCAAAACCATGTCTGATCGATTAAAAAGTACTAACCAATACTCCAATGAAGAAATCATCGATGATTTGACCAAAGACCTGAAGTCTTCTCTTAGCACTGAAGGGAACTCTAATGAATTCGTCATTGGCCCTGAAGCTTCTGATAAGGATGATCAGCCTTACACTGAGGACGCTCTAAATAATACAGACACAGGTAATTTAAATCGTATTTTTGTATCAGTGAAGTGTGTACTAAAAAACTTGGACTGGGGCCGCGCCCTTTGTTTAGAAATAGATATCGCCTCGTTGGCTTAGTGGTTTAGTCGTTCGATACGAGCTCCTGAGGTCGTGAGTTCGATTCCCACTGGGGACAGACATCTTTGTACAAGCTGGTCTTTGTCAAGCTGTCTCTGGATGTTATATTTGTGAATAAAGTGAGGCTATTTTCCATATCATAGAAGAAAATCCTTGTTTGGGGTAAAAGAATTATATGAAATAAATATGAATAAAAAAAAGTTTGAACTCATGGACTCCCCTTCAAGCTTAAAAATGTCTGGAAAATGCTGTTAAAGTAGCTATGGTCAAAGTGTACAAAAGGGCCTTTGCACACCCTAAATGTCAGAATCACCTATATAACGTGTGTTTTTCTTTAAATGTCTAATTTGATAAACAAACATGGCGCCAAGGTGACCATAGATATAAAATAGTGTTGTCAAATAATAGAATTAATTGATTCAATTGAATTTAATTGAATTTGTGATTAATTCTATATTATTCTCAGTGATTATAAGTTTAGGAATATTTATTTATTTATTGGTTACTCCCATGGATATTCTGTATCGAAATACAAAATTTCATCCACATCGGACCATTACTTTGGACCTAGCATACGACTGCAGACAAACGGACACGCAAGCACATTGTTTAGTTTTTGGTTTTTGGACTCTTACATGTCTAAGGGAACATATATCCATCAAAGTTTCAAAAATAAATACAACATATTGCAGAAACATTTTTATTCTTTAAGGTACAAAATACAAATCATTGTAATAACAATAATATTAAGTATGTATAAAACAATGCACCGGCATCAAACTTAATATTTTAGAAAAGTGCAAACGATAATGAGTAACAAACATCGATTTTACCGATGCGATGCCGATTACGATTATCTGTGCCAATATTCCGTTAAAATTAATAGAATATCAATTGTCTATCTTTTTTGGTTCAGTGGATGTCCAACTTATTTGTCTAATCCTTTTTTCTCCTCGCCTACTTATTTCTATAGATTCAATTAGTTACAAGTATTCCGAATGAATAATTGAATTGCGTAATTGAATGCGTGACATACCCCATCTCTAAAATCCAAAGACAATATAGAGATAACCCGTCTCAATATGATTTAAGGTTAAAGCGATTTGTTGATAATTTTGCTAAAAACTAAGGTTTACGATGATTAATTCTATTAGTTTTGTGAGTGGATATCGTGCAAGTGCTTGTTTGAGGTATATGAGGATTTTGGGTCAGTTTTATTGTGTGATTGGCTCGCAAATTTAAGATTTTGTAGAGGTGAGTGGTTTGTTTACTACTTAGGACATTTAAAGAAACATTATCTATAGAATATAAAATAAAAAATATATAAAAAATAAAAATAGTTAATTTCTTTTGGTTGTAACAAAGTGGACGAGATTTTCTTTTAAGTAAGAAGGATTACTATTATGGGGATAATAGGCGAGCAGCAATTTGTTGGTATGCCTATATCTGGTGTATTTATAGTCACTTGTAACTCTAGTTTTTGAAGAACATGTCTAGTTCTTTTAAGTCTGTTTTTTAAAGGTGTTCCCTGATGGGGCATTGATAACATCCTGCTGTAACTTGTTCCATGTGCTTGCAACCCCGTTGTTGAGGGTGTTATGGCCGACGAGGGTGTTGGATTGAGTTGTCAACAACATTGTCATTTTTGTGCCTTGCTCTGTGAATGCAACACAGATTGAAGATGGATTTTAGGTCAGGACAGTCATATTTGTCAGTCAGGATTATGATTAGGATAAGGACCAACCAGCCAGTGTAATTATAGGCAGTGGCGGTCTTAGGATGGTGCGAACGGTGCCACCACATTGAGGGGGGGATACAATGATAGATCAAGAAATAAAAACTAATACTTAATCCTACAAGCCAAAATTTAGAAGCAAAAAGTAGTTATTAAATTTTTTTTGGCAGAATTAAAAATCAAACTGTTACTCTTATTTCTTATACATACTCTTACATACAGCTTAATAAAACACTTGCTAGGGCCACCCTTTTTACCACACCTAGGGAAGTATGCGTCTGAAGTGCTACCCATCCATATCTATGAATTTAATTAGACATTATTTTATATTATTTAACTTGTACTGTTCACAGATCAGCATGAAGAAGGCTGTAAGGACGATGATAAGTCAGACAATGACACCGAAGACGAGGAGTTGTTGAAGAAGGAAGAGGAGAAGCTCACAGTAGACCAGAAGGAGGAGAGGAAAGTCATTGCCGAGGAGCTAAAGGTCGCTGGGAACAATGCCTATAAATTAGAGGAGTATGAAAGGAGTGTAGAAAAATATACTGAAGGTATTGTTTTTTTCATCCAAATTCATTTCCAGCAAGATCCATTCGAATTTTCCCCCAAAATTATGAGAAAAGTATACTTCATGGATGCAGAGGGCAGAGGACTGGGTGTGGAAGGCTTATGTCCTGCAGTGGACGTCTAAGGGCTGACATGATGATGATGATGCTTCATGGAGATGGTGACCATACTCTGAAATTCTTAACATATGTAAAAAAACATTGTATTGTATGTTTTACGATTGGTCCACCACAGAATTTTTACCTGCAGTACTATTATATGAATCAAAACTGCAAATTGTCTAACCAATTGTAAAAGTGTGATCTATATCCATTTAGTAGTTTGCAATTTAAATGTTCAACTTAAAAAAAAACTGTACACTTTTTTTTTTATTGAGACTGGTCGGTCCAGTATTGGTCTGCGGTCCTTTTAATGTCAACCGTCCACCTAGCTTGTAGTCTGCTCACACTTCTGGATCCTACCCAGGGTTTCCAAAACAGGCCATTTCTAAATCTACACAATCCTTTATAGTATGTATTGATGATTGATTATTATTTTCCACAGCACTCAAGATCTGTCCCCTCCAGTATTCCCAGCAGCGTTCAGTGCTGTACTGCAACCGAGGGGCGGCCAAGATGAAGCTGACTAGATACGGCAGCGCGATCAGGGACTGCAAGCGCGCTATCAAACTGGATGATAAATATTTGAAGGCATACTTCAGGTAAGTTGGAACGACGAAAACGTGCCAATGTGCTGCATTGTGGTTCCAGCTTAAGGCTCTGTCCAAATCCAGCGGATTGGCGGTGGAATCTGCTCTATTCAAATTGGCAGCGAGTACCCCGGTCGAAGACTTATCAACAGCGGTGAAACTGCTCGCAAGAGAGTGGCCACAGACTACAGAATAGTAAAGTTTAAACGACCTTGCCGCCGCGGACGATCCGCTGTTAGCAGCTGCCCGTCCGCTCGTTTCAGCGGACAGCCTGTTGCATATGCATCAATACATACAAAGTCATTGTATTTCAGAGTGGACAATCTGCTGCGATCATAAAATCAATGGCACAGCCTAGTTTGTTTTCAATCCTACTAATATTATAAATGCGAAAGTTTGGATATTTGGATGTTTGTAACTCAATCACGCTTCAACCACTGGACGGATCGTGATGAAACTTGGCACACATATAGGTTAGCTCCTGGAAGAGGACATAGGATAGTTTTTATCCCGAAAAACATCCCATTCCTACGGGAAATACATAATAATTTGTGATGTTAAGTTGTCCACGCGGACGAGGTCGCGGGCAACAGCTAGTAATATATAAAGCTATCTATATATTTTGTAAAAAAAATGTTACGTCTCAAATATTATTTAATACTTTATAACTGCTGTGTTGTGAAGAAAATTAAAAAACTTACAAAAGTTTTTATTTTTAACTAATCTTTCAGAAAAGCGCAGTCCTACGAGGCCATAGACAAACTAGACGAAAGTTTATCAGCGTACCAGAAGGTTGTAGAACTGGATCCCAGCCACGTGGAAGCCCAGAGAGCAGTGCGACGCCTCCCCCCCCTCATCGAAGAAAGAAATGAGAAACTGAAGACCGAAATGTTTGGAAAACTAAAAGACCTAGGCAATATGATTTTGAAACCGTTCGGCCTGTCCACCGAAAACTTTAAGCTAGAGCAAGACCCTGAGAGCAAGGGTTATAAGATAAATTTCAATCAGTGATTCTTGTGGGGTAGTTTAAATATAAATATATTGTGATATTATAGATATTTATGTAATTTGAGGTGTTTTATTTTAAACTAACTGCCTGCGGCTCCACTCGCGTGGACTACAGATTCAAATAAAGTTGAAAATTAGTGTTAATCCCCATTCCTTCTGCCTCCCCTTCTCCCTCTTGCTCCCGCTTCCGCTTACCCTTGTCGCTGAAAATGACATCCATCGCAATCCAAATTCCGCTACTTGCGCTTGCGTCATTTTGGCAGAGCCACAGCCTCTGATTTGAAATCTGTGTATAAAATGTGTATAAACTATGCAGAAAATGTGTCCTGGAAATGCACTATTTTGTACTCGAAAATTAGAATTTGTACTTCAGCCATTTAAAAGTTATTTGGCCACCAACATACCCCTTTAACTTTTAAACGGGACGGACCGACTAAATCTAGTATTTTACGACAAAATTCGACAAATTATCGACATTTATTCTATTTAGAATTGCAATCAGTGATGCCAGAATAAGGCATACCAAGAAAACAAAGTCAATGAATGACACCTACTAAAAACTTTTTGATGACAAACTTTATAGAGAAGAGTAAGAATTGAACCTCATTGATTTAAAAAGGAATGAAATAAATTTTGACATTTCAAAATCGAATGGAGTCCGATCCGAATTTTTCCTTTAAAATTTTTCAGGAAATGTTTTAGCAATATTTTATTAATATATATAATATATTATGGCCCCATTCATTATTTAAATGAATTTTTAAGTCTTATTAGCATAATATGCAGTGAAATCGTGAGTGAAACTATAGCTACAAAAGTAAATATGTAGGTATGTTTTGTTAGTATACGTATGCACATATTAATGATTAGCGCGTAACGATGGAACTAACACGATAACAAACAATATAACTAAGCGATTTACAGACGGGGTAAAGCGTGCCGTCGTGAATTGTACGATATATACAATGGTATATTGCAATACCGAAATGGAAAGTGAAAAAGTGGAGTTATCTAGGTGTGGGTTTGATTCCCGCTGGGGACAGACAATTTTATACAATTTGTACAAGTTGGTCCCGCATAGCACAGGAGAAAATCCTAGTTTGGGATTAGACAAGTGTATGTGTATGAAATATTTGTTATACATAATTAAATGTTTAATTAAATATAACGAGTACTTAGGTATATGAAACATTTCTTATTTATTGTCTTGAGGAAGTCGGTTTGGGATTAGAGAAGGCAGCCCTAGGCTTACGTCCACTTAAGTTCACCGTCAGCCTGCAAGACATAGGCCTCTCCCAAGGCGCGTGACTGAACCCGATCTTCGGTTCTTCTCATCCAGTCTCTGCCAGCCGCCCTACGCAGATCGTCACTCCATCTATCCAGGGGATGTCCTACACCTACGCTTGCCGAGTCGCGGTTTCCACTCGAGAACTCGTTTACCCCAGCGGTAGTCGGTTCTCCAACAGATGTGACCAGCTCACTGCCACTTCAGCGTACTAACTTTTTGAGCTATGTCGAAGACTTCAGTTCTCTGACGGATCACCTCATTTTTTGTTAATAATTGTTTGTTCCAGAATGTGTAAAACGTAAGTAAGACGAGTTTTTTTTGTTTACTTGCTTAGGTATATTAAAAAAATCTATTACCACAGTCTGTCTCGATCACTGATAGACAAAAATGACGAGTGACTATGCAAAAGAGGTACCTATTTGTCAACGATCTCTATGTACTACTAGATAGAGCGTTCCAAACAATCGCTCTGTTCCACGCAAGTAGCCACAACTCTACATTCACAATGAAACTGGTGCAGTTACTACTCAGAACATTTAATTATTACTAAATATTGACGCTATGGTTAAATAATGTCAATATTTAGTAAATAATTAAATGTTCTGAGTAGTAACTGCACAAGTTTCATTGTGAATGTGAAAGAGTTGTGGCTACCTGCGTGGAACAGAGCGATTGTTTGGAACGCTCCATCTAGTAGTACATAGAGATCGTTGCTATTTGTTTATCAATTCTGGGAAAATGAAAAACTAATTATTAAACACTAGCTTTTGCCCACGACTTCGTCCGCGTAGGTTTCGATATTTACAGATCTTAAATTTAATTTGGTTTCTCGTAGGAATGAGATGTTTTTTCGGGATAAAAACTATCCCATATCCTATTCCAGGACCTAACCTATGTGTGCCAAGTTTCATCCCGATCCGTCCAGTGGTTGAAGCGTGATTGAGTAACAAATATCCAAACATACAAATATCCAAACTTTCGCAATTATAATTTTAGTAGGAAGGATAGTAGGATGATAGGATAGTCATTGTCCTGGCTATCCAGCAGATGTTTCTTAACTGCTTTTTGTATTTAGGTTGTGTTAAATAACTATTTTGCTTGATTAAGTAACAAACATCCAAACTTTCGCATTTATAATATTAGTTACTGGTTACTGTTATATTTTGCAAGTCTAAAAATTTAAAATAAGTCGCAGGCGGTGCCGCGGGCTGCACGTCCGCTTCAAGCTGTCCCGGCGGGATGACCGGCGGTCCCGCGTGCGCGAGCGCGGCTGCAAGGCCCGCCGCCGCAGCATTCTGCGCCGGCACAGGCCCAGATGCCGCAGCCGGGGCCGGTATGTATCCTCGCACGTAAGGCTCTTGAGTCGGTGTCGAGACTAGTTTCGGCGGTGCCGCACGATGAGCGGGGTGATCGGCGGTGTCGCACGCGTTAGCGCTGCTGTCAGTCTCGTCGCCGCAGGCCTAGGGCCAGCCCAGAATTTCCGCCTAGGGCTACGGGCCCAGCCAGCCCCATCCACCCAGCTGCAGCACCCGAATGCTGTTGTGTACACCAGCGTCAAACTGCTCAGCAGAACGGCCTGTACTAGTGCATTTTATTTGTTAAAAATTTCCAAAATGGCTTCGGGACGAGGGGCCCCAAATGTCAAGTGCCTAGGGGCCCTGGGTCGCTAAGACCGGGCCTGTCTAGAGCCAGATTCCACAGCCGGAGCTGGTGCGCGCCCTCACCACGTAGGAAATTTTCACCGTTCGTTAATTTTTAATATATTTATTTACATGTAAGTATATTTATACTTTATTGTAGGTAGACAATACAAGACAAACAGTCTATGATGAGGCGTACGTACTCTGTAAGAGTATTATTTTTAACCGATTTCAAAGAAAGGAGGAGGTTCTCAATTCGTCGGAAACTTTTTTTTTTAGTAGACCTTTTGGTGAAAGACATCAATTAAGGGTCACTACTTACGATTCATTGATCGAGTCGGCGTTCAACGGTTTGTCCATACAAAACCATCACAAAGTATGGGACAGCGTACGCATCCTCTCGCATTTTCGTGACGTATACGCGCAAAGGCGGCCGACTGAACTTCGGTCATCGACGGCGATCTGCGTACGCGTTCGACGCATCGGCTTGGCATGATTGCGTACAAGTGTGTAACTTTTAAAATCGGCAAACTGCGAAAGGACAGGACTTTGTACACGCGTCACTTAAAAACTACTAAACCGATTTTGATGGACTTTTCACAGAAACATAGGGCTTAACTTAGAGTAACATATGGGCTTTATTTCATCGCAATCGGTTGCTCTAAAAGCTCTAAAAACTGCACGCCATATTTGAATGTAGCTCGAAAAGGCGCGAGATTTCCCTAGAGGATATTGGACTACGTGACGAAAACCTAACCTTCCCAGCTCTCCCTGTGACCAAGCGTGGTATTTTGAAGACCCCCCCCCCCCCCCCCTAAACGGGTCACGTAGTTTGGGTACGTTCCCTAATATAACAAAGAAGTATAGTTTTATTGTTTGGTACTATTTACTCAGATTGCGATGAGTTTGGACTACATTTGGAGCGGAAAAGGGAAGGGAAGCGGATTCTGTAGACGACGCGAGCGGAGTCGCGGGCACAGTTATTTTAAAATTAATTACCTATAGCAATTAATTTTCAGTAAAATTTACTAACTTTGTCAGGTACAAGACTCGCTGCCGCTCGCGGTCTGGCCGGTTCAAGCGCTGCCGCAGCTGCGACCGCCGCTACCGCGTCAGGAAGAGCCGCTCGCGATCGTCGTCGTAGGTTACAGTGCCAGTGAGTGGTCACAGTCGTCTCATCTCACAGACCACTTCTAAAAATGACAACATTTGCAAATTTGTGATAATGAATTGTGGTCACAAAGGTCATCATCATCATCAGGTTATTTTTGTCTCCACTGCAGGAGCACAACCCTCTCTCATCTGCCGGAGACAGACGGAGGATTTGGCCTACACTCCCCGCGCTGGCCAGACGGGTTGGGGAGGCCTGATTGACGTTTATAATGTATTCCCTCAGTCGCCTTGTACGACATCCACGGGAAGAGTTGGAGTGGTCCTATTCTACTCTACCGGAAACCACACGGCAAAAAGGTATTAAGGGAGTACTCACAGCTATTTGTCGCAATTCCTTCGACATACGAGTCTGATATTGTCTTCTATCAGGTGATCTAGCCAGTGCCAATGGTGGCTCAATTACTAGGTATCCTTAATACACAATCTACACTAAACTAATATTATAAAGAGGAAAGATTTGTATGTTTGTAACGAATAAACTCAAAAACAACTAAACCGATTTCAAAAATTCTTTCACCATCAGAATGCTACATTATTCCTGAGTAACATAGGCTATATTTATTACTATAAAAAATTCTTTCACCATTAGTACTCTACATTCTTCCTGAGTAACATAGGCTATCTTTATTAGTATAAAAAATTAGGGATCCCTACTAAAACTTCAATAATGTAACCTAAGATGCATAATTTTAATGTTCGGCACTATTCAGATTGCGATGAGTTTGGACTACATTTGGAGCTGTAGTAGGAGTGGGTACGGGAGCGCCCAAGTGGCATTCGGGGTTCTATATAAGATGTATAGTGGTTCACATGTACTCCACAAGCTGTGTAAGTCAGCTGTATAAGAGCTGTATAGCTTGCTATAATGCTCTTATAGAACCAGTTTGGGCACAAATTAGACAGCCTTAAGTTCACTATGGCTGTACATTAGCATTATATTAGCAGTTTAAGTAGTAACATCGGGCTTAAAGGCTGACTTACGGCACTATATGGGACACATGTGAACCATATAACGTCCATGAGCGTAATAAAGAGTAACAAGTGGCTAAATACACAGCCTTCACAGTTATAAAATCCCACAAAAGTACTCCAGTGCTACCTAAAGTTCACGTGTGTCCTAAATTATTTCTTTTATTTATTAATTTTCCTCATTTAGTTTGGTTTTGTGTTTACGCCCGGCCATCAGAAACATTAACTCCGGCGGATATCAATTGGATAAAAATTTATGACAACACGCGGTAAGTATACCTGTTTTAAATACTTAATAATGTTAAATGCCATGGGAATGCAATTTTATCGTGAAATGTATACATATTTACAGCTAAAATATTCACGCGCCTCTGTAAAAACGCGATATTCATTTTAAAATATTTAAAACTGGCTGAGAGGAAATCTACAATTTTCAGTTTTTGATATTATATTGGCATTATAATTATACTACGGTAATTAATTAAAACATGAAACCAAAACTCAATCGCTCTATCTGCGTATTTTGTGATAAATCTGCATGATAATTTTGGAGATTTATATGGTAAATATTTTAGGTTACGTGAACAAAATGGTGGAACTGAAATACGGCTATGTGAACTGTTATAACTCCAATTTAAAGCGGTAGAGCGTATATAGGTTCACATGTGTTCTGTTAGAATGCTGTTGGCTATATGAAGTCCCACATTTGTACCACTACAGAACCAATGTCTATAAATGTATTCTAATGTGAACTTATGTACAGCTTTAAGATGTAGTTCAGGTCAATTGTGATCATCGTTTTATTCTTTCATATACTGAAATTTTAGAGATCCGCAATAATAATTATTGTCCGTTAAATCGCCTAGCCCAGTTTTGCAATTTTTCTTCTTATTCCACCGGTTCTCGCTCTTATTTTTCAAGATTTTTTATTCATTTTCACAAATTTTTGCACGCGACGTAATAAACACAATACACGTCAGCTTGTGGGATAAGTGTAATAGAATATCACATTCACATTCATGTTCAGCTTACAGCAAATAAGAGTAGTACTTGTGGACAAATAAACGGCTATTGAAGTTAATGGACAACACATGTAGTCCTTTTAACAGCCTACAGTGCACATGTGAACCATTTAAACACTTCTATACAGATAGTAAAAAAGGTTATTTTAATGACCACAAACAACTCCTACTACAGCTACTAGCTGTATAACAGTCTAAAACAAGTAAACATAACAGCCTTTGGCTGTATAAATGACCACGTGTGTTCTATTAATATGCTAGCTGTATAACATCGTACAAGTAGACCGTTAAACAGCGATTGCCGTATCTGTACCCTCCTATAATGCTCTTAGTCAGACGGCTGACTAAAGGACAGTTGTTAGAGTATTATAACACCAACAACCGTATAAAAGTTTAACTCTACACTCTTATAAGTCCCTTAGACAGGTATAGGTGGTGTTAATCGCAATAATGCAGCTTATACATCACGAGTGAACTGTAATAATGCTTTAAGTTCACATGGGAACTAAATGTGTACTCTTAAATGAGTAAAAATGCTACTTGGGTGGAAGTGGGAAGGGGAGGGATTCTGGGGGAGTTTCATAGGCAAATGGCAAAAATTGATCCCTTATATTTTTGACATCTGTCCCTCGTCCGCATGTCACAGCATAACATTTGCAGAAGTGTTTAAAGACAAAAGTCTTTATTCAGTGCGTCCTGCCTGTCATGACCTACGGCACGGAGACGTGGACACTGACGATGACGGTGGGCCTGAGCCACAAGTTTCAAGTCGCTCAGCGAGCTATGAAGAGGGCTATGCTCCGGGTTAGTTTGAAGGACATGATTCGTAATGAGGAGATCCGACAAAGAACGAAGGTCACCGACATAACTGAAAGGATTAGCAAACTGAAGTAGCAGTGGGCGGGCCACATCTGTCGTAGAACTGACGCCCGTTGGGGCAGACGAGCATTCGTAGAAAGTCTTATTATTGAAAAAGCATATTAGAACAAGCCTTTATCGAAAAAGCATATTCTTAGCAAGCCTTTTATCGAAAAAGCATATTCTTAGCAAGCCTTTTATCGAAAAAGCATATTCTTAGCAAGCCTTTTATCGAAAAAGCATATTCTTAGCAAGCCTTTTATCGAAAAAGCATATTCTTAGCAAGCCTTTTATTAAAAAGCATATTCGTAGCAAGCCTTTTATAGAACGACGCGACTGTGCTAAATAAGTTTGCTAAGTAACCAATGTCTTTATTTTCACAGGTACTAAAATTGTGTCGTCCGTGTGTTCTGTTCTCAGTAACTATTTGACAATGTTCATTTTGTCCATTCACATTAAATTATTAAAATTAAAAATATACACATTTTTACTTAAAAATTCTTTTACTGGGAATGAACCATTCTTTTATTTCAATATGAAGAGAGACCAAAAGAATTTTCTTGCATGTAGAAATAGTTCCACAAAGTAAGGTTCCAATAGTCTTGCCAGTTGTACTGCTGGGAATTTTCGTACCATAGGATTTATTAGACGATACGATAGTAAGAATTCGTGATTTTATTTTTTCCCATTAGTTTTCCTTATCTCACGTAGACCTAATAGTGGTATGATTACCCAAAGATTACAAAAGTGTAAATGTAGGTACCTGCATCATTAGGGTATTAACCAACGATCTCTATGTACTACTAAATGGAGCGTTCGAAACAATCGCTCTGTTCCACGCAAGTAGCCACAACTCTTTCACATTCACAATTAAACTTGTGCAGTTACTACTCAGAACATTTAATTATTTACTAAATATTTACGCTAATAGCGTCAATATTTAGTAATAATGAAATGTTGAACGCTCCATCTAGTAATTAATAACCTAAATTAAAACGAAAAAGAACAAAATAGTGAATGCAGATTAAAAAATTATTTGAAAACCACGTTTTTATGCGTCTTAAAAAGAATACAATATCCAATAATCTTGATTATCCAAGAGGACACACACACACACAAAAAACACACACCACCACATACATACTTGCAAGTGAACTCGAAAAACGTGTTTCCTTCTTTTTAAGGCGCATAAAAACGTTTCTTTTTAAAGCGCATAAAAACGTAGTTTTTTATTATTTTTTTAATCTACATTACAATTATCCTTTAAATATTTTTTTTCTGTTTTCAAATAATTCGGTTTTTATTTTTAGTTTCTAACTTATTTACAAATAATAGATTTATTTCACAGCTAGTATTTAAGTCTAATAAAGTACTCGTACCCGGCTCAAAGGTGCCCATGACGCTGGCTGCGTTACCACGTTGAATATAAATCCTTTAAATATAATTTATATTCTAGTGACAAAGTAGTCTGCATTGAGTACCTATTAAAAACTTTTTTTTGACGACTGTAAACTTTATGCAGTTATTGATTTAAAAATGAATGAAATAAATCTTGACATTCCAAAATCGAATGAACACCGAAAACAAAAGTGTTTAAATTTTTCACGACACTTTTTAGCAATATTTTTTTTTGATAAATACAATATTATGGCCCCATTCATTATATAAATGATTTTTTAAGTCTTATTAGCATAATATGCAGTGAAATCGTGAGTGAAAATATACACAGGTAAATATGTGCAGTCGTATGGTTCCCGTCTTAAAATACCCACCACCAAAAGAGGTATTCTATTGGAGAGGCTTGTGTTCAGCTGTGCATGTATTTCGGTTGATGATGAAAGCCGATATAAGCCGTGCACATTATAGTGAAAATGGTTTAAATTACTCTATATATATACATTATTCTAAATTATTGGATCTACGGGCCTTGATTTGATGATGCCGTGTGGTTCTCGGTTTAGAATAGGGTCACACCCAATCATCCCGTGGGTGTCGTCAAGGCGACTAAGGGACTGCGTCAGAGTCGGGCAGCGTTCTCCTATGTATATTAAGATCAATACTGCGATCACCAAACCGCCTGCCAAGCGTGGTGATTATGGCAAATCCCCCAATGGACAGCCCACCAAAAGTGTCATTCTGTTGGGGAGGCTTATGTTCAGCAGTGGACGTATTTCGGCTGATGGTGATGATGATGATTTGATTACACACTTTTGCTGTAAATTCAAGTCGTTTAATCGTAAACACTTAAAAAATTAAATGTGTATAATTTTTATATTTAGTCATTGATCTAAATTGTTAGTATTAAGACTTTTTGTCCGTCTGCCCGGAAGATAACTCCGAAACTACCGAAACGATTGAGCTGTAAGGTACATGTAGAAATGATAGAAGAACTTAATGGTTTAAATCCGTTGGAGGCGTAGACAGAGACAGACGTAGATCTATTCTCTGTCTACGGTTGGAGGGGATAGGCGAAGAGACTTTTCCCGTACCTACTCAATACCTGTTCTCATGACGGAATAGAATGGACTTCTGGCCAACGATCTCTATGTACTACTAGATGGAGCGTTCCAAACAATAGCTCTGTTCCACGCAAGTAGCCACAACCCTCTCACATTCACTTTGAAACTTGTGCAGTTACTACTCAGAACATTTAATTATTTACTAAATATTGACATAATTTAGTCATAATTAAATGTTCTGCGTAGTAACTGCACAAGTTTCATTGTGAATGTGAAAGAGTGCGTGCTACTTGCGTGGAACAGAGCGATTGTTTGGAACGCTCCATCTAGTAATACATAGAGATCGTTGCTTCTGGCAATGTTGTTCGCAACACATCACGTCAAGGGGTATCACGGAGCGAAAAGCGGGCGAAGAAAAGTCGCTTTGTGCGACATTGGATTGCGTAAAGTGTCTAAATCGTCTCTGCCCACTCCCCTTGGACCAAGGCGTGAGCATTATGAATAGTCTCAGCAGTCGTAATGAAATCATGAAAATAGCCACGTGACATTGTCACCAAGATGTCAAGATGGGTGAAAATTCAGTCCCCTTAGCGTTTCTTTGCCAGCTTCTATTTCTTAATTAATGTTACAGATAAAATGGCGAAGTGTTGTCGCCGGAGACGGAAGTAAGTAAAGTTTATATAAAAAAGTAACGTAAAAAAAGTTTATATAAAATAGGCTGCGTGTGGTGTCCACCGGGATGATGTATTATCTATACACTTTTGCATTTGCAATGAGATGCGACGAATATAAAATAAACGATATTGAAGTTTAGTAAACTGAACAAACTAGCAATATATTAGTTTTATTACGATATAGACGACCTCCGTGGCGGAACGGGATAGCTCTCGGACTGCTACGCCGGAGGTTGCGGGTTCGAATCCCGCTAGGGGCAAATGTTTCTAAAACTTTCAATGTTCCCTTCTAATATTATAAATGCGAAAGTTTGGATATTTACTTAATTACTTTTTGCTGTGGGATTCTGTTTGGGATTAGAGAAGGCTGCCGTGGGCTTGCGTGAACGTTCAACGTCATCAGCCTGCAAGCGTCTAATACTGCTGGACAGGGCCGGATTATCCATTAGGCAGTGTAGGCAACTGCCTAGGACAGGGGTCGGCAACCTTTTGAGTCGGAAGAGTCAAAAATTACAATTTACAAAATTTCAAAGTTTTTTCTTGCCAACAATACTTAAATAGTACTTGCATAAATTAAGTTTTTTGATAAAAAAAACTTATCTATTTATTCATAAGATAAATATCTATTTTCTCATATATAAGTAGTGTTTTTTCACAACAAATTAGATAATATATATATTGTATGATTAATCACATATTATTTAAGTGAAAAATAAAATCCAGACCGGGACCAATGGAACTAAAGAGCCGCAGCTTCACATCCAAAGAGCCGCATGTGGCTGGCGAGCTGCAGGTTGCCGACCCCTGGCCTCAGGGCCCCGCATCGGCAAGGGTTCTCGCGCCCCGTGTCTTTTTTGAAAATGTTTCTTAGAGTGAAAAGAGGAGTAGGCGTGGGCCTAGCCGTGGGCGTTGACGTGGGCGTTGACGTGGGCTTCGGGGTCGGAGTCGTAGTCGGATTGAAAGCGAGTAGTCCACGCGTGCGGAGCATTGCATTGTGGTAGAAAAACTATATTTCAGGAAGTTAGAACACGGTAAAGGGGCCTCGACACGTTCATTGTCTAGGGGCCCCAACATGGTTAATCCGGCTCTGCTGCTGGGCGTCTATGAACCCGATCTTCGCGTTGGTTTTTCTAATCCAGTCACTGCTAGCCGCCTTACGCAGATATTCGCTTCAACTGGTATATTGTGGGGGCTCTCCCAACATTGAGATCTAATATAGCATGTTGATTTGATAATGGTTTTTAAAATAATAATTTTTTGTTTCAGAATGTGCAAAACGTAAGTGAATCAAGTATTTGTTTTACTTGCCTATATTTAAAAAAAAACAACTACTAATAGAAAAAAATTACGATTGAAAATTTAAAACAAATGGTTAAACATAGAGAATCTGGTTACTATAGTAAGTATGTTGCAATTCTACAAAATACAAATAACTATCCAACCAGGACACTGGCGATATATACAGTCATAATCTGTAAAATAGGTCCTTAGTGGGGTATATCGGTGTTAGCATCTGTCACCGATGTAACCCCGCTATGGAGCTATTAACTTGGCTGCCCACCATACTACACCTACAGTATTGCTCCCACGCCCCATACAAATTGACTGATCCCACCGGTGACGCTCAAAGCATCGCTCTATTACTGAGGTACCATTAGCATCACCGGTGACACATTACCGTAACCCGTAACACACTAGTTCACACTACTCGGTTCCAAGAAAATTGAAATGATCCCACCGGTGATGCTCATGGCCACGCAGGGAAGAAAATGTGATCCCACCGGTGATGCTCATGGCCACACAGAGAAGAAAACGTGATCCCACCGGTGATGCTCATGGCCACACAGAGAAGAAAACGTGATCCCACCGGTGATGCTCATGGCCACACAGAGAAGAAAACGTCATCCCACCGGTGATGCTCATGGCCACACAGAGAAGAAAACGTCATCCCACCGGTGATGCTCATGGCCACACAGGGAAGAAAACGTCATCCCACCGGTGATGCTCATGGCCACACAGAGAAGAAAACGTCATCCCACCGGTGATGCTCATGGCCACACAGGGAAGAAAACGTCATCCCACCGGTGATGCTCATGGCCCCACAGAGAAGAAAACGTCATCCCACCGGTGATGCTCATGGCCACGCAGAGAAGAAAACGTGATCCCACCGGTGATGCTCATGGCCACGCAGAGAAGAAAACGTGATCCCACCGGTGATGCTCATGGCCACACAGAAGAAAACGTGATCCCACCGGTGATGCTCATGGCCACACAGAAGAAAACGTGATCCCACCGGTGATGTTCATGGCCACACAGAGAAGAAAACGTGATCCCACCGGTGATGCTCATGGCCACACAGAGAAGAAAACGTCATCCCACCGGTGATGCTCATGGCCACACAGGGAAGAAAACGTCATCCCACCGGTGATGCTCATGGCCACACAGGGAAGAAAACGTCATCCCACCGGTGATGCTCATGGCCACACAGAGAAGAAAACGTCATCCCACCGGTGATGCTCATGGCCACACAGAGAAGAAAACGTTATCCCACCGGCGGTGCTCCTGGCAGCCAACGTGTTAAACTGTATAAAGCCTGTATGTACATACAGGCTTTATGATAATTATGGTATAAATATACATTTCGCCAGCCCTAGAGATCGATTACAACCCATAAAAAGATTTGGATTTGATTTTGATTAATAAGAATTACCTGTTAGCCGTAAGTAAATTAAGTGTGTACTATTCTTAAGAATTTGTATAACCGTGTCTGTTAGGGAACGTACCCAAACTACGTGACCCATTTTTTACCCCCCTCCCCCGCTCGGTGACCACCCGTCGTATATGCCAACCCCCCCCCCCCTCTCCCCTCTAGTTTTCACGTAATAATGCATAAATATGTTTTTAGAAAGTTAAAAGAAAAAAATCTCATATTTGTTTTTATTAATACGGCGCTTGCCGCGTGACGCCAAGAGTGCGTGCATTCCTATAATTACAAGTGAAAAAAAAATTTCAAGAAAAAACTGTCAGTTTGCAACAATGTGGTTTTCAATCAGCTGACGTCCATGGTATCATCTGAGTTTGAAAAGCGCTAAAAACTGCGCGCCATATTTGAAAATAGCTCGAAAAAGCGCGACAATTCTCTAAAGGGTATTGACTACGTGACGAAAACCTAAAGCCCCCAACCGATTCTGAAGGCACAACGTTAAAATTTGACAGCACCAAAACTGTTGCTATCCTTGTCACACGATATTATGAAGATAAAGACGAAACCAATTTTAGCGCTGTCAAATTTTAAATGTGTGCCTTCAGAATCGGGCCCATTGTCTGAATAAAATATAAAAAAATAGTTGAGTGGTACCACGGATGTTTGTGGCAGGCGGTGCCGCGGGCGGACCGGCCGCTTCAAGCGGTGCCGGCGGGGCGACCGGCGGTACCGCGTGCGCCAGCGCTGCTGCAAGCGCCGCTGCTCCAGCCGGCGCCGCCGCAGGCCCAGGTGCCGCAGCCGGGGCCGGGGCCGGTACGTACCCTCACCCTACAACTGGGATCAGAGGCCCTCGTCGAACTCCCAGGTCTAGGGACATTCCACAGCCCGAGCTGGTGCGTGCCCGCAAATTTTTCCAGATCGTTCTAGTGGCTTGGTCATTGGACTCGTGCGCCAGAGGTCGTGGGTTCAATTCCCACTGGGGACAGATAACTTTGTACAATTTGTACAAGTTGGTCCCGGTCTGGATGTCATATTTGTGAATTGTCCTTGTGTAATTTTCATAGCACAGGAGAACATCCGAGATTGGGATTAGACAAGTGTATGTATTTATTTTTATTTATTTATTTAACAGTTTATTGTACACACAAATTTACAAAAAACAACACAAAGAAAAGAAAATTATACAAAAGGATAAGCTTATTTCTAAAGAAATTTCTTCCAGCTAACCTATATATATCCTGTATATGTATATCTAATAAATAAAAACGTAAACTTCGCGTATCTGTACAATGTAAATATTTGAAAAAAAAATTGGGGATGAAGGATGAGTAATAAATAGAACACATTTCGATCATTTTTGTCGATCAGTTTGTGCACGTAAAAACTACTTAACCGATTGTGATGGACTTTTCACAGAAACGTAAGGCTTAACTCGGAGTAACATTTAGTCTTTATTTCATCGCAATCGGCTTACTCAATCAAAAATTAGTCTTGAAATACATTAGTAGGTATGCCAAGTAACAAAGAAGTATATGTCGGCGAAATAATAAAAGAGGAGCTGATTTGAAGGCACAGTGCGTGTTCGGCGCGCCGTTCGGCTTGATTCGGCTGTCATCGGGAACACGCGCTGACGAAACGTCGGGTATAACTGGCGCAGGACCGAGACAGCCTTCGATGGAAAGGCGTGCGGTGCCCAGGCGTTACGCTGACGGATCGTCTACCTTCTAAAATCGTTACTTGATAGTGTAATTTCATGTAGTGTCATTGAAGTCAGTAAACTTGTTAACTTTGAACGGTGTTAAACACATTTTCGGCGGAACCAGGAACCTACGACATACATGTAATTATAATGTTCGGTGCAATTCAGATTGGGATGAGTTAGGAGATCATTTGGAGCTGTAGTGCGCATGGGCGTCGAGGTAGGGGTCGGAGTCGGATTGAGAGTGAGTATACCAGGCGAGCACAGCTAGTATGTAATATTTATTTAATTTCGTCAGGTACACGACTCGCTGCCGCTCGCGGTCGGGCCGGTTCAAGCGCTGCCGCAGCTGCGACCGCCGCTACCGCGTCAGGAAGAGCCGCTCGCGGTCGTCGTCGTAGGCGACAGTGCCAGTGAGTGGTCACAGTCGTCTCATCTCACAAGGATCGGGTGTGGTGGTGTTAATTGGTGAAGGCCTATGTCCAGTAGTGGACGTCTAAGGCCTGATATGATTGAAGAAGTGGTCACTGTCAAACGAAACGGTCTCAGTAGAAGTCTACTTGGGGCCATTGTAACTAGGGGGCAAATTCGACTCCAGTGTGACATCTATGGCTGGATGCTTAGATGCTACGACACACAGTGATGTGAGTCGGCAAGCTCAAGCTTATTCCTAGCAAGTCTTTTATTGAAAAAGCTTATTAGTAGCCAGCCTTTTAATGAAAAAGCTGATTCATAGCAAGCTTTTTCATGAAAAAGCTAACTCATACCAAGCTTTTTAATGAAAAAGCTAATTCATAGCAAGATTTTTAATGAAAAAGCTTATTCATACCAAGCTTTTTAATGAAAAAGCTAATTCATAGCAAGATTTTTAATGAAAAAGCTTATTCGTAGCAAGCCTTTTCATGAAAAAGCTAATTCATAGCAAGCCTTTTAATGAATAAGCTTTTTACATGCTTTTTATAGCAACGCGACTTGTGCTAAATAAGTTTGCTAAGTAACCACTTTTTTTCCACAGGTACTAAAATCGTGTCGTCCGTGTGTTCTGTTCTCAAAAACTATTTGACAATGTTCGTTTTGTCCATCCACATTAAATTAAAAATATACAAATTTTTACTTAAAAAATCTTTTATTTCAATATGAACAGAGACCAAATGGTGTTTCTTGCAAGTAGAAATCGTTCTACAAAGTAAGCGGCACATAGATAACAAAAGTCATTATATATTCATTATTGCACAACTTAAAACTAAATACATAAATACATAAATGGTGTGTACAATGGTGAGCTTATCTCTAAAAGAGATCTCTTCCAGCCAACCCTACAGGGTGTGAGACAAGGCAGTAAGAGCGAGGGGGGCAAAATAAGTGCATAATAGACTACATAATAACTAAATACCTGAACTATATATATATACATCAGGGACTATCCAGACTTTGTGGGACTTGTTGTTCCTCCCCGATTGCCAGGAAATGACAAGTCACGTCCCAGCAGATTTCCAAATCCCTGGGAATACTTAAAGCCTTTTTATGTTACTTTAAATTATTCTCAGAGCACCCAACTCATTGGCAAGACTACCAATATTTCCTGTCTGGTCACACTTCAAAGCTTTCTGTCACTTCAAATAACTCAGTAATTTATTGCATTCCACTGAGTTAACTGATGGTAAAAGAAAAATAAAAACATGGAGAAAATTATAAACGGTGTCTTAAATACAAAAAAAAACCGTCGAATTGAGAACCTCCTCCTTTTTTGAAGTCGGTTGAAAAAGATTTTACCGTAGTACAGTCCTTAAGACGGCTTGCTAGTTATAAATAAATAACCTTATTATTAAATTTTGTTTGACTGTACTATTTCTGCCTAATCCAGTTTCTGCCAAATTAAGGTTCTGTCCAAAAACGAATCTGCTGAACAACGTGCATAACTCAGTTCGTTATGGAATCATTTACAGGACTGCCAAATCCCGGGGAACACTCCAGTGCCTTTCTATGACATTTCCTACTTAATAGGACTCCAGATTCCCTGGGAAGGCTGCAAATACTTCTATGCCACTCCCAAATACTCTATAGGATACCTGGAAACACTTGAAAGACTTTGTCACTTCAAATACTTTACAGGACTTCCAAATATCTGGGGACACTTCAAAGATTTTCTGTCACTTCAAATAATTTACAGGACCTCCGATTCCTTGGGAAGACTGCAGACTTTTCATTTTTTTTTTGTTAAGTAAATTGTTGAGCCTTGTCATGCCACTTCAAATACATTACACTTCCAATTGTCTGTGCAGACTTTCTATCTCTCTTCAACTACTTGTTGGAGAAATCCCTGATATCTACACACACCTCTGGAACTACAAAGGCCTCACGAGACGTCCAAATCACTAGGCAGTTGGAACCTTTCATCGTCTAACAGCATCCCGTCTATACCTTCAATGTTATCAGTTAATTCGATGCTCTGGTTCTCTAGGCTGTGGTCTTCGCCACTCGGGTCGGAGAGCAGGCTCTCGTCTAGGTATTGCTCGTCGGCATCGTCTTTCTCTGATAAGAGACCTGCGGAAGGGTGAAGAGTGTTTATCTAATAAATAAAATCGTAAACTTCGCGTGTCTGTACATTGAAGATATTTGCAAAAAAAAATTGGGGGGTCTAAAGATAAGCAATAGAACACATTTCGATCATTTCTGAAATTTTTGTCTGTTTGTCTGTGAGTTTGTGCACGCATCACAGAAAAAGTACTGAACGGATTTTGATGGACTTTACCAAAAACATGGGACTTAACATTTAGTCTTTATTTCATCGCAATCGGCTAACTCAATCAAAAGTTATAGACATTTTTAGTTTTTAAATACATTAGTAGGTAAGGTTAGTATGCAATATATTGCACATAATAGTATTTCCGTACTATTCAGATTGCGATGAGTTTGTATTACATTTGGAGCTGCGAGTGGGAATTGGAGTTTGTTTGTTTTGTTTTTATAAAGTCTTTATTAAACATATATTTAAATATAGTACATTGCATGACACAGTCAACAACACACAAAGCTGAAAAACTTAAATATTTCACCAGCAACAAGCTATTTGGAAATTTATAACAATGTTATGGCATATAGAACAATGAAGTTGTACATAATAACTTACGCTGATACGTAATACAAATGATGTATTTGTTTATGGACTCCTTGGAGAGTTACATTTATGGCAAGTCAAAAATTTAATATTTATTTTAATTTAAAAATATCTTAAAACATGTGTAAAGTTAAATAAAAAATAACAACAGGGCAACATACATTTTGTAGGTAGGTAGTTTAAAATAATAGTATAAACAAAAGTCGAGACTATTGTTTAGTGGCAAGCGACTCGTTTCGGCCGGCCGGCCGGCATCGGCATGTTATTCATAAACTAGTCATCGGTATCGTGGTCAAGCAAGTAGTGATGTGGTAGTCGATACTTTTTGTATGTATCGACGTATGGTAAGTTATTCATGCGTAATTTTCCTATTGAGGACACAAGTTCGTTTCCGTGTTTTAAGTTTTTATGTAAATAAAACTTTTTTGATTGTTTTAGGATAAATTCACTTAGCGTGGGAAGGTTAATATTTTTGTGCAGTAAATGGAGATTAGTGCGGAATGGTGTATTAAAACTGATTTTAAGTGCTTTATTTTGTATCACTTGCAATTTCTTATAGTTAGTCTGACATGTACTACTCCATACAGGTGCGGAATACGTAACACAGGGGCGCACCAAGGTAGTATATATTAGTAGTTTGGTATTGGGACTAAGATTGCTTCTTCGATTCAGAATGGGACTTAATGCATTAAGAGCCCTCATACCTTTTAGGCGGACTATTTCAACATGCTTGCTCCAGTTGGAGTGGGAGTGGGCGTGCGCGTGGGAAAAGGGGAGTGGGTGTGGGAGCGGTACCGGGAGCGGAAGCGGAAACGGAAGCAGAAGCGGAAGCAGGAGCGGGAGGGAGCGGGAGTGGGAATGGGAGCGATTCTGTAGTTCACGCGAGCGGAGCCGCGGGCACAGCTAGTTAACTAAATAAGGAACGATTTGTGACACCTTCATCAGAACTGTAAGTGGAATAAAAATATGTGAAATAGGTACTAAGTAATATCAACTCATCTAATAAATAAAAACGTAAACTTCGCGTGTCCGTACATTGAAGATATTTGCAAAAAAAAATTGGGGTCTAAGGATAAGTAATAGAACACATTTCGATCATTTTTGAAATTTTTGTCTGTTTGTTTGTGCACGCATCACGTAAAAACTAATGATCCAATTCTGTGGGAGTTTTCAGAAAAACATAGGGCTTAATTCGAAGTGACAAGGCTTTATTTCAATGCAGTCGGCTAACTCAATCAAAAGTTATGCGAATTTATAGTTTTCAAAAACTCACATACATTACATTGGTATGCAATAAAGTAATGTTCGGCGGAATTTGCATTGCGATGGATACGTTAGGAGAACTATATTTGGAACGACGAAGGTAAGAGAGGAAAAGGTTTGAGGGGAGGGTTGAAGGGAGTGTTGAGGGGAGGGTTGAGGGGAGTAGATGCGGGAACTGGAGCTGGAACGGGAGTGGAAGGGGGAGGGAGAAGTGGCGGCGGAAGAGAAGGGGGAAGGGGAAGGGGAAAATGACTTAACACTAAGTAATTTTCAACTTTCTTTAATTCTGTAGTCCATGCTAGCGGAGCCGCGGGCACAGCTAGTGAATCATATATTATTGAAGTTTATTAATAGTTACATTTATAAAACATCCATTTGTATTAGGAAAAATGGTTATTAGAATAAATAGGAAGGAACCGAATGCAGATGAAAAATAAAATACAAGGAACAACTCAACTTTTAACGCGAACGAAGTAGGAAATAATGGAAAAATCCGTATACAATCAGGATTTGAAGTTTGAACCTGGCCATTTCAGAGCCAGCTCTTATTTATTAAGCTGGGTAACTATAGATCATTCAGTTAACGACGGCACGCCCTCTAAATCTCTTACATTTCACTGTATACCTTATACTGTTACTATGTTACTCCTCCGTGGCGGAACGGGTAGCTCTCGGACTGCCACGCCGAAGGTTGCGGGTTCGAATCCCGCTAGGGGCAAATGTTCGTATGATGAATATGAATGTTTGTACCCAAGTCTTGGATGATTATATATTTATTTAAGTATGTGTATCCGTTATCTAGTAACCATACCACAGGCATACTGGATAATTGGTGTGAATGTCTGAGATATTTATTTATTTTATTATTTTGTTAGTTCTATCGTTACGCATTAATCATCAATGTGTACATACGCACACTAACATACTGACGTTCGGTCTAGCCTGGTCGTAAGCGTGCCGACATCCCGGATCTGCGCGAACTCCGGGCAGTATTAGCCTTACCGAGTCATGCGGGGCTCTGAAGAGGTGGACAAGTATTTCCCTAGATAACCGTGGTACCACAATGTGTCTCAACACGGAGGCGGCGATGTTGTTCGCAACACGTCACGCCCAGTGGTGTCACGGCGATGGAAAGTCCCTTTGTAAAGTGGTGATATATCGTCTCTGCCTACCCCTCTGGGAATATGTCGTCGCAGTCTTACCAGTGTACTTTGCGTTAGGTTCATCTCGGTACACCATGAGGTAGTCGGGGTCGCCGCGATACTGCCCGCGCCGTATGTGAGATCCAACGTGGTACTTCAGAGAGCATTTCTGCACGAAAGCCTTGCCACAAAGTTTGCAGACGAATCTGAAAAAAAAACAAACATACTTATCTGTGATATGTTTTTTTTAATGCCATCCCGGTAATATTATAAATGCGAAAGTTTGGATGTTTGTTACTTATCACTCTTCAACCACTGAACAACGACACCGAAAAGCGACTTATTTTAAAATTTAGACTTGCAATGAGCTCGATTCTGAAGGCACAATGTAAAATTTGACAGCACAAAAACTGTTGCTGTCCTTGTCACACAGTATTATGAAGATAAAGACGAAACCAATTTTAGCGCTGTCAAATTTTACAAATTTTGTGTATAACAGTAACCAGTAACTAATATTATAAATGCGAAAGTTTGGATGTTTGTTACTTATCACTCCTCAACCACGGGACGGATCGGGATGAAACTTGGCACACATATAGGTTAGATCCTGCATTAGGACATAGGATCATTTTAATCCGGAAAAACCTGTCATTCCCACGGGAAACCAAATTAATCGTTAAAAGTAGTGAAGACGTGTTAATATCTAAACCTACGCGGACGAAGTCGCTGGCAAAAGCTAGTTTAAAACAAAGAAGCTTGTAAACTAGCTTTTGCCAGCGAAGGGCGTTTTTGTATGTAACAATAGCTACCAATAACAGTACGCCAATTAATATATGTTATCGAGTAGAATAGTAAAATGGCGGCTTATCTCGGTTAGCTGCATTTTCGGTGTTATGGGCCTTTTAATACCCACCTACTAAGTAACAAATAAAATACTTATAACGATTGTTACAATAGCCGCAAATATCATCATCATATAAGCCCTTAGAAGTCCACCGCTGGACATGAATCTTCCCCAATGAACGCCACCACACCCGCCTGCCGCTTCCGGCCACCTTCTTCAGGTCGTCGGTCCACCTGGCGATTTCGCTAAACAATCTGTCTTACTTAGATGACGAATATTGAATAAATATATTTATATAATTAAGACAGATTGTTTATCGAGCGCCGAGCGAGACGGTCGCACCAGCGTGCAAATAGCACTCGCGGGACCTTCTTCGACGCAGGTACGATACCAGGGTTGCATCGACCGGCAGGCACAAATGTAGATGGGAACCCAATGTCTTGAATGTTCAGCGTGCTGAACCAAAAGCGCAAAAAATTTACGCAATTCAGACGATCTGCGTATTCGATATTAGGCCTAAATCCCACACAAGACCGCGTATGTCAAAGCAGGTAAGACAGAGAAAGGGAGTCCTCACCGTCGGTCATCCAGGTGCGACAGCATGTGTTTGCGGAGCGCCGAGCGCGAGGGCTGCCTGCGCTGGCAGACGGCGCACGCGAGCGCGGGCCCGGGCGCGCCGCCCACGCCGTGCGCGCGCAGCAAGTGCGCGCGCGCCGAGCCGCGCCGCAGCGCCGCGCCGCACAGCGCGCAGGGGGACAGCTTGATCTCGTGCCGGTCCGATATGTGCTTCGCGCGTTGGCCTGCGAACACGTAAAAACATTGACATCATCATGTCAGCCCTCAGGCGTCCACTGCTGGAAGCCCTATTCCACTCGGTCTCCAGCCGCTCCCGGCCACCTTCTTCGGGTTGTCCTGGCGGCGGGACGTCCCACCCTGCGCGTGCCGATCCGCGGTCTTGACATCATGGATAAAAAAAAACAGAGATTCCCATAATTTTACGATAATTTTGGACAATGTATGTATGTATGTAAACGCTTTATTGTACCAAAAATAACAACAACAACAATAATAAAATAGAAATTAAACTGTGTACAAAGGCGGACTTATCCCACTTAGGGATCTCTTCCAGTCAACTTTAAATTTCAACAATTTCACAATACTCGTATATGTAAAGTCTAAATTTCAGTTCAATTAGCTTCTAGATCCTTTGATCGGCAGATAGGGAGACAGACAGACAAATTAAGCTTCACTTTAGGTTGTTTTTATTTTAAAAAACGTTTTGACGGAACTTTAAAAATAATTATAAAATAATATGAATCACTGTTGCCCATAATATAATTAATAACAAACACGCGACTACAACGATATCTGACGTGCAGTACTTCTGTGCTCTTACCACTGTCGTCCCCAGTGCTCCACTTACCACTGTGGCTAAACCTCAGATCGCAGTAGCTGTGGAGGAGCAGCGCTCCGTGCGCGATAGCTTCGTTCCCTATACGCGGACGTAACGATATTCAATGCAATATTTATGTGGTCTTGCCACTTCCGTACCAGAGCGACTCCACTTACCACTGTGGATGAACATCTGATTACAATAGATGCAGTAGCAGCGATCCGTGCACGATGGTTTCGTGCACTGTATACGGGCGTAAAGATATTCAATGCAGTATTTATGTGGTCTTACCACTGTCGTACCAGAGAGACTCTACTTACCACTGTGGATGAACATCTGATTACAATAGATGCAGTAACAGCGCTCCGTGCACGATAGTTTCGTGAACTGTACACGGGCGTAACGATATTCAATGCAATATTTATGTGGTCTTACCACTGTCGTACCTGAGAGACTCCACTTACCACTGTGGATGAACATCTGATTACAATAGATGCAGTAGCAGCGCTCCGTGCACGATAGTTTCGTGAACTGTACACGGGCGTAACGATATTCAATGCAGTGTTTATGTGGTCATACCACTGTCGTACCAGAGAGACACCATTTACCACTGTGGATGAACATCTGATTACAATAGATGCAGTAGCAGCGCTCCGTGCACGATAGTTTCGTGCACTGTACACGGGCGTAACGATATTCAATGCAATATTTATGTGGTCTTACCACTGTCGTACCAGAGAGACTCCACTTACCACTGTGGACGAACCTCTGGTCGCAGTAGCTGCACTGGTAGCGCCGCTCCGTGCGGCCGTGCGCGCTGGCCTCGTGGTTCACTCGCCGCTGGAACGTGGCGAACTCTGACGCGCATTCGCGACATCGATACGGCGCGGATTTCCCGTGCTTGTAGCGTTTGTGGCTGCGTAGAGTATTCAGGGTGTGGAACTCCTGGAAAGGAGTACAGTTTGTTACTCAATCACGCTTCAACCACTGGACGGATCGGGTTTAAACTTGGCACACATATTGGTTAGGTCCTGATATAGGATAGTTTTTATCCTATTCCTACAGGAAATACACAATAATTGTGATGTTAAGGCAACACCTTATGGCGGTTTTTTTTAAACTCATTTTGAAATATCTATTAATTTTTAAAAATAAACATATTTTTGGAAAAGTGCCCCGGTCGAAAAAATCGTAGATCCGGGGCTGTGATTACGGCAAATCCCCACAGGACAGCCCACTAAAAACTGGAGAGGCCAGAGCAGTGGACGTGTTTCGGCTGATGATGATTACTAGTATGTTAAATACTGCCTGGCCTGTCTGCCAGGAACAAGACTCACCTGTTTGCAGGTGTCGCAAACGAAAGGTCCGACAAGGTGGGTCGTCTCGTGCCTTTTCAAGCTCTGTCGCGTCATGAACCTCTTGTCGCATGACTGACATTTGTGCGCGCCGAAGTGAGTGTGTAAGTGGACCTAAAATAATAAAAAAAAATTTTTTTTGTTAAAAACAATTGCAGATTATGATCAAAATCATCGTCAACCGAAATATTTCCACTGCTGAACATAATAAGCCTCCTTAATAGAACGCCACTTTTGGTAGGCTGTCCATTGGTGATCTTATTTTCTTAGGGGGCCAGGAAGACCTGGCGACACTTCGACCCTTCAGGATCTTTTGTGCTAAACCCCTGACCACCAACGGTGCCCCAAGCCGATTTGGTGGACTTCACATACGCCTCAGAATTTCTTCTTCGGCATATGCAGGTTTCCTTACGATGTTTTCCTTCACCGAAAAGCCTGTGGTATTATAAATAGACCGTACTTAAGTTTCGTAAAACTCATTGGTACGGGCGGGGTTTGAACCCACGACCTCATGAATGTGAGGCGAGTGCACAACAAACCGGCTATCACGGCTGTCCCTGGTGCAACGACACCCACAGGATGGTTTGGGGTGGCCCTATTCTAAGCCGGGAACCATACGACAATAACCATCAACTTAACTGATTGATTTACTGACTGGTTTAGCATTTGTACAGCAAGTGATGTGGCAGAACTCGACTCGTCTAAGTCTCATAGGTGTACAGACACCTGCATAAGTGGGGTCAGTCAAGAAGGGTTATAATCACACAGATATTTTACTTACAAACTCACACATTCAAGATTGTCTGTTTGTTTAGGAAGTGTCTACCTTATTACAAGCGTGTGCATCGGCCACAGACGTTTACTGTGAAATTATAGATACTACTTAGCTTGTACAATAGTTACAACCTGCGTCATTTATGTCAATATGTGAGTGTGTCGATGCGCAAGCAATTGGCTTTCTTAGAACTGACCCCACTTTTGCTGGGTACTGTACCTTTAATGTGACATTGTTAGGAAACACCATCCCACATTCGCGACACGTTAGCTCGTCCTTTCCAACTTTATAAGGCACGTTGTCCCGTTTGTGTATGCGAGGTCGGCCGACCTTGCGTTGTTTACGTTTTGATACCTCGCATGGCTCTGTAAAATAAAAAGGTTTGGTTTTCTGATATGAGGATAGGATGAAAATTTAAATATGACATGTACCAGCTGTGCGCTTTGAATAGGGCTACCCCCAATCTTGAATATGAATATAGTTGCCTCACTATAGGGAAAAAATTCAAATTATATCATAAAATCATGATCAATTTTTTTTTTTTAAATACTTAATTTTTTTTAAATCATGATTTTACGCCTTGGTCCAAGGAGGGTAGGCAGAGACGATTTGCACAATCTAATGTCGCAAAGCGGCTTTCCTTCGCTTGCTTTTCGCCCTGTGATAATACCCCTTGACGTGATGTGTTGCGAACAACATCGTGTTCACAGACTAGGAAAACTCTATTTAATCATGCAATTATTAAATATGCTAAAGCAATTAATAAAATGTCCTTACCATCAATAATTCCATTGAAATCCTTCTCAAGGCAATTCTTTTCACTGTCTAGAACATCATATTGTTTTTCTTCAATTTTTGGATTCTCTTTGCGTTCTCCTAGTCCTAATACTTCAATATCTTCAAGTGTTGCTAGCTTTGTTACTGTAATAACATGATTAAATATTTAAACTAGACAATAAATTCTTTACAAAATGTTCCTTAGAAAATGTTTCAGATATGTGTAAATACAAAAGTAATTCACATGGGGCTCGAAAGACACTTCTCACATAATCTTAATCGGTTTTTAATTCTCAAAATTAAAAACAAAACTTTTAATCTGGCTATTTTTTTGGTAACTGGTTACTACGTGGAATACACATCAATAGAAAATTTAAAACTGAACATGTGATAAGTGCCTTTACACCCTAATGTCGTTTACGCCCTTTGAGCAGGCCTCCGTCACTCGAAGGACCCTTCTTCGAAAAGTCACTACACTTTCGGACCTGCTCGTACGAAATAACACATGGCTAAGTTGAGAGTGCCTTAACACATTTTTGCATGTATTGTCTGACAGTGGAAAAGACTGGGTGATTAACAGCATAGGTACTCGTATGTTCGATTTACTAGGGAGTGATGTATCTGTAGTAACTACTATAATAATAATAATAGCCTTTATTTCCGAAATTTTTTACACTTAATACTAAGAATTATTTATATTAGATATCTTATTTTGGTGTGCCTTCTGACACAGGCCTCCACCAATTCCTCCCAGTATGCCCTGTCTTGTGCCACTCTTGTCCAGTATGGTCCTAGGGTCTGTTTTATTTCGTCTTCGCATCGTCTTATTGGTTGTCCTCTGTTTCTGGTCCATCTCCTGGGTACCAGAGAGTCACAATTCAGTCAGTAACTGCTATGTGACTAGTAATTATTACATAGTAACTAGTAAGTATTAGTAACTATTAAGTAATATTTTTTTTTTACTATTGAGTTAGATGGTCTCCTTCATAGTAGCTGTAAGTATATGAATTTTACTTATAGCCCATACAAATTATTGTAAGTTATATATAGGTACAAGTAGCTACCAACCATCCTACAAATAAACCCACTGATTTCAGTAGAGGTGGCTTAGAAATACATAAGATTAAGAATAATATAAATAAATAAAAAAGTAATCCCTGCTTTGAGTCCCGAGGTATCAATATGTCTTGAAAAACTTACTATCAAGGGAAGATAAAATAGACATGGTTTTAAGTGTCTGTCTCTTAAACGAGACACAGTCTCGCAATTTCGACACGCAGCCCTCACATATTGAGTCATGTCCATCGTGTTCTGATATCTGTAATTAAAACATAGTAGTTAATTGCTTGCTGTGTGACATTGATTATGCTTTGATAACTTCTCTGGGTTAGGGTGTACAGAAGGGGGAGTTGAGGAATTTTTGTCCAGAGTGTACAAAAAGGGGCGCTATGGAAAAAATCTGTGATTGGGGTCAGAGTGTACAAAAGGGGGCACTATGGAAAAAATCTCTGATTGGTGTGAAGATTTTGCCGGGATTTCCTCACCGCCCCCTATTGTACACCCTAACAGATTTTTTTAAATGTCTCAAAAATGGTTTTTACGCTTCACGTCCCGAAATATTTTTCCCGCCAATCAGTTTTTTTCCATGGCGCCCCCTTTTGTACACCTTGACCCTTCTCTTGAGAAACGAGCATGAAAAAAATGGTCTTTAATAAAAAAAAATTTAATGGTTATCTTGCTATTTCTCGTTCGCTAGGACTTGGTCTGTTAGCTAACAGCCCCCTTTCTTAGAAATACAATAAACACAGAATATTATTAATACCTGTATACTCAAACAAGATGACAACATTCTTGCATAATTTTCTATAGCATTATCTACTGTTCTAGACACGAATAACTCAACTAAATTATCAGTGGACATACATCTGATACACAGGGATCCTTCGTACATATTTTACATTTAGTTTTTCTTATAAATATTCGGTAAAACACAAACCGACAAATCAAAACAAAAATACAAAAACAAAGCTGTCAGCACGCTGTCAGTCATCCATCTGTTCTGTCTGTTAAGTTTGACTTTTTTTTTTTGGTTGATTCGTCCTTCGGACAGGCAAAAGTCGCTAGACTATACAGCCAGGTAATTTTTAGCAGGATTTCTTAGTTTAACTTAAGTTTTACTTTTCAATGACATTACTATTTATTATTATTATTTAGACTTTAGCAACAAGGCCATCAGTCTAATCATAAAGCTGCGAACATATTACCAGACGCGTCCGTAAGCCGAAGCTGACAGTCGCGGCTTAAAACCCGAAATACACAGAAAGCGATGCGTGGCGGAGGCGTGCTCGTATTTTGTTCGATTTAGTATACACTTCACACAGAGTACCGCCGCAAGAAGCGGGATTTGTATGAAGTATACCGCTACCGCCACGCATTCTCGTCTGTTTCGGGCATAAAAACGTCACAGCTCTAAGTTGGCAGCGCTATCTGATAGTGGTTTCGGCAATGAACAAAAAAAAAAATTAGTATATGAATATGATAGATACCGTCCAGACAAAAAAAAATATATAAAAAATTGTATAAGTAAATATTGTGAGATAGCCCTGGCACGGGCAGTATGACCTCTTAGGGCTTCTATGGACACACTGTATGTTGCTTTATAATCGGCTCATATACGAGTATGTAACCTACTGTGTTAGAAATAAGAAATTGTGTAAATTGATCACTCCAATGTAAACACCAAACAAACCAATAACATAATTAACAAATACGTCATTGTTTGTTAAATGGCCATTACCTATTCAACTCATAACCTCGTGACCTGTCCGTATAACTTTGTAAATAATTAAAGGCTTGGTTCCGCCTTTTTAGGGTTCCGTAGCCAAATGGCAAAAAACGGAACCCTTATGGATTCGTCATGTCTGTCTGTCTGTCCGTCCTGTCCGTATGTCACAGCCACTTTATTCCGAAACTATAAGAACTATACTGTTGAAACTTGTGAACCGCATTAAGATTTTCACACAAAAATAGAAAAAAAAACAATAAATTTTGGGGCTGAAACTCAAAATTTTTTTTTTCATCAAACCCATACGTGCGGGGTAACTATGGATAGGTCTTCAAAATGATATTGAGGTTTCTAATATCATTTTTTTCTAAACTAATAGTTTGCGCGAGAGACACTTCCAAAGTGGTAAAATGTGTGTCCCCCCCCCCCCGTAACTTCTAAAATAAGAGAATGATAAAACTAAAAAATATATATGATGTACATTGCCATGAAAACTTCCACCGAAAATTGGTTTGAACAAGATCTAGTAAGTAGTTTTTTTTAATACGTCATAAATCGTAAACCACAATACTATTATTAAAACATCGATCAAAGTTACAACGAAATACAATAACTTTTATATTATGTTACTTGCTGCTACGGAACCCTTCATGGGCGAGTCCGACTCGCACTTGGCCGCTTTTTTTGGAGAACAGTTTGTGTATTTGTTTTTTTTCAAAAATAATGTATACTATGGGTTTTGGTGTTTAGTAGTGATATGTAAAAAAATATCTGTGCGTTTGTACACTATGAAGGAAAAATAAATAAACGTGACTAAGCTGATCTTAAATCAGAGAACTTAACTACATTAACAGAGAGGTACGACCACAAACTAAGTATATTTCATTCCAGATTCATAGTCCTATGAAAACCAACGCTATTTACGTCTCGGTAACATATACATGAAAGGGTCACCAGCAGCAAAAACAGGTTTGTATTACCATGTAAAGTTTGCAGTCCACTTAGGAACACCATCTATTGTGTATTTTGTTTTCGAGACGCAAATGCGTTTGTTTTCATAGGACTATTAATCTGGAATGAAATTTAGTGACTGGTACGACATCACTACTTAGTAAACCTACTTCCTCCCTCTGTCAGACAATACACGCAAAAATGTATCTAAGGCGCTCGCCTTAGCGTTGTTATTTCTCCGTACGGATTTGTCCGACGGTCCTCCCCCACTGTATAATTAATAATACATATATAACTGAGAAGTCTTAGACTCTGTAGGGTGTCTGGAAGAAGGCAAAGAAAATATATTACTAGGTAATGAAGGGCAGGTCCGAGGAGCATAAATAAAACATGTCCATACGTTTCAATGTCTAATTGTGTGAGAGAAATGGATCCACCTACATATTGGGTACCTACATAACCACATACATTACAATAACTATGTATGTAATTTAATGTTTTAGTTATTCCAAATATAACCACTCAATTTGAACTTATTTAAAAAGTTACTTTCAAAAACTTTTTTGCCAGGGTCCACACCTCCAGCTCCAGCATTCACTATCAATGGCATTAAATGATCTGCTTCTCCAAGAGGATGTGACTCCAAGCCCTGTGGCACTTCTGCCCATGTTAAAATCTCCTTTCGCTTTTCCAGATCCCCCGTGCATACTTCTTCTAAGAAACTATCAAATATTTCATTCGCTGCTACATTGTTTTCCTTTGATTCCGAACTCTGCAAGTTTTTTCTAAACTCTTTCATATTGTGATACGACATACCAGAACCGAAAACAGCGATTCCTTCTTTGCGAAACTGAAAAAGCACTTTTCCGATATCAAAATGCTGTTTCGCGTCCTGATTTTTCAAAATAGAGACTTGAATTATTGGGATATTGGCGCTCGGGTTAATTAACATCATTGGAATAAAAACTCCATGGTCCCAGCCTCTTTTGTCATCTAATCTTGAGGGAATGCCTTCGCTTTTGAACGCATCGTGAACTTTACGCGCCAAAACTGGATCCCCAGGCGCGCCATATTTGTATTTGTACGTTTCTGGCGGAAAATTGTTGTAATCGTATAGCAAATCATGGCGTTCCGCTGAAGAAATAGTGACGACATCTTCTTCCCTGTGAGCTGTGACGATTATAATCGCCTTCAATCGTTCCAAATCCACAATCTGAGACACGTTTTTTAAACAGTTTGCTATTTCAATATTCTGTTCTTCTCCTAAAACCGGGTACGGTCCTCCGCCATGATTTAAAAATAAAGATGGCGCGAAGTAAACGGGGTCTTCGCAACTCGCCATTGTCACTACTGATATTAGGACAGATGAAAGTAAATACATTATATTATCAGATCAAATTAAAGTCAAATATTTACCTACTAAGATTGTGACAACGTGTAACTAGTAAAGTACTGATCACAATGACTTGTATAAATACATATTTACATTACGGTCAAGCACTGCCACAGAGAATAAATCGAGATGGTGAAGTAGACGCGACACGCATGCAATTATTTGCAATATATTGCAAAAACTAGCAAACGTTTACTCCTCGCTCGGCGCCGAGAAACATCGAGAAAAAACAGCAAAAATATTGCGCGGTTTCTATCTGCAGAAACAAAAGCGCTGAGGTGAATTAGGTATTCCTTATCACTGGTAAGTACTTTATTTTAATTAAAAACGTTTGTTTAATGACAATTTAAACCACTCAAAAATGTTGTTGACTTGAGGAATTAACCATAATTTCAGTTAGTTTTACATCCATTGTGTTGTATCGTTAAGTAGATACCCAAAATTATCGACAATCTTACAACACTGTTCGATTATTGATTGCGTTAATGCTTAACTATGTTGTCAGACTTGTCGATAATAAAAACCGGTCTTGAACTGAAGTACTATTAAAATGAATTTTAGTATAAATAATCGCTTGCGTCATTTTGGCAGAGCCACAGCCTCTAATTTGAAGTCTGACCATGCAGAAAATTTGTTTTTCTGCATGGTCAGACTTCAAATCAGAGGCTGTGGCTCTGCCAAAATGACGCAAGCTAAATAATCTATAATTAATACTAATACAAGTTATTCATAAAAGATGTACCAAATTATCACAATACAATTAGGTAAAGTTAGTTTGTAAACGGAAGAATCTACTAAACCAAAATGATCATTACGATAAAAATAATATTAATAAAACCACACAGCATTATACTGACGAGAATAATCTTTTAATGTGTCAAAAACAATAATCAAACATAACAACTTACATCTGGTTGTCTTACATTGTGTTTAACATAACATTTTGTCTTAAGTTATAAAAGTACTAACAAACATCATCCTTTACAAAGCGTTTTGATTCCTCGTTCATAATGAACGAGAATGGAACTCCCTGCCAGCTCGGGTATTTCCGGACAAGTACAATCTGGATCTTTTTAAAGGAAGAGTGAATAGACATCTTCTGGGTAAGCGCGCTCCACCTTAGGCCTCATCATCACTTACCATCAGGTGGGACTGGGGTCAAGTGCAAACCCATCAATAATAATAAAAAAAAAAACAATCCCATAGTTAGAATGTGCAGACAGTACAGTACAATAGTGAATAACAGCATAGATCTATTTAATTCAAACTTTGGGAAACTAAATTATTCTCCTCCATGGCCCTTCTATATTTTGATCATACCATACGTAGTTCCGCGCCTGCTTTCTCTTTATTCTGCCCACCCAGTTTCCTTGGCTTGATTTGCCGTCGCCACCTCTGGGGTCAGCTCTTTTCACCGTCCGTCATGGTGAGCTAGGCTGGGGCGGTGAGACCCCTCTGCCCCGCCTCAGTGTAAAATATATATGGTTCCGGCAGAGTTCCTGTATTATATCAAAAATACAAGTTCCTATTAACAACTGCGATATGCACCATAAAAACGTTCCAAAAAGGCCAAAAGAAAGTGAACGTTTGACACTTGTCAGAGTTACATATACTAAAATCACGAGAACGTCACTGTCGCACAAATGTAAAATTTACAAGTGTCAAGGTGACAGATGCCAACGTGTACAGATAAAATTTCAAGTAACTTATGCTTAAACACAGGAAAAAAAACAAGAAAAGCGATCCAAAATGGTCGAAAAATAAAACTAAAGTGTACATTTGACACCTGACAGGGAATTTACAAGTGACACCTGTCAAGATGACAGATGTCACTGTCACCACAAACGTCACTATCGCTAAACTTGCGGATCTTGTGTCGCGCCGATTTCGGAGCAAAAGTCAAAAGGGTGGGTTGGGTCTGAGGGTTGGTCAGTGGAGAAATTCAAAAACGATGTTACCGAATGGCATACTAGTCATTTCTCAAGCATCGTATTTTCTTAGGCAGCTTCCAAATTTTGCCATCAGGGCGCGTAATATAGCCTGTCCCCACTCCTTCCCAGTTATATCACGTCCAGTACACAGATATGTTATCAACATAGGTCTATGACGGCGGTGAGTGTCGCTCCGGGGCGGGGTCTACGACGGCCCCGCGTTCTCCCCGCCGCCCAAGCCTCGGGGGAAGGGGAGCCCTGCTCTGGGGAGGGGTCCGTATACTCTGGGGAGGGGGGGCCCTGCTCTGGGGAAGATGCCCCCTGCTCTGGGGAGAGGGGGCTATTACTCGTGCGGACGTCGGAGATGACGCCGAAAGGCGAGGGGGCGCTAGGGCTGGGGGCCATCCGCTCGCCGAGTATGTCCTGCGCGTAAGGATCCGTCGCGTCCTGCCAACAAACAAGCAAGCACTTGATATTATCTTTTTGCCCTTTATATGTACCTATATTATAATTAATCATTAATTATGTTGTGTACAATGAGGAAGATGTAAATGAAAAATAACCCGGATTTCTTAATCTTAAAAAATCTTTAAGTAATTATAGTAACAACTGCGAAAAATCATAACGATATCTTGAAAACTGTTTTTTTTTTATAAACCAATTTGGCCACTTCCGGAAACTGCTTACGCCTGCTCGGTAAAAGCCAATGGGCGATGTGACGTCACATAGCCCATTGGCTCATTGCACTTTGAAAAATTGTAAAAATCCAAATTTTAAGATATCACGAAAATTCTTTCACTAATATTTTTCTGATTTAAGTTTTATTTTTCTAGTTCATAAAATAATTACACTCATCTTCCTCGTTCCGGAAATTTATCAACGTTATTATTTTATGTTATTTTCAAACGACCTATTCCATTGGCTTAAAAAAAATTAAGGGATTCATAATTCAGACCAATATTTTTAGTACATGAATGGTGAAGACGCATCTTTACCCCGGTTTTGGGCATTTTAATTTATCAAGTTATATATCAGACTACGATCTGAATAAAATGACAAAGTTGTGTGTCCTTACGAGACGGCATTGACCTCTTTGAGTCACAAGCCTCAAAAACAATTTAAAAAAACATGGACAATACATATTGGAGCTCCCACACTAGACCATTGTATATGAGAGAGGGGCAAGGGGAGAGTATTATTGATTGCTCCCATCTATACCCTTCTATGGTCAAGGAAAACTTGTAGGTATATGAGTAACCATTAATGCAAAAGTATGTCATCATGTCGGCTTTTCGACGTACACTGTTGGATATAGGTTAAAATGCGTGTCACCACACCCTGCCCTTCGCTTTTTGCATCAGGATACCAACAAAATACTTAAAAAAAAAAGCAACACATAATCCGTCTGGTTACGAAGACCACTGAGTGCTATAACAATTTTGGGTTTCAGTGCTCTTCGTGATTTGGACGGATTAGGCCGCCATTAAAAACTCTGTCCGTTTCATACATCGGTTTTTTACTACTGAGTTGCGCCAGCTAGACGACGCTACGCTACGCTACGGTCTCTTGGCCACACCAAATCCCAAACCCCCCCCACCCCCCATTGTACACTTACGTCATCATTTCTTTGCTACACTCCCATTTGCTAGAGGGGAAGGGATCTTTTCTACTTCGACTCTTTATTTCTTTAATTTAATATGCCTGGGGCCCAAGGTAGCGTAGATTTCAGATCGTGGGACTCGCCCTATAGGTGTTATGTGTTAGTGTACCTCCGGTGATCGTCGCTTAGAGGAGTGGCGGAGGGGAATGGTGAGGAGGCTGGAATATCGCGATGCAGAAGAACAACTCACCATAAAAGATATCACGTCCATGGGTATCTTGTCCTCCCAGTCTATCTTCCCGCCCTTCTTCAGCAGGGGCCCCCTCGCGGGCGCCCCCCCACCAGCCGGGGAGGAGGGGGAGCGCATCTGCTCTCGCACCATGTCTATATCCACCAGGTAATGGTCGCCGCGCGCCCGCTTGCACTCGCTCGCGCTCTTCAGCTCGTCAACTTTCCGTTGCAGTATGCCGTCCAGGTCTACGGCGTCCGTGTGGGCCTCCCCCTCCCCCTCCCCCTCCCCCTGCCCGTCCAGCTGGTGGTTGAGTATGGTGATGTTGAGCGTGGGCACGGCGAGCGCGCCGCCCGCGGTGCGCACCACGGGGTGCAGCAGGAACGCGTCGCCGGCCGGCGTGCGCGTGCGCATGCGCGCCAGCAGCTGCGACCCGTCCGGCAGCAGCGCCGCCACCCCGCCCCCGCACTCGCCCCGTCCGGACAGGGGGTCTCGGTTGATGCCCTCGTTGTCCTCCTGACAGACAGTTACACATATATACATATCGCGTTACACAGATTCCATATAAAATCACAGTTGGAAGCAGGGATGGCATGATTAAATCATTTTGATTTAAATCAAATATTTTTTTCATTAATCAAGTGTGTTTACGTCTTAGATAGAATTAAACTTAAAAATTATGGGTCTTAGAATAAGTAAATCAGATGTACCCACTAAATCAGCGTCTGCTAATCTTTATTATTATAATATTTAAACAACAACAAAATTCCAGCTTTTTCTGTTCCCAATCTATTTCGTAATTTAGTGAACAATGCCAAATGTAGAAAAAACCCAACTGAAGCTGAAGAGGCTATTTATTACCCCGAATATTTGCCTCACTATAGGGTAAAAAAAAATCAAACAATACCATAACATGAAAAAATCGAAACTAAGTAAAAAAAATTTGAAAAATCTGGTTTGTACGTACTTATACACGCGTATGCAAACGCAAGGCAGAAAAATGAGTCAGCTATACCAGGCGGGGGTCGGGACGGGGGTCCCTGGGACGTCCCTATCGCGATAAATACCTACTCTTTCATGCGCCGTCGACGGCTCACTTGCCCCGCCCACATCGCGCGCTGCACCGAGTATAACAACGCTAAGTCGAGCGCCTTACGACATATTTTCGGGCACTGTCGACATCATCAAACGCGTAGCGCTCCGCCCACATATCGCGCGCTGTACAGAGTAATAACAACGCTAAGTCGAGCGTGTTAGGCATATTTTTGCCTGTATTGTCGGTACTATCAAAGGCCCTCGCCCGTCGAGCGCTGTACGGAGTAATAACAACGCTAATTCGAGCGCCTTAGAAACAATTTTGCGTGTACTGTCTGACAGTGGCAAGGACTAGATGATCAAAGGTAGGTATTTTTGTTTTAACAGGAAGTGGTGTATCTGTTACAAACGCAACTGTTAACTCATCTGTGGCTATCTATACCTCCAGTAGTGTGGACAGCGGCACTAGGCGGGGCGGGGGAGGCTGCGGGGGCGGAGCGCCCTCGTCATCGTCATCCACCACCACCGTCTCGATGTCCAGCCTGCTCCAACTATAAACACAAACAAGCTCAATCACCACATGCCACAAAAAGACGTGTATTTCGTTTCTTAAAATTGTCTAATAATCTGTCATAATATCTTTATCGACGACCTCCATGGCGGAACGGGGAACGCTCGGACTGTCACGCCGGAGGTTGCGGGTTCGAATCCCGCTAGGGGCAAATGTTTGTATGATGAATATGAATATTTGTACCCAAGTCTTGGATGTTTTACTACAGTTGGAGCGGGAGTGGGATCGGGATTGAGAGTCTGAGTGGGAGTGGGACAGGGAGCGAGAGTGGGAACAGGAGCGGATTCTGTAGTCCACACGAGCGGAGCCGCGGGCACAGCTAGTAAATTTACATTTGAGTGCAATAAGGACTAACACTCGAAATAAAATAAGTTTATTTGTAAGATTTTTGGTAATTTAGTTGTCACTAGCTTTTGCCCGCGACTTCGTCCGCGTAGTTTTCGATATTTACACATCTTTACTGCTTTTAACGGTTAATACGTTTCCCGTAGACATGAGATGTTGTCGGAATAAAAACTGTGTGTTCCATTCCAGAACCTAACCTATATGTGTGCCAAGTTTCATCACGATCCGTCCAGTGGTTGAAGCGTGATTGAGTAACAAACTTTCGTATTAATAATATTAGTAGTATAATATAGTCTTGTGACGTTGACATCTACCGATCCCGCGAGCCAGACGCTTGTGTGGACATGACAGAGGCGTACTAACATGAATGCAGCCAGTATCTCCTGCCTGTCGTACAAGCCGACTAAAAGGGGTCATCGGGGACGCGGGGGCACGGAGCGGGGGCGAGGTGCACCCATTCCATCCTGCGCATCTCCGGGGAGGGCGGCAGCAACGGGGTGGCCTCGTTGCTGCTGCAGGCACCACGAGGGTGCAGGGGGGAGGGACTCTCTCCCCCGAGACGGGCCGCCGAGTGCGAGCGGCGGGGCGCGCGGGGGAGGGACACGTATTGATCCCGGGTTCCCAACTTCTGTGCGGGGTTTTAGTCGGTGTGATCCCGACACAACCTGATCGTCCCCCCGAGGCGAGTAGGTATGATCATCATCATCATCAGGTTATTTGTGTCTCCACTGCAGGAGCACAACCCTCTCTCATCTGCCGGAGACAGACGGAGGATTCGGCCTACACTCCCCGCGCTGGCCAGACGGGTTGGGGAGGCCTGATTGATGTTTTATAATGTATTCCCTTAGTCGCCTTGTACGACATCCACGGGAAGAGTTAGATGTTGGAGTGGCCCCATTCTACTCTACCGGAAACCACACGGCAAGAGTAGGTATGCCGTAGGCATTTGCCTGCGAAAAAAAAAGAGTACTAACGTGCTTCCGGCGGCGTCGGGGGCGACGGCGGGGGCGGCGGGGGGCGCGCGGGCGGTACGGGGCGTGGGGCCGGCGGAACACTGCACCTGCCACACGAACGACATATGTAAGCTGTTTATTGAGTAAGAAATATACTTTAATGTGCCGATCTCCCACAGAAATCCTGTCAAGATAGAATTAGGCGTGACACGCGTGCCAACGATTTGCAATATATTGCAGAAACTATCAAATGCTTACTCGTTTCGCCCTGTGTCAAAATTCGGGTAAACATCGATAAAAAAAATCTGCAAAAATGACATACTGCGCGGTTTGTAACTGCATAATTGTATCTCCTCACTGGAAACGCGACCGCGACGCGTAAAGAGTGCGCGGGGAGGGGCGCGCTGTATCCGAAAATCGGCACGCGCCGAACTGAAATAAACAAATGTCTTAACCGATCTATCTTGATAGTATTTCTGTGGTTTCTCCCATTATCATTATATTAAAACTTTCCGGGGGTGTCGTCAAGGCTAGTGTTGATAAACTCCAGAGAATATTCTCCTGGCATATCACCAGTCTGAATATTACGATTATATACATAAACACCTATTTAGCCGCATTGGTAATCGTAAGGAAAAGTGGCTTCACTTTGTAAGTTCTCATAAATTCTCGGCCAGGAGAATATTCTTGGCTCCTATACCTCATACCACGAAGTAAAATAATTTTTCGTTGCTCATACTCTCACCTTAAAGTGTTTTCTTTCATGATTGACACTAATTGGTAATTAAATTAGATAACAGATGCACATTTTAAAATCATCTGTTATCTAATGTGACAGATGTGGAAAACTTCCTGGTACCTCACTTAAAACACACACACACACACACACACACGCACACACACACGCACACACGCACACATCACACACTTACCCTTTTTTCTATTTATGTGTTTGTATAAAGCTCTAAAATATGTATTTTTACTGGTTAATTTTTATAAAATTGTGATTCTGTGCTCTACTTTATGTCAATATTAGTTTAAATTAGTCGTTATGGGGAACACACTGACTCCTGGAATACAGATTACCTAGTATGAGAGTCAGGGCTTCATAATGTGTCACTTTAAATCGAATAAAGTTATGTTTATGTTTGTGTGACACAACCATGCTGTGTATATATACGTACTCCACCGCTGTCAACTAAGAGCACGTTAGAGATCTGGAGCGCTTGTTGCGCGCGCGCCGCCGACACCAGCGCGGACACTTGCGCGCTCTCCGCCACGGCCGCCCCGTCGCCCTGCGCACGCGCATACACACACCACTAATATTTTTTAATACTCTTACAGCACCATAACAGTAAATCCAATTCGGCACTGCAAACCACAAATTACCTTTCCAACTTAAGCACTCTTAACATAAAAAAAAATTACATTTTATTCACCTCCTATTTTATTTTCACATTTTATTTCTCGAAGTGCGGCTCCTGTGAATTCCGCCAGGGAGCAGTTGAATAAATCCAACCCCTCCCGAGACAGAGCATTTGTCTGAGCAGTTCTCTGAGCATACACGTATAATATAAGTACATACACATGCGCTGAAGTAGCACGTGTAAAAGCATGCTATGCTCATGGCGAGTTCACATTTGCATTTAGTATAGTATCAAATCTAATAAATAAAATCGTAAACTTCGCGTGTCTGTACATTGAAGATATTTGCGAAAAAAAATGTGGGGTCTAAGGATAAGTAATAGAACACATTTCGATTATTTTGGAATTTTTGTCTGTTTGTTTGTGCACGCATCACTTAAAAACTACTCAACCGATTTTGATTGACTTTTCACAGAAACATAGTGCGTAATTCGGTGTATCAGATAGGCTTTATTGCAATTGGCCCAGTCAATCAAAAGCTATGCGAATTTATAGTTTTTCGAACACTCGCATACTTTACGGAATTCGTATTTCAATGAGTGAGAACTACATGAGCTCAGGAGCGCAAAAGGCAAAGGGCATTAAGCGCAGTTTGTAACGAGATTATTGTCTGTCGCCAATGCATTCCCTCCATTGACAATACGCTCCCCAAGCGAATGCGCGTGTTTTTTCCCCCTTGTTTCCTGGATTATGACCTACAATCAGTCTGGCGACTATTATTGGATGGGTTGCGAGGAAGAGGATATGCAGGTGCTGCATTCAGTAATGCAGCTCCCCTCATGGATATTATGGTTTGATGTTGAGCCTGTGGAGGCTGCTGGTTGAGTCCAGCAGTTGGTTTGAATGAGCTGCAAGTCGCTCCTTGTAACTTTTGTTCTGTAGTGATATTCTCTAAAATACAAACTCACGTGCCAGTCTCACTCAAGTGACTCTACTCATCTCGAAAACTAATTCATTCGCATTTTGTAAACATTCTACAGCACTGTCGACGTGAAGTGAATTCTTTGTCACTTCACATCGATAGTGCTCTGGAATGTTAACAGAATTAGGTACCAATTAAATACCAAGAGCCGTGGTAGCCGGTTGGTTGTGCACTCGCCTCACGTTCATGAGGTCGTTGGTTCAAACCCCGCCCGTACCAATGAGTTTTACGAAACTTAAGTACGGTTTATTTATAATACCACAGGCTTTTCGGTGAAGGAAAACATCGTAAGGAAACCTGCATACGCCAAAGAAGAAATTCTGAGGCGTATGTGAAGTCCACCAAATCGGCTTGGGGCACCGTTGGTGGTCAGGGGTTTGGCACAAAAGATCCTGAAGGGTCGAAGTGTCGCCAGGTCTTCCTGGCCCCCTAAGAAGATAAGATAAGATAAGGTACCAATAGATTAGGTTTCAAACTGAGTGAAGCCACTTGAGTGAGACTCGCACGTGAGGTTGAATTTTAGAGAATAGCACTACTGATCATTGACTTATTCTTTGATTGATGGTATTTTAACGTATTCATGAATCTCCAAGTTCCTTGTGAGCCATGGAGCACATACTAGGATTCTCAGGATATAATTCTGAGATATCTGTAGGATTCTATGTTTGAAGTACTTGTGGTGTCCCCTAGTTCAATGCTGTTTGTCCAAACTGGCTTGTCACTATTTTGTATATGAATGTCTTGCTTTCCAGTGTAAGTTAGGAGTTTCTACCAAGAAGCCAGAGTAAGTTCCTAACTTCATACTGACATCCAACGATCTCTATGTACTACTAGATGGAGCGTTCCAAACAATCGCTCTGTTCCACGCAAGTAGCCACAACTCTTTCAAATTCATTTTGAAACTTGTGCAGTTACTACTCAGAACATTTAATTATTTACTTAATATTGACATTATTTAACCGTAGCGTCAATATTTAGTAATAATTAAATGTTCTGCGTAGTAACTGCACAAGTGTCATTGTGAATGTGAAGGAGTTGTGACTACTTGCGTGGAACAGAGCGATTGTTTGGAACGCTCCATCTGGTAGTACATAGAGATCATTGCTGACATACGATATCAGTAGTAATTACTATGAGCGTTTGATTATAGTTGTGGTATACTAACCGGCAGTCCGCCGGCGCGGTCGAGCCTCGCGAACAGCCGGTGCGCGCGCGCGGCCGCGCCCAGCGCCGCGTGCAGCCGCAGCGCGCGCGCGGCCTGCGCCTCACACCATGAGCACACCACCGTCGGCGGCGCCTGACACAAGCCAAGCAAACACACATTACATTTATATACTAAATCTGTGAAGTCACTTGACCTGGTGCTGACAGAATACCAGCGTTGGAGTTCGCGTAGCGTGCTGCAGCATTATGCCGAGTCAGCGCCATTTTGTTGCTGCGACACATAGGTACCTTGATTATTTTTAAATTGTAATTTTATTAACTCTGTTCTGTTTATTTCTCATGTATGTGTGTCGTAGCTATGAATAAATGACCTATTCTATTCTATTCGCAAGTAGGAGTCTTACATTATATAAAGGGCAAGGTGTACGAACTAAAAAATAAATATCTCAAGAGATTCACATCAATTATCCAGTCCCAAACTAGGCAGAGCCTGTGTTATGGTTATCAGATAACGGATACACATACTTAAATAAATATATAAATAGCCAAGACTTGGATACAAACATTCATATTCATCATACGAACATTTGCCCCTATGGGATTAGAACCTGCAAACACCGGGGTAGCAGTCCGCTAGAGCTACCCAAAGAATACAGCTACCTTCACGGTTTACTTTAATGAATTAATATAATTATAATTATTATTTATTTCCCTTAAAAATCAAATGTTTTTCGGGTTAAAAACTATCCTATGTCCTATTTCAGTCCTATGACCTAACCTTTAGGCCTTTTGCACATTATAAGAGAATTTCTTGTGTCTTATGAGAAATGTCTTATAAGAAATCCAGTCGCATTGGTTGTTATATGAGAAGTCATTTTTTCTTATGTCGGATCAGACATGGGCATAGATATTTTTCTTGTCTTGTGTCTTATAATGTGCAAAATGCCCTAAGGTGTGCCAGGTTTTATCGCGATCAGTCCAGTGGTTGAAGCGTGATTGAGTAACAAACATCCAAACTTTCGCATTTATAATATTAGTGGAATTTAATTTTACTGGTCGCTACAATTGATCATAGTTTAGAAAATTCGCGCCATTTACGGCAAAACTGTGTTTCTAAAAAAACTGTGGTAGTTAGAGACACGAATTGACCAACAGAAGTGGAGGTGGACTGGACATATGATTCGCTGCAGTCTGGACAAGTGGAGCAAGCTGGTGACTCTCTGGTACCCAAGAGATGGTACCAGAAACAGAGGACGGCCAATAAGACGATGGGAAGATGAAATAAAACAGACATTAGGACCGTACTGGACAAGAGTGGCACAAAACAGGACATACTGGAAAGAATTGGAGGAGGCCTATGCCAGAAGGCACACCGAAATAAGAGATTTAATTTAATATAATTCTTAATACTAAATGTAAAAATTTCGGAAATAAAGGCTATTATTATTATTATTAAAGTTAGAGACACGCTTTTATTTTTCAATTTAATAATTTAACTCTTTATTGCACGTAAAAAAATCAAACGGATACAATAATAAACTAACTTACATATGTTTATTTAAGCGGTTTTATTGGTAAAAGCGATTTCTTCCAGACAACCTTTGGGTAGAGGATAAGAATAACAGAAAAAAGTAGGTTGCACAGTTAAAGGAGTACAGTTTATACCAGTAAGGGCATACCCATAAAAATATACATACATAAATAAATACATACTCAAATATATACATACATTCATACATATATAGATTTTTCCTGTATTATTTACGTCAACCTCTATCAACTCTAATTATTTCAGACTTTTGCTGCGCAATCTTGAGAGATAAAGGGAGGAATAGTATTTAATTAGATATTTTTCATTATAAGTCGAAAACTTTAAAATTTTGAGCCTCCTGTCTGTTTCTGCCCCATTTTGAATGAAATTAACAATATTTAAATAATTCTTTCATTCTCAATAAAGTTGGGTGGGCATTATTTAATACTGTTCCGAATTTCAAGTCGATAGCTTAGTAGTTCCTGAGATAATCTTCTGTGACAGACGAACAGAGTCACACTTATGGTTCCGTTTTTATCATTTTGGTACGGAACACTAAAAAGACAGACATATAGTTATTATACAAATTAAATCTATTAGTTTTGTCACCACATCATCAAATGTTTATGTGAAAAGTCCATCAAAATCGGTTCAGTAGTTTTTACATGATGCGTGCACAAACTAACAGACAACTTACAAAAATGATCGAAATGTGTTCTATTACTCATCCTTCGACTGGCGGGGGGGGGGGGGGGGGGGGCTGGATTATTTTTTTGCCAACATCTTCAATGTACTGACACGCAAAGTAAATGTTTTTATTTATTAGATTTTCTGGAGAATAACCTGAATAATTAGTCTTCTTTAGAGCACCTGCTGCTGCTGCAGACCATAGACCAATATGGATGGCTAAAGCAATCTATGATTTAAAGATGATTTATTTAGAGAACAATTGAAGCTGACAAAAGAGAGAAACAGTCTTTGATAGCATACGAAAAAATGGATCAACAGCAAAAGCTGCTACGAAGAAAATGATGGGACACCACCTTTGGTGTTTCAATGATGATGTTTCTTTGCAAATGTTTACTGCCCTTGAAACACAAGGTTTAGAACACTGCCGACTGAGTGACCATTGATAATGACCCAAAAAAGTTAAAAGATTTTGTAACAAAACATACTCAGTCTTTTTCGACACTTGCTGTTCTCCATAGTTAATGATTATAAATTATAACAAGTAAAACTGTGGTACATTCTATATTGACCGCCTCGTTGGCTTAGGGGCTTGGTCGAGCACCAGGGGTCATGGATTTGATTCCCACTAGGTACAATTTGTACAAGTTGATCCCTGTCTAGATGTTATATGTGTGTGAATTGACGTATCCCAGTTTAATTTTCATATTACAGAAGAAAATCTTTATTTGGGATTAGTTAATGCAATATCTAATATATATCTATGTAGTATCTATATTATGTAATAAGATTTGTTAATGACACACACAACAGCAAGGAGTGGTGCTCATGGAAGTGTCGGGTTCACACCATCAACAAGGAAAATTACATTAACCCACGATTTTGAAGAGAGGAGGAGTAGGGAGGGGAGAGGAGAGGGAGAAGGAGGGGCTACCCACTGGTACCACTCTTTTTCGCGGAAATACAGATATTCCGAGATACATTTTTTTAAGGTTATGACAAAAGACAGACCAACATCACCAATGGTCATAGCCGGAGTGGAGGAGCCAGAGCCGAACTGGCGAGAGCCAGAGCCGAACTGAATCAAACTGTTCTTTCCGTCTTCTCATAGTTCACATGTTGGTATCTGTGGCCGTGTGTTTGTGTATATGGCCAGGTGTGTGGCACGCACCAGTGAGAGCGGCGCCGGCAGCGAGCGCGGCCGCAGCAGCGCGAGGAAGGTGGCGGTGTGCCGCGCGGGCGCCAGGCGCGCGCTATCGAGCCCCGCGCGCATGCATACGCCGCACACCCCCGCCGCGCCACGCGCCAGATACACCTCGCGTATATCCACCTGCGAACTCAACACCTTCGCCATCAGCAGTCCGCTCAGCTCCAACACCAAATCCAAACAAAACAATAAACTCAAGGGTAGTCAACTTCCACAGTTCCACCAAATGCAAACAAACAATGGCACGTTTTGCGAAACTAAGACAGCGCTCTACAAATTCTTCAACAGAAAGCACGGGTTTGTCACATAAACAGGATTGCGCACTAGGGCACAGAATACTAAATAATAGGACTAGGGCAAAGAATATAACACTAGGGAGCTAAAAACGGTCTCTAGCGAGAGGGTCTTAAACAGGATGGCGTCCTTTTCTACTAGAGTGACAACACGATTTGGTATTTCACAAAGGACATCCAATGTATTTCATTATTTAGTGAACTGGTAAGTATGACACATGCCGAACTTTATGGCGGAGTACATAAGATAAGGTATCAGGCACTCGTCGCTTACTTCAGATTTGCAATAAAGTTGGTGTTGTAGTGGTATACTGTCAAGTGTACAGTCCACCACACGCCAGACGTAACACTTTGGACTGTTCTTATCACGTGCGCCATAAGATTCGAAATACAAGGGTTTCGACTGTGGTCGACTATACAACTGTTTGTATGGGTATTGTTACCACCTACGTAATAATAAAAATAATTTATTTATATTTTATTATGTATGACATAGTATAGTGTAATGGAATCTAATAAATATTTATACAATATAAGACAATTAATACCAACTACCTTTTTTATATCAAATATCAATGCGTTGGTTGTAGTTCAGTTTCATCTGGTAGTACCAAAATAAATATGGTCCCAGAATTTGTCTTTACTTGGATTAGTAATAAGTATATTATCTTTGGTTGGATCACAGATGACGAAATATCAATGCTATATTCGCTATTTTCAGAAACATAGTGTAGTTTAGTTTATTTGTTCATATACAATTTTTACATTGTGTTTGAATCCTATAAATAATAATAATACAATTTATAATAATACAAAAAGAACAACTACAACACATATTTTAAGCAAAATCATGACACCACACAACATTGATACCAATCCTGTCTTACCCTATTATTTCAATTTAATATAAAATTTAGATGAGAAATATAAATTTAAATTAAAAAATATAAAATTGATATCAAGTTACAATAAAATAAACATTATTTTTACATGTCCAACATATTATTTTCTGCACAAAAATTCCTCGTAAGTGTAGTAGCACCCTTCCAACAAATATTACAACATATATTTTGAGCAAATCCAAACTTTTCTTATCCTAAATCCCAAATTACAATTATGGGTGGTTAAAACTCTTAAAGTGTTAACTACGAACTACTAAAATATTTCACAAAAATGTATAAGCTTTGCCAAAACTTTGCCTTTAATAATAATAGAAAATGTTAATGTTTTGATTTCATCCAATGATATTCCAGACGAGTTAATATATTCATCATCGAGTACTACTTTGTAGATGTCCTCCTCAGGTAATTATTACCTAAAAATTAAAAACCGTGTTATTTTTATCACAGCTTTTGATTTGTTCTTTTAGACAATTTTTAGATACAATAAAACTGATTTAAATTGAATCCTAAATAATTTAAAAAAATTAAATCGTTTAAAAAGTGAGCAAGCTTTTAGCACTGAAAATATGGAAGGTATAGATAGCATTTTATTTAATCTTTTCTTCAGTGCCCCAGCAACATTTTAAACCAGAAATCATCTGGTTTAAAATGTAATCTGCAATCTACTGTATATTGCGTTATGTGTCCTGGTACGACACATCAACCCATTTCTTTTTAATTTCTGCATTTTTAGGAAATCTAAAAGAATAATATGTTTATGGTCACCCTACTCAATAAAACAAATTGGTTTAATGTTGACCAATCATCGACATTGACCAATGGTGGCGCTGCAGTGATACCATTACATTAATTGCGATGTACTACCATAACGTTGAGTATTAAATTAAATTAGAATATAGACACATTAAAAAGTATAAATAACAACGTAGAACTCAAGAGAATTTAAAAATGTATATTTTACTGATTACCGGTTTTATGCAGTAACGTAAATAGGAATTAGAACATTAACACTGAGATCAGAAATCCTACCTGCAAGAAAGTATTTTTTTACGGTTGCAACCATTAGGGGCTAGACAAGATGACTTTTCTATTAGCGTTAACGCTAATGGAATAGAAAGATTTGTATGGGATTGACATAAGCTAACGAAATGTCACGTGACCAAGCGTTAAGCATTTCTAATTGGTAGCCAACGTTATTATCTTTCTATTCGATCAAACGAAACGCCCATGTCGAACGACAACCACCATACAAATGGTAGCCAAGTCGCACTTTTGACAAGCGTTTACGCTCACTGAGCTATTCGTTTGTACGCTACGAAGCGTTCGCTAAAACCCTGTAGAAAACGACACAAAATGGCGACTGTTTAATCAGCTGGTGAAGTGTTGTGTTGTGTTTGTGCAAATCTTTTCGATTATTTTAGTAAAATGCATTCACTTAGACTGTTATGAGCGCACATAATTAAAATATGTGGCTCAGGCGCCAAACAAGAAATGTTTCTCGGTGGTGCTTGGAACAAATAGAAGCAACTGCGTACTGTGTACTGCATAACATTGCATTCAATGGTCGCTTACCACCACCAAGTGATATGGCTGAGCAACACGATGATGGCGACGATAATTTTGGTATACATGCTGGCCCCTCTACTCCTAGTAGCCAAGACGAGCTGATGCGTGGCAGAGCAATGCTCAGTTGCTTAATAAATAGGATGTAAGATACTGATTTTGATTTATAATGGTTCTATTGTAATTTTAGAGGTTCTCTTGTAAATAAAATAAATTAAATATGTTGATAATTTGTATATGGAAAAAATATATCTATAATTTTTGTATATAAAGTGTTTTAGTCTTATCATCATAAAGTAAATAAAAAAATAACTATTAACCTGTTTAAACTTAACAATACTTAGAAACTACACATAAACTTTGGAAAGGGATTTGGCTAACTATTCTGCTTTTATTCAGTTTCTGGGAGAATTTCTGTCGATGGTAACCTAGTCCGGCTCTGTTCCGTCAGTGTGTCCAGAAATCCCTGAGCAATTACACCTAACTGATGCAGCAGCTGGTTGTGCTCGCGAGCCACCTCAATCCTTTGAGACTCCAGTCAAAGCCTCTCAACTTCCTGCTCATGCAGGTGTCTTTCTCGCGTCTCCTCCAGTTGAAGGCGGCGCTGCTCGACGGCTACAAACTCACTCGTTGCTCGCTCAAACGGGTTTTGTCCGCGAGTCCTCAGTAATCGGCGCGGTGTGGTGGCCGTGGAGCGCGGAGAGTCTGCTGCCTGTCCACGTCGAGTGCTTCGTGCAGGATTTCGCGGAGGAGGCGGTGGCGTGTCTGGAGCTAGTGGCAACTCTTGCCACAACCGATCTCCTCTCAACCGACCTTGAGCACTTGGCTGGGGTCTAGAGGGGTCACCATGCCTGTATATAAACAAATTCCTTTCTTGCTTATGTTGAACACGTCATTGTTTATTTTATGCCGGAGTCAAGTACCAGTACATTTGCATCAAATATTATAATTTCTATGTAGAATACCTTTCCATGACTCTACAAGAGCTGAGAATTGTTCTGGACTGGCTCTCAACCTCGGTTCCATTGCTGAAAAGATGTAGAAAAGACTTTAAAATTAAAATTATAACATTGTTAAAGCTTATAAACTTTTGTATGAAATACACATTTGTGTGACTAAAATATAACTTAAAAAGGCTGATTCAAATTAATAAATTATATTTCGGATACTTACCACTCTAAAATCGTAGATAAATCCACAATAAATAAAACTTTCTCAAATCTGGCACCACTTTGCACTTTCGTACCGTAAAACGGGGTGAATAGGGATCGGGGTCTGAATTGGGACGAAACCGGGAACGAAACATTAAGCTTAATAAATAGATGAGAAAAAACTACCTACCAATTGTTGCAAATTACTTTTGTGTGGTAGAATATTTTCTTTTAAATAGCAACACTGGAACGCAATGAAGTTAGCAACAAATGGTCAAAATTTGTCTTTGAAAAACGGTCTAAAAATGTTGTGTTTATTTGTGTGCCAAAACTTTATCTTTTTAAGAAAAAATATAAGTCCCTGGAAGTTGAAGAGTGGTGTAGATGTTAGATTGTACATTGTTGAATCTACACAAATGCAGATAAGTCTGAATATTGTGTACTTTCTGTATAAAATCAAAATATCTAAAGGTCTGTAAATTTGGTCAAGACAAGAGGTTAATAGGTACGGTAGAGGGGCGAATAGGGACGACAATGGTCTGAATAGGCACGCCATACTTAGTAAATAGAGACTAGTGAGGGGCGAATAGAAACGGTAAGGTTTGTATAGGGACAGGGTTATCACTTTTTATTTGTTATAAATTTTTATATATGTATCTTAAACCGATATATTGTAGCTAAGAAACTACTCAGATTTGTACTCATTTCTGATAATTTAAACAGACTGAAATTTTATATCAGTGACAAATTATAATAAATAATATTATCCATATTAATATTATAATGCGAAAGTAACTCTGTCTGTCTGTTGTCTTTTTACACCAAAACTACTGAACCGATTTTAATAAAATTTGTTGTGAAGATAGTATAACGCCCGGGAACAAAAATATGTAACTTTTTACTGCGGGATAATATGTTGTTCCTATGTGAAAATTGATTTAACGCTGATGAGATTCAATACTATATAATATATATAAATAATAAATATATTTATATAATATAACGAACTTGATATAGGGAATTTGTGATCTCAAACAATACGATTTTGTAATAATAATACTTATTAAAGAAATATTACCAAATATTTTTTTTATTTTAAAACATCATTTTGGAATTAGCACTAAGAAATAACTTTGTACACTAAAGAACCTATTTCAGATATGGCTTTATTTATAGATAAAGATTTGACAACCCTACAACTTTTTCCCTATTTACCCCTTTACCGTCCCAAGTCACCCCACTTCAAGCATGAATAGGGATAGCGCATATTTTGGCCAAAATCATTGGGTTTTCGACTATTTTTTCGGTTATTTTGGGTATATTCGTAAAGTATGAGCGGCCGGACCAACTCGCAAAGGGTTATCAATATTAAATTCGTACTATAACATCGATAAATTTGAGTCTAAAGTTTGATTTTGTGCCTATTCACCCCATTTTACGGTACTTTCAGAGTTCGCGCGACAAATGCACTGAACATCAAACTCAACTGACGTTTACAAACGAAACCATAGACAAAATTCTGATTTTTATCGAACGATCGAATAGAATGAGCGTTCGCTAAGTTCTTGTCACGTTGGCTACCAATTAATTAACGCTAACGCCAAAGCGTTAGCGTTTGTAGAAAAGGAATCGCTTCGGAACGTTTGGCACTTGGCTAGGCCCTAAGACCCTCTCGCTCGAGACCGTTTTTCGTTTAGTATTTTTGCACAATGAGAATAGACTCTATAATAAGTATACAAAGTTCATTTAACGTTGAATTAAATTTACAGTCTTGTTTACTACTTATAACCAACGACCTCATAACTTATAAAGTCTTTGACAGAAAGGGATAGAGATGTTTCTTTATTAAATGTGTTTTACGGCTCTGGAAGCTAAAACCTTTTGAGCCAGTCTTATATAGTTTTCTCACCAATTTCAAGATTTTACCCACGGATTTGATTTTCCCTCAATGCAGATGAGCTAATCTATTTCTAAAAAAAAATAGTGTGCTTTCATCTTGCTTTCATGTATGCAATTTTTTTTATCTTAGTTGCACTTCTCTTAGTGCCTACCTATCTGTTGTTATACGTTGAGTACCTTTACAAGTGGTCAAATCTTGTTGTTGTAAGCAAAAGTTGTAAGTCTATCGGAAAATTAAATATAATAATAAGTCAAAGTCACTATCATTCATCATCTGTTAACGTCCACTGCTGGACATAGGCCTTTGCCAATGTGCACCACTACATTTTCAGGCCGTCGCGTCGCGTCGTCGTCGTGCATTTGGTAGGGAAGCGTGGTTCCGCAACATATGTGGCGTGTCCTAAACAATAAACTAAAATATGAACCCGGCTATGCCAGCGATCTCAGTTACTCGTCCGATCTCTTCAATTCTTATCATATCTTTCAAAGAAACTACGGTTTTAAACTTGGCAGATGTAGTTAAGAACTTGCAGTATGAGGTGCCCCCGAAATCTGACCTAGGACACAAGAGTGCACGTGATCAGATCGATCTGACCACAGATACCGGACGAATTTGTCCTGTATTTTTTAGGAGCTCGATTCCACTGGTGACAGAAAACTTCGTATAAGTTGGGTCCAGGTTGATTTCTAGTTATCTCGTTTAAGCAGGATTTAGTGCCCAGTATATAATGTACTACTAGCTGTGCCCGCGGCTCCGCTCGCGTGAACTACAGAATTAAAGTTTAAAAATTTATGTGTTAATTCCCTTCCCCCTCCCGATCTCGCTCCCGTATCTACTCCCCTTAACCCTGCTCTCAACACTAGGCTCCCATCACCCTTTCCTCAACCCTCCCTTCAAACCTCTTTGTCTCTTAGGGTAAGAGACACCTCCTTTCGCTCCAAATGTAGTCCTAACTCACCCATCGCAATCCAAATTCCGCGAGCATTACTTTGTTGCATACCAACGTATCGTATGTGAGTTTTTGAAAACTATAATTTTCGCATAACTTTTCACTGTCCGGTAACTTTGACTTTCGGCTAGATTGCGATGAAATAAAGCCTTTAAGTTACTCCGAATTAAGCTCCATGTTTCTGTGAAAGGTCCATCAGAATTGGTTCAGTATCCTGATGCGTGCACAAACAGAGAAAAATTCTAAAATTGATCTGAATGTGTCCAATTACTAATCCTTGGACCCCCAAATTTTTTTATGCAATTATCTTTGTTTATTTATAAGATTTTGTACCTGAATTGAAGTCAGAACTGAAGTGACCTCACCGCAGCTCGAAAACTATCATTATGACCTAAGGCACGTACTTAAATTCTGATCACAGTAATACATATTTCTAAATGGACATACATACATAATGCTCACGCCTTGGTCCCAGAGGGGTAGGCAGAGACGATGGATCGCCACTTTGCCCGATCCTGACACACCTCACTAGCCTCACTCACATTCATCAAACTTTTGTAAATAGAATCAAGATTAAAGTAAAAAAATATGAATATAATGTCAACAATATATTTTTTTTATTTGTGCAAAATAACATTTTAACTAAACTATAGAGCGATCTCGTGTAAATGTGTATCTAAATGGTCCCTCATAAAAATATATATTAAACTACATTATACTAATTATTACAATTATTCGTTCTTACACTAATAGTTAATAAATTATATGTAAATAATGTACTTTATATGCCGTGTGGTTCCCGGCTTCAATCTTCCCGTGGGTGTCGTCAAGGCGACTAAGGGATTGCACCAGGGACGGGCAGCAGCGTTCTCCTGTGTATGTATGTTAAGATCATTACTGCGATCACCAATCCGCCTGCCAAGCGTGGTGATTATGGCAAATCCCCCAATGGACATCTAACCAAGAGTGGTATTCTATTGGGGAGGCCTATGTCCAGCAGTGGACGCATTTAGGCTAATGACGAATGTACTTTATACTGTCTTTTAGTTAAATATTGGATTCTAATTAACTTTAAGAATCAACTGTTTTATATAACACTATTTTTCTAGCAGGGTAGCCAATTTGAACCATAGGTTATACAAACACTTATCTAACTTGATTATTTAAGATCATAGAAAATGTAATCATGCTATATTAAGAGGAATAGGAACATGCACTCCTACAAAGGTGTTTCGACGCGCAAATATCGTCCAACAGAACAAACAGCAACTGCCGTGTGGTTTCCGGTAGAGTAAAATAGGAGCACTCCAACTCTTCCCGTGGATGTCGTACAAGGCGACTAAGGGAATACATTATAAAACATCAATCAGGTCTCCCCAACCAGTCTGGCCAGCGCGGGGAGTGTAGGCCAAATACTCCGTCTGTCTCCGGCAGATGAGAGAGGGTTGTGCTCCTGCAGTGGAGACAAAAATAACCTGATGATGATGATCATAACAAACAGCAAACACGCACGCACTCACACACGGATTCCCACAATTTATACTGTGCCCTGTATTTGTGAACTACTCAATCGTCAATCCGTTGGTACAAATGAGGATCAGTCACGTTTTTTTGTTGTTAAGTATGCAGATATTTAGCACTAAAAAAATACTATGAAAAAAATATTTAAATTGGATCCAAAATGACGAAGTTAAAGCGATTTCCGTTCGGTAGTTACAAAAAGTGACGTCATGCGACGGGTCGCGAGAGAAGTGTGGACAGCTGCACACTAGCGCCAAGTATTATTAGGTATTCTATGCTAGCGCAGTCCGCCGTGAACAAAACGCGCGAACCAAAGTGGCGAATGAACATCGCACGCGAGTTGTAACAAGTGATGTCGACATAAAAAACGCGCGCGTTTTGAAAAGTTAAGTTAAATAAACTTAACTTCATCATTTGATGGATTTTAATCATTTAAAAAATAAAATGCTCTGCATTTATAGCGCATACGCCATATTAATCAAAAATCTTCGATAAAAAAATCATATGTGGTTGATCCTCATTATGCAATGTAAAGATATATAGATAAATTAGCACATATAGCCAGTCAGGGATCTGAATGCTCTGTCTCAGGGAGGGGTTGGATATATTCAACTGTTCTCTGACAGAATTCACAGGAGCCACATTTCGAGTGTTAAGTGTAAGGAGGAGACAAATACCTATATATTGTATCCAGATATTTAAAAGTGGTTGCTTACAGTGCCAAATTAGGGTACCTGTTATGGCACTGTAATTGTATTACAAATAAATATATGACTGTTTATTTTGTAAGTCGTCATGGCGCACAGAAAAAAGTCTGTTTTTTTGTTGCACCGGAAACATGGAAATTCTATGTTTTTATTGGTTAATAAATAAATATTCATAATTTATCTTTACCGAACATATGATAGTATGTGAGTTAATTGGCACTTAAAAGTTAATTAGAGTTGCAATAATTAGTTGTGATGAAACAATAAATTGTCATTAATGTTTAGTAATAAAGAATAATGTTGGTAATAAAATTTAAAAACAGTTTGCTTACAACAAATTGCCTGCAGTGATTAGCATGTAAGCTAGGAGCAAGCGTGTGATCTTTATCGCTAATAGTGTTATTTTACAAACATTACAGCTTATTCTGTTCAAATTGGACATTATTACATTACCTCTTTGCCTTTGATTAAGACATTATAAGAAAAAAAAGTTTAATCAAGTAACAAGTATAAATTATTTTATAACAATCACCGTTTGTTCAGATTACAGCGCCCTTCTTTGGCACCTGTCGAAGTCTCATTCGATGGACTATTCAAGTCTTATCCTGACTCCGATGGGTTTTCTTTTATCTATATCGTCACCCGTTCTACCAGGGAGATGCCCAGCTTTGCTGTCACCATGGCACTTTAGGTATATCTAAATTGTCTAAAATGTATCTAAGCAGCAGTTTCATTGACATATTAAATCATTCCTCTTTCCAAACGAACCCACTTAATCTGAACGTACCACTCATATCCCAATTAAAAATCCTTTCACCAGGTTTGGATCCTCCCGCACCAGCGATTACAATCAACGGCATGAAATGCTCAGCAGCACGCAACGGATGCGCTTCTGTAGCCCCGGGCTGTTCTCTCCATGATACAAGGCCTTTTTTTCTACTCTCTCCATCCTCCGTACATACTTTGTAAAGGAAGTTATCAAATTCTTCATTGACAACTTCTTTTTTGTGACGTCCATACATAAATTCTCTCATATTGTGATAGGACATTCCTGAGCCAATGATTGCAATGCCTTCTTTCCGGAAAGCATGCAACACCTGACCGAGTTTATAGTGCTGTTCTGCATCTTGATTGCTAAGAACAGAAATTTGTATAATAGGTATATCTGCAGATGGGTTGATTAACATCATCGGAACAAACACTCCATGGTCCCAACCTCTTTTTGGATCCAGTTTAGAGTCTATGCCTTCCTTTTTCAATGTTTCGTGTATCCGTTTCGCCAGCATAGGGTCGCCAGAGGCTTCGTATTTATATTTGTAGGACTCCGGCGGGAAACCGTAGTAATCGAAGTATAAGTCGTGATGCTCACCTGAAGATATCGTCACTTTGCTTTCTTCCCAGTGAGCTGTGACGAGAATTATAGCTTTTATTTCGTTTAGGTTAATATGTTTTTTCACACCATCGCGTAGAAAGTTTGTTAGCTCTCTATGTTCCTTGTCTCCTAGTAACGGCATAGGACCTCCGCCGTGGTTCACGAAGAGCGCAGGAGCAATCACAGCCATTTTGCGAGCAGCACTACTGAATTGTCGAATTATATTCATCGACAGCAAGGACATAAACACTATGAAAACCACTTGTAGGACAATCGACAAAGTATTGAGGACGAGCATGTATATTTACTGCGGATTGGTGACTCATGAATAATGGTTCTAATTAGTCACGCGAACAAGGGTATTGTTCTTGAATAATTAACAAAAATTACATGCACAGTGCACTTTTTCTGTTTCTTTTTCTAAAATAAATTTTACGGCATACGGCTCTAGCTCCTTGGAAGTCAGTTTATTCTTTTTAAAAGGGTGTTACGACTCTGGGAACGAGCCTGTCTACAACTACATTATCTTTAAAATAACCTAAGCCAAAGCAGGCCTGTCTCACTCCGGACTTTGTTTACAAAAATCGCGGTGCAGGGTCGACCGGACAAAATCAGTCGGTTGCCCGATGTGATGTACGCGCGAGTGGTGATACATTACAGAAATTATTACAGGCGATATTGTATCACTTTCGGTTGTTAAAACACTAATAAAAAGTCGGATTAATTCCATGTAAAAGGGCATTTTCTGTTTTAATCTAGAAAAGCTATGTATTTATTAATAGTGATGGAAAGTTCCCGAACTATGGATGTGCCTACAGAATATTCTCGAAAATATTAGTAACGGTAGAACATTTTAGAAAGTTCTAGAAATATCAGTTTGGTATGCTATGGAAAAGTATGGAAGGTTCGAGAAAAGTCTGAAAGTGTCCGAATTTTCTAGAACATTTTAGGTACATCATATGGAAGGGTCGAGAATGTTCTGGAAGGTCATGGAAAGTTCTAGAAGGTGATGGACTTTGAGGAAAGTTAGAACATTGTAGAAAGTTCTAGAAATATCATTTTGGTGTGCTATGGATAGGTATGGAAGGTTCGAGAAAAGTCTGAAAATGTCTCGAATGTTCTAGAACTTTTTAGGTACATCATATGGAAGGGTCGAGAATGTTCTGGAAGGCATGGAAAACTCTAGAAGGTGATGGACTTTGATGAAAGTTAGAACATTGTAGAAAGTTCTAGAAATATATCATGTTGGTGTGCTATGGAAAGGTATGGAAAGTTCGAGAAAAGTCTGAAAGTGTCTCGAATGTTCTAGAAGGTCATGGAAGGTTCTAGAAGGTGATGGATTTTGATGAAAGTTCGAAGAGTGCTCCACTCTGATCGGTTCTACCCCCACCGTCTTCCACCGTCCGGAGACTATAAGCCGCAAGCCTCGTCTTGCGATTATTCAGTCATTCAGTACAAACTCAGAATTCAATTCCCTCAGAACTCTCAGCTACAATACTAAAAATAAAATAGATACACCAAAGTTGCTTACTTACTTATGTAAGTATGCGGGAATTTGTAAAACAAATAGTTTTCGGGTCTAAAACTATATTTCAAAAGTCATTGTTTAAAAAGAGTAATAGGTACTTTTGTACTATCCATAAATACTTAGATTAAATTATGGGTTTATAAGATGACAACCCTAACGTTACACGTGCCGCGTCTGAACGAGATAGAGTTATACAATAGAAAGGGAAGCGTAGTTTAGGTATATTTTTGGTACTTAAACGCCGCTTTATTCGGAAGAGAGACTTCTGTCCTACTATTTAGTATTCTGTGGCCAAAGACCTTAATTTAAGCTCATTAGCAACGATTGTTGTATTTAATTTAAATAGGTAGGTAGAGATTTTTTAGAGGGGTTAAATTGGATTCTTGTACCAATCTTCTTAAATTCTGATAATCACACAATTGTTTTATTTTATTAGCAAGTGAGAGATTCAACAGAAATAAACAGAAGAAATTTGTGTGCAGATTGTTGTATAAATAGGTGAATATTAGTAAAATGGGTCGCTCTGTATGATCATGCCAAAGATAAGTATGCTCACCCAGATTTGATTTTCTACTTAAGGATCGAAGGATTTCTACAAAATATATTTGTCAAATGGCAATATGTGTGTGTAATGAGAGCAGCGCCGCCAATGTCATCCATCATAAACTTTAAAAATATATAAATGTACGAATCTGAATGCAACGACATCTAAACAACGCACGTGTTGTTGTACATGTACAAGAATTCTCATAGTATTTTTTTCAAATAAATTTCGTCCTTCTGTAGACCAGACTGTATCATCTTAGCCACTTTTGCCTTCTATAAGGAGTAAATAGAATAAAAAAAGGAGTTGACAAAAATGGCGTCTCTCTGAGTTGTCGTTTACTCAGGGAAATCGGTGGTTTTTTCTCTATTTACAGTGCAGATAAAAACAAGTCTTAATGTTTTTAAGAGTTGTAACATATTGTTACGTATTTGGTTAAAGAGTAGATGGTTATTAGTTTAGGACAATAAATTAGGACACCCAGAACAATGTCGTTTTTCGTGCGAGGGGGTGACTTACTATTTCCATTCAAATCTTTTACAATAGTCGCGTCTAAGCGAATCCTAAGCGCATTTTAGTTCAAGTCCAAAGTGTAAAGTGTAAAAATGGACAAGAAAAATAAGAAAAAAACTGTTATAAAGCGGAAAAGTGACGACCCGGCCGACGGTGAGAAAAAGTCGAAAATGGTGAACCGCGCGAAAGCTGATGATGCGAAGGAGAAAGTGGAGGTTGTGAACCAGGTCGTGGAGGTCCCTGTCGAGCAGGGCCAGCAGATCGTCCACACTGGGCAGTTGGTTGAAGGGAACTTCGAGCAGCCAGTTTTCGTGAATATGAAAGGCGAGCCTGTCCAGCTGGGACCTAACACCGTGATTCTTTACGAGCAGAGTGGAGCCCCGTCGAATTTCGCGTTCGGGGGCATGTGGACTATGGACCCGTCGGGCAGAATTGTGATGGCTGAGGGTATTTACGACGTGAAGGGCGAACCTGAGGAGGATGGTGGGACGTTCGTGCAGAGTACTGCAGAAGTTAGCAATGTGAGTTTCACTTTTATTGGCTCTGCTTTACAAAGCTGGACGTTGAGTCGAAGATTTATATTTATTGTGTGCAATGATCTGTTTTTGAGATAGAAATTTACCAATTATTATTGCACAACCTCTTGGTTTCTGAATAATTAAATATGGTGTGTTGTTGGAGCGGGATACCTCAGTGACGGAGATAAACACTACGAATAGTAAATCGAGTATATTGTTAGGTTTAAAATATATCGTATTAAGTATATCGTAGTTTTCACAGAACAGTTAATAGAACAAGAATAACACGTTTTTCCTGTGACACTTACACATGACAAAACCACAGAGGCTGCCAGTAACTCATGAACGAGTATGGAACCTCTATGTTCTAACATGTGTTTATGTAATTTTGTTTTAAATAGAAAAAAATATGTTAAAAAGAGCGAAGCGAGCATGTTGTGACAGAGATATTAATACACTATAATTAAATGTTGAAAATCAAGGTAAATTTGCCCATGACCATTAAAATGGTAATTTTCTAATGTGAATGAAGTTGATAATTTACGATATTTATATTTAAATTATTGTTTTTTACAATTATTAATATTATTAAATTCATTTATCTAGTTGTCAAAGATCCATAATTGTTAGTAATACAATAATACCCTTGGGATCCCATTCTAGCTCAATGGGTGGAGCTACATAACACATAAAAATATGTCCTTTAGCGAAACATTACCTTTGTATTTATTTTATTTTATTTATTTTATTTATTTATTTAATTTCACAGCACAAGACAATTTACAAACATAAAATACAAGAAAAATTTTGGTAGTGCCAATTACGAAATTAAAACATTAAAATTTTATAAATACTAAACCAATATACGTGAACCACCTACTTACATTACTTAAATAAAAGCTTCAATACAAAAAATACAAAAAAAAAAAAATGTGAGTGACATGCGTGTGTGTGTGTGTGTATGTGTGTGTGTGTGTGCGTGTGTGTGTGTGGTTTGATTTGTGGATTTGTAAAAAGAGTGAATGCAAATTGAAAAACGGTCACAATGACTTCTTTACTTCCTTTATATATTGGGTGCGTTTGACGAAAAATATGTCCGCCGTTGGGAGATGCTGCTCATGAAAATCAATGCCACGATTTAAGGGCGAGTTGGAGGCGTAGTTGGCGCGCGCGGGCGCGTGCCCCAGCAGGCGCGGCCGGTGCCGGCGCGCGCGCGGCCCGGCGGCACGCACCCACACGCGCTCCAACAGTGCGCTACTATCTAGCCTGTTGTTCATCACGTCATATAACATTTTTTGATCCGCGATAGTTCTTCTATCCTTTAACGACAGAAACTTATGTAGTGACAAGCTTTCGGAGTAGCTGTCGGGCCTAGTTCTCGTTAAATAATTAATGCGACGCATAAAAGATTTCTGTATTGCCTCGATCCTATCCGAGTGACATGCGTAAATGGGGGACCACACGGGCGAGGCATACTCCAGCACACTCCTCACGTATGCACAGTAAAGTGTTTTAAAAGCAGGTACAGATCTTAGCTGTTTAGATGCTCGATAAACAAATCCCAACATCCTTATTGCCTTCAATACTATGCTCTCGTAATGTGCAGTGAAAAGAAGCTTGCAATCCAGAAAAACGCCTAAATCTCTCACTTCATTAACCCTCTGTATAAAGAGATTATTTAGTTTGTAGTCATAAGTTAAGTGGTTGGGTTTTCTTGTGAAGGTGATAACCTGACACTTTTTAACATTAAGATCCAGACTGTTGCGAGTGCAGTACAGAGCGAGACTGTCGAGTTCCGCTTGCAATCTTAAACAGTCCGAGGGGTCAGTTATTGGCATAAAGATCTTGGTGTCATCGGCGTACATAAGAAATCGGGCGTGTCTAAAGCACGATGTTATGTCATACAGACACACGTTAAAAAGTAGTGGCCCCAGATGTGAGCCTTGAGGTACTCCAGATGGAATAGGAGCGAAACGAGACTGATGACAACCGACTCGGACTGCCTGGCTCCGATTGCGAAGGTACGATTCGAACCAGCGCAGAAGGTCACCGTGCACACCGATCTGTTTCAACTTAAGTAAAATTATATCGTGTTTTAAACGATCGAAGCATTTAGAATAGTCGGTGTACACGGCGTCAACCTGATAACCAGCATCCATTAGACGACCCGCGACGGAGTCAACAAATTCAACTAGGTTCGAGGTCGTGGAGCGTTTCCGCATAAAACCATGCTGAGATGAAGGGATGCTGCGAGATATAATAGGATAAATTTGATCGTGGACCATCAGTTCGAATGTTTTGCTGAAAACTGTCAATATGGATACTGGGCGGTATTGCTCAGCATTTGTTTTCGGACCTCCTTTATGAATGGGTACTATGAACGCTTGTTTCCATTGATCAGGGAAAGTTCCTTCTCTTAGGGATCTATCAAACAATATGTACAATGGAACAGCGAGTTGCTTGGCACATTTCACAATGAAAATCGGAGGAATAGTGTCGCACCCTGCTCCTTTGTTTACGTTAATTTTAGAAAGATATTTAAGGACTAAAGAGGGGGATAGTTCAATCGAGCTGACGCAACTCAGAGGATTAGGGGAGATGGAGGTAAGTTGACAAGTGGGACCACCAGATTGCACGTACACAGACTGGAAATAGTCGAGAAATAGATCACAGATCTCAGGGCCGTCATTGGCGACCCGGATGCCATAAGTCATTTGGGCTGGAATGCCGTGATCTCGTCGCAGATTTTTAGAAAAGCGCCAGAAATATTTGGGATCCTTTTTAATATTGCAACTACATCTAGTCACGTAACTATTCCAACATTTCCGTTGAAGCTTTTTGTGTCTACTTCTCAACAGGGAGAATGTGTCATAGTCACACTGGTTACCCGTTAGCTTCCAACGTTTGTGATATTTATCTTTTTCCTTTATCGTATGGATTAGAGGTTTAGAAAACCACACGGGGTACCCGTCGGAGTTACTATAAAAGAAAGGTACATATTTATCAATCATAGAATTCAACTTGGAATGAAAGTAATTAACGGATTCATTTAACGGTTTACTATTCAAGTCTGCCGTCCAGTCTATAGATGATAGGTCAGCCATAATATCAGGATAATTTCCCTTTTTGAAGTTAAACATCTTCCTAGGGGGGACCCGCATCAGCTTCAACGCAATGTTGGAGAGTTCTATATCGAGTGCCGGATGGTGCGGCCAGTCCTCGCGGGTGAACGGGTCGCGGGCGCGCGACACGGTCGCATCGGTGTTACTAAACACTATGTCTAACATGTGTGCGTTGCCATTCAGTATTCCGCAATACTGGCTCCACCCGACTGAGGCCACATGATCTAAAAATTCCTCCTGGATCTCACCGCTTATTCCGTGAGGGCGGTAAGACACCCCTGATGAATCGACGGACCAAGTGAGGTCAGGCAAATTCAAATCTCCCACAAGTAAATAATAGTCATCAGGCGGGCAGCAAGTTCGGATGTAGTCTGTCAGTCCCCGCAGCAGCGCCTCGTGTGTAGTCCCCTTGCCGGGCAGATATGCGCAAATGATGTGCAAATCGCGGTCGGCGAGCATCGCCCGCGCGCCCACAATCACGTGAACCAACTCAACAGCGGACGCGGGCGCGACGGGGGGCGGCGGCGGGGCGCGGCGGGCGGCGAGCGCGCGGCGCGTGAGCACCATCACCCCCCCGCCGCCGGGCCGCCGGGCCGGTCCGCGCGATGCACGTCGTACCGGGGATCGCTTACCTCCGCGTCACCGATGCCCTCCGCAAGCCAGGTCTCGCAGATCGCTACTATGTCATAACTGTGATTTAATAAACCCTGCCGAAACTGCACTAATTTCCCTCTAATGCTACGGGAGTTCTGTGAGTATATCCTTATAGGAAGCATTGTAGACAGCACAAACAAGCTTGTATATAAATTTGGTTAGAATACATGAAAATAAAGCGGTAGACTAACAACTGATAATAACACGAGCATATTGAACCCAAAGATGCGTATTCTAAGGCATTGAAGTAGGACGGCATATGATCATTCAATATCAATACATAAACTAGTTTGTCTGATAATGAGTGTGTATGGGTTAGTGCGTCAGGTAGGGGGTAGTGATGTGTGTGGACTGTGTCTGTATAGTTTGAATGAAATGTGTTTTGTGTAATGCAGTCATAAGGTCGATTATAGTGTAGCACGTTAATACAGAAACAAATAGTTGTTAAATATAATGCATTCATTGAGATTATTAGAAAAATGGTGGTGGGAGTATGCTGCATAAAGTATGCGATACTCAAACTATCGTTAAAAATCGAAAATGGAAGGCTACTTATTAATTCACATTGACTATTGGTGCAGGCTTTGTAGTAGGTTTCAGTGACATTAGTTGCGAAGTACTTTCGATATGTTTTTTCGGAAAGTTGTCGTCTTGCCGAATAAAAATCTTGCAGTTCCGAGTCCAGCAGTAACGAAACCCCAGTTCTTTGCATTTGGTTTTAGTCTCATTCAAGGTTTTCTTATTGAGCGCCGTAAGATGCTCATTCACATAAATTTGCCGTTTCTCACCTTGGATACCAATATGAGACGTATTAACACCCCTTTGTCTACGAACTGCACTCAGGAGTTCATCCTTTTGGTCAGAGGATTGCAGTTTTACGACAATGGGCCTCGGGAGACCCTTGGCCCTCGTCGGGATTCTGATGGCAGTAATGATATTGTTCTTCCTTAGTGAGGAGCCCACTGCGGTTACAATCGACATAACCAAATCCGGCACCACCTCAGTCTTCCTCTCAGGGATGCCAAAGATCTCCAGGTTGTCTAGACGAGTGCGCTGTTCCATGTTGTTAACGTTCGCCCTTAATTCCTCGATAATTGTTAAAAGACCCGGAATATCTTTATTAGATTTTTCAGCCGCTTTAGAGATATTTTCAAGCTTCTTGATCCTTTCATCATATTTGTCAATCCTATCCGACGTAAAGTCGACAGTCGCAGTGAGTTCATCTACCTTTGTTGTAAGTTGATCAACATTAGCAGACAGAGTGGAGAAAAGCGTAATTGCTTTATCAACCTTTCCTTCCAGAGAGGCATAGCTCTTATCTACTTTTTCCATTATTTCGGTTTTCATATCTTTCAAATTTTGTGCTTGCTGTGTAGAGAATTTTGCAAAAGTACTAACTATGAGGTCATTGATTTGCGCCAAGGTAACCGAATCATTTAGTGTCGACCCGGAAGTTTGAGCGCCGCTGGACTTGCGTTGCGACGATGGAGTGCCCGGGTTAGATGTTAACAACAACGGGCTTTTCGGCAGTTCATCACGTTCGCGGCAGCCGGGACATGTCCAAGTGGATTTTTTTGCAGTGCCAAGTTTCCTAAACACCGTCTCTCTTATGCCGATGCAATGAAAGTGATAGCTGACCTTGCAAGTCGCGCAGTTCATATCTTCGTTGTCGAAGATATCGTCGTTACACTTCGCGCATTTAGTTTCCATTGTAGAAAATTGCAGGCCACACAGTTCGACTTTATAGTAAACAGCAGTAGATAAGTACCTGGCAGATTGTGAAGTGAAGTTTGGTAGCAGATGTAGTGAGGAAGAAAGCCACAATGACCAAAAACTCACAAGGTTAGAAGTTTACGTTATATAACTCACTTAAATTTCACAAATCTTGTAGGGTCCTATAGTACACTGCGAGAATAGTCTATGCTTCACTATTGATAACGTTTATAGATTTAAATATAGACAAAAACTAATTTTAAATCGTTAATAATTGAGGATGGTTCTAAGATACGTGTTTATCAATTAGTTCCCAGAGGGTAGGGTGTATGGGCAACATTTTACTGTTTTGTTTTTATAGTTCTTCCTTTTGTACACTCTACACCAACAATAAGTTAGTTGTCTGCTTGTAAGAAAACTGCCTTTTCATCCTACTAATATTATTAATGCGAATGTTTGGATATTTGGATGTTTGTTACTCAGTCACACTTCAACCACTGGACGGATCGTGATGAAACTTGGCACACATACTTATATGTTAGATCCTGGAATAGGACATAGGATAGTTTTATCCCAAAAAACACCATATTCCTATGGGAAAACATAACAATTTGTGATTTTTAGTTGTCCATGCGGACATAGTCGCAGGCAACAGATAGTTTAAAATAAAAGTCCAAGTTTAGTTCTAAGAGAATCCATTCACATTTTAAAAGTGTTCCCTTAGGGCAAACATTCTGTTGGTAATTTAGTATTCAGATCTCAGTGTCAGATAAATACTTTATTTCTCAGTGTGCTTGTTGGCGCCACTGCCTATATTATGGTGTGCCAATTTTTTTCTATCATGCTGTTGGCAAAGGCTCTTCTCTAGCCCCTTCCATCTTTGTCTATTCTGGGCCAGTGTCCTCCACAAATCCAAATAACTATTGTATAAATTATCGAGTTTGTCAATAGGAGTCCTGATTATATATTTGTATAATCTGAAGATGAATATATTAATATTAATATTCAAATGACGACCTCCGTGGCGGAACGGGTAGCTCTCGGACTGCCACGCCGGAGGTTGCGGGTTCGAATCCCGCTAGGGGCAAATATTCGTATGAAGAATATGAATGTTTGTACCCAAGTCTTGGATGTTTATATATTTATTTAAGTATGTCTATCCGTTATCTAGTAACCATAGCACAGGCTTTGCCTAGTTTGGGACTGGATAATTGGTGTGAATGTCTGAGATATTTATTTATTTATTTAAATAAAATTTAATGAAATTTGTTCAACTGTCTCTGCATATAAAGTTCACTATACAATTGCAGCAACAAGTGGAAGAGCAGACCACGACATACCAGCAGTATGAGTTAAGCGGCAACACCCAGGTGGAGAGTCAGCAGGAATATGAGGTTGCCATAATTGAAAATCCACCTACAACAGCAGACGACAGGTTAGTTAATTTAGATCTCCAGTGGGCAGGTAGCTAGGGGGAGTAAGAATTGAAGTTCTTCAGCCCACTCTAAAATGTAAATATGGATAAAATGTAGTGTCAGATGGAATAGTTTGCCAGTATATATACCAGGATACGGGGAATTAAATCCAAATGCCAGTATCTTAGCATACATATGGCACACATTGATGATTAGTGCCTAATAAATAACAGAATACAGTAAAAATATAACATATAAATTTGTAAAATTCTTACTTAAATTAAAGTCATATGAATTTGGATTCAAGACTGTCTGTAGTCTGGTAACAACCAGACTTGTGTTTTTTGTTATATGAAATGATATAAAATGATTTATTACAACAACTTACAGTTAATATAGTTTTAAAATTTAAGAAACCCTTTTGCTGAAAAGCTTTTCCAAGGCAGAAAGTTGTACATACAATAGAATTAAATCGATCTTAATTAAGGCTCCCTTCCGGCGCCTAGAAGTATTTTGATGCAGTTTTAGTGACGTTTCATTTTTTTTTTCACTAAGTAGAACAGGTATAACATATTTAAGTAATATTATTGATAATTAAATAAATAATTACACAAAAGGGGGGTAGAGACGGTTACAAATATAAACTACATGTGCCTGTACAAAAATTAGCCAACAACCAATAACCATTTGCCAAACGGTTATAAAGGCGCTAATATTAATTTATTTAAAAAGCAGGTTTTAAGTACTTTTTGGAGAGGAGTTACTATTCAGTGTTAGAATTTTTCAATGATAAACAAGAGTAGACAAATTACATGAATATTATTTTTGACATTAGTTTTTTTTATTTAGATCATGCAGGACTTTATTAAAATTAAGTGTTATTTCTATATTTCAAGTTATTAAGAATGTAAAACTAAAATTTGCACGCCAGAATGGCAGAATATGAGAAACTGTTTTCATTGTATACCATATCATTTTTACCATATTCTAGCAAATAAATATTTCATTTCATTTCATTAGTTCTTTAACTAATCACAGGAATTTTTTGATTTGACAAATACTACCATTTAACACCTTAAACTAGCAAAACGCCAGTGCATGTTTCGAGGAAGGGAGAGAGAAGGGAACTAGGGTGTATATTAAATACATCTATTACTGTGGTTACAGGTCATCAGACCCTCAAATAGTCACAACGGAGGAGCAGCTGGTCGGCACGGGCACCGGCGCCGTGCGCTGGCTCAATCAGAAATACGACTTCGTTGTGAGGAAGCTCCAACTGAACTACGGTGAGAGTCTTGAACGCAGACCAGTACAGACAACTTAGTACAAGTTGATGATGGTCCAGTTATATTTGCGAATTGAGAAGAGTTTTCTCAAAATGTGTTTATTTAATTTTTTATACCGCGCTGCGGAAACTATTGATGATAGAACCTTTGCGCGTCTGTACATTGAAAATATTAGCAGGAGTTGCAGCTGGAGCAGAAGCAGGAGGGGGAAGGGGAAGGGAAATAACGCTTAATAAGTTTCAACTTTTTAATTCTGTAGTCCACGCGAGCGGAGCCGCGGGCACAGCCGCAGGCACAGCTAGTCAAAATCAAAATCAAAATACTTATTTTCAAAATTGGAATACATTATTCTCTTTTTGACGTCAAATTCTACCTAAAACTACTCCACTTCCACCTGTATAACCGAGGGGAAGAAGTGGCAACAAACCCAACAGCACAGGGCCCTACCTTTGATTTATCTTATTCATTACAATCATTAAGTCTACCTATGCTGAGCCATCAAGCACTCCATGGACTTTTATCATTTAAGTAGTCATCTAACTTATAGTATGATTTCAGTAATATGTATATCTCTTGAGACAGTTGTACCCAGCGCTCTGTTTTATTGTTTTCATCTCTCTGTCCAGATGCTGGTGTAAAGCTGCTGCACTCACAATCCGGATGCATCCAATGCGTGTACCTCACGACACCAAGCATGCAGCTGGCTTTCAACGCCGTGCCGCAGTTCCTGTGCATCGAGACTGGTAAGGTCCTTCTTTCTTTGAATTTTGCCAATGTCAAGTGTATGGGACGAATACAGACAGATATTACGCTTTAACCGCTCGGCCACGACTTTTGGCTTAGCGGGACGCGGCGCGGTTTCGGCAGGCGGAGGGTTGGCCGCTGATTGCGGCGCCTCGTGGCGTGCTGCTAACGTTTTTGTACATTTGTTCTCGCCGCTCGCCGCCCCGCTCCTAGCTGTCGCTGGCAGCGGCAAGGTCGTGGCCGAGCGGTAACGGAGTAAAGCTTTGGGTTGAGGCACTAGAGCACCGAGGGAGTGACGCTCAGGATATTTATTTTGCCATAAATTACGTGGCATATAATAGGTGGAACATTATTATTTAGTCAATAGACAATGTAAATTTACCCAAAGGGTGTAGCAAGTAAGGTGTAAACGATGTGCTGGTTGGCGTAAAAGTAAAACGAGAACTCCAAATGCGAACGGAAAATAGCGAGGGCGTATGGTATGTAAAGTTGTCGTGCGGATCGCGGAAGGCTAGCGGCAGACTGATGTGCGCGTGCGCTTGATTTGTGCGCCCCGCGACCGCAGGTAGGGCGGCAGCGGCGCGCGCGCATTGCACGTAAGTACATGTATTTTTACCATACACCCTCGCTATGTACTATTTATTTATTAAAATATTAAATTATTTTCTAGGCTTTGATGTAGTGCAGCCGTCACCAACATAAGGTAACGAGTTTTTAGGTCAAACAGTCACGTCGCCCAAATCCAAAAACTCCTTCAGAGTATAAGGGCACTTTTGTATCAGAAAGCTTTTTAGCTGTCTGGAAAAATCCATGTCATTGAGCGATTTCAAGTTGCATGGCAAATTGTTGTAAACTCCGACAGCATTATATGTGGCGGTTTTCTGGTATGTCGCAGTCCTACAGCTGGGTAATTTTAACTCCAGGTTTGAGCAGCTGGTTTAGTCTACTGCTTTTAAAGTCTTTTCTTATAGGGATTTTTTCCGGATATCACCATAACCTTTGATCTGCCCACGTGCAGTCCCGTAGAGAAGCCCTACATCTGCAGAAGTGCAAAAGACATTGCAATTGCACGGAGTCATTTGGGTTGTTGATAAATTAGTTCTGTTCACAAACATGAGTACCATGGTGGTCATTCATTACACAATAAATATGAATAAACCCAACCCACTCCCCTTTTCCCACGCCCACGCCCACGAGTGGGATCCAATGTGGGAACTCGCAGCTCCAAATGTAATCCAAACTCATCGCAATCTGAATAGTACAGAAATACTATTATGTGCAATATATTGCATACTAACCGTACCTACCTGTGTAAGTATTTGAAAACTAAAAATGTCTATAACTTTTGATTGAGTAAGCCGATTGCGATGAAATAAAGACTAAATGTTAAATTAAGTTAAGCCCCATCTTTTTGTGAAAAGTCCATCAAAATCCGTTCAATAGTTTTTAAGTAATGCGTGCACAGACAAACAGACAAAAATTTCAAAAATGATTGAAATGTGTTCTATTACTTATCCTTAGACCCCTCAATTTTTTTTTTGCGAATAGAGAAGATAGAGATAGATATGTAAATAGAGAAGAGAGGCTAGTGAGGTGATACACCGTCTGTGCCACCCCTCTGGGACCAAGGCGCGAGCATTATGTATGTATTGACTTGAATGTCCCAACAGGTATAGAATTCAACAGCACCATACCGACGGTGGGCGGCAGCGGCCCCAGCCCCGCCGTGAAGCACAACGTCACTCTGTTCCTGGCGGAGGACGGCAACGGCAAGTCGGTGATCGTCAGCGCCGGCATATCCGCCCTGATCGGCGACGACCTCACGTGGCTGCTGGAGACGTTCAAGTCGTGCAACCCGGCCTGGCGGCAGGTCCGCTGCGTGGTGTGCGACCCCACCAAGTGCCAGCAGGTGGGTTCATTATAACATTGACTTGGAGAAATACTATATCATACTGCTATAGTCTATCCTGTCATCATATTACATATTGTAAAAAAATATGTTTATTTTCAGAAAATTAGGGGTTACAGCAGATAATTTTGGCCTTCTTTTAGACATAAAAATGTCTGTGCCAGAAGGCCTCGCTCTTCCATACTTATATCTTATATTTAAACAATGTGTGTGTGTGTGTGTATATGTGAGTGTGTGTATGTGTATGTGTATGTGTGTGTGTGTGTGTGTGTGTGTGTGTGCGTGCGTGCGTGCGTGCGTGCGTGCGTGCGTGCGTGCGTGCGTGTGTGTGTGTGTGTGTGGGTGGGTGTGTGTGTTACCTGTAATGTCAGTCGGTCACGGTCTCGCGTGGGCGAGCTCCAATCTGGTGTCGTGTGTCCGCAGTCTGTGCGCAGCGCGTTCCCGGCGGCGCACGTGACGTGCTCGGTGTGGCAGGCGGCGGGCGCGTGCGCGCGGCAGTGCGCCGAGGCGGCGCGCCGCGAGGACCCCGCGCACCCCGCGCACCCCGCCCACCCCGCGCTCGCCCCGGAGGACGCGGCCGCGCGCTGCAAGACGTACGCGCTCGCGCTGCTCCGCGGGGAGCATACGCCCGCGCAGCTGCAGGTAGGCGTATGTTGGAGTGTGTTGGGGTGTGTTCGTGTGTGTTTGATCGTTGCTCTCGAGCCCAGAGGGCGTGGGTACGATTACCACTGGGGACAGACCGGGGGGATAGGGGAGGTGCCCGGTACTTGCGTTAATGCTCGGTGCGCCCTGCTTAATTGTACACAGAAAATATAAAAAATAAATACACAGGATAGGACGTGCACAGGTGTGTTTATCTCTAAAAAGAGATTTCTTCCAGCCAAACCTTGTCTGGAAAGAGAGAGGTTAACAATAGTAGTAGACATATAAACTACATATCGAGGGCATCAAACTGAAAGGGCGTATCTACAGATTTTCCAAAATATACTTTTTAGGGCGTATGTCCCTATTTTTTAGCTCTGCGACATACTAAAATGGCGTAACAGTGCTCCATTGACCTAAGCAACATAAAAAGTAAAATAAAAAAAATACCAATGATTAACTTTTAGTTAAATGATTAACTGTTTGCATTATTTAATTTTACCCTCTTAAATTGCTTTTTTGTAGATACGTCCTTTCAGTTTGATGCCCTCGAGATATATATATATATATAAATGAATTTATTTTATTTGCCGTATGGTTTCCGGTAGAGTAGAATAGGACCACTCCAACTCTTCCCGTGGATGTCGTACAAGGCGACTAAGGGAATACATTATAAAACATCAATCAGGCCTCCCCAACCAGTATGGCCAGCGCGGGGAGTGTAGGCCAAATCCTCCGTCTGTCTCCGGCAGATGAGGGTTGTGCTCCTGCAGTGGAGACAAAAATAACCTGATGATGATGATATAAATGAAATGAATTTATCGTGTAGGTGCTGAAGCGAGGGATCATCGGCACCGGCGCGGGCACGCTGCGCGTGTGGGAGGGGCTGACGCGCGCGGGCGGCGCCGTCAACAAGCTCGACTCGTGGCTGGAGCCAGACAACTACACCAATATACTGCACAAGGTACGCTGCTTTGGCATTCATCATCATCATGGCAGCCGGAGGCCTTCCACACTCGGTCCTCCGCCCTCCGCATTCAGCCGCTTCCGGCCACCTTCTTCCATTGCTTAGGCATTATCAAATAGATTTTTTGTAGCACGAATGAAGTTATATTGATTAGTTTAGGCTCAGCTCAATAGTGGAACCACTCAAAAAACGATGTTTTGAGTAAGTAATGCTATCTGAATAGTGATATCAATACGATGATTATGAGAACAAGAATTACAATAATTAAAATATATGTCGTAGGTTCCTGGTTCCGCCGAAAGTGTGGGCTCCCAAATTGAGTTTAACGCCGTTACAATGTTAACACGTTTACTGACTTCAATGACACTACATGAAATTACACTACATCATCAAGTAACGATTTTAGAAGGCAGACGATCCGTCCGTGTAGTGCGAGCGCACCGCACGCGTATCGAGCGAACACTGTCTCGAGTCTGCGCCAGTTATACCCGACGTTCCGTCAGCGCGTGCTCGCGACGCTCGCCGAACCAAGACGAACGGCGCGCCGAGCGCACACTGTGCCTCCAAATCAGCTCCTCTTATATTATTTCGCCGACATATATGTTGAATGTCGATTATTTTCTCATTTCAAATAATATAACAAAAAGGTCAAGTTAGGAATCAGAATAGATGGTTATTCGATAATTATCAAAGACAATAATGATCTTAGAGGGCTATCGCAACCTTGAGTAGCTCAGGTTTAGGTAAATTCGTGTCTGTCGTGCGCTTGTGTGGGTAAAATCGCTTGCGCCACACTAGCGTACTCAAGAACGATTTTGATCCTTGCATGCATTTTATTAGTCGATTTGATTTTATTGACCTTTGTCACTTTGTCAGATATTTTAAGTTTTACTTGAACAGTAATAAAAAAGAAAATTAGAAAATTAGACGACATTAGTAAAAAAAATTACAAACTTAGCACAAAATACTTCGATTAGATTGTTAATGTATGAGTTGCATGCAAATTTGCCATAAACAAGATGTACAATAAAATAGATTACTATTTTAGATTTAAATAGCTAAGATATATTGATGCTTAATGTTCATCCCCTAAATATAAATATTAATTTTGTATTCTTAAACAAAATACTTAGATGAAACCAAAGTATTTCAAAGATGAAATTCGCCCATCATTATAAAACAAATTATCTATTTATAAATTTATCTAAATTTTCGAGGGTCTGTGATTCCAGGTAGAACAACAGGTTCATGGTAAAACCACCCTTGCCTATGACGAGTATTTAGCGGACAAACTGTTAGATTTAAGTTAGTTGTTTTTTTTATTATCATAGTTTGCCATACGGAAGAGGTCAATCATATTAGCTCTAAAATAAATATTGTAATACCTATTGTAACTCTTGATTGTGCAAATAAACAAATTAGGAATTATGAGGAAGGGAAGGTGCACCGCTGCGTACGACTGCGCATGGGTGCGTACAACTCTGCGCACAACCTGCGCACCGCTTCGTATGCAGGTTGTGCGCAGGTTGTGCGCAGCCGTGTGCAGGTTGTGTGCAGCTTAAGCAGCAGTGCGCAGTCATGCGTAGATCGTGCGCAGGTCGTGCGCGGGTTGTTCTCTGCTGTACGCAGCCGTACACAGCGGTGCGCAGTCGTACGCTTGTTATGCGTAGCTGTACGCAGTCATGCGTATTTGTACGCAGCCGTGCGCAGTCGTGCGCACCGGTGCGCAGCCATGCACAGCCGTACAAAGCCATGCGCAATCGTGCGCAGGTTGTGCGCAGGTGGTGCGCAGGTTGTGCGCAGCTATGCGCAGGTTGTGCGCAGCTATGCGCAGGTTGTGCGCAGGTTGTGCGTTGGTAAAAAGAGGTTGTGTAAAAAACCATTGTAAATATATAAATTAAGTGCGGGAAGTCTGTCGCATTGACACCTAAGGCAACAGACGGAAGTGCGGAGGTATAGGCAATTAGGATAGTGGGGTTTCTCACTGCCAGTCGCCCAGCCTCAGGCGACCGTCAGACAAGGTCTGTAGGCTAAGGGTGGCTTGGCCACAGTGAGAGGCAGGCGCGACCTGAAGTGAAACCACGATGACAGTTTAAAATTTTGATTTTGCCACTTCCGCAGGGGCTGGAGCGGCTGGTGACCAAGTTCCAGAGTCTAGTGAGAAGTCACATGCAGCCCGACGAGTTTGTCGCGTTATTCTTTAACGTGGCCAACCAGCTAGAGGACGAAAGAAGGAATTTCGCTATCAATAGACTTAGGGTGAGTGCGTTTTGAGCTCATTTTTCAATGTTCAAGGTGCGTACTGCGCAGAGTGCGAGGCAGTGCCAACAGCGTCTTTCAGATGCTCGCCGGGCCGCATTGGGCCGGCCGTACAACGACGCTGCTGTAACGTGCATGCCGCAAGCAGCGCCACTGAGATAACTTTATTTTTTATATGGCCTTTGTTATTATGATTATAAGGCACAATAATTCCGCCAATGTCAAAGTAGTGGAAAATACACGAAGGAGGTTACTCTAGTTTCCAATCAGGGGGTCGGTAAATTTTGAAACGAAAGTTGAGATGATTGTCCAACCGCCATCTAAAACAAACGACACAAAAAACGGAGATAACTTGGTTACAATACTAGGATAAGTCCTATACCAACAAGTTGCCTAGGGAACTGAGAGAGGAAAAAATACCAGGTACGTTTAAAAGGAAATTTAGGATTAAGTGTTGCTGTACTGTCGATGACTTTCAAAGTATTGTTGTAAATTTGACATTTATTATTACGTAAAATTAATGACATTTATTTGACTTATTACTGCTTTTTTTATTGTAAATACTATATGTCGCTTTTTGTTTTAGTTTAATTTTATTGTAGAATAATTTAATTTCTAATACAATGTATATTGTTTTATGAATTAACAAATGAAATGAAATATACTAATAAATTTGTCAATGTGAGCCTTAATACTTAAAATATATGATTTCTTAGAGATCCATTAAAACTTGAAGCTTCCAGGTAACTTGAAAACTACTCAACCGACACTGAGTTGAAACTTAAAAAGATGTAATGTACGACATACTCTTTGTTGACTTTTTTCTATGTGGCTGATTCTACAAAGTAAACATGTAAATAAACTTTTTTCCTCAGGACACGGAAACGCTGAAGCAATCCCCTACGGACACAATCACTCAGTACGCGTACAATCTCATGAGCCACCAGACTAAACTCGCGCAGAAGTGTCTAGACGACCGCGCCGGCAGGTGAGTGCATTACTTGGCACTATCTCCCGCTATACACTAACTCAAACACACTGGAGCAATCCTACACGAACACTGGAGCAATCCTACACGAACACTGAAGCAATCCTACACGAACACTGAAGCAATCCTACACGAACACTGAAGCAATCCTACACGAACACTGAAGCAATCCTACACGAACACTGAAGCAATCCTACACGAACACTGAAGCAATCCTACATGAACACTGAAGCAATCCTACACGAACACTGAAGCAATCCTACACGAACACTGAAGCAATCCTACACGAACACTGAAGTAAATTTGGTGACGTCCTCATAAATCCTGGGGTCCGCAGTGAGAAAAATATAAGGAGATGCATGAAAAGGTTGATGAATGTGAGGGAGGCTAGTAGTGAGGTTTGTCGATACATACCTACCCCTCTGGGACCAAGGCCTGATTATGTATGTGTGCATGTAATTCATTCTTGTTCACAGAAGACACAGCAGTGCTGCCATCTGCAAATACGGCACGTCGACGCAGGAGTGTTCGTGTCTGTTCAGCAAGGTGTTCCGACTGCCGTGCAGGCATATACTCATGCTCACCACAGAGCTCAAGGTAACTATTTGTATACATCCGACTCTTATAGCATAGCCTTTTCCCTAATTTTAGCGCTGACGAATTTAATGAGTGCTTTCAGAATTGGGCCGTTTATAATAAGAACTGTGGATCTTAAGGTCGGAAAAAAACCATAGTATTGAGGGTACTGGCAAAGAGCATGTCATCTCACAAATATATAGAAATTAAATTATATTATCACTAAATATAAACAACTTAATATTGTTTTACACATACTGTAAAATTGTAAATGTATTTGTGTGTGCAATGAAGTTTATTGTATTTACATTATAAACTTATACTAGAATACTAATAAAAAAAGGAAAATTAAATGTCAAAAATTACTCCTAGGCTCCCCACCGCTTGGAGTGTGCCCAAAAGGCTGGCATTACCCCGCTGATTAGATTAGATTAGATTTATTTATTTCACTTTTTTTTTTTTTTTGGTATTATTTTATTATATGTATAGATTAACTTAATGAAAATTTATACAACTATATACAGTATTAAAAACTAATATCACTTTTAAATCTTAAAAATTCAATTTTACATGTCATTCTAATATGGTAAAAGGGATCGTCATAAAATAAAATAATGTAAAAATTACAATGTCAACAATTCAAATAATGTCATAGTATATAACGTACTATCTATGTCAGTATATAATATTAAACGGCTGTATAATGAGGTAGAACCCCGCTGTATGCTGGTCCTCTAAGCGAGGTGGTGCCTAGCCCTTTGGTCATTTGACACTTCATGTTATATTGTATTGTATTACATATTAGGTGGAGCCTGGCGACCTGTATTTACTGTGTTTGTATTGTACTTGTATTGCCCCCCCCCCCCCCCCCCGATTAGAATTAAACCTCTAATTTACTACTTAATAAATATTCAACAACCTGTTTTCAGATTTTCAGTTTTCAGACATATACTTTATTTTCAGGTGAAAACGCACATACCTTTCGAGCCTCGTTGGACGGTCCAACACTGCCTGTTCGGCTGTGAGAACAACGCAGCGACCACCGCCGGCGGCAATGGCGGTAAGCGTCCGTCACTTAAGATTCGTAGCTGAAGCTCACGTATCTGATGTCGCCATGTGAATCCTGGCTTAGAGTAGAGCTACCACCAATCTCTCCATGGGTGTCGTGTAGTGGGCCTGATCCACAAGTTTCAAGTCGCTCAGCGAGCTATGGAGAGGGCTATGCTCGGCGTATCTTTGAAGGATATGATTCGTAATGAAGAGACCCGACGAAGAACGAAGGTGACCGACATAGCCGAAATGATTAGCAGGCTGAAGTGGCAGCGGGCGGGCCACATCTGTCGCAGAATCGACGGCCGTTGGGGCAGACGAGTGCTGGAGTGGAGACCGCGGATCGGCACTCGCAGGGTGGGACGCCCCGCCGCTAGATGGAACGACGACCTAAAGAAGGTGGCCGGAAGCGGCTGGATGCGGAGGTCCGACCGGGTGTGGTGGCGTTCGTCGGGGAAGGCCTATGTCCAGCAGTGGACGTCTAAAGGCTGACATGATGATGATGATGTGTCGTTAAGGCGACTAAGGGATTGCACCAGGGATGGCACCGTGTACATTAAGATCGTTACTGCGATCACCAATCCAGCCAAAGCGTGGTGATTAAGGCAAAGCTCACCAAAAGTGGCAATCTCTTAGGGGATGCTTATGTTATGAACGTATTTATTTCGGCTTTAAACTGGAATGCATCTCTATTTATTTATTTTATTTTAAGAAAACTTACAGCTATTATAACTAAGTACATTACAAATATAGTAATAGTTAATAATTATAGGCAACGACAAACTAGGCATGCTGTCGTTGCCTATAATTGGGGTGGCATCTGGCCAATGTACAATTGTAAGATTCCCCTAAGCAACGATTGATGTACATACTGTTGGTAACCTAATAAATAAAATAAAAATAAAAAATAAAATAGAATAAAAGAGCCAATTAAAAGTTTCCACTTCTAGAAATAAATTAAACAATAATTAACAATCATAATAAACTAATGGTTCAAATATATTAAAAAATAATACATATATACACAGTACAACATTATAAATAACATGGCAACATTATGTTATAGAGTGACATTAGGGCTTAAAGGACTTGGCTTCCAGATCCGTAAAACACATTAAAAAAAGAGTGACATTAGCATCTGTCAGTCGCATTTAGTATTACATTCTCAGAAGAACGAATATATCCAATAGAAGGATTTATAAGGGTCCAAGAACGTGAAGGAAACCAACCCTTTTCACTCTTATGGTAATTTTGCTGTTGCTAAAGTGAGAGAATGCTACTTTTAACAGGACGTCAGATACCATGTCCGTACACTGTTTCAGAAATCTAGAGATGAGGCGGAGGTGCAAAACATGGATATCGATAATTATCGGATATCGATAATCAATAAAAATATATTACGTAGTCTAAAAATTATCATTATATTATTTAGTAAAAATTTGAAATTATGTTAACATGAAAATTTAATTTAATTCTGAAGGCACGCACTTAATTTGACAGCACTAAACTAGCTAATATTTTTTTTTTATTTTATTTTATTTATATTTGGAAAGCTTACAGCCTAAGTAACAAAATATAACTTAAACTTGTGCAACAATATGCCAATAACAAGCTTTCACAAATGGATAGAAAAACTTAGGTCTAAAATGGATATAATAATTACAAATAATAAAGTATATAATGTTGACACTAAGTTGTCATCAAACTAATACAATTATACACACGATTCGAAGTCCTTGATGAGTGCACTTCTTATAACATTGACACTACTGGCAAATAAATCGAAACGATCGTCATGATTAAGCATATTAAATTGATTTGAGCTTCGAGGCAAGTAACTGTTTTTTCTATATTGCGTGTGGTTAGGAGGAACGCGAAGTAAAGTTGGCTTTCTAAATTTGCGAGAAGGAATATTTAAATTAATTTTACTGAGGAGCTCAGGACAGTCAACGATACCCTGTGCTATTTTTATTAAAAAGATTAAATCAGAAATGTTACGGCGTAGGTACAAAGGTAACAAATGTAATTTTTGACAGCGCTGGATATATTCCATCTTAGGTATTCCAAATTTAACAGACAGAAAGCGTGTAAATTTTTTCTGAATTTTTTCAATATTCGTCGAGTAGATACTATAACAGGGGTTCCATATTTGAGACGCATACTCTAGGTGACTTCGTACGTAAGCGCAGTAGAGTATTTTAATGGTCTTCATACTCTTGAAACACCCAGACGAGCGAATAATAAAACCGAGGGCTTTGTATGCTTTATCGACAATAGTATTCACGTGCTGATCAAATAGAAGTTTGGAATCATGAATGATTCCCAGGTCCCTGCTAGAGCTTATACATGATAACTTATGGTTTTTAAGCCGGTAGTTGTACTTTAACACATGATGCTTACGGGTAAAATTAATATAGTTACATTTGGATACATTAAGATCTAGTTTATTTAGTTCGCAGTATCTATCAAGTCGGAACAGATCGTCTTGAAGGAGAGACGCGTCAGAAGTATTGGAAACTGCCCTATAGATTTTCATGTCATCTGCGAAAAGAAGGAAATTCGAGTTTGAGAAGCAAGAGTTGATATCGTTGATAAAAATTGTAAATAACAGAGGACCCAACAATGATCCTTGAGGAACACCAGATGGGATCGTTTCCCAAGTGGAAGTGAAACCATTTAAGACTACTGCTTGAGACCTATTTTCAACATATGATGCAAACCAGCGATATAGATCACCGTGTATGCCTAGTGAATATAACTTGGATAATAGAATGTTATGATCAATTCGATCAAAGGCCTTACTGTAGTCCGTATATATTGTGTCAATCTGATTACCACTGTCCATGTTACTCGTGAGGTACTCATTGAAAATTGCCAAATTAGATACAGTTGAACGGCCTCTGAGAAAACCATGTTGCTGGGGAATTAACACAGCTTTTATAGTATTATAGACATGATTGAATACTAAACGTTCAAGGACTTTAGCCAACAGGCACAATTTAGAAATAGGTCTATAATTCTCAATCATGTGTTTAGGGCCTTTTTTATGTATGGGTGTAATAAAGGCTGACTTCCATATTGTAGGCATTCCTCCTTCTTTCAAGGAGCGTCGGAATAACAAGGAAACCGGCCGCGAAAGTTCGCTAGCACATCTAACTAAGAATATCGCTGGAATGGAATCGGGGCCAGCGGACTTGCTAAAATCTAGCTTCTTCAATAACTGGAAAACTTGATCGATGTTAACATCTACTGAAGACATATCACACGGCGTAGGTAAATTGGTCTGGCTTGGATGAGAATTATGGGATATGGTGTTTGATTCTAAAAATGTTGATTGAAAATAAGTTGAGAAGAGATTACAAATACCGGCACCTGTATCACAAGTTAGTCCAGAGTAACTCATGGTCGCTGGATATACACTAGCCCCTCTTTTACTTTTTAGAAAAGACCAAAACATTTTAGGATTTTTAGATATAAGTTTTTCAATTTTAAGTACATAATCTTTATAACATCTGAGTTCAGTAGTTCTTACTCTATCTCTAAGTAATTTAAAAGTATTTTCATCGGATTTGTTACCATAAATTTTGAATTTAGTTAGGTACTTGAACTTTTCTTTAATTGTTTTAATAAGGGGAATATTGTACCAGATCGGGTATTTGCCATCTCTTATTATACGAATTGGAATAAATTTTTCTCTAAGTTTATAAAGAACAGAGTAGAAGTAGCTAACAGCTTCATCCACACTGCCAGTACTGAGAATGGTCTCCCAGTCAATATTCGATAGATGCATACATATGTCATCGTAATTCCCTCTGTTGTAGGCAAACACAGATCGTTTGGGTGTATCAAGAGCATGGAGTTCTACAAACGCAGGCTGAATAACTAAGCTAGGATGATAGGGATCCTCCGGAGTCAATGGATCATTACAAGTATGCACTGACAATAGGTCGCTACATAGCACTAAATCTAGGATATCGTTTGTCACATTTTTGTTACAGTTAAATTGATAGAGGTTGCAATTGTTAATGCAGTCGATGAAATCCACTTTACGGGGATCAGTAACATTTGAGGACTGAAAACCAACATCTGAGTCGAGCCACTGAATGTCACTCATGTTGAAGTCACCAACCACTAGGAATTTGTCATTTGGGTGAATATCAACAATAGTTGCTAAATAAATACAAAAATTGTTCAATTGTTCCAAGAATGAGTTACCTCGTTTTTGATCACACAGATATACTACACAAATATTTAAAGTAACTGTTATTTTATGGCTACATAGTTTAATAGTGACCCATATATCTTCAGCACTCGAGTGCCAGTCCACATTAAGTACGGATGAGTATTGCCGACGAACTGCCACTGCTACCCCGCCACCCTTTTTTTGACCAGTTAAGGCATAATTACGATCTGTTCTATAAACCAGGTATCGGTTATCAAAAAGCTCGCTGTCAAATATACTATCTAACAACCACGTCTCGGTTAACAAAATTATGTCGTAGTTATTCAGGGATACATTACGATAAAAATTTAAGGTTTTAGTCCTGAGCCCACGGCAGTTTTGATAATATATCAAAGGGTTAGCCATTGGAAATGTATATACTATAAATAACTGTTAAGTCCCACATGTACGGTAGTATTAAAATGTAGTTAAATTCGTTTCCCCAACTCAAGCACACGCAATCAATAATTGAAGTTAAATTTAAAATAAAATAGCAAGTATGGTACAATTTAGTATGTTTGCAGTCAAGTAATAATAGCGCGTAATGCCAATTAATAGGAATGATTGTAGAAAGACTCCAACTTATGAATAGACAAATACAATGTTGCATACAAAAGACCGGCCCGAAGTGGTAACCAGTAACATAATAGATTTCAATGTAAACAGAGATAAGGAAATCTGCGTTGCTCAAAGTTTTAAAATATGAGAACCATGACGGCCCAGTTTCGAGTACAATAGTTAGTAAAAAAATAAGCACAAAATAATATAACGGTAGATAATAAATTAAATCATTTTCAACAAGTCCTTGTCGTTTTTTATTGCGATTATTTTGGACTCCGGGTTCTTTCTTGCAAAAATTTTGGAGTTTTTTACCCATACGAAATCGTATTCTTTTTCAACTTTGAGAACTTTAGCTTTTTTCAGTAGGATCTTATTTTCTATAGTCAAGTGATCGTTGACGAAAACTGATGAGGTACCTGGAAGGTCAATATCGGCAGTTTTCAGTTTCCCAAAGGCACGCGCAGCGGCAATAAAATCATCCTTGGCGTACCGGTTCAAAAATGAGACTATTATTGGTTTCACTTGGTCTGCTCTTGACGGCACTCTAGCTATAAAGTTGATATTATGCTTTACGATTGGGTACTGTATTCTAGTTCCGATCTTGTTGACAACGTCGAAGAGATTCTCGCGGTCCCTCAATGGAACTCCCTTTATCTCGACATTGTTTAGCCTCATCCATTGATTTTTTTCGCACAAGTCGTTTTCCAAATTACTAATACGGTCCTTTAGCTGCAGCACTTCCGTTTGTGTTTTTTCGATGACCACTATCCTCTTCTCCAACCCTTGGAGTTTCGTAGAAAAAAGATTCATGGAATTTTTTAAGTCACCAATATCGCTTTTGATGTTGTCGATGCCAGCGACGGTGTTAGAAATCGAAGCCATTGTTAATTTGATGCTAACAAGTTCGTGCATGACTTGTTCCAAGGTAACTGGTTTTGGTGATCCGCCTCCTTCTTTACTTATAACTTGAGGCGACGAGGCGACTCCCTGTGACTTACACAACGCGCACTTCCATGCAGACTGCCTATCGGTACCAAGCTTCCGGTAGCCGGCCTCCGTTATACCAGAGCACGGGAAATCGAAGTGCTGTGCGCATACGCTGCACTGGATGGCATCCCTTGCGTCGTCACCACATCTTCCACACTTAACCATGGCGAAAATCACGACAAAAAATCACGACAAAAAGTCAGAAGTTTGAGAATCACTGGAATACACCAAAAAACGTGCACTCTTTATGAGATCGTGTGGACAACTGACATATTGTCATCTTATAGTGAAATAATTTTATTTCATTTTAGAGCTGTCAAATTTAAATCTGTGGCAACTAATTGCGTTATTATATCTAACAGTTGCCAGTGGAAAGTGAAACAGTATTCTATGTAAAAATTTAATTAGTTTATTTACTTACAACTATTTTTAAAACCTAATTTTTTTTTAAAGAAATTTAAAATTAATTAGTGTTAATCAATCAATAAATATAATCATAAAAGATTATAAAACAATAAAAAATTCAAATTTCATATTTTTATCATTAGTCATTGCCTGATGTCGATGGTATATGTATCGGTCGATTAGAAATCGATATCCAAGGATATGTGTAAGTCTGGAGATGATAACGTTTGCATTCCAAAAGCTGCAGGGCCTGATAATGACGTGGTACGCGATGTTACTGACGGATCCAAAGCTGCCGGGCCTGATGATGATGACATAGAGCGCGCCGTTTACCGATGCCAAAGCTGCAGAGCCTAATGATTACATTGGGTACGAGAACGTCTGAGGCCCCAAAATTTAAGGACCTGAGACGGAGAACACTACCTGAAGCTGAAGCTGTTAGCTGTTAGCTGAAGTTGTAGAAATGCACTGAAAAGAAAATTAATATTTATTGGTCAAGAATAACAAAAAGAGTGTAAAATGAATCTGGCATTAAACATTTTTAAATTACGATTAATTATATATAAAAAAATTGGGTGTCCGTAATCCCAGCTAAGAACTATTTTATGTACTAATGAGTTTTTATTATTGTATATTTACTTTTCGCTCACGACGGTGAAGAAAATCAAGATAAAACCTGCTAGCCTGAGGAGAATTGACAAATTCGAAGACAACTGAATAGGCTTGCCCCTATTAAATACGTTTACTTTTAAAAACTACTTACTCTTCCTGGCGACATAAATAATGTAGGCACAGCATTATCCTTCAGTATTCGATATTTATCATCGGTAATAATACAACACAATAATTTAAGATGTCTGGAGCACACTCTATGGTGTTTTTTGCCGTCCAATCAGCTTCGGTGGACACCGCATTAATCCACTTTTCACATTAAATTTTTTTTCATTAGGAAATCTAAATTGAAAAAATACGTGTGTGCACGTAAAAAATACGTGTATACTCATGTGCACAACGCATCCAAAACACAAAAAACACTTTTTATACTTTTATCGATTAATTTTTGTCCAGCTCTATTTAAACATTTCTGTAAAATTACAAAACTAACAAAATATATGAAAGTACACTTATACATGCTCAATTAATATAAATATAATAAAAAGAAATTAATTTCCCTTACTTTTAAGCATAAATTTATCTCTTTAACATGGAAAATGGATAGGTAAACACAAAAAGAATGTTTACTTGTGAAAGTTTATAGTTTCGGATTGATTTTCTTTTCTCCCCATGCGAAATGCAGCGCCTTATCACACATACCATAGCTTACACCTTCACAAAATATTATCCTGCACTCTTATCACAAATCTGAAAGGATTTTAAATTAAAATAGTATTTCAAACTCGACTAGCACGCAAGCCGTTTCATCAATCATTAATGCAACTAAATTCAAGATGCATTTGTCACTTGACAGCAGCGACCAAAGAGAATACAACAGCGACTATATTAGGGAACATTTTAATCAGCAGGGTAAAGTGGATACAAGGGCTACAGTTTTGACAAGTGGCTATGTACGCTTGATTAGTATTATGGCGGTTTCTATGGTTATTATTCTTCTGAGATTACATTTGATTGTCTTTTCTTGCAGTTGTTAAGTACTGACTACTTTTGTATTGTCTATGTTGTTACTAGTCCTTTGTTTTTATATCTGTCTAGTTTTTGATTGCTTCTCAACAGCGGCCAATGAGTATTGTATTGTATTGTCAGGCGGCGGCGCGTATATGGAGCAGGTCGTGGTGGAGTCCGACGGGCAGCACCGCCAGGCCATGCAGCAGCAACCGCAGCAAATACACCAGGTGTGTATATTTCATTGTCTTACGAAACCAATGCTATTTGCGTCTGGGTAACGTGTACATGAAAGGTTCACGAGCAGCAAAAACAGGTTTGCATTACCATGTAAACTTTGCCGTCCGTCTCGGAATACCGTCTATTATTTATTTTGTTTACGAAACGCAAATGAGTTTGTTTTCGTATGACAATTGATTTAGAGAGAAACATACGCTTAATTATACAAGTGTTGAAGTGACAGTGGGCTGGTCGGAGAACCGATAACGGTTGGGGTAAACGAGTTCTCGAGTGCAGAAGGCGCTGGGCAGACGTAGTGTGGGACGCCCCCTGGCTAGATGGAGCGACGATCTGCGTAAGGCGGCTGGCAGTGACTGGATGAGAAGAACCGAGGATCGGGTTCAGTGGCGCGCCTTGGGAGAGTTCTATGTCCAGCAGTGGGCTGTTGCAGTCAGATGATGATGATATAGGTGTATACATTTATCAGCTGGATTAAGAGGTTCCTGTGTATCGTGAGCTGAACAAAATCTGGATGTAATTTTTGGGTGACATTTCGTCACATTCAAAATGTGGCTCCCGGTTTGGAATAGGGCCGCCCTCTAATCTTCCCCTGGGTGTCATTAAGGCGACTAAGGGATTGCACCAGGGACCGACAGCAGCGTTCTCTTGTTTATATTAAAACCATCACTAATCTGCGCGGGTTCAAACCCCGCCGGTACCAATGGGTTTTTCGAAACTTAAATACGGTTTATTTATAATACCACAGGATTTTCGGTGAAGGAAAACATCGTAAGGAAACCTGCATATGCCGAAGAAGAAATTCTGAGGCGTATGTAAAGTCCACCAAATCAGCTTGGGGCACCGTTGGTGGTCAGGGGTTTGGCACAAAAGATCCTGAAGGGTCGAAGAGTCGCCAGGTCTCCCTGGCCCCCTAAGAATGTGATATAGCCAATCACCCAATGGACAGCCACTAAACAGGCTTATTTTCAGCAATGGAAATATTTTGCCTGAAGATGATGAATTTTTTATGAACTATTATGTTTTTTTCAGGTTAGCGGAGTGAGACAGCAACAGTATGTGCTGGCAACACCCGGCCAGCCAGCCACCCCAGTCTCACAAGTAAGCAACATATTAGGCCTGATTGTACAGAATCAGGCCTACATTTAAAATGTTTAACACTTAATTATTAATTTCTTTCTATTAGTTTCGTTTTTATCTTCATAATACTGACTGAATATTTCTCTAGGTTCGATTTTAGTGATGTTATAGTATAATGGCTTGCCGTGTGGTTTCCGGTAGAGTAGAATAGGAGCACTCCAACTCTCCCCGTGGATGTCGTACAAGGCGACTAAGGGAATACTTATAAAACATCAATCAGGCCTCCCCTACCCGTCTGGTCAGCGCGGGGAGGGTAGGCCAAATCCTCCGCCTGTCTCCGGCAGATGAGAGAGGGTTGTGCTCCTGCATTGGAGACAAAGATAACCTGATGATGAAACTAAAATGGCGACGCCTGAAAAGCAGCGCTTCGCTGAGGAATCGACCAATTCATCTCACCATAGAATAGTTTTAAATGCTTATTGTTGTACTTAGATGATGAATAAATTCTCTTTTATTTTTCATTTATATTCATTCAGACCGGGATAGCAACAAATTTGTGAAAGATAATATATATAAGATATCTAATAAATAAAATCGTTTACTTCGCGTATCTGTACATTAAAGATATTTAAAAAAATGGGTGTCTGCATAAGCAATAGAACACATTTCGAAATTTTTTGGATTTTTTGTCAGTTTGCCTGTTAGTTTGCGCACGCATCACGTTTCTGTGAAGAAAGTTTTTTTTTCACAGAAACATAGGGCTTAACTCGACTTAACGTTTAGTCTTTATTTCATCGCAATCGATTTACTTAGTCAAAAGTTAGGGGAATTTTTAGTTCTTAAATACGTTAGTAAGAAAGCAATATAAAGAAGTATTGTTCGGTACTATTCAGATTGCGACGAGTTAGGACTCTAGCTGTTAGTGGGTCGTGGACCCATCATTGGCTTTGAAGTGAGAGTTGCGAGTGGGAGTGGGAACGAGGGTTAGGGTGTGGGTGGGCGTTTGCGCGGCTTATTTTCTAATACATTAGTAGGTATGCAATAATAACAAAGAAATGTTCTGTGCCATTCAGATTGCGATGAGTTAGGACTACATTTGGAGCTATAGCGGGCGTGGGAGTAGAGGTGGGCGTGGGAGGGCCTTGACCTGGACCTGGAGCAGGAGCCGGAGAGCAGGAGCGGGAGGGTGAAGCAGCGGCGGAAGGGATGAGGGGCGGAAATTAACTCTTAATAATTCTCAACTATTTGTGATATTGTAGTACACGCGCGCGGAGCCGCGGGCACAGCTAGTTTTACATAATTACGCATTTGTGGGAGGAGTAAAATACAACATTTAATACAACTTTTTATTAAAAAGAAAATAACGGCTGTTACAAAGGGGACGGCACTAGTAACAAGCGACAGTAGTAACTTTTTTAGGGTTCCGTACCAAAATGGTAAAAACGGAACCCTTTTGGTGCGACTCTGTCCGTCCGCTCGTCTTTCACAGCAAATTTCACACAAACTATTAATGACATCGACTTGAAATGTGAAAAATCATTTCATTTTCATTGAAAATGGGGCCGAAATGGTGGGGGGGTAAAACAAACTTAGTTATGCGGTCCTAAAAATGAACTTTATTGCTTGGTAATAACACCTTAAATGACTGTTTTCTATGTTTTCTTTTAGTTTGGTTACTTTTGTTTGCAGGTAATATTCTGCGGCGGCGGGGTGGGAGGCGTGGGCACCGTCAGCGGAGTAACTGGGGCTTCGCCCGTCATCACGTCGGTGCTGCCGGCCGGGGGCGCCGTCCTCACTCCACATCACACGCTACACCAATAGGAACTGTCATAGCCGCTTCAATCCAACGATCTCTATGTGCCTACTACTAGATGGAGCATTCCAAACAATCGCTCTGTTCCACGCAATTCGGTTATATTCACATATTACTAAATATTGACGCTACGGGTACGTAGCTAGTAAATAATTGAATGTTCTGCGTAGTAACTGCACAAGTTTCAATTTTAATATAATCGGGTTGCGTGGAACAGAGCGATTGTTTGGAACGCTCCATCTAGTAGTACATAGATGTTGTTGCTTCAATCTTAGAATATCACTCTATATTAATATTAAATTAAAAACAACGGACTAGGCTACTAATAATAAGACTGTACATATGTTTAGGCTTTAAATAAGGCTCTGAATACACTCGATATTCTGAGCGTCTGCGATTTGGCGACTGCAGCGCAAGTTTTAGCACTACTCATCATATCAGTCCTTAGACGTCCACTGCTGGACATAGGCCTTCCCCAATGAACGCCACCACACCCGGTCCTCCGCCCTCCGCATCCAGCCGCTTCCGGCCACCTTCTTTAGGTCGTTGGTCCCATAGAAATGCCATCAAGATAGAATGGTGAAGTAGGCGTGAGACAATACGTACGAGAGACGTGCCAACAATTTGCAATATATTGCAAAAACTGTTAAACGCTTACTCGTTTCGCGCCGTCAAGGCCATGTGCCATTATGAGCGTTTTTTAACTGCATAATTGTATCACTAGAAACGTGACCGTGGGGCTTGAAAGGGAGGGGCGCGATGTGTCCGAAAGTTGGCACGAACGGAATCGAAGTAAACAAATGGCTATAACCGTTCTATCTTGTTGGGATTTCGTCGTCGGCGGGGCGTCCCACCCCGCGGTCTCCACTCGTTACTCAAATTCGTCGAAGCTGAAAGTATCGAGTGTGTTCTGGGCCTAATGTATTTTTTTTATGAGGCGTATGTAGCAAAAGGAAAAATTGTAAAGTGAACATTCAATAATGAAATACAGCTTTGTTAGTGAAAAATAATATTTAAGAACGCTACATTGTTAAAAGGTTTTTATACGGCGTGTAGCGAAGTACGGTTAATGAAACACCCTCGCAATACAAGCTACACGAGTTTAATGACACACCCCGACACTCCATACAAGCTAACAGAATCATCATCAGGTTATTTTTGTCTCCACTGCAGGAGCACAACCCTCTCTCATCTGCCGGAGACAGACGGAGGATTCGGCCTACGCTCCCCGCGCTGGCCGTGTGGTTTCCGGTAGAGTAGAATAGGACCACTTCTTGTACGACGTCCACAGGAACTCTTCCCGTGGACGTCGTACAAGGCGACTAAGGGAATACAAATAATAGTAGGACAGACTGTTGCACTCTGCTGGAAGTGAGGGACAACGTATCTTATCTTCTCAGGGGGCCAGGAAGACCTGGCGACACTTTGACCCTTCAGGATCTTTTGTGCCAAACCCCTGACCACCAACGGTGCCCCAAGCCGACTTTGTGGACTTCACATACGCCTCAGAATTTCTTCGGCATATGCAGGTTTCCTTACGATGTTTTCATTGTACTGCACACGCAGGGCGTTGTAGGCTCCCTGAGTGTAGTTAACCCACAGGCCACTTGTGTTTTAAAAGCATTGACAATACGCCTTGAACAATGTTATCTATATCTTATCTTATAAATAAAATCGTAAACATCGCGTGTCTGTACATTGAAGATATTTGCAAAAAAAAAATTGGGGGGTCTAAGGATAAGCAACAGAACACATTTCGATCATTTTTGAAATTTTTGTCTGTTTGTCTGTTTATCTGTTTGTCTGTTTGTCTGTGAGTTTGTGCACGCATCACTTAAAAACGACTGATCGGACTTTGATGGACTTTTCACAGAAACGTGGGGCTTAATTTGGTGTAACATATAGGCTTTATTTCATTGCAATCGGTGCAGTCATTCAAAAGTTATGCGAATTTATAGTTTCCGAAAACTGAGTGTAGGGTGTAAATGCTTGATTGAATTCGTGAGCGGCAGCGGCAGCGGGTATCGTACCAATGTAATGTGAGATTTTGAAAACTATAAATTCGCATAACTTTTGATTGAGTTACTTGATTACGATAAAAAATCTGGAGCTGGATCTGGAGCTGGAGCTGTATCTGGATCTGGATCTGGATCTGGAGCTGTATCTGGATCTGGAGCCGGAACTTTAGCTAGACCTGGACCCGGACCCGGACCCGGACCCGGACCCGGACTCGGACCCGGACCTGGACCCGGACCTGGACCCGGACCTGGACCTGGACCTGGACCTCGACCTGGACCTGGACCTCGACCTGGACCTGGACCTCGACCTGGACCTGGACCTGGCCCTGGACCTGGACCTGGACCTGGACCTGGACCTGGACCTGGACCTGAACCTGGACCTGGACCTGGACCTGGACCTGGACCTGGACCTGGACCTGGACCTGGACCTGGACCTGGACCTGGACCTGGACCTGGACCTGGACCTGGACCTGGACCTGGACCTGGACCTGGACCTGGACCTGGACCTGGACCTGGACCTGGAGTTGGACCTGGCCTGTACTTGGACCTAGACCTGGACCTGGACCTGGACCTGGACCTGGACCTGGACCTGGACCTGGACCTGGACCTGGACCTGGACCTGGACCTGGACCTGGACCTGGACCTGGACCTGGACCTGGACTTGGATCTGGATTTATAGTGGAAGTGGGATAGGGAGCGGAAGTGGGAATGGGAGCGGATCCTGTAGTCCACGCGAGCGGAGCCGCGGGCACAGCTAGTCTATACTAATATCATAAAGAGGTAAAGTTTGTGGGGTTGTAGCGGGTAATCTCTGGATCTACTGAACCGATTTTGAAAATCGTTATTTGTGAGTCATCATCAGGTTGTTTTTGTCTCCACTGCAGGAGCACAACCCTCTCTCATCTGATGGAGACAGACGGAGGATTTGGCCTACACTACCCGCGCTGGGCAGACGGGTTGGGGAGGCCTGATTGATGTTTTGTAATGTATTCCCTTAGTCACCTTGTACGACATCCACGGGAAGAGTTGGAGTGGTCCTATTCTACTCTACCGAAAACACACGGCAGACAACAAACATCCAAACTTTCGCATTTATAATATTAGTGGGGTACCCCTACCGCCACGCCTCCGGCACGCACCCGCCTTCTGCGTATTTCGGGTATTAAATTTTGGATAAATACCCTTTTCGATAATTCTTGTAGATTATAAGTTACAGTTAGAGTTACTCAATCACGCTTCACGCAACACGCAATCACGCAACTTGGCACGCATGAGGTTAGGTCTTGGAATAGGACATACGATAGTTTTTTTTATCCCGATAAGCATCTCATTCCTATAGTTGAATGGAATATTTCGAAATTCAGGATGTGGTAATATCGAAACCGGACGAAGTCGCGGGCATAAGCTAGTACTTTACAAATCTCGCTTCCCGCGGCGGTACTCTGTGTGAATTGTGTCGTACTAAATCGAATAATACAAAAAACGGAAACCGCCCCCGCCATTCGCTGTCTGATTGTTTCAGGCTTTACACGGGTACAGTAGGCCATAGGTGGGTGAATATTCGAGCGTTTCAACCGCCGTCAAAGAGAACACCAGGGGGCCAATTCTACTAACGCATTTTCGCACAAAACGCAATTGAACTGCAGCTGAAACGCAAGTTTTAGAGTCCCCGCAGACTGCAAACTTTATATCGGCCGATAATTTAGTCAGGCTCTTAAACAGTATAAAGATGTATGCAAGTGCGCACACTATGACGATTTGTTGGCCCAGTGTGCGCACTAGCAGCTCAATCCGACTAAATTATCGGCCGATATAAAGTTTGCAGTCTGCGGGGACTCTTAACACTATTCGTATTCCGCTGCGCACAACGTTCGTGCTTCAGCTGCGTTTAAACAAACGTCAAGACGTAGATGGAACGAACGTTTTTCTACATTTTGACAGTTGTCTCAGGTAAACACGAGACGCAATGCTGTCAAAATAGCGTCTGTTAAAAACTGAAACATAAACGTAACTATTGTTTAAACGAACGATAAATGTTGAAAATAGTAGAATTGGCCCCCAGTTCATCGTTCTTATCAATCTTGACATTTTTACATTTGGTTGATTGATTTCACATTTTACTTTGACATTATGTTGGTTTGAATAATTTATTAATTAATGTATTAGGAGAATTTTAATAAATATTGCATGCTTATACAAAAGGCAAGGTATAGCGACCCTAATCTATAATATAACATCTGTGTATCTGTATTTACCTATACTTGGCAATAAATGATTATGATTATCATAAGTGTCTGGTCCGTGCACAGATTCTGCACAGGTGAAATATTTAATAATAAACTTTATTGGTATTATAATCAATCATAAAAATAAATAAAAATACGGATAAATAATTAATTAGAGATAAAAAATGGGCTCCAAGTCGCTGCCCTGCGGTAGGGTGCCCAGAACACTGGCTGCGTTTCCCCTTTGAATGGCCATAATTAAATATATTCTTTTTCATCAACTTTTAGTGGTGAGGATAATGACGGCGGTTGAAACGCTCGTATGGTTCACCGTCCAGTATCCATACTTCTTGCCGGGAGAGTACATGTTGGTCTTTCTCCAATTCTGTTATCGACTTAATATCTCAATCACTATAAGTAAACCTTTTCGTTGTAATCCATGTAATAAATAGTAGTGTTTTATAAATCACTAGATGCGACCCCGGCTTCGCTCGGGTAATGTATGTAAAAATGGTAGTGTATTTTATAAATATAGGCAAGTACGAAATAAATTGATTGGTGAACTCGTGATTTTTTTAATAAGTTATACAGAATACAAATTCTTTCATTCCTTCATTCGTTCGTTCGTTCATTTATTTATTTACAGAATATGTGCTTTATTCAATATAGATAAATACAACATTATAGAAAATATAAATTGATAAAATATAACATGAATGTAGTTAATCATTTAAAAAAATCTGGGGTAAACGAGTTCTCGAGTGGAGACCGCGACTGGGCAAGCGTGGTGTAGGACGGGCGTCCTGGCTAGATGGAGCGACGATCTACGTAAGGCGGCTGGCAGTGACTGGATGAGGAGAGCCGAGGATCGGGTTCAGTGGCGCGCCTTGGGAGAGGCCTATGTCCAACAGTGGACTCTTTCGGGCTGATGATGATTTAAAAAATAATAATAATAAAAATCAAAACAGGAATTAATAAGTAAAAACTGAGGCGTTGTGCCCAGAAGGCTGGCAATGTTCCCTCTTTTTTTATTGAAAATAAAAGTTCCTCGGAGAAACAAATCTTGACAAACTGCTGTTCTATTTCGTAATCATATGCTAATATCCTTCGAACTTAAATGCCATGTATACTCTCTGATGAGTCATTTGATAACTACGATAGACGGCAAGTGGCCAAACACTTATCAGAATATGTCTCGTGTCCCGTTACAAAGTACAAAATTGGTTTTTAGTTCGACAGATATTAGCTGAAAGAATTAATGAGGATTAGTCACGTTTTTTTGTTAAGTATGCAGAGCAAGCGCAGTCTGCCGTAAACAAAACGCGCGACACTGCTCTAGTGAATGAAATCCGAGCGAGAGGGCGAGAACATCACGCGCGGATTGTAACAAGTTACGTCGGCATACAAAGCGCGCGCGTATTGAAAAGTTGCGTTAAATAAACTTTAATAACTTCGTCATTTCTTGATGGATTTTAATAATTTAAAAATTAAATGCTATTTTATTTATAGCGCATACGCCATACTAATTAAAAATAAACAATATTATTATGTGAGTTATCCCCATTATGGAGTAGGCACCCTGGACGGGCACTTTCAGTTGTTCAAATGCCGATCTCACCTGCGTTTAATGGCGGCAAAGCCATTCTAGCTATCTCTAGGCTGCCACTGGCTGGTGATGGGCAGTCACAACCCTGGTACGACGACCGTTTGGTCCTACTAAGTCAGTACGACTTTGATAGGTCACGAATGGGCTCGATTCTGAAGACACAACGTTAAAATTTGACAGCACTAAAGCTGTTGCTATCCTTGTCACACAGTATTATGAAGATAAAGACGAAACCAATTTTAGCGCTGTCAAAAGTTAAATGTGTGCCTTCAGAACGGGCCCAATGACCTACTATTGAAACTAGACAATGAATTCTAGTGTCTAAACTAAGTCTTCCTTAGGAATATCCAAAGTTCTGCGTGTGTAAATGTAAAAGTAACATTACGCACATTAAATAATGTCGTGTCTATTTCTACAATCCTTTGGAAGAACTTTGGCATTTCGAAACGCCTTATTCTGGCACCATTACGATTGCAATTCTGAATAGATATAAAAAATGTCGGTAATTAGACGAATTATATCGCAAAAAACTACATTTAGTCGGTCCGCCGTTTAAAAGTTATAGGGGTATGTCGGTGGCTATGCCAGACTAAGGCTTATTACGGCATGGCCCCCTAATACCACCAGAACCATAGTACATAGCGAGGTACTGATTTAGTCGATTGGTCAGGTGAATTAGTCGAACCTGCGGTGGTCTAACGACTGATCGTAAATAAGCTCGCCACTAGCATTGCGAGCTCATTTTATCTTTAGAAATCTAGTTATAGAATCATTAGAATTTATAGAACATCAATGGTAGATACTAACAAGTTCAGAATAAAAAAAAACTATTTTAAAAAATTATTTTATTTTCACAAAAAAATATAAATTCTATTACACACATTTTACATTCCTATTTTTAACTCCTAAATACATCACCACGGGATTACCTCTAAACTAAAAATACAGAATAAAAAAATTAAGTATATAAGTACAATATTTATGGCTGAAAACTTAAGCTAGGGATACAAGTTGTAGAACTCTTTACTAGACATCTCGTTACATAAATGCGTCTTACAATCAGTCTAGATTTTGGTAAACAATATAAAACTTATCTCGATACCTCCAAGATACACTACGCTATCAAACATTTTGGTCAATTACTGTTTTTGTCAAAATCGAGTCACAAAATCTCGAAAACTAATAAAAAAAAATTTAAAACTCTGGGTACGTAATAATTAGTACCTACATGATGACTCGATTTTGATAAAAACAGAAATTGACCAACATTTGTGTTGCCGTAGTGTAACCACCCATGCAAAGGAAAGAAAAATCTATTTAAAATCAAAAATAAAAATGGAGTTTTATCTTTTATATTTTATAAGATGTGATTAAAAACGGATATAAGAAAACCTAAATTAAAACTAAATACCTAACTTTTTTTTCTATAAATCTATTTATAAATAGCTATTATAAAAAAAACTGATAAATTAGTAATTATTTGTTGACAGCATTTACACGACTTCAATTTCATCCTTTATTAGGTGTTTAAAAAAATTATAAGAACCTTTCATAACTTAAAAGTACCACAACTGTAAGGCAGCTTGAAGCATACTCATTAAATAACCTTCCATCGAAACGAACTTAAGCTAGGTTAACAATATTATGCTATGGCAGCGTTTTACCGCCGCATTTTTCGCGGTCAGCCATCTTGTATTCGACTTCATCGACTGTTTATGGTGCATATACAATGCTGCACATTTAAGCTTGATTCACAATGCAAAACTTGCTCACCACTTAAACTACCTACCTCAAGTAAGGATTTTCTTAGCATCGCTTGCTGTGATTGGCTGAAAACGGCAAGTGACAGCTCCATTGAAATCGTGGCGACGAAAACTTGCCAGTTCCGTTGCATTGTGAATCCAGTTTTATGGTGGATCCACAATGCAGCACATTAGCGTTTTAGTCGCGGCGATTTCACGTGTGTAGCTATCTTGGAGGATTCAACCAATCACAACTCGCGTTGCAATTGAAAATCTTACTTCGGGTTGTCCGCTGTGTCTTATGTGCTGCACAGTGTATGCACCTTTTCAGCACGCAACACGATAAAAAAAACTTATTCACAACAAGCTATATATCGCGTCGCGCATTAAAAGGCGGCGAAAAAACGCTGTCACAGAATTGTATTGCGAAAGCTTAGTAGACCACGAAACGCGTTATCAAAGACATGATCACGAGAGTAATTAAGGAGTAGAAGTTGCGACTTGCGAAGCCTCCAGCAGGGCCGGGGATTCCAGGACCGGGGGCAGCCGCTCCAGTGCAAGACTCCAGGTGTTGGAACAGCTCTATATAGTTCCTTGCTTGCTCGTTGGCGGTGTTTAAGGTAGGTTCAGACAGGCCTATAGCGGTGTCTTTGAACAGAAGGTCGCTGACGCCGTCGAAAGGCGAGAAGATTTCCAGATTGATGAGCTGTCCGCCGGCCTCGGCTGTGTATCCGAAGAATAGCTCTACTGTATCGAGGAGTACGTTTATCGCGTTCAGGAGCGGGTCGTTTCTGGAATAAAGGTTTTTTTGTTAATGCAAAAATGCCTTGCTATGTGATCGAAGCGGTGTTTCACCGAATAAACCACTTGCCAATAACGATCTCTATGTACTACTAGATGGAGCGTTCCAAACAATCACTCTGTTCCACGCAACTGCGGCTCCGGGAGCCGCAACTCGCTCACATTCACTGTGAAACTTCTTGCAGTTACTACGCAGAACATTTAATTATTTACTAAATATTGACGCTATTTACCCGTAGCGTCAAATGTAGTAATAATTAAATGTTCTGCGTAGTAACTGCACAAGTTTCATATGGAATGTAACCGAGTTGCGGCTTCCGGAGCCGCAGTTGAGTGGAACAGAGTGATTGCTTGGAACCCTCCATCTAGTAGTACATAGAGATCGTTGCTTGCCATTCTACAAAGTAAGATGAATCAGTTTTTGCACGGAATAATGCTAATTTAGAATGCTAACGAACGTTGAACGTGTGTGTGCGCGCGTACTATCGAGAAAGGGACAACGTTATACGCCAACAATATAAGACATAATAACATTCTCTTTGCATTTTCAAAATGAATAAAAAAATTCTTTCAAAATTAAATTCTTGCGCTGAACCCATCCCAACGCATTTCTAATAAATAAAAACGTAAACTTTGCGTGTCTGTACATCCTACTAAATATTATAAACGCGAAAGTTTGTATATTTCATTCCAGATTAATAGTCCTATGAAAACAAACGCATTTGCGTCTCGAAAACGAAATACACAATAGATGGTGTTCCTAAGTGGACCGCAAAGTTTACTTGGTAATACAAACCTATTTTTGCTGCTGGTGACCCTTTCATGTATATGTTACCGAGACGTAAATAGCGTTGGTTTTCATAGGACTATTAATCTGGAATGAAATATAAGTATGGATGGATGTTTGTTACTCTTTCACATAAAAACTACTGAATGGATTTTAATGAAACTTTACAATAATGTAGCTTATAGGTACATCAGAATAACACATAGGAGGCTAAGGATAAGTAATAGAACACATTCAGATCACTTTTTGTCTGTTAGTTTGTGCACGCATCAAGTAATAACAACTGAACCTATTCTAATGGAGATTTTAGATAAACAGGGCCTAACTCGGAGTAACATTAGTCTTTATTTTATCGCAGTCGGCGTACTATATCAAAAGTTATGCGAATTTTAAGTTTTAAAGAATTCAATCATAAGTATCATGCTCGGCGGGACTCGGATTGCAATAACCTTAGGCCTGCGGTGGCGGCAGCAGTGGGGGGGGGGGGGGGGGGGGGGGCTAGTTTAATAATAACGATGTATGGATTCGCATTATTCTTCGCAACTAGTTGTTCCTGGAGTGGAGGACCCTTCACCATCTAGGTCATGCAGGCCGAATCACGGGGGAGGTGCCCGGTACTTGCCAGGTGCTCTTTGTCGGAGGGAGTGGGTTACATTTCTCGGCGTTGAATGAGCTGGTAGGCTCCCTGGTCGAGCTCGGCTGGCCCGTGAGGCCTGATTGCGGAAGAACTCACCGTCTGGTGACGACCTCCGCGTCCACCACGTGCGCTAGCAGGCAGCTGTCGTCGACGTCGACGCCGGTGGAGGCGGCCAGCGTGTTGTTGCGGCACAGTGCGCGCAGCTGGTTGGGCTGCATGTTCAGCTGGGTCAGGTGGGCTGCAAGAGGACGGGTTACATTAGGTACTGAGTACGATCTTCCTCTGAGGTTTACGACAGCTGGCGCTAATATAGAGACCACGTGCTCTGGGAATGCGGAGTACGACCAAGAACGCGGCAAGATGCTAGACTCATTGGATAGAGCGCAGGCGGGACCAGTTTTGACTTATACGCATTATACTTGTCCTTTCGGTTACTCTAAGGTTGATTGGAAGAGATCCCTATGTGGGATAAGTCCGCCTTTGTACACAGTTTAATTCCTATTATATTATTGGTACAATAAAGCGTTTACATACATACATACATACACACATACATACATATATACATACATACATACATACATACATACATACATACATACATACATACATACATACATACATACATACATACATACATACATACATACATACATACATACATACATACATACATATACATACATACATACATACATACATACATACACACATACACACATACACACACACACACACACACACACACACACACACACACACACACACACACACACACACACACATACATACTTCGCGGATCTCGTAAGTTCACGAGGGCCTGGCATAAGCGGAGAAGACTAATGGAGCTGCCCGATGACGACGAAGTAAATGTGGTGTGACGTCACGCTCCAGAAAGGAGAAAACGTCCCGTATGGCTCGTATTACCGCGAGGTTAGGAGGGCAGAGTTACAGCTGGCGCTATGATATGGGATTCCTTCTTTCGACCGCCTCGTTGGCCTGGATTGGTCGTTGGACTCGACCGCCAGAGGCCGTGGGTTCGATTTCCATTTGGGACAGACAACTTCGTACAAGTTAGTACCGGTCTGGGTCATAGACATCCTATCTAGATAGAATGGCCAAGTTGGCGCGACACGCGTGCCAACAATATGCAATATATTGCAGAAACTATCAAACGCATGCTCGTTTCGCGACAAGTCAAGGTCTGGTGAACATCGAGAAAAGATCTTCAACAGTGCCATATTGCGCGGTTTCTAACAGCTTAACTGTATCTCCTCACTAGAAACGTGACAGCGAGGTAGAAATGGCCGCGGGAGGGCGTGCTGTGTCCGAACATCGGCACGTGCGAGACTGAAGTAAACAAATGGCTATAACCCTTCTATCTTGATAGAATTTTATTTATTTATTTTATTTTTTATTTTATTTATTTTTACAAAATCCACAGCACTTAGTATACAGTATTATTCTAATTTATAGTTCTTACTGCCAATAACGGATATACAATATATTTATATTACAGTCTAGTGATTGTGTGTGTGTGTGTGTGTATTTGTATATATATTGTAATTTGTATAGAATGTTATATCTGCGAATTGTCCTATCCTTGTTTCATTTCCATAGCACATCAGGAGAATATACTAGTTTGGGGTTATACAAGGGTCTGTATGTGTGTAACAGAATAGAGTCATCATCATCATCAGGTCATTTTTGTCTCCACTGCAGGAGCACAACCCTCTCTCATCTGCCGGAGACAGACGGAGGATTTGGCCTACACTCCCCGCGCTGGCCAGACGGGTTGGGGAGGCCTGATTGATGTTTTATAATGTATTCCCTCAGTCGCCTTGTACGACATCCACGGGAAGAGTTGGAGTGGTCCTGTTCTACTCTACCGGAAACCACACGGCAAGAAAAGAGTCACCAGCCGATTACTCCTTAATTAATACCTGACCTACTAGGTGACCTGATGCTAAAAAGGATGTAACTAAAAATTAAAAAAAATCTTAAATTAAGCACCAGAAGAAAAGTTACATTCTTTCACCCTATGGGGTAATTTTTTTCATGCCAATCGAAAGCCCTGTTTATCAAGTACTTACATAATGTCGTAGTGCGTGGCCTCAAAGAGAAGCTTTTAATTTATTTTAAAAGTTATTAAGAAACTTTAAACTGGCAAGGAAACTACATTACGACCTCCGTGGCGGAACGGGTAGCTCTCGGCCTGCCACGCCGGAGGTTGCGGGTTAGAATCCCGCTAGGGGCAAATGTTCGTATGATGAATATGAATGTTTGTACCCAAGTCTTGGATGTTTATATATTTATTTAAGTATGTCTATCCGTTATCTAGTAACCATAGCACAGGCTCTGCCTAGTTTGGGACTGGATAATTGGTGTGAATGTCTGAGATATTTATTATTACTCGTAGTTAAGTCAAGTCAAAACTATTTATTGCATTTGAGTACACTTGGTACATTTATACACGTTTTTTTTTATCGACTACCGCTTCCTAGGTGTTAGCGCTGTGAAGAAGAAACGGCGCAACAAACTTCACGCAACACATCTTTTAAAAATCAAGTTTGCATACAATTAATAAACATTTTGCGAAGCTGGATTAACATTAGTACCAGGCATCTTTGTCATTTAAATAATCGTTTACTTTATAATAGGCTTTCTTACAAAGTTGTTTTTTAATGTGAATCTTAAACTTTCTGTCCGTCATATTTAAGATTTCCTCTGGTAGTTTGTTGTAGAAGCGTATACATTGCCCCGTGAACGATTTGCTGACCTTACTTAGTCTTAACCCTGGTAAAACAAGTTTATTTTTATTTCTTGTATTATAACTATTATTGTCACAGTGCCTCAAAAAGAGAGATAAATTTTTTCTGACATATAAAATATTATCTAAAATGAATTGACCAGCTACTGTTAATATGCTTATTTCTTTAAACTTTTCTCTTAATGAGTCTCTATAACGCAGATTATCGTATATTACCTAACTTGTAGAAGCGTAATCTTACCTTGGATGTTCTGCGTCTGCAGGAAGGCGACGTCGGTGCTGGGGTCGGCGAGGCACGCCAGGGAGCCGTTGTTAGCGAAGAACATGTTGCTGAAGTCCCACGAACAGATGACTGCGGATACGCAAAGCATATATTGAGCATTGAAACTTGTTAGAACATAGAGGTTCCATACTCGTTCATGAGTTACTGGCAGCCAGATGTACTTAATACGATATATTTTAAACCTAACAATATACTCGATTTACTATTCGTAGTGTTTATCTCCGTCACTGAGGTATCCCGCTCCAACAAAACTTCTAAATTAACTTAATAATAAAACGCGTAAAGTTAGAATGAGGGTTCATTCACATAATAAGATTTTTAATTAGTATGGCGTATGTGTTATAAATAGCAAGTTTTTTTCATTTTTTAAATTATTAAAATCCATCAGGAAATGAAGTTATTAAAGGTTCATCAGGTTATTTTGGTCTCCACTGCAGGAGCACAACCCTCTCTCATCTGCCGGACACAGACGGAGGATTTGGCCTACACTCCCCGCGCTGGCCAGACGGGTTGGGGAGACCTGATTGATGTTTTATAATGTTTTTTCCTTAGTCGCCTTGTACGACATCCACGGGAAGAGTTGGAGAGATCCTATTTTACTCTCCCGGATACCACACAGCGGTAGATTATATTAAAGGTTATTAAAGTCTTTTTAACGCAACTTTTCAAAACGCGCGCGCTTTTTATGTCGACGTCACTTGTTACAACCAGCGCGTGATGTTCTCGCCCTCTCGCTCGGATTTTATATACCAGAGCGGTGTCGCGAGTGTTTTGTTTACGGCAGACTGCGTTTCGTCTGACTCGAAGGTTGACGTCGATTTCCGGTCACTTCGTTTTTGGAACATTTTGATTCGATTTAAATATTTTTTTCATAGTAGGTTATAATTTACACCTGTTATAATTTATACGAGGGTTGAAGAAAGAAAGAAGGACGCAAGAATGGAGGGAAGAAAGAAAAAGGAAGAAAATTAGGAAAGACGGAGGGAGAGGAACAAAATAAGGGCGCTGTTCAGTAAGATGGTTTCAGATAGAACCTAATAAGGTTCTGGTTGATAATGATTTTGAACGATAATGAGCCTAATGATCTGCAACTGATGGTTAGATTTTATTTATGTTCCAGCTAGATCTAGGGCTTCCTATCTCGATCAGATACTATATCGAAAATCGACTTTTCGGTAGTCCGATCTTCGATTTTGATACAATATTTTTGAGGGCAAGGCGATCTAAGATCGCCACAAAACGGAGAGATCAGAGATCGATTTTTCTCTTAATGTGAACTGTCCAGTCTCCAGCGGTAGTTTAAGGAAAGCGAGACATGCTCCTTTAATTGGGAACCTTCTGTGATGGGTTAAATGATTGTGGTGTCTGATTCATTCAATGAGTTGGTGGATTGAGTGAGTGAGTGAGTGAAGCGATGAGTGAACAGTGTATTTTTTTCTTTCTATCATTAAGCTTAGAAGATTGGACGGAAAAATGCAATAGAATCGTTTTGAAACCAGTGTTTTCTTAATTCTATAAGAATATCGAATCGATTTTCGTCAGATCGATCTTTTGTCCCCCGATTTTTACCTAGATCTATCTCAACTCCCACGATTCGAATCGACATAGACATAGACATACTTTATTGATAACTTCCGTTACAGGTGAAATAAAAATTATACACAAGTTAAATAAAATCAAATTATAAAGGCAAATTAAACACGATTAAATATAAAAACATCAATAACTAACATAAATATAAAAATTTCAAATAAAATTCTTAAAACTAAATAAATTAAGTTAATGCGTTCTGATCTGAAAGAACTCTTCATAGCAATAAAATGCCTGCCTGCAAATCGATTCTTAGGATCGATCTTTTCACCGAAGATCGGAAACCCTAGCTAGACCTCGAGCAGCAGTGGAACCTTTAACGAAAGATATAAATAAAAGCTTACGATGATGTACTCCATACTTACAGTCTGAAAAGTTGCCGGCAACCGGCATAGCCGGTCTGCACACGGTACACAGCGTGGTCGCGTTGAAGTTCTGAAACAAACACCACAAATGTAGAACAACGGCACAAAGCAAATAACTATACAAACAGGAAAATAAACGAAAAATATTAGGTACCTATACCTCAGTATATATTATCTTTGCCTATACTAGCTGTGCCCGCTGCTCCGCTCGCGTGAACTACAGAATCCGCCCCCGTTCCCATTTCCACTCCCGTTCTCTTCCCACTTCTACTTTCACTCCCATTCAGACTCGAGACTCTCAATATCCCAATCCCAACCCCAACCTCAACCCTATCCCTACCCCCAAAAACTAAATTTCACTCAATCCAATACAGGCCGCGCCGCCGCGGCTGTTGACCTCGCCCATATGATGAACATATACTCGTACGTTCGAGAAATATTACATTTTTTTATCAAAATTTTCGTAAAAAGGAGATGTTTTTTTCATGAATGATTTCTAAATGTGATACTGAGTTACTGGAAGAAATATGAACAGTCGTTTTATTATCATCTGATATAATGGCTTCTAGAAAAATTTACTTTATTAATATCTCAGGTTCTAAGTGGCGTATCAGATGAAACATGCACCAGATTTTAAGTTAGACCACCCGCAAGACAACTGTGAAAACTACATCAAATTTCATTTAGTAGGTTTTGCGTGATGCGGTAACAAACATACATACATACAGACAGATAGGCAAAAAATAAAAAATAAAATTGTTTTAGCTTCTATTGGCCCTATAAAGCCCTTCATACAATTTTTTAAAAATATCACTCATGTACATACATAGACCAGTTACAGTTTTATTATAAGTATAGATATGACGGTACAGTGAGGCCGATAATCATTATTGTCCGTCATCTTCAATATCAGAATTTCAAAATAATGATTTATAATACCACTTATAGTTTTAATTATACTTTATAATATCAATTTATTACAATATCTTATCACTAAATTAGGTAATATCCGAATTGTCTTTCTCTGTTATAAGATCACTAATCAAATTTACTTAAACTTACAGGTGCTTCCAAAAGTTTGTGGGGACGTTGAGCCATACTTACGGATTCAGAAAGCGCGTGCGACGCGTCGACGGCGCCCGGTGCGCACGCGCCCTCGAAGAACTCGCCCACGGCGCGCGCGTAGTCGCACTCCGCCGAGCTGATGATGCCGCGCTCGTGCGCGGTGCGGACGAATGCCACGTACGCTGCGCACAACCGTACCGAGTTGACAGAAACTCCGTCTCAGACAGAAGACCCTCTGCTTTAAGTAGCTCAAAGAGTTGGGATTAAGGACGCCGGAGTCACCACACTGTGTCTCCACTAAAGGCAAGGGGGGAAATAACGCCGGATAAAATAACTCCTCATACCATCTCGAGAAGTGAGTCACACATACCCCTCGACAGCCCTAAGTCGAGGGGATGCCTAAATGCATTTCCACTTCGTCAAAAAAAAAGGTCCGGTCTTAGAGACCCATAGCCGCTTGACATTTGGGGCCCCTCGTCCCGAAGCCATCTTGGAAATTTAGCAAATAAAATGAACTAGTGCAGGTACAGAAAATATAATATAATATAATATAATATAATATAATATAATATAATATAATATAATATAATATAATATAATATAATATAATATAATATAATATAATATAATATAATATAATATAATATAATATAATATAATATAATATAATATAATATAATATAATATAATATAATATAATATGAAAGAAATCATGAAAAAGAAAAAACAACTAATCTATAAACTTGACTTCGCAATAGATAGCATTCTTCGGCATTGTTCGGTCGATCGCGCGGGGTTTTCAGCGCTCCAGAATTCTATATTTCCACATGTAAAACGTGGTGTTAATTTTTTCTATAATCCTATTTCCGCCTGTCGTCAGAGGTGGTCGTAGTAGCTAGGTGGGTGGGGCCCCTAGGCTGGTTGGGCCCCTAGGCCGGGGCGTTGTAGGCCTAGGCAAAATCCGGGGCTGGATTAAGGGCGTCTCAAGGAGGTCAGAGCAGCTGACCCTAGCCCCCGCCCCCCGTTCTAATAATTGATAAATAATTGTCTACTATAATTGTTTAATATCCGATGCTGAGACAGTGGGCGGGTCACATCTGCAAAACCGACGGCCATTCGGGCAGACGAGTTCTGGAATAGAATAGGCACGCGTAGGGGGACGCCCCGCTGGCAGGTGGACCGACGACCTGAAGAAGGTGGCCGGTAGAGGCTGGATGTGGAAGGCAGAGGATCGGGTGTGGAGGCGTTCATTGGAAAAGAGCTATATCCAGAAGTGGACAGAAGAGCTGGTTTTTTACTCACCGATACCGCCGTACTCGGGGAAGCAGGCCTTCTTTCCCCTCAGGTTCTCGAACCTGGTGATGCTGCCTTGGGCAGAGGTTTCCTTGACGAAGGCTGCGACGCGAGAGAAGGCTCTGGCAGCGCTACGGGAGTTCTGGACGAGCTTCACGGGGGAGAGCTGGTAGTGCCTGTGGAGATTGGAGAGGTGTAAGTAAATGTTGGTTATAGGAACCCTAACTAGCGCAATGGCCAGTTTTATAGCTCATAGATCCATAGTGGGCGTATGGCGGTGTCAGGTTCACTTACGTTTAGACATTTATTTATTTAAAATATTGCAACACCGCTATACCCCCACTTTGGACCTATTTTATAGCTTATGGCTGGTATATCAACACTCCCAGTTGGTGTTTGAGGCCAGCATCTTATAGAGTGGTCACAGAATAGAATAGAAACATTATATATTAATGCAACTAATTAGATTACATATGACATTGAATATGATTTTATTATTTGGTATGTGGTTCAATTCTGCGCCACCCCACTCGTAACGGCGCTGTGTACGAGCAGGCGGGACCTGACCTTACCCTTGCTTGCTTACGATCATGTTGAGGATGCTATTCCTCCCCCCCTCGTGAATCAAGGAATGCCTGGAGTCCGTACAGAGTAAGGAGAGTTAGTGCGCCTTCAAATACTGGAGGCCCTTTTTCATTTGGGTCTCACGAAAGTCGTCTGAGATCATTGGGACCCACTTATTTATTCTCTTTGGTCACAGGAGTACCTACTGCTATGCTGTTTGTCGAAAATCTTTGAGATCGATCGAAGAATATTTCGAACGTTCATTCAAAACATAAAACAAAATCAAGTAGCAGCTTTTATATCGCTTTTGTAGATATACTGTAACGCCTTTAGATTTACAGACGTCATATTTAAGAGTTACCTACATTTGAAGGGTAATTAATTAGTACCCAAATCAGAGTTATTAGTAGATTAGTAGCCAAGGGCTGGAAGGCATCAATTGCAGCCCGAGATATTAGCGCCTATAGTTCGAGGGTGCAATTGATGCTTACACCCGAGCTAACTACTCTGCTTTACATCTCGATTGTGAGGTAAGTAGAAAAAAAACCGGCATTACAAGAATAAAACATTTTATTAGTTATTTAAAGTAAAAGATTTTCTTTTTTAATTATTTTTTTCAAGAACGAAATTGAGCTTCGCCGTTCGATATTTAAAATTGATGACTATTATACTCATACGAAGACAAGGCTGAATAGCGAAGCGACCTCTTTTGTCATTGGGCTGAATGCACGATGTCTATTGCCAGTATGATGGTTAGATGTACGCGAACTTTTTGAAAGAGTTAAGAGTTTTTTTTAATTACTTACCGCCCTAGGGCTTTTCTAGCTACATTATTACCCTAGAGCGCTAATTGGTCACCTACAAGCCCCATTTGGGGGTAATAAGGACCTACTTACCGAATATGAGAGATGTAAATATCTTTACAGCACGATATAGGTAACTATAAAAGCCAATCATTTTAGAGAGATCTGCTATAGCGGTTCTTATACCGCTTCTGTGCTGTGGAACAGTTGAAATACTCACTGTCTAGCCAAATATCCGTAGTTGGAACTGGAGGCGATGAAGTCAGCCTGGTTATCCCTGATATCTCTCAGGCAGTTGAAGATGTCGCTTCGCTGCTGGCAGGAGATGTAAGGCTGGATGCCCAGGGAGTAGGCGGCGGTGCGGACCCAGGAGCACTTGGTCTGCTCGAGGGCTGAGAGGGTGCACCAGCGGGTCGCTGGTAGGCAGGCGGTGGTGGAGTCGATGCCGCTGATGTTGCGGACTGGAAGAAGAGTTATGGTTCGGAATAGGTAGCGGGAAATACGCGGCTATCTACGTCCCATTAACAGGATCATGGTCCATCTGATCATGTACTTTTTAACTTTGACATTTCAATGTGTTGTTAATGTTTATTGTAATGAATAATTGTATAAATTTGCATGCTATTGATAATGGCTGAATTGGTGTTAGTTTAGGCTAATTTTAACATCTGGCATTCGTACCAATTTAAAAGCACGTAAACGATTTCTTTCTTTCTAGTATGGAGGGTATCGTAGCTCTACAATAAAAAAAACATTAAAAAAACATGCTGGACTTCATCGTGAGATGTCATATTGGCGGATTCAATTCAATTCAAATTCAAATATTCTTAATTTTGCACCAAAATTTTTTAATATACAAAACTTACATAGAAGGATGAATTTAGTGTACGACGGCGGCCTTATCGCTTTCAGTGATTTCTTACAGGCAACCTTTAGGTGGTGGCGAATTTTTTGAGGATTCAGCCAATTACAAGCACTCTTGTAAAGGGGCAACGATCTCTATGTACTACTAGATGGAGCGTTCCAAACAATCGCCCTGTTCCACGCATGGAGCCGCAACTCGGTTACATTCACAATGAAACTTGTGTAGTTACTACGCAGAATATTTAATTATTACTAAACTTGACGCTACGAGGTAATATCGTCAATATTTATTAAATAATTAAATATTCTGCATCGTAACTGCACAAGTTTCAAAGTGAATATGAAAGAGTTGTGGCTACTTGCGTGGAACAGAGCGATTATTTGGAACGCTCCATCTGGTAGTACATAGAGATCGTTGTAACGGGGTAAGTTTATGCGTGAAATTGCGGCGCGTGATTTGCACGGTGAGATTACTTATACTTGTTATCCCGTAGATTTCACGCTAACGGCTATCTTGGCATATTGGGCCAATCTGTCGAATCTACCAATATCTGACCATATGAACGAGGTTCAAGTGCGGCGCCCTGATCATGGGTCGGAAACCGGTTAAAATTCCGAACCAGTTTAAGTTCCGTACCCTGTTTTAAACAATTTACTTGTACGATTTCTTTCATATAACCGATATCATGTCTGTTCCGTTCAGTAATAGTAAATTAACCGGATAGGCGTAGCAAATTAATCGGTTTAAACGTAGACGTTAGAGCCGAAGTCACTGCGTGCTGACGAAACAGCAGTACAGTAATATCATGAAAATATGAATAATTGAGTTAGTGTGCTAGAAAGAGATAGTATACGGCGGGCGGCGGCAGCGCGGCACTCCAATGAATTCATCATCATGTCAGCCCCTAGATGTCCACTGCTGGACATAGGCCGTTCCCAATGAACGCCACCACACCCTGTCCTCCGCCGTCTGCATCCAGCCAATGGATTAAACCGGTTTATTTTATTCCGTTCTATTTGAAAACCGGTAACAAAATTATATCCTGGTAAGGCTGATACAGTTTCTTCAATTAACCGGTAAATCAGCAAATGATGTTTTACCGGTTTTATGAGCAATATTATTAATAGCTACGTCAAAACCAGCGTTGACTCCAAACAAATTAGAATATTTCAACTCACTGGGAGTAGTGTAGTTGACCGGGGAAACGAGGGGGTCCTCGAAGACGACGCGAGCGTTGGCGCCTCCGACGATGCCGTTGAACAGCACCGACTGCCACGTGTTGCCGCCGGGGTTGGAGTTGTCCGGCCACCAGTTCCGCATGTTTTCTCGCACGGACGCCGCGTTGGAACTAAATAAATAAATAAATATCTTAGACTTAGACATTCACACCAATTATCCAGTCCCAAACTAAGCAGAGCCTGTGCTATGGTTTCTAGATAACGGATACACATACTTAAATAAATATATAAACATATAAGACTTGGGTAAAAACATTAATATTCATCATACGAACATTTGTCCCTAGCGGGATTCGAACCCGCAACTTCCGGCGTGTCCAACAAGTTAACAGTTATTCAACAGCTTCATATCGATGGGTCAGTTCAATACAAATACAATACAATACAACATTTATTTATTACCTCAATACAAAGATTTACAATAATTACAAGCGCATAATATAAAAATGAGTACAAATTTATCTTTTGTGAGAGACTGGTGCCCAATAGGGGAATTGTATGACACGAAATACAAGTCCTTTCATCTTCAGTTGATTGGAAGAGTCTTTCAAGTTGACTGGGAAAGATCCCTAAGTAGGATAAGTCCGCCTTTGTACACAATTGTATTTCTATTTGTTATTGTTAATTTTGGTACTATAAAGCGTTTACATTAGCATTATAAAACATCAATCAGGCCTCCCCAACCCGTCTGGCCAGCGCGGGGAGTGTAGGCCAAATCCTCCATCTGCCTCCGGCAGATGAGAGAGGGTTGTGCTCCTGCAGTGGAGACAAAAATAACCTGATGATGAAAGCGTTTACATATATACAATACTACTTTGGTGCTACTCAACTCAGGATTTAACTTACGTGGTAGAAATGATTGTGCTCCAGGGCTGCCTGACGTACGAACAGGGTGCTGCGCTGCCGCTCAGGACCTCTACGGTGAGGAGTTGAGTAGTACCGTCCTCGCATAACACGGCGAAGGAATCTGCTATTTCAGGGCTTCGAATCTGTGGAGATAAGTGTTAATGAAAACTGTGTCAAGTTTTCACTTTGCATATTTCACAAGTCTTTAATCAGTGCGTCCTACCTGTCATGACCTACGGCGCAGAACATGGACACTGACGGTGGGTCTGATTGATCCACAAGTGTCAAGTCGCTCAGCGAGCTATGAAGAGGGCTATGCTTTGAAGGATATGATTCGTAATAAGGAGATTTGACGAAGAACGAAGGAGACCGACATAGACGAAAGGATTACCAAGCTGAAGTTAACCGCTCTAACTTCCTACATATACCCCTCCCTTTCCTTAAAGCACTTTTTATTATATATCTGTTAAAAGTTTCGCAGTGTGTAAAAAAAATGCGATAATAAATTTGCAGTTGGTAAACTGACCACGCCCTATGTCGTTGTATGGGGACCACATTTTCCAAACGGCAAAGTTAAGTATGTCCCTCAATCCTGTATATCTTTTCGTTAAAACAACGTTCGGTGCTTTCATAGAAGTTTGTACTCTCGCGTTTTCAACGGGTATTGGGTTTCTATACTTACAGTGAAGAAATCCCTGACGTGTTGCCAGGCGACGTACGCAACAGATCCATTGCCGTTGCTCCTCATGCACTCGAGCGCCTGTATGTGGCGGTTGTCGTTGCTGACGCCGGCGATGCCGACGCCCATGTTGATAGTGTAACCGGTACATGTGTTATTCGTGCCGCATAGACTGCACAGGTTTGGGAAACGACGTTCTGTTGAAGGAGAAAGCGGTAAAGAGTTTGCCAAGGCCAGTCGTAGACGTAGGTGGTCAGACCCAGTGGTGAGAGTGGCTGGCGGAACCCTATATGAAGCGGTGCGGCTGGCCAACGACCGCGGTCGCGATCCTCAGCAGTGAGAGAACGACAAAGAAGAAGAGTCGTAGACCAACATCGATCAATGAGTGGTCATAATCATCAGCCGAAATTGCTGAACATAATCCTCCCAGTAGAACGCCATTTTTGGTGGTCTGTTCATTGGTGGATTTGCAGTCGGATTGGTCTTGACGACACCCACGGGAAAATTTGCGGGTCGATATATTCTAAACTGCATAAAGCTGTCCATATATGTGGTTGGAAGACGCGAGCTACTAACTATCGACTGGCACGTGGTCCCAAGAATATCATCAGGTTATTTTTGTGTCTCCACTGCAGGAGCACAACCCTCTCTCATTAGCCGGAGACATTTTCCCGCCTCCTCACCATTCTCCCCCCGCAACTCCTCTAAGCGAGGATCAACGGAGGTAACTGCAAAGACACCTACCAATGAAGGTAGGGCAAGTCCCAGGTCATGAATTTACGCTACCTTGGGCCCCAGACAAATTTAATTAAAGAAGTAAAGAGTCAAAGTAGGAAGAGAGTTCCCACTTCCCCTCTAGCAAATGGGAGTGTAGCATTGAAACGGAGACCAGAGTGGTCAAGGTTGGGGGGGTTGGGGGGTTTGGTGTGGCCAGGATAAGCCTGGCCACCTAGTTGAACACCACGGACGTAATTAGCGCCTTTGTGACGCAGTGAGCTGTGACGGAGTAGCAGAAGGCTACTTCGTATAGTAGTGCCAATAGTAGGCATGGCAAAAACGCTTAAACGCTCGGAAATTGTGACGGTTCGCAACCAGATCTCCATAGTATACCGGACGGTTCACGCAATTTAGATCCGATAGCATGAGCTCACGTTCCCGATCCCACCGTGTGCACTCCCACAGAATGTGATGAGCGGTTTGATCCGACTCACCACACTCGCAGTCGGGAGATGCGACCAGCTTCATAGAGTGAAGCTTCGCCTGGAAGTTGCCGTGACCGGTGAGGAACTGCGCGACGCAGTGGTCCACCTCTAGCCACCGTTTCTCCAATCTCTCCTCAACGCTTGGGAAGAATTTGAAAAGGTGCCTGCCCTTTTCAGATTCCTCCCATCTGCGCTGCCAATCGGACATCAAAAGGTCGTCCACAACCGAAGCTGTGTCCCCGAACAGTCGACATGTGCGGGCCCTGTCTCCAACCCCAAAATCGGTCCAAGTGAGTTGTCGAGCTCTGAAGTGGACACTGGCACGCCGCTGAAGCTCCAAGTCTATCGGCCAGACACCGGCCATGACTGGCAGGGCGTCGGTGCTGGTCGTTCTGTATGCCTTGCACATAAAGAGCAAGGCCATACGCTGACTCTGGAGCAATCTTCGGCGCACCGCAGCCATGGTGGCTCTGTCCACCCAGGTTGGAGCCGCGTAGCACATACTGGCTACATATGTCGCCAGATATATCGTGCGTAGGACGGGGAACCGGAGTCCCCACGTGGCCCTTGAGATCCTGGAGAAGGCGTAAAAATTCGACCGGGCGCGTTCGCCAACGGCACGAGTGTGCTCTGTGAATGCAAAGTTCCTTTCCAGGATTACTCCCAAGTAGGTCACGTAGGTCTTGCTAGCAACAGGTACGCCCCTGAAGCGAATGCGCGGTGGTTCCTTGAGGATACCCTTCAGCAATAGCTGTTGGGTCTTGTGCGGAGCAAAGTCCAGCTTGTTCCTCAGGCCCCACTCACTCACCCGCTCCAGGCATGCCCCTGCATGCCGCTCCAGCTCCGCCCTCGAGTTTCCCTCAACGATCAGGAGACCATCATCTGCGTACGCCAGCAATTGACAACCCCTGGGGGTTGGGATCTCCAGGAAATCATCAAAGCACACATTCCACAGATGGGGTCCCAGAACTGATCCCTGAGGACATCCCCGCGTGAGCTTTTTTGGCAATTCACATTGTCCCAATCGAAGCACAATAGAGCCGTTGTTAAAGTACTGCAGCAACATCCGATAGATGTTGCTGAAGCAACCCCTAACTTTCAGCTTGAGCATAATCATTGGCCACCATGCATTGTCAAAAGCGCCCGATATATCAAGGAATATGCCAATAACATACTTACACGTCGACTGTTCAGCGATTTTTCTGACCAGGCCTATGGCGTCCACCGTCGATCATCCCCTGGCAAAACCAAACTGCCTGTCATGGCCTGAAGTGCCCCCCGGAAGTAGTCTCGGCACTATCAGCCTCTCCAACAGCTTACCCAAAGCTGGGAGAAGCGTGATTGGCCGAAAGGATTTGGGGTCATCGAGAGGTTTATCCCCACCTTTGGGGATAATCCTAACGACTCCCTGCCGCCATACTGAGGGAAACACACCGGATTCGAGGCAGCGATTCATCACGTATAATACGGATTCGGGGGCTGCCTTGATGATTTCCCTCAGCATACGGTTGTTGAGCCGTAGACAGACGGAGGATTTGGCCTACACTCCCCGCGCTGGCCAGACGGGTTGGGGTGGCCTGACTGATGTTTTATAATGTATTCCCTTAGTCGCCTTGTACGACATCCACGGGAAGAGTTGGAGTGGTCCTATTCTACTCTACCGGAAACCACACGGCACAGCAAGATATGCTTTAATTTAAATCTTCTGCAGGCTTGAGTAATATTTTGCGAAGGAAAACTTCGCATTAAGGAAATTTAAGAGGTTCGTAAAAATTGGTTATACTAGCTGACCAGATTATCTTTCAGTAAGTGATTCAGCCGTGTGGTTTCCGGTAGAGTAGAATAGAACCAACTCTTCCCGTGGATGTCGTACAAGGTGACTAAGGGAATACGTTATAGAATATCAATCAGGCCTCCCCAACCCGTCTGGCCAGCGTGGGGAGTGTAGGCCAAATCCTCCGTCTGTCTCCGGAAGATGAGAGAGGGTTGTGCTCCTACAGTGGAGACAAAAATAACCGGATGATGAAGTGATCCAAAATACCTTCAAATCACTAATTAAGGTACCTAGTTGAGTACCTTAAATCACAGTATATATGTTCGAGTTTCAGGAACACTCTACCAGACCTATAGTTCAAAATGTATCTTTAGTGACTTACTCAGGTCTGCGTCGACAGTGCTATTAGCGCTCCAAGGTCCAGGTCTGCAGGCAGATCCGAAGAAAGCGTTCAGGGTTTCCACTTCCAGCTCATCAGCGGTCTTGCGGGCGGTGTCGAAGCCTTGGCAGCGGTCAGTTCGCGCCGCCTGTTTAAATAGTAATTGATTGGTGATTCTTTAGGCTTACTGGTGGTAAGAACGTGAGGCTGTGGGCATCGTCTTCATCTTATATGAACAGCCATCTAGTGATATTAAAGGCACTAGTGAAAAAAGGGAAAGAAAATCAACGATCTCTATGTACTACTAGATGGAGCGTTCCAAACAATCGCTCTGTTCCACGCAAGTAGCCACAACTCTTTCACATTCACAATGAAACTTGTGCAGTTACTACGCAGAACATTTAATTATTACTTAATATTGACGCTACGGTTAACTAATGTCAATATTTAGAAAGTAATTAAATGTTCTGAGTAGTAACTGCACAAGTTCGGCTGATGCTTGGGTGTCATGGCGATTAAGGGATTGCATCACGGATGGGCAGCAGCATTCTCATCGTATATTAAGATCATTACTGAGATCACCACTTGCCAAACGTGGTTATTATGGCAAACCGCATAGTGGACAGCCTAGAAGTGGAATTCTAATCCAGAAGCTATTAATAGGTCCATAGTGGGAGTATATAGGTGCACTGACACCAATATACCTCCAGTTTGGATCTATTTTATAGCTTATGGCCGCATATTTCGCCAGTGTACAGTTGGGAAGACTTGGAGTAGTACTATTCTGTTACGGCTCTGCAGGCTGGGGCGAGGACTGCAGCCAGTATCCCCTGGCTGTCGTACAAGCCGACTGGAAGGGGTCATCGGGGACGCAGGTGCACGGAGGGGGGGGCGAGGTGCACCCATTCCATCTAGGCGTCGCGGGGAGGGCGGAAGCAACGGGGTTGTCTCTTTCATGCACCGCGAGGGTGCGAGGGGAGGGACCCTCTCCCCTCGCACCCTTGCGGTAGGCTGGGCGTACGGGGGAGGGACACTGGAACGCATTGATCCCGGTGTCTCTACTTCGTCTGTGCGTCGAAGACGGCCACCGCGGGGTTAGTCGGTGAGATCCTGACATAACCTGCTCGTCCTCCCGAGGCGAGTAGGTATGCGATAGGCATTTCCCCGCGAGAAAAAAAAGTACTATTCTGTTACGAATGCCCTACAGAGACGAGCAAAACCGGATATACCATACCGCTTGCTCAAACGCCTTCAGCACTCGCGGAGACCACCGCATATCTGCATTGTCGAAACCAGGGTGGCAGTATCTGCCGCCGCGAAGACCTTCCAAGCCTCCGGTGTGCAAACTGGAAACCACTGCTACTGTTTCGAATGCGAAAGGATCTGGGGACGAAATAATTGATCATTTACCATCAAAACTCATTAGTCTGATCGGTAAGTTGGACAGGCGTGGTAAATTGTGGAGAATCTTGCGCGAAAACTACATCATCATGTCAGCCCCTAGAAGTCCACTGCTGGACATAGGCCTTCCCCAATGAACGCCACTACACCCGGCCTCCTAAAACTACAACTGAAGGTATTTTTATGATTGAGTTCAGTATTAAACATGTGGAGTTCCCGAACGTACCTACTTATTTTGCTAGTTCTAGTTGGCAACACTAGTTCTAAGTTGGCAATACTGTTTTTGCAACACAACAATGTGAATCATTTACATAATAATATTGTTTATTTTTAATGAGTATGGCGCATGCGCTATACATTGCAGAGCATTTTATTTTTTAAATTATTAAAATCCATTAACAAATGACGAAGTTATTAAGGTTTATTTAACGCAACTTTTCAATACGCGCGCTTTGTATGCCGACGTAACTTGTTACAACCCGCGCGTGATGATCTTTCCCTCTCGCTCGGGTGTCATTCAACAGAGCGGTGTCGCGCGTGTTTTGTTTACGGCAGACTGCGCTTGTGGGCTGCAAACACTTCTTCCCGCGACTGACGACGTCACTTCCGGTCACTTCCGTTTTTGGAAGTATTGCATTGAAATTACTGTATCTTTGTCATTTTTGATCCGATTTTAATAATTTTTCCATAGTATCTATTGAGTTTTTAGCGCAAAATATCTGCATACTTAACAAAAAACCTGACTGATCCTGATTATTGTTCACCCGTAACTACCATAGCGACTGTCTAGTCTTCTGACTAACCTGTGAATTTGTACTTACTACCTACTGTAAAAGTGTGCCTATTCAATAATTCAGTAAAGATATCTTAACTGATCATAATCAATCATAATCAATTTTATTGGTACGTATTATTACATGTCAAAAATAGAATAAACTATTACAGTCTAAAATCATGTCAAAAATGATTAATTTAAATAGTAAAGAACAATGTCAATTAAATAGTAAATAATCAAATACTTATGCAGTATTGAATTTTGTTAAAAATAAAGAAATAATAACAAACCAAGTAAACGCAGATTACTTATTTGTTCGTTCTGTTGGTCATGAAAAGTTCGTCGTATCTGACGTGCGGAGTTTCATTCAAGCGAAATAATTTGGAGAGGACGACGCCGGGGGGCTTAGCCAATTAAAACAAGTAAAATAAGTGCGTTCGGAAACGCCACAAACACGTCATCTCAGATATGCCGGTTTCCTCATGATGTTTTCCTTTATTCGAGAGCAGGCAGTCAGTAGGTTACGAAAATCCTATTAGTTCATGGCACGAATACCCCACATGGTAGGCCGAGTCTTCCGCACTTCGCCATCGATGCTCTGTGGTCTAAAAAACACCACACTAACCTAATCTGGTGACGTCTCTGATGGTGGCGACCACTCGATGGTCATTAGGCTGTTGCTGCGCGAGCAGCAAGGTTTCCTCTTCGGAGAATACGCCAAAGTCTGCTGCCCCTCTCGCCAGTCTGATCGCACAGTCCACCCTAAACAAAAAGGATTAATTTGTTAACATGCTCCAAATAGATCCATCACTAGATACTTCGACGAGGGTAAGATTATATGGAGCGGGTCGTGTAAAGGCAGAGTGATAGATCACGTGGATGCCCCTCAATGGGGTCGCGCCGACTCATGAATAACCACGACTTCTTTGCCAAGAGTAACTGACTGAAGACGAAGAAATAGGTTGAGGATGTTGGATACAAGTCTATCCTTGACGCACGCAACTCCTAACGCTGCTTTTGCACCATTCAGCTGCTACCAACCCCCTCTTTCAGTTTCTTGAACTCACTTGACTTGAATGACTTTAGTTGTACTAGTTACTGTGCTCTCAGAATTCCTGTGGATATCGTGTGAGGTAAAAGAGAAAATCTACATGATGCGTAACATACTGAAGATCGCTGCAGGGTCCTACTCGTCTAATTATCATAGCTACATGCCAGATCAGAATATGACACGTGACCCGTTATAGTGTACAAAGTTGCTTTGTAGTTCGATGGACATTATCCGAACTGCTTTTCGAGTAGGCCCCACGTGTCCAGCCATCCCATTGTATTGAGAAAGGTCTAGTTCAAAGGTGAGCTTATATAACGTAGGATTTATGGGAGCATCCCACGCTGCACTTACCGGTATCTCTGCCCAATGACCATCGGTTCTACGATAAATGTGGTATTTCCACTGCCTCTAGTTTACCAATTCTTTTAGCTGTTAGCAAAAGTTATGCTCATGGTTTCTTTGAAGAATTAATGCAATGAGAAGATCCGAGGTCACCGACATAGCAGAAAGGATTAGCAAGCTGAAGGAGGAGGAGCTAGCCACATCGTCACAGAACTGACGGCCGTTGGGGAAGAGGGCTGAGTTCTAAAGCTGGATGTGGAGGGCGAGGGATCGCCAGTAGTGGCGTTTATTGAGAAGAAGTCCTATGATTTAAAGAATAGAATAATCAAATCATTTATTGGCTGCAACAAAACATATACAGTGCAACATTACATACAAGCAGAAACAATTACAACACTAAATCTAAAGGTCGGGTACACGCGCCGGGATCGCGTCACACGGCTTGTCGGACGATAATTTAATATCACACTCGCTTGCACGAGAAGCGGAAACAATGCGAGCTTATCCGACAAACCGGGAGTAGAACCAAGGCGTGCGGCCGACCTGTAGGGGAGAGGACAACAGTGGCAACACTGTAGTAGACACAGTATGTGTGACACAATATAATTATGATGATAATGAAAGCAAAGTATTACCTTGACTCCACCAGTGTGCACACGACCTGGCTGCCATCTCTTTCGAGGTTGTTGCAGAGTGTTTTGTCCGAGTTTGGTATGCATACCCTGACTGTAACAAACAAATTAAAAGTGTTAAGAATAAACTATATTACATTTTTATTAGGAATGTGGTCTGATGTCTCGTGGAAAGCGGCAGTTGAAAGGAAACAGTGCAAAATAAGATTGGTTTGAAAGGACTGCTTCCAGAGCCGTAAAACCCATTTAAAATAGTTTCATAAGATCGCTACGTGAGAAGGAAGAGTCGTTCGAGGGATAGTTAATTAGAATGTATTATACAGGTTGCCTCACTTCTATCATCACATTCATGTCAAAATCTAATAAATAAAATCGTAAACTTCGCGTGTCTGTACATTGAAGATATTTGTAAAAAAAATTGGGGCGTCTAAGGGTAAGCAACAGAACACATTCAGATCATTTTTGAAATTTTTGTCTCTTTATCTGTTTGTCTGTGAGTTTGTGCACGCATCACTTAAAAACTACTGAACGGATTTTGATGGACTTTTCACAGAAACATGGGGCGTAATGATTGAAGACGGGTTTTACAGTTTTTGAAAACCCATCCCCTAAGGGGCTGAAGTTGTGTTAGAAAGTAGTATTCTCCAAACCTATAGAGACATTTAAACTATAAAGGATTAATAAGCAGTGGTGGCAGCCGACGGTCGCTGAGGAAGACGAGTTCTGGAGTAGAGACCTCGGATAGGCACGCGCGCAAGGGGGGGCGCCGCGCCACTAAATGGACTGACGCCCTGAGCAAGGCGGCCGGAAGCAGCAGGATTCTGAGGCGGTGGACCGGGTGTGGTGACGTTTATTGGGAAAGCCTATGTCCAGCAGTGGATGTCGCAGGGCTGATATGATGATGGACTGTATTATATGTATAAAACGATGAAAACATTAATAAGTAAACACGTCGATTAAATAATTTTTTTTAAAATAGGATTTCACTGTTGGATAGCTTGGTTTACCGTGGGTTTTTTCAGGCTGGAAACAAACATCTTTTTTAAGCAGGCGAATCTGCGGGCAACAGTTTTAATATAATTAAGTCGAAAGAGTGTTTGTGTGTTTATTTTTCTGTTTCTTTCACAGCTTGACAGTTCAACTAATTGCCATAAATTTTTGATTAGTACACATAACTTCATGTATATGAACATAGGCTCATGTTTACCTCTGGAACAATGGTTCCCTCGGGAAATAAAAGCTTGCTCCACGCGGGCGAAGCCGCGGGCGTTAGCTAGTAATGCATAAATATGGTTTTAAATCAATTTTTGGAAAAGAAAGTTAAAAGAAAAGCGCCTTGCCGCGTGACGCCGAGAGTGCGTGCATCCTATAGTTTCAAGTGGAATAAATATTATCAAGACGAAAAAAAATTCAGTTTTCAATCAGCTGACGTCCGTGTTGCCACCTGTGAGTTTAAAAAGCGCTTAAAACTGCGCGCCATATTTGAATATAGCTCGAAAAAGCGCTGACTACGTGACGATAACGTAACACCCCCCCCCCCCCCCCCCCACCATGTGACCAAACGTGGTATTTTGGAGACCCCACTCCCACTGAACGGGCCACGTACAGCCTAACTAACTGTGTAAAATATTTTTTTACACTGTTAGCTTTTCACTTGTACCACATAACACCTACATATAAAACAGAAAGCGGGGAGTCCCCGTGTGCGTCACTATTACTACCGGGTGCGTTCCAACGACATTATACCACTATTACAGAAAAACTACCACCCAAAATATAATTTAACACTTGGCAACACCCTGCAATATTCTTTATAGCCCGCCAAAACATTTACGAGTTAATAATGTAACGTAGATGGATAATGGAGGCCTTATCGCTTTCTATGATTTCTTTCAGGTAACCAAAACGCTTTAGTCGACCATAAAAAGTTTTTTTTATTTTTTAGTATAATACCTACAATACTAAAAAAAACTCTTCGCACAATTACAATATTTCCATCGCTTGTTTATTATCTATTATGGTTAGAAATTAAAAAAAAAACAATATGTATTAACCATAGACTTATTAACCATATTAACAAATAAACTGTAGTACAATTTCTACAGTAGGTACTTTATATAGGTACTGACATATATCCTTAGATATATTATGATGATGAGGGGCTGGGGCTGGCGCAGGCACCCGAGTTACATTCACATATCTAAGCAACAACAACGTAAATATTGCCGTAAGCACACACGCGCCTAATGTCTGTAAACCAAGTCGCTTCTTTGGATTTATTTCTTTGTAAATAATTATCGGATGAATTTTATACGATTTACGTTCCATTTTAGAAAACACAAATTACACATAACCTCTGTACACAAACACTAAACATGACGCAGTATAAGGTGCGTTTACACACGCGCCGGAAAAATCGGTCAGAATTTTACGGACGGCGGGCTGGTTTATACGAAACGATGCCAGCGATGAATGGAATCGTTCCAACGCGCCTATAAATTAGCTGTACAGTTGGTATCGAGTAAAAGACTGTCGCCGGAGGTATGTGACAGTTATCTAGTAGTGCTGTGTGATTACGTTTGACGTTCCGTCCTACCTCTCCGCACCTCATTCCCCGAAATTATTACGCCGCCGCGCCGTACTCGGTCTATCTCGACCGAATACGAGACAACACATCAAATGGTTGAATGATCAGTATTGGATGATCGATTGTTTAGTGTTGTCAAAGAATTAATGAGTGTAGTGCTATCATGACATTGCATATAGGTACGCGAAAGCAGGGCAGGATTTAGGTTACCGGTTAATCTTGAAAACAGATGTCTCAGTTGATTCCCATAAAATTAACAGATTTGTTTGTCAGTAATTTATTATTAATAAAAGTTACCACTGTTAACACAAATACATAATTCTATTAAAGAGGCTTATGTACAGCAGAGAGCGTATTTCGGCTGATGATGATTGAATAAAACTTCTATTAAAAAGAACAAAATGCTCAATTTTAAAATTATGATCATTATCAGTTACTTTGCAATCAAGAAAAATATTCGTCAACTCAAATTTAAACAAAATGTTTGTTCATCGTTGAAAAGTTTAATTTTTAAACACATTTTCAGATATAAACGAGGTGCACTTATGTATGAAGTTTTCATAATTTATAAGCAAAAAATATAAAATTAAGTTTTTCTCATCCTATTTATACGAGTACATCCTCTTTGGTTCGCATCGTTAAGAATTGTTTTCTAGCTTATGAAAAAAAAATAAGCCATGTTGAATTTAATTTCATAGTAGTGGTGCATGTTGTCAACATGCACCACTGCTATGAAATATATATTGACTATATTGACGCTACGGTTAAATAATGCCAATATTTAGTAAATAATTAAATGTTCTGAGTAGTAACTGCACAAGTTTCAAAGTGAATGTGAAAGAGTTGTGGCTACTTGCGTCGAACAGATCGATTGTTTGGAACGCTCCATCTAGTAGTACATAGAGATCGTTGGCATTATAATTATTATAGGTCGGGAGTAAAACAGAGAGACATTATTCACACTTTCATTAACTATATACTAAAGGCCATAGTACAGATTCGTACAAATTAGTGCCGCCGTCCGACCGTGAAATTAAAAATACTCCATCCGAATTTTTCCGGTGCGTGTGTCACCGCACTTATTTAGATAGAAGAACGTCAACTTCTTACAAGAAATACATGCGACTCTTCACTAGCGCCACCTGTTGAGTGCCCTGAAAAACTAACAATACGAAAACTTTGAATGATACATAATAATATGTATAATTCAGTATATATTTTCACAAATTAGAAGTAAGGCATTTCCATCAACAAGGAAACTTAGTCAAGTTTATGCTTCCTTTCTACAATTTAATGCGCTGCCAAACCCAATTAGATTTTTCTGTCAGTTTCCAGATCTCTTGTCTTGTATGTCTAGCTCTCTCAACATTGTCCATGATCACTGGTCGTAGGTCGCGTGAATCGAGATGAAGAGCAATTGAGGCTGTTCAGCATTACCTTGAGATCCTGTAGCGATTCTGCAGTTTGATAACTCATCATCATCATCAGGTTATTTTTGTCTCCACTGCAGGAGCACAACCCTCTCTCATCTGCCGGAGACAGATGGAGGATTTGGCCTACACTCCCCACGCTGGCCAGACGGGTTGGGGAGGCCTGATTGATGTTTTATAATGTATTCCCTTAGTCGCCTTGTACGACATCCACGGGAAGAGTTGGAGTGGTCCTATTCTACTCTACCGGAACCACACGGCATTGATAACTCTGATTCAGAAAATCGCAAGAGATTCTGGACTTTGTACTTTTCCACTTGGCAGAATCAGTGGCCCTCCTTACAAGCGACAGTCGCGAAGTTGCTGTATTTTTGATCAACAGCGAGCCGCGGATTTTACGTGAAAATATTTTTCTTTTCACATAATCCACAGCACTTAAAAACAGTATTATTCTAATTTCTAGTTCATACTGCCAATAACGGATTTACAATACCTATACGAGTTTCTATTTTACAGTCTAGTGATTGTGTGTGGTGTGTGTGTGTGGAGAGGTGTCTGTATAGGTGTCTATATTATGTACCTAACTATCTGTGTTACGGCCAAGGTCAAAGTCATCTAAGGTTACATTCTCAGATCAGATTATTCATTGTGTCTAGCATACTTATATTAAATTCCAAATTTAACATCATATAAAAACGCTATTAGGCGTCTAGGAAACATGTAGCAGCAAAAAACACTATAGCAGCAAAATTAAACTGATTTGGATTACCATGTAAACCTGTGCGGTCCACTTAGAATCACTATCTATTGTTTATTTGGTTTTTGCGTTCAATTGCGTTTGTTTTCGTATGCAAATGGATTTAGAATTCAGGCACAAGACAGCTGCGCCTATAGATATTGAAGAAAAAATTACAGTTGTGTAATTCTTTTCACACTACCACCCACAATCACACTCCCATTATCTTTCTAACAGTATTTATTCTGTCCTACAGTTTGTAACGTAAGCTGGAATCTCAGGCTCCAGAACCTCAGGTTGCAGGTATAGACTGCACGGTCTAGTGTGGGAGCTCCAATATGTATTGTCCTGTTAATTTTAATGTTTTAATCGTACTCAATTGATGTAATCATTGTAATAACCTATGAATTTGGTAATTTATAATAATAATCTACGTGAATTTGAATTTTTCCAGGAATTGTTATCAGCTAGGCTGATGATATTGTTGAACAAGTCCATGTCATGGGGAACTGGTGGGTTAGGGGTACAATAGGGGGCGCTAAAAAAAATTAACGCTAGAGGTTTTTTTTGTACACTCCGACCAACTTTTGATCGTACTACATAGGTACATACACACTTATTTATCAGGATATATTGTCATGTGACTATGAATCGATATCTTTATATTATATTGTCGATAAGCACGAGGGCGAGCCGGCCGGTGAATCACACATGTACCACGAATTTGTAGATTTTATGATTATACAGAAATATGAGGTCTACATTTAAGTTCACCATCATCATGTCAGCTTTTAGACGTCCACTGCTGGACATAGGCCTTCCCTAATAATCGCCACCACATCCGGTGCTCCAGCCCTCCTCATCCAGCCGCTTCCGGCCACCTTCCATAGGTCGTCGGTCCATCTGGCGGCGTGGCGTTCCACCCTGCGCACCCTACATTTAAGTTGGTAACGTATAATTTTATAAGAAGAATTTGGAGAGGGGTGGAGTTTCAAGAAAACCTTTCTTAGTGCTAGCTGGCTTTTATATGAGGAAAATCTGTGGGAATTTTCATCAAAAGCAATAGGTCATCTTCCATGAGCTGTAAGGAATAGAACATCATCACACCCAGTCTTCTTGTATGTCGTATGATTTCAATCTTTGGGAATCGTTTGTGTCATTCAACTCTATTTTTTTATCCCTGATAGGTTTACGCTTGACCTCAATCACATTTGATTATAAGTGACGATGAGCCTAAGATGGAGCACCCAAAAGATGCCTATTCACTTTTTCTTTAAAAATTTCTAAGTTGTACTTGTCCGGAAATACCGAAGCTGGTAGAGAGTTCCATATATTCCTTAACTGTTTGCATTATGAAAGAGGAAGCAAAACGCTTCATGCGAGAACGTGTGAAGTCCCTCTCCACGCCAGGTAGTCCGGTGATGAAACTATATCAGTAATCCTTAATTTTGAAGAGAAATCCTTGGCACAGCAGTGGATTTATGTGATGATGTAATGGATTCTTCGAAGAAATATTTGAATACTTAGTCATTGAAAAGGGGACAATGGACAATCGAATAAGTCCTTAGTAAATAATGTATCAATACTTATTTGTTTACCACACCTGGGTTGATATTTTACGACATAAAACGTAGTTATGTTGGTTATAAATAAAAGCTTGGGTTATGATTCATAATATATGATTCAGAACATGTGACTCTGGGAGTGGTGCTATTCTGTTTCGAATATCAAGTATAAGAAAGTATCACCAGCCGAAATACGCTCACTGCTGAACATAAGCCTTCCCAATAGAATACCACTTTTGGAGGGCTGTCCATTGAGAGATTTGCTATAATCATGACGCTAGACAGGCGGATTGATGATCGCAGTAGGGACCTCATATGTTCCTAGTGCAATCGCTCGTGCAGTGGCCCTATTCCACACGGCAACGGCACGGTAAGAGAGTATAATAGTATAAACACGATACTTCGACCGACGTTACGATGGCTGGAAGACATCGTGAAGGCATTAAGATTTACACGGATGCAGATATAGAGAAATTGAGTGAAACAGAAGCGCCTTAGTTCAGCAAAGGAGAATTGGCTGAACATTATGATAATGAAGTAGATAGGTATAATAGTAGTTAGGGCTTACAAACTATGAAACAGTTTGTCCTCACTTCCTTAGGATGTTTCGAATTTAAAGGCAAAACAAACTTAGGTATGATCAATGAAGCCAAAATGGCGGACATTGTCGTATAAATTATTTTCAACTATGTACTCGTAACTAAAAAATCTAGAGTGGCTATGGAATTAACTGCTTGAGAATCCAATGCTTACGTTAAAGTTACTTACAGCTTTTTTTTAAATGCTTATTTGTTCAAGTACCTATAATGGTTTCGGTGACATTTACGTAATAATAATGTTAACGGTCTAAACTGCGTTTGAATTTGCAATAAGGTGGATGTTTCTAATCGTAAATGATCGTAATTTCTTCATCAAAGACATACTTAACGTGACAGTCTTAGAGTTCGATCATATAATTACGTTTTAAATAATCTTTCTTCCGATTTTTATTGAAATATTGTAATATTTTAATAGTCAGTAATGAAAATTATATGTTTTTTAGTATTATCAGACCCAATGTATGAAGCATTCAATAAAAAAAATCTCATTTAGGAAAAACCGAGTACATTATCTTGAAAAATTAAGCTGTCACCTTATCATTGATACTAAGAAATTACATAATAATTATGAGCAATACTTACAATTTTGCGCGGTCGCACACCCAATCACAAGTAGAACTAAATAAAAGTCTCTTAAACCCATTTTTACACTTATTATTTAACACTCAAACACACTAAAGCAGGAAAAATTCCTGCCGGCCACGCCCGAGTGAGAAATCAATTGTAGAATCAACCGATCCTTTCGATAACCTCGCTCGCAGTGTATAGCTTATTTAAAACCGTTGTATAGTGTTTGCTATCATATCTTATCTGGGTTTCGAAATTCAGAGTAAAGGTGGGTGATATAATGTTGCTGATAAACAGATAACGGCGCGACAGGACGCGTTTTGGCACGGCGCACCGCAGGGCTCTGCACTAGGTCGCGTGGTATTGATAATTGATTTCAATTTATAGATTGGTTTCAAGGCTATTTACATCAAAAAATTATGCTTATTTTGTATCTTCGGTAGAATGCTAACTGAAATATATGTATTAATTGACTAACGGTGGTTTATCTACGGGTAGTCGTGGCATTAGCTTGACGTTGGACTTGAGCTGTCTTCCCACTGGGGACAGACAACTTTGTGCTATTTGTGTAAAAAGATAAATAAATAAATAAATAAATATAAATATATGGGGACATTTCACACACGGCCACCTGATCCCAAACTAGGCAGAGCCTGTAATATGGGTATCAGACAGCTGATATACATACATAAATACATAATATAATATATAAATAACATCCAGTCACAAGGCAAACACAAGTGCTCATCACACGAATGTTTGCCCCGGGCGGGATTCGAACCCGCGACCCCGAGCTTCGTAGGCAGCTGTACTACCGACTAGGCTACGGGGCCGACAAATAAATAAATGTTCTGTCCTTGTCTAATTCCTAAAGTACAGGAGGCAATCCTAGTTTGTGATGAAATACATATTGATTTATCCAAACATGATGGTAGGTAATGCTAAATCCATGGACTTATCTACCAGATTGCATGAGAGTAGGTATGGAGATGACCTAATAGGAACTTTTTAGAAGAATATAATTTATATTATTGTCCTCAGAAGAACGAATCGTTCTTCTGAGTTATTGTCTAATTTTGACAACCATGCCATATAATAACAGATAGGAAAACCTTTTTCCCATACGTTTATGCCTTTTTCGGAATAGAGATTTTGCAGATTTGAAATGTTTCAGAATTAATATTTTCCAAGTAATCATTTTTTCAGATTGTATTTTTAGACTTTCTATTGAAAGTCAGATGATGTCAAAAATGTTGAGATAAAATATTTAATTTATCTCAGCACTTTGCCTTCCAAGAAAATACTTTTTATCATGTTTGCATGACGTTTTGTAAACCACGTAGGTAGTTAAATAATTTATAATTTTGTGTGCAAATATGGGTTTGCAAGCCCATGGCAAAGATAATATATACTAGAGTCCCATGGTCAAAACTGATTATCGTCAAAATACATTTTTGCCAAAGGTGTATCCTAATTTTATTTTTTTATTTTATCTCATGACGATATACATACATACATATACTTCATCATCAGGTTATTTTTGTCTCCACTGCAGGAGCACAACCCTCTCTCATCTGCCGGAGACAGACGGAGGATTTGGCCTACACTACCCGCGCTGGCCAGACGGGTTGGGAAGGCCTGATTGATGTTTTATAATGTATTCCCTTAGTCGCCTTGTACGACATCCACGGGAAGAGTTGGAGTGGTCCTATTCTACTCTACCGGAAACCACACGGCATTGATAACTCTGATTCAGAAAATACATACACTTGTCTAATTCAAACTACTTTCCTATGGTATGGAAATTAAATATGGATAGGACAGGGAAGGGGAACAGGAATGGGAGGGGGGGGGGGGGGGGAAGGAACCATAATTGTGTAGTCCACGCGAGCGGATCCGCGGGCACAGCTAGTGATTTAAATAAAAGCAGTTGAAATGTGTATTGTCAAAGGTTTTAAACGTGGGCCAATTTGTATATTGTTGTCTATTATTAAATTCATTTCTAAAAAAAAGTGTACTGAATAAATAAATAAACACGCTCAAAAGCAGGTTGGAGGGTTCTGTATACAGGGTTACAGGAAAAGTCGTGCTAGATCCCTTAAGGGTGTGGAGCACCCATCATTTCTGACTTATTTCACTATGAAACACCCTACCCTAAACTTAACCCTTTTCGAGATATTCGACTTTTAATTTTTTTATTGAAAACTAGCTGTTGCCCGCGACTTCGTCCGCGTGGACAACTTAACATTACACATTCTTATGTATTACGTGTTACTAAATCCTAAAAGAAATCTATTAATCTGGTTATGCATTAAAAATATGATAAAAAAATAAAAATAAATAAAAAATATACTATCCTATTGAGAACCTCTTTTTTTGAAGTCAGGTAAAAATTAGCGTTCCGGCGGCGGTTTCGCCCGTTGGACCACAGTTTTTTAGGTTTCCGTAGCCAAATGGCAAAAAACGGAACCCTTATGGATTCGTCATGTCTGTCTGTCTGTCTGTCTGTCTGTCCGTCCGTATGTCACAGCCACTTTATTCCGAAACTATAAGAACTTACTATTGAAACTTGGTAAGTGGATGTATTCTGTGAACCGCATTAAGATTTTCACACAAAAATGGAAAAAAAAAACATTAAATTTTGGGGGTGCCCCATGCTTAGAACTGAAACTCAAATATTTTTTTTCATCAAACCCATACGTGTGGATAGGTCTTCAAAAATGATATTGAGGTTTCTAATATCATTTTTTTTTAAACTGAATAGTTTGCGCGAGAGACACTTCCAAAGTGGTAAAATGTGTCCCCCCCCCCCCCCCTGTAAGAGAATGATAAAACTAAAAAAAATGTATGATGTACATTGCCATGCAAACTTCCATCGAAAATTGGTTTGAAAGAGATCTAGTAAATTTTTTTTTTTAATACGACATAAATCGTAGTCCACAATACTATTATTAAAACATCGATCAAAGTTACAACGAACTACAATAACTTTTATATTATGTTACTTGCTGCTACGGAACCCTTCATGGGCGAGTCCGACTCGCACTTGGCCGGTTTTTTTTTAATAAAGTTGACATTATCATATAATCAATATTTTTTTTATATTTTAATATTGTGCAAATTAGGTGATATTTCCTTCCCCCCCAACGTTGAAAACCCTTTCCCCCATCCCTTCCCTCTCCCTACTCCTACCTCTCCCCCTTCCCTTAATCCACCCCTTCCTACACCCTTTATTTACCACTGCCCCCTTATCTTTCCTCTCTTACCCTAATCCCTCTATTCTTTTCCATCCGACTTCCTTCCCCTCCTATTCCCTTCCTATGTTGCATATCCAATTAACTGTACAACAAAATGTCTGTCAAACTGCTGGACATGCCTTCCCCAATGAGTGCCACAACGCCCTACAGATCCTGCCGCTTCCGGCCACCATCTTCAGGTCGTCCATACACCCGGCGGCAGGGCGTCGCACCCTGCGCGTGGGACGTCGCGTCCCACTCTAGAACCCGTCTGCCCCAATGGCCGTTCGGTACTACGACAGATGTGACCTGCCATTTCAGCTTACTAATTCTTTCGGCTATGTCGGTCACCTTCGTTATTCATAGGATCTCCTCATTCCGAATCATATCCCTCATAGAGACCCCTAGCATTGCCCTCTCTATAGCTCGCAGAGCCACTTGAATCTTGTGGATCAGGCCCACCATCAGTGTCCACGTCTCCGCGCTGTAATCATGACAGGCAGGACGCACTGATTATAGATTTTTGTCTTTAAACATTGTGGAATAGGTGACGTAAAGACTTGACGCAGTTTTCCGAATACTGCCCACCCTAACTGGATTCTTCTGTCAACTTTTGAAATTGATCCTACCCAACTATATTGTCTGTCCTAGGCAGACGTACTCCTGAACAGCTTCGATATTGACATTGTCGACGATCACCGGTCTAATACAGGGCCACTAATTATCGAATAACGAACTTTTTGTATCGAGACTTGTGGAAATACCTGAAATACATCAGCAAAAATAAATCTATAAATGTCAAGTTCTTGCAACGACCAGTAATGTTGAACTACACTTTCATACAAATGATATGAAATTAGAGGTCAACTTGTATATCAGCATCCTGACATTTTATTGAGATATGACTTATACCAGTATGAGGCCCGAGCTCAAAGCTATTAAACTGTGAAACGCTGTCAAATTCTGTTCAGCAGTTTCCAAGATTAGCCCGTACATACATACATACATACAGACAGATAAGAATTTTTTTAATTATATTTTTGGACTCTACTGGTCTTCAGTAACGTCCGGGCAGTGAAATTTTTTTTTTAACTTCAATGTACAGATTCGCTTTTCTTTTGTTTTTTCTACTCTTTTATTATATGTATAGATAGATGACTTATACCAGTATGAGGCCCGAGCTCAAAGCTATTAAACTGTGAAACGCTGTCAAATTCTGTTCAGCAGTTTCCAAGATTAGCCCGTACATACATACATACATACAGACAGATAAGAATTTTATTAATTATATTTTTGGACTCTACTGGTCTTCAGTAACGTCCGGGCAGTGAAATTTTTTTTTTAACTTCAATGTACAGATTCGCTTTTCTTTTGTTTTTTCTACTCTTTTATTATATGTATAGATTGCTGATTTTTAGGCTACTACATTTATTTTTGTTTATTTTGTGTATCTTATTATTATTATTATTGCATTTTTACATGTGTAGTAAGATGCTTTAGGACGTCAATCATTAAAATAGTGCACAAGTTATTTGAATAGACCGTAGTAGACAAGTGAAAGAAAAGAAATAAAAAACATATTAGAAAGTTTATTTTTCTCTAAGGGATATCTAAAAAAAATATTATGGTAATTGTTCGGCAGATGTTTTTTAAAATATCTACGGTTCATCAGCTATCTAACGAGGTATAATAATGTAGGGTTTTATTCAAATGCATTCAAAAAAATTTAGTTTCATAGGCGACAGTGGAGAAGAAAATGTATACTTAGCCCTAAAAAGTAAAATAAAACAATAGGTAAGCATGAAATGCCATTTATTAAAGGTTTTCTCACAACTTTTTCTTTTTCTACAGTTCATGTTCAACATGGCCGCCTCTATTTCTAATACATTGTCGCATCCTTCTACGGAGACCGGTCTTCACTACGCCAGTGGTCAATGTGGTCCTCATTTTATTTGCTGCATCCACAATCCTTTCTCTTAAGTCTTCCACAGACGAAACTGGATTCGGCTCGCTGTACACGAGACTTTTCATGCAGTCCCACACATGAAAATCCATGGGGGTTAGGTCCGGACTTCTTGCTGGCCATGGCAATGGCCCACCTCGTCCAATCCATTTGTTTGGATAATTTGTGTCCAGCCAGTCTCTGACACTTCTCCTGAAATGGGCAGGGCAGCCATCGTGTTGGAACCACATGTCCCTGATCAGGTTGAGTGGCAGATCATCCAGCAAATCACTCAAGTCTGCTCTCAGGAAATTTTCGTAGCTTTCCCCGTTTAGATTATCCGGGAGAAAGTAAGGTCCAATCAAATGATTGGAGATAATGCCCATCCACACATTCACGCTGAATCTTCGTTGGGACCCCTTCACTCTTTTCTTATTGGGATTCCTTAGTTCTTTTAGGGCCCAGTAATGGGCGTTGTGATAGTTAGTTATGCCATCTTTATCAAATTTGGACTCATCCGTCCACAAGATATTTCTTAAAAAATCTGGGTCTTCTACATCAGCATTTAGCATAAATCTGCAAAAGTCCAATCTTCTCGCGGGGTCAGTAGTCACAAATCAGAAGAAATAGTCCAGAATCACAGCCAAGTCGAGAAAAAGAGCAAAACGATATCGCATCTACTATGTACGAAGCACAAAAGCAGACTGACAACCAAAACAATGTTTCCGGTTGTATTCCCAGTCCTAGCCGGTGTCTACACATTTTTTCTTTCATTCGTACCTACATAAATCGTCACTTGTCTCGCTCGCACGGTGCGTCTTAACTTGAAGGACAATAGGCGTGGGACCGTTAGAACTGCTACCTGGAGCGTCCCAACTACTTTTTTTCCACTAAATGTAATACAAACCCTAGATTGTTACACCTCGTTAGATAGCTGATGAAACGTAAATATTTTAAAAAACATCTGCCGAACAATTACCATAACATTTTTTTTAGATATCCCTTAGAGAAAAATAAACTTTCTAATATGTTTTTTATTTCTTTTCTTTCACTTGTCTACTACAGTCTATTCAATTAACTTGTGCACTATTTTAATGATTGATGTCCTAAAGCATCTTACTACACATGTAAAAATGCAATAATAATAATAATAAGATACACAAAATAAACAAAAATAAATGTAGTAGCCTAAAAATCAGCAATTTTCAATAAAAAAAATTAAAAGTCGAATATCTCGAAAAGGGTTAAGTTTAGGGTAGGGTGTTTCATAGTGAAATAAGTCAGAAATGATGGGTGCTCCACACCCTTAAGGGATCTAGCACGACTTTTCCTGTAACCCTGTATACCTTGAAAAGAAACGTGTAGTATAGGTATTTCATCATCAGCTAAAATACGTCCACTGCTGAACATAGCCTCCCCAACAGAATGCTACTTTTGGTGGACTGTCCATTGGGGGATTTGACGTAATCATGACGCTTGACAGGCGGATTTGTGATCGCAGTGCTGTTCTTAGTATACACAGGAAAACGCTGCTGTCGTCCCTGGCAAATATACCATACATACATGATGCTCCCGCCTTGGTTTCACGCGTTGGTAGAGACGATGTATCGCCACTTTGCGCAATCTAATGTCGCAAAGCGACTTTCCTTCTCCCCCTTTTCGCTCCGAGAGACCTCTTGGCGTGATGTGTTGCGAACAACATCGCCGCCTCCGTGTTTGACGTACCACGATTATCTAGGGAAATAATTGTTCACCTCATTAGAGCACCGCATGATTCCGTAAGGCTAATAGTGCCCGGAGTTCGCCCAGCTCCGGGATGTCGGCACGCTTACGACCAGGCTAGCCCCTGGACACGCATCCATCAGCACGGCAGACCTTGGATTGGCGGACGGGACAGTCGGGGCGAGAAATACTGAAGTTGGTATGGGTAGAATAGAATAGAATATTCATTTATTGGCTGCAACAAAACACATACAGTGCAACATTACACATAAACAAAAATAATATACAACTAAGAGTCGGGTGCACACGCCGGGATCACGTCGCACGGCTTGTCGGACGATAATTTAATATTACACTCGCTTGCACGAGGAGCAGAAACAACGCGAGGAACTTACCCGACAAACCGAGAGTAGAACCAAGGCGTGCGACCGACCTGTAGGGGAGAGCACAACAGTACAGTGTGGCAACACTGTAGTAGACACAGTATGTGTGCTGCAGCAGCGAACAAGCCCCAGCTCAGCATATTGCTTTGCTATGGGTAAGGAGTATAAGGAATGGGATACCGCTATTACGGAAGGATAGTGAGATTGTAGTACCGATAATTCTGTAAGCCGGGACGGCATACCTGCGACTCGTCTGGACAGCACCGGACAGGCAACTACCAGAACCAACTCCCCTAGCTTAATTATATAATACTAGCTGTTGCCCGCGACTTCGCCCGCGTGGATAGCTTTACTAATTATTATGTATTTCCCGTAGAAATGGAATGTTTTTGGGGACAAAAACTAAACTATTCGAGGACCTAAGTTATATGTGTGTCAAGTTTCATCACGATCCGTCCAGTGGTTGAAGCGTGATTGAGTAACAAACATCCAAATATCCAAACATTCGCTGGTTTTCGAGATTTTTCACGTAGAAAAAAGTCCGCAACATATTTACGTGGTTAAGAAACCTATTTTAATGTAATAAATGCTTATCTCAATTCCGAGAACACTATCACATTGATCAGTCGTCTATATTTACTCATATATATGTTATATATTTGTCCAGGGCGATGATAACGCAGGTATACGACTTATGATATCATGCACTTAGTAACACACCGGATATTGTATTGTAGGAAATTGATGTGCGAAATATTCTTACAATATGTAGATATAGATAAGTTATACGTCGGTATATTAGAAAAGTATGATTCTCGGGCTTCTGAGAATCCGGTTGGAATTCTTTTGTTTATATTTCATCGTGCACTACTGGATAGGCCTTCCTCAATGAACGTCACCACACTTGGTCCTCCTCTTCAGGTCGTCGGTCCACCTGGCGGCGGGGCGTCCCACCCTGCGCGTGCCGATCCGCGTTCTCCATTCCAGAACTTGTCTGCTCCAACGGCCGTCGGTTCTGTGACAGATGTGGCTCGCCCACCGCGAGTTCAGTTATGTCGGCGACTTTCCTCATTACGAATCATATCCTTCAAACAAACCCTGAGCATAGTCCTCTCCATAGCTCGCTGAGCGGCTTGACACTTGTGGATCAGGCCCACCGTCGCGTCGTGTCCACGTTTCTGCACCGTACGTCATGCATGACAGGTAGGACGCACTAATTAAAGTCTTTTCATAAACCTGTATGTGTATATTTTTACTATCATCAGGTTATTGTTGTCTCCACTGCAGGAGCACAACCTCTCTCATCTGCCGGAGACAGACGGAGGATTTGGCCTACACTCCCCGCGCTGGCCAGACGGGTTGGGGAGGCCTGATTGATGTTTTATAATGTATTCCCTCAGTCGCCTTGTACGACATCCACGGGAAGAGTTGGAGTGGTCCTATTCTACACTACCTCACGGTGTATATTTTTACTATACAATAGGTACACTATTTCGTCATAATCTGCCCTTAGATGTCCACTGGCTGCACACAGGCCCTCCTCAATGAAAACCACCTCACGCGGTCCTTCTCTTCAGTAGTGCTATTCTGTAAAATACAAACTCACGTGCGAGTTTCATTCAAGTGATTTTACTTACTTCAAAACCTAATCCATTGGCATTCTGTAAACATTCTAGAGCACTGTCGACGTGAGCACGTGAGTTCTTTGTTCACTTTACGTCAACAGTGCTCTGGAATGTTTACAGAATTACCAATGGAGTGGGTTTCAAAGTGAGTGAAATCACTCGATTGAGATTCGCACGTGAGTTTGTATTTTATAGAATAGCACTACAGGTCGTCGGTCGCGGCGCCCACATGATCCGTTATAAAGTAAAGAAGCGGCCAAGTGCGAGTCGCCCATGAAGGGTTCCGTAGCAGCAAGTAACATAATATAAAAGTTATTGTAGATCGTTATAACTTTGATCGATGTTTAAATAATAGTATTGTGGTTTACGATTTAAGACTTATTAAAAAAAATCTACTCAGTAGATCTCGTTCAAACCAATTTTCGGTGGAAGTTTGCATGGCAATGTACATCATATATATTTTTTAGCTTTATCATTCTCTTATTTTAGAAGTTACACACATTTTACCACTTTAGAAGTGTCTCTCGCGCAAACTATTCAGTTAAGAAAAAAATTATATTAGAAACATCAATATCATTTTTGAAGACCTATCCATAGACACCACACGTGTGGGTTTGATGAAATTTTTTTTCTTGAGATTCAGTTCTAAGTATGGGGAACCCCCAAAATTTATTGTTTTTTTTTCTATTTTTGTGTGAAAATCTTACTTAATGCGGTTCACAGAATACATCTACTTGCCAAGTTTCAACAGTATAGTTCTTACATTTTCGGAATAAAGTGGCTGTGACATACGGACAGACAGACAGACAGACATGACGAATCCATAAGGGTTCCGTTTTATGCCATTTGGCTACGGAACCCTAAAAATGGCTTTTTATCTCGACGGATATTAGGGCCCTTGGTCACATTACTCTTGATTGTCATTTTCAGATCGTCGCGTCGGTCGTTCGAGCTACGTTTCTAGATTCATTTATGTTTGGATTTACAATTAAGTATAGTACCTACCTGCTATGAATGCTAGTGTAATTATAAACGATTACTGATTATGATCGCCGCAGTCACAAACTATACCGTGTTGGTACCGATTACATAAAAAGGCTTTTAATACAATGCACTAGTTGATAATTAGGTACAAGCAAAACAAAATAAGTTACATGTTTGGTCAGAGCGGAGGTTCCCAGACTTTGTTTCTCATAGACCTCTTTCAAAATTCAACTGGTTCCGGTGGACCCCCTGCAGCTACATTTCTACCATATTCCCAAAACTAGACAAAAATGTGAAGATTAGACGTGAACGTAGACCCCCGTCGAGTCTCCCGTGGACCCCTGGGGGTCCACCTGGACCACTTTGGGAACTACTGGGTTAGAATATGCAGAGTGACTGCATTTGGATGCGGTATTTACTTGTTCGGTACGTTTTTATCCTCTGTTATATTAGTCAGATATATTTATTATGCGGTGTGTGCTCTTTAAAGTTTAGAAACCCTTCCGTCCACATTCAGGTCGTCGTCGGCGGTGCGTGCCGGCCCGCGGTCTACGCTCCAGATCTCATCTACCCCAACGGCGGACTTCATATAATCACCACGCTTGGCAGGCGGATTAGTGATCGCAGTATATAAAAAATAGCCTTTATTTTGATAGTATATATAACATTTTACATATCATATTAATCATATTATTTTCCATTTATGTATTTGTATTTCTATGTGCCCTTTGTCCTGTCAAGTGATCGCAGTAATGATCTTATAATATACACAGGAGAACGCAGCTGCCCGTCCCTGGTGCAATCCCTTGACCACACCCAAGGAAAGATTGGGGGTGGCCCTATTCTAAGCCGGGAACCACACGGAATTGACTTGTTGCATGCAAGTTTATTGCAGCTGCAAATCGTATTGATATCGTGAACCGCCTTTCTAAAGTCGTGTTAAAATAAATAAATATGTCAGACAATCACACCAATTATCCAGTCCCAAACTAGACAGAGCCTGTGGTATGGTTACTAGATAACGGATAGACATACTTAAAAAAAGATATAAACATCCAAGACTTGGGTACGAACATTCATATTCATTATACGAACATTTGCCCCTTGCGGGATTCGAACCCGCAACCTCCGGCGTCGCAGTCCGAGAGCCACCCGTTCCGCCACGGAGGTCGTAATCAAAATGTACCAAAACTGTCATCACCATTACAAACATGGGGCAGTGAAAGCCAACAAGTCTCATATTGGAGGTATTATAAGACCAGTGATGAAATTTGGGAGGGACTTCTGCAAATGGACCAGCATGCATGGATATAACCACATCGCCATGCCACACCGGCATTGGTCAGAAAGGTGTGTTATTTTGGATTTTTAAACGACTGTCCGGAACCCATCAGGGACTCCTCTGTAAGCTCTTTTGCTAATTTAACTTAAAACACATTTTGTACTCCGTGCGAAATCTGGATAAGCGTCTAATTATCTTACATAGTTAGACATCATCATCATCATCATATCAGCCTTTAGACGTCCACTGCTGGACATAGGCCTTCCCCAATGAACGCCATCACACCCAGTCCTCCGCCCTCCGCATCCAGCCGCTTCCGGCCACCTTCTTCAGGTCGTCCGTCCACCTGGCGGCGGGGAGTCCCACCATGCGAGTGCCGATCCGTGGTCTCCACTCCAGAACTCGTCTACCCCAACGGCCGTCGGTTCTGCGACAGATGTGGCCCGTCCACGGCCACTTCAGCTTGCTAATCCGTTCGGCTATGTCGGTCACCTTCGGTTTTCGTCAGATCTCTTAATTACGAATCATATCCCTCAAAGAAACTCCGAGCTTAGCCCTCTCCATAGCTCGCTGAGCGACCTGGAACTTATGGATCAGGTCCACCGTCAGTGTCCAGGTTTTAGTCAGTTTCAATGTCAGACAGGACGCATTAATTAAAGTTAGACGCCAAAAACTTATCAGAATATATCACATGGCCTCTTAGAGAGTACCTACAAAGTGGAGTTTTAGTTCGACGGATATAATCTGTTGATATATGCCTTGCAGCATCATTGCTGTTTGTTCTTTACACTCTAACAACATACTGCCTGACTCCATTCTTTATTCCGACTACTGTGGGCTTGCATGAAAGTTGCAGCATTATTGCTGTTTGTTCTTTACACTCAAACAACATACTGCCTGACTCCATTCTTTATTCCGACTACTGTGGGCTTGCATGACAGTTGCAGCATCATTGCTGTTTGTTCTTTACACTCTAACAACATACTGCCTGACTCCATTCTTTATTCCGACTAATGTGGGCTTGCATGGCAGTTGCAGCATTATTGCTGTTTGTTCTTTACACTCAAACAACATACTGCCTGACTCCATTCTTTATTCCGACTACTGTGGGCTTGCATGACAGTTGCAGCATCATTGCTGTTTGTTCTTTACACTCTAACAACATACTGCCTGACTCCATTCTTTATTCCGACTACTGTGGGCTTGCATGACAGTTGCAGCATTATTGCTGTTTATTCTTTACACTCTAACAACATATTGCCTGACTACATTCTTTATTCCGATTACTATGGGCTTGCATGACAGTTGCAGCATCATTGCTGTTTGTTCTTTACACTCTAACAACATATTGCCTGACTACATTCTTTATTCCGATTACTATGGGCTTGCATGACAGTTGCAGCATCATTGCTGTTTGTTCTTTACACTCTAACAACATACTGCCTGACTCCATTCTTTATTCCGACTACTGTTTGCTTGCATGGCAGTTGCAGCTATATGGGGCGCTGATGATATATATCTGGGGCAGTCGTTGCCTTTATTGTTATTTATTAAAAGTGGGACATCAGACTTTTACACACTATCAATATACTTCCTGATATCATCTTCGTTGTGGGCTTACCGGTTTACTGCAATTATGAGCTCTGTTGACATATTTCTGGGGCTGATGCAGTATTAGTTGCTGTTTTCTTACAAGTGAGAAATCAGACTCTCACACGCTTTTCAGGTTACTATGGGCTTGCGTGACGGCTGCAGCTGTATGGGGCGCTGTTGACATATCCATGGGGCAATGGCAGCGATACAGAGATAACCCAACAGTCGTCACCCTGGAGAAGGACTTCCGGACTTGGAGTTTTAACTATCCTGCTATCACTTTTTGCTATAAGGTTAGTATTGTTGAGGTTCTTTCAGCTTATTTATAGCCTGACTGCTTCTGAGTGGGCCTCGAGGGTTAAAGGTTTTATTCCTACTGGGGACAGACATTTTGTGCAATTCGTAAACGTTGGTCCCGACTGGATGTTATATTTATTTGTGAAGTTCTCTTTGAAGTGCCATGGTACTTGAGAAAATCCTTGTTTGTGATTATTACATTCTCTTTAACTACTTACATTGAGTTTTTCACCGGTTCAATGTACGCTTATTTCAGACTGTCAGTCAATCTGTCATTAGAAGCTGCTGCTACCAGTACACGGTCTTCATTCCAGAACTTATCTGTCCCATCTTCAGCTTCAGAAGGCCACGTTTGGTGTGCTGTCCATTGGGGGATTTGCCATAATCACCACGCTTGGCGGGTGGATTGTTCGCCTTGTCGACACATACTGGAAGCAGTGCCCAAAATTGTATGGAAGTTGGGCCTTGAACTTTGAACCTTGCGTCTGGATCAAATTATCTTCAAAATATAGGCAAAATACTAAGGATTATTATAAAAAGAAAATCGTTTAACTATTTAATGGGAAAATTGAATAATCTTTCTTGGAATAAAATCTTCGTTGGCGCACAGTTTTCACAACACCGTGGGTGTATGGCCACGATTAACCGCTCCAGATCTTGATGTCACAATGTGGTCATATTTTTGGTACATGAATGGTGAAGACGGCATCATAGGCCCACTTTTGGGTATTCTCCTTTTGTTCCAGAACAGAGTAGACTTTGCAAAACTACCAGCAGTAATTAAAAACATCTGGAACGCAGAACCTGGTGATGAGAAATACGATTACTACACCAATTTTGTCACCGCCGTGGCTAACTCAGACTTGTTTAACTTGAAAGAGTATCAAACATTTAAAGACGACAAGAGCCTTGATGTAGATCTGTTTAAATTGGCAGTAGACGTAAGTAAAACATAGACACAGGACAATACTTTTGTGTACATAATAAAAATGGATAGTTTTAATTTCGGAGATTTACTCGTAAGAGTATATGCAATCTTATCGCTGTTTAAACTAGAAAACGTAAATGTTAGGAAGTTTTTCGTCAAGTGCAAGGTTACAACCAACGTCGTATGCTTTTCAGCTCATTGTATAGTCAAAATTTAAAGATAAGTCCAAATGATCGCTTTTAGAATTCTGTTGTTTAGTGCTATGCAGCCTATATCAGAATGATGAAATGAATTCATGAGCTCCGAAGTTACAAGTTAATTTTCCCTTCGGTGTCTCGCACCAGGAACATATCTAGCACCGACATTTGCGATCCTAATGTCTGCTACGTTACAGGTAATGCCAGAATTAGATTTGAAAGCTATATGGTCGGACGACGGGAACCCAAAATGGTTTCCAGTCATGACCGAGTCCGGGGCGTGCTATGTCACCAATTGCTTGGCTGTCGCTGATTCAGCTATAATGTAAGTTTTATTATCTAACTCTCTTACTCAACCTTAAGGTTTAAATTTAAATGCTATTCTTGATACATTTTAACTAGGTACGTAAGCAAACGCACGAGGCAAAGTATTTTGGGCCACTTTTTTTTTAGATTCGAAACTGTTTTTTTTTAATTATTTTTTACTGGTTTGAATTTACATCTGTGGCACTTTCCTCTACTGCGTAAGTAGGGAGCATGTATATGTTTAAAAGTGTGTGTGTGTGTGTGTGTGTGTGTGTGTGTGTGTGTGTGCGTGTGTGTGCCACTTATTGTAACATATTGGTTTTATAAGTTACTATTGTAGTAACTCAGTAGTCTGGATGCAGATAGAGGGCATTACTGTTGAAGTGTTTATATTAGAATTTACATGCTCAATGCTCTCATTATTAGGTACCTATATTTAATAGAATGGAATGGAGGAATTTAATTATGTTAATTAGGGAGAATATCCCTTGTAATTATACAAATGTAGAGCAAATTCTTAAATGTTGATTTGCAATTTTCGCCCTTATTTACATGTCAATTTGGTATCAGTTAACACGGAGTCCTTTTATTGATAAAGCAACAGTTTTATGATTTAATTGATTTTTTTTATTGGGTACCTACTTTGCTTTTAATTTCTTAATATTGTTATTTTTATAAATAATATAAATCATATTAATGGAAAATATATTATTGTGTTTACTGTTATCTGTGGCAAAAATAGGTGCTCTTCTATTATAGTTTGTTTCATTAGAACATCTTAGAGCTTCCTTGTTCACTTCGATAAGTATTTATAATGGGGGAGCGAGTTACAACCTTATAGCACCGTCGTCGGAGGAATGTGACAGTTATATACCTAATAATGATGCTGTGCCTTAAGTTAGACGTCCTACGTCCGAACTCACCGAACCTCATTTCCCATATCCCTGTTCCCCTGTACTTACATCAGTTCAGGGTCACAGTGAGTTCTGAGATCCCGAGGAAAGATTAATTTGTAATTTTTCAATGAAAGATTATATCTTCTGTTTTGATAGAAAACTGGACCCAAACGACACGAGATTGTTTCCATTGAAGTGCAAGTATTCGTCTCTTAGTTGCTACATCAATTTGGCGGTTACCACAGAAACGGACGTGAGTTAGCTTTAGTATTATCCATTGTCCATTCAGACGTTGGTTCCTCTTTTCCTTTCTTCTTATCTTATTTTCTTCCTTTCTTCTTTTATTCTTTTCTTCCTTTCTTCCTTTCATCCTTTCATCCTTTCTTCCTGTCTTCCTTTCTTCATTTCTTCATTTCTTCCTATCACCCTTTCTCCCTTTCTCCCTTTCTTCCTTTCTTTATTTCTTCCTTTTTCCTTTCTTCCTTTATTCCTTTCTTCATTTATTTAAAAAGTACCTTCAGTCACGCAGTACTTATCGGTCTTTGCCAACGTTCCTTCGCTGCCGCTTTCTTCCCGGTTCCCTCGTCTCCTTTGTTATTTTCTTGCAGTCAGAGCCACATATATTTATCTCCAGTTCTACGCCCACTCACCATACGACTTGGTAGACACTACTGTGCCGCCGAGTCGAATCTTCAGGACCCTGCACCGACATATGGAACTTAGTGTTATGGAGACAGTGAGTGGAAAGGGGGTGAGAGGTCTGAGCCCCCGGCGGAGACGCTGTCTTTACACTGATGAGCCTTCGCAGCCTGGCAGACAGGTTAGTTCAATATTTCATTTAATTTCAATAGGTATTACCAATACTAATATTATATGCATATTTAATTCTAAACCAATAGTCAAACGAAACCCAATGTGTTTGTTTTCTGAAAAATAAATATGTTTGTTTGCTTGTTGGCTTGCTCGCTTTCTATGCTATGCCAACTGCTTTGGAATGGAATTTACAAATAATCTGACTTTTAAAAATAGTATTTTCAGATGTTTTTTACCTACGTATAAATTCCCTTTTCCTAAGTAAACTAGATTCCATTCCTAAGGTTCATTGCTGGACATAAATTTTCCCCAATTGCGATACCACGTCCGGTCCTCAGCCAGGCACTTTCTAGAACAGTTAAAGTTAAATTTTGCTGGACCTGGAATCTCACAAAATAATAAATAGTGTAGTTTAATGCACATATACGGTCATGGTATTTGTTAAATAAATCAATTTAAAAATAAAAAAAAGATGGTATGTTTTTAAGATCAAAAATATATATATATTTTGTAAACAAAAACCTAAAAGAAATTCCGATACCGGGAATCGAACCCGAGCCTCCTGGGTGAGAGCCAGGTATCCTAGCCACTAGACCATATCGGATTATGACTGTCTGGTCGAAATTTTCAGCTGCAAGATAAAAAAAGATTAAACTGTGTCACGCGGCGTGACGTCATTAGCTATTTTTACTCGTACATGACCGTCAAAACAGCGATACAAGAGCAAAGATTACTAAACAGTTGCTTACGGAACCAGATAACCAGATGCTGCACTTCCTGAGAAAACTCCAAATTCCAACGCTGAAAATTGTGTACGCTTCTACAACAAACTACCAGAGGAAATCTTAAATATGACGGACAGAAAGTTTAAGATTCACATAAAAAAAACAACTTTATAAGAAAGCCTATTATAAAATAAACGATTATTTGAATGACAAAGATGCCTGGTACTAATGTTAATTCAGCTTCGCAAAATCTTTATTAATTGTATGCAAACTTGATTTTTAAAAGATGTGTTGCGTGAAGTTTGTTGCGCCGATTCTTCTTCACAGCGCTAACACCTAGGAAGCGGTAGTCGATAAAAAAAATGACGTATACCAAGTGTACTCATATGCAATAAATGATTTTGACTTTGACTTTGTGTACTATGTACTATTTGCCAGTAGTGTCAATGTTGTAAGAAGTGCACTCATCAAGGACTTCGAATCGTGTGTCTAATTATATTAGTTTGATGACAACTTAGTGGCAACATTATATACTTTATTATTTGTAATTATTTTATCCATTTTAGACCTAAGTTTTTCTATCGATTTGTGAAAGCTTGTTACTGGCATATTGTTGCACAAGTTTAAATTATATTTTGTTACTTAGGCTGTAAGCTTTCCAAATATAAACAAAATAAAAATAAACACGTAGACATTTTTAACGGCTTCTCTACATGTAATTTTTTTATTTTTATTGTTTATAGCTGTTTGCCCGCGACTTCGTCGGCGTGGATCACGTGCCTTTATAAATTACTAGCTGTTGCCCGCGACTACGTCCGCGGGAACAACTTAATATAACAAATTATTATGTCTTTCCCGTAGGAAAAAACTATCCTATGTCCTATTCCAGGACCTAATCTCAATGTGTGCCAAGTTTCATCACGATCCGTCCAGTGGTTGAAGCGTGATTGAGTAATAAACATCCAAATATCTAAATATCCAAACATCCAATTATCCAATTCTTCTTTCTTTTCGCATTTATAATATTAGTAGGATACAGTCTATGACACTCACAAATAACGTGGCTTTCTATTGGTAAAAGAATTTTCAAAATCGGTTCAGTACATACAGAGATTAATACAACCTCACAAACTTTACCTCTTTATAATATTAGTAAAGATATAGATGGGTTTGCGCTTGACCTCAATCTCACCTGATGGTAAGTGACGATGAGGCCTAAGGTGGAGCGCGCTTACACAGAAGATCCATATTCACTCTTCCTTTAAAAAGATCCAAGTTGTACTTGTCTGGAAATACCCAAGCTGGCAGGGAGTTCTATTCCTTAGCATTCGCATTATGAAAGAGGAAGCAAAACGCTTCGTGCGGGAGCGTGGTATGCCCGTGTATTTAATTGAAATTTTTTCCAGGTCTACAGCACTAACACTTGCCGATTGTCGTGCAGAAACAAACTGGCGATGAAATTGTGCGGCTGTAAACCATTCTTCTACTTTTATGAAGGTACTAGCTGTTGCCCGCGACTTCGTTCGCGTGGACAAGTTACGTATGGTGCGAATTTTAAGGACCCGCAGATAGCCGACATGACAATTGACAGCTTTCACAAATCGTCGCTTTTCTGATATTATAAACAGAACTCCCAGATTATTCTTGAAATTTTGAGAACAATCTAGAACGTTCTGGACCAATTGCAGTCACACATTTTCATAGTTCATTTAATTATTTTTTAATTCTAGAACATTCTGGAAAAATCTGAAATATTTTAGAATAGTACTCAATATTGTCGCAAACGCACTTAACGCCATTCAGCACCATTTCACATTTTTACCACCCACGGATACCCACCGTGACCAAACTCCCTTACTTGCAAGTGCAGACCAAGGGCCACTGCAACCATGAGTGGGTGGCAGTGGGTGGTTATGGAGAAAAGGCTGGACATACATACACACACTTTCCTTTTATCACAGATATATAATGGACTAGCTGTGCCTGCGGCTCCGCTCGCGTGAACTACAGAATCCGCCCCCGTTCCCACTTCTGCTCCCGTTCTCTTCCCACTTCTACTTCCACTCCCACTTAGACTCAATATCCCAATCCTAACCTCAACCCTATCCGTCTTTCGTCTGTCTGTCTGTCGGTATGTATGTATGTTTGTTACCGCATCACGCAAAAACTACTGAATGAAATTTGATGCAGTTTTACAGTTGTCTTGCTGGTTTTCTAACTTAAAATCTGGTGCATGTTTCATCTTGATACGCCATCTAGAACCTGAGATATTAATAAAGTAAATTTTTCTAGAAGCCATTATATCGGATGATAATAAAACGACTGTTAATATTTCTTCCAGTAACTCAGTATCACATTTAGAAATCATTCATGAAAAAAACATCTCTTTTTTACGAAATTTTTTGGAAAAAAATGCAATATTTCTCGAACGTACGAGTATGTTCATCATATGGGCGAGGTCAACGGTCGCGGCGCGGCGAACGGATTGAGTGAAATTTAGTTTTTGGGGATAGGGATGGGGTTGAGGTTGGGATTGGGATATTGAGAGTTTCGAGTCTGAGTGGGAGTGGAAGTAGAAGTGGGAAGAGATCTGGAGCGGAAGTGGGAACGGGGGCGGATTCTGTAGTTCACGCGAGCGGAGCCGCGGGCACAGCTAGTTAGTTCTAAGGAAGTACGACTTTTCAAAGCTGGTATGTGATTCTTACTTGTTTCGTCTGACAGCGCTGTCTTCACAGGCTCCAATCTACAGTTGACGGTTTCTTGTCCTATTACGACAGTTTACTTAACGTCACAGACGGCCCCCCCTGCACGCCGGCGGGCCTGGCCTGCCTGTCTTGGCATTCAGCTCTGCTGCGCAATAACAGCGGCATGAGGTGCGCCTGCAGCCAGCAGTGCGTCGATTCTGTCTTCAAGGAAGTCGCTCACGATGACCAGTATTGGTAAATAATATATATTTTAAAACTAGCCGTGTGGTTTCCGTTAGAGTTTGCCGTGTGGTTTCCGGTAGAGTAGAATAGGACCACTCCAACTCTTCCCGTGGATGTCGTATAAGGCGACTAGAATACATTATAAAACATCAATCAGGCCTCCCCAACCCGTCTGGCCAGCGCGGGGAGTGTACGCCAAATCCTCCGTCTGTCACCGGCAGTGAGAGAAGGTTGTGCTCCTGCAGAGGAGACAAAAATAACTTGATGATGATGATAAAACTAGCAGTGCCCGCGGCTCTACTCGCGTGGACTACACGACTCCGACTACGATTCCGACCCCTCCCGCTCCTGCTCCCGATCCCGCAGGTCTGTTGAGAAACAGACAAAAATTCCAGAATTGATCGAAATGTGTTCTATTACTTATCCTTAGACCCCCATTTTTGTTGCTAATACGAGTATCTTCAATGTTTACGTTTTTATGTATTAGATGATGAAAGGTGTTAGTTATTTTTGAACAACACAGTTTATTTTGTTTTCGTACCTACGGTTGATTCGGACCTATCAGTACCGCGTCAGTACTGAATCAGTCTTTTTTAATATAACTGTGTCAAATGCAGTAAAGGCTATCGATCCGTCGTGGGTCCGTATTCCGACAGTTATGCGTCAGTGGTCCTTCAGTGCAGTGTCAGTTCAGTTCCGTCAAATTTAAGAAACTTGTTAAGGTATATCCTTATGCCATTGCATCGGGAACTAAACTAGCATGTGTTCTTTTAACATATTTTCGTTTCACATCTAAAAAACACTGAGACGGAACGAATTCGACACTGTAACTGCACTGATGGATGCTTTTATCTCTAGCTGCCCCGCCCTTTCCCATCGGGAAAACCATGTTATATTCTTATCTGTGCAGGAAAACAGGTCCTCTCGCAAGTCATGGTTATATAAAGTTCACAGTGCAGGCCCCGCGGACGCGCTACACCAGGGAGATCGTCTTCCATTTCCAGGACCTCGTAGGTACGTTATCATTAAAAGCGTTTAGCTGTCCATTCTTGCCATATACCTCCTCCATTTGGACCCATGACTGGCGGTCTTGAGCTCTCTGCATGAAAATCGGTTCCAGTTTAACTAAATAGCCAAGCATTACAATGAGTCTCCACATCCACATCTCATCTGCACCCCATACCAGAGACAAGCCTTTCGACGTCCACTGCTGTACCTATCACCCCAATCAATGCTACCACATCAGGTTCTTCGCCCTTTCTGCTTAGCTGCTTCTTTTGGTCGTCGGTCCATCTGGAGGTTAGCTGGAGAGGCTGAACTGGAGTCTGTGCGTACCAGTCCGCGGTCTACTCTCCAGTAATGCTATTCTGTAAAATAAAACCTCACGTGCGTGTCTCGCTCGAGTGATTATACTCACTTCAAAACCTAATCCATTGGTATTCTATAAAAATTCTAGAGCACTGTCGACGTGTAGTGAACAAAGAACTGACAACACGTCGACAATGCTCTGGAATGTTTACAGAATACCAATGGATTAGGTTTTGAAGTGAGTATAATCACTCGAGCGAGACTCTCACGTGAGTTTATATGTTACAGAATAGCACTACAGATCTCGTATGCTCCAAGCCCAACAACCATCGGTTCTGAGGAACATGTGGCCTGTGCTATTATTCTGTTTATCCATTCGGCTACGTCGTCTATATTCGTCGAATCTCGTAATTATGGAGCATATCCTTGAACGGCCTGAACAGCGGTTGGATGGGGAGGGAGAGATCACCCGGTCCTTCTCATCATCGACTGGTGATAACTTATTTTCCTTGCTGTTTGCACCAGTATCGTTCGGGGGAGCAGCAGGTCTATTCCTCGGAGCGAGCTTCATCAGTTTCGTGGAGATCTTCTACTTCATGTTCTCGAGGTTCGTGGGTGCCTTCGTAGGTGAGGAGCCGAAGACAGCAGCAGTCAAAAGCAGAGTAAGTTATTGTGGATGTGTTGATAATCGACTCACAGAACCAACACGTAAATGAAACTTGAAAGTTTCTTAAAAAACTTAAGCAACTACCAAGAGGGGGTTTATTGCAATACCCGAACATAAAAGAAGATTCTATGAGCGAGAAATATTCTACTTTAAATTTGCAGTCGTATCCCGGATATAAACCCGAATACGTGAATTGAGTTTATATTTTCATCTAGATACATTTTATAATTCTTGTAGGTACTGTAGTGCTATTCTGTAAAGTACAAACTCACGCGCGAGTTTCATTCAAGTGATTTTACTTACTTTAAAACCTAATCCATGGGCATTCTGTAAACATTCTAGAGCACTGTCGACGTGAAGTGAGTTCTTTGTTCACTTTACGTCAACAGTGCTCTGGAATGTTTACAGAATTACCAATGGAGTGGGTTTCAAAGTGAGTGAAATCACTCGATTGAGATTCGTACGTGAGTTTGTATTTTACAGAATAGCACTAGTGCATGGTTTTGTTTAGCTATTAGTTTTTAGTTCTTTCTTTCTTTCCGTCTTTTTTTCTTTACTACTCCCAAAACTTTTTGCTGGATGTCATAGAGGGCGACTAAAGGATACTAAATTCAAGTGATGGAAGCATCATCTTCTTTGCATTTAACTTCACATACTGTAATCAGCAGCTCACCTCTGTTACAGCAAATCCAGAGTGCTAATTAGCATAAAGCTAAAGTTAGTTTGGGAGAGGAATGGTCTTAGAGTGAAGCAAAATGTGAGGTCAAATGTCAAAATCATTTATTGCATATACACTTGGTACATTTATACACGTCATTTTTTTTTATCGACTACCGCTTCCTAGGTGTTAGCGCTGTGAAGAAGAAACGGCGCAACAAACTTCATGCAACACATCTTTCAAAAACCAAGTTTGCATACAATTAATAAAGATTTTGCGAAGCTGAATTAACATTAGTACCAGGCATCTTTGTCATTCTAATAATCGTTTATTTTATAATAGGCTTTCTTATAAAGTTGTTTTTTAATGTGAATCTTAAACTTTCTGTCCGTCATATTTAAGATTTCCTCTGGTAGTTTGTTGTAGAAGCGTATACATTGCCCCGTGAACAATTTACTGACCTTACTTAGTCTTAACCCTGGTAAAACAACTTTATTTTTATTTCCTGTATTATAACCTATTATTGTCACAGTGACTCAAAAAGAGAGATATGTCGGGTTTGTTGGGCTGGATATATGTTCAGGGGGCCGCTTGGTAGATTCGGGGAAGGTGGTGATATCATAAGACATAAACTACAGCTTTACTACTTTTATTTCACTTCGATTAATCAATAGGTAGTTACAACATAAATAGAGAAACGGTCCGTGCGCCGTGCTGTCTGAATCCATACTCCCTGTACGCTGCGGCGAGTCTGTCTTTTATACAAGCGTGCACCTGCGTTTAGTCGCAGTGGGGAAGCGCTGAGGCGGGCGATACGCTGCGCGCAGGTGTTCACAATGACGATCCGTCGGTCGTTTAACATCATAGTAGGGAAGCGATGGTACGATGTCAGCCATGTCACGAGTCCGCCGCCGTCAGATACATTTTTTCTGACATATAAAATATTATCTAACTACTGTTAATATGCTTATTTCTTTAATTCTTCTGGTCTTAAGCTCTTCTGCAAATCACCCGTGGCTGGATCTTCCTCAGTTTGGACACCAATCCTAACGTTGGATGGGATCCACCAGTTAATTCCGTATTTAGATCGCTGGTAAATTATTCGAAAGCTACACTCTTAAGTATAAATATCCATTACAATGTATGTTGCGCCTACCTAAAATTTATGGCAAAAAAACTAGTTTAAGCCTGTTAATTAATTGATTAATCTAGAAATGTAATTTAATAGGCATAAAGTAAACCTTTTCTGCCATGTGGTTTCCGGTAGAGTAGAATAGGACCACTCCAACTCTTCCCGTAGATGTCGTACAAGGCGACTAAGGGAATACATTATAAAACGTCAATCAGGCCTCCCCAACCCGTCTGGCCTGCGCGGGGAGTGTAGGCCAAATCCTCCGTCTGTCTCCGGTAGATGAGAGAGGGTTGTGCTCCTGCAGTGGAGACAAAAATAACCTGATGATGATGAAACCCTTTTTGTTTTTTTTACAGGTCAAAAACCAAGGTGTTTCCTACGAAACTGCACGTATCAAGAAGCTGACATCGATTTTAGAAAGTCAATATAGATATGGCAATACAAGATTGTACAGATAATGTTTTGTACTTTAAATTATTTAGGTACCTATAATTTTTTTTTTTTTTTTTATTAGTTTTTTTATATATTAGGTATTTTATTGCAGGTAACGCCATAAATTGAATTTAAAAATCTTTATTTATAATAATACATACTTTAATTATTGTGTGTATTGCACTTTTAATTAAAACTAATAATATATAAATACTCGTATATATGTAAAACCGTACCTATAATTATTTAGCTACCTCTTCTTCTTCTCCGTCGTTGCCTCACTGCTGAGGATCGCGACCGTATAAAATGCGCCTCCACGCATAGCGGTCATTGGTCAGCCGCACCGCTTTATATAAGGATCTGCCAGCCACCCTCCTCACCGGGTCTGACCACCTCGTCAGAATGCCTTTCTTCCACCTGCATTTAAATACCTGCATGGCCTAAAAGCTCGGTAGCTGATGCGGCAGTAGGCAAACTTGTCGCAAAACCACAGACAGACGAGTTCTAGAGTTTTGCGCTTGCAGTTTCTCTAGATATTTCTAAGGCATTTGACAGGATAAGATATTCAGTAACAATGAAGATTTTTACGCAATCTTTCTCGTTATGGAATACCGCATGTTTACGTGAATGGATCACAGATTTCTTGAGTGAACGGCTAATAAAACGAATAGTAATTGATATATGCTTGTCGATCACTTGGCTGTAGATGCCGGAGTTCCTCAGGGATGCGTACTTACCCCGATGTTTTGCACCACGAGCGGTCTTATCAAGGTCTTAGATAGTGCGAGATCAGTGCCCCCTCCCCCCACCTGTTACTTGTCGTTAAGGAACATTTCGTTCTCCAAACGCCATTCGGAAATAACATCATGATCATACTGCAAGGCAAGACAGTCGTTAATATTATTGATTTTGGTAAATTTAAGGTCATCAGCGTAGCATCAACAGTGAGATGATAAACGATCGATCTCTGATCATCTAATAAATAAAATCGTAAATATCGCGTGTCTGTACATTGAAGATATTTGCAGAAAAAAATATATTTTTTTGCAAATATCTTCGCAATTTGGGGGTGGGAGTGGGTGTGGGCGTGGGCAAGGGCGTGGGCGTGGGCATGGTAAAAGGGGAAGGGGAGTGGGAGCGGGATTGAGAGTCTGAGTGGAAACGGGATAGGGAGCGAAAGTGGGAATGGAACCTTTAGTCCACGCGAGCGGAGCCGCGGGCACAGCTAGTTTATAAATATAATGAAAAATATGAGACTAATAAATACAGACAAACATGCCAGTAAGACCCATGTTTGATGTAATGTAATGATGCTTACTGTTTTCGTAAATAATCTATCTGTATTTCACATACATACATAACGTTCATGCCTTGGTCTCAGAGGGGTAGGCAGAGAAGATTTATCGCCACTTTGCGCGACCATCAACCTTTTCATGCACCTTCTTTTATTCTTCTCACTGCGGACCCCAGCATTTTTGAGGACGTCACCAATTTGATCCTTGAACGTCCTCCTAGGACGACCTCTAGCTGTATTTCAAGAATTTGTAAGTTTTCTTAATATAAACTACTAATTAGTTCACTTTAAATACGTTGCCATAACTTTTGCAACAATTTTTTTAGTTAATATTATTAATACAATACAATACAATACACTTTATTGCACAAACAAATACAGTTACACGTTATTTAAGTTACAAATAGTACAATTTAGGCGGTCTTATCGCTTTAAGCGATTTCTTCCAGTCAACCTTTAACCTCAACCGTGATAATAATCTATGTTGTCAAAGCTGTTATCGCATGCGATACGGATACCGTTACAGCAGCGTGACAAACAGACAGCAGGGTGTCGATTCTGTAAAATTGAAACAATAACTCGAAATTCGAAACGAATACCGACTCTTACTGCGAATTAGATCACGAACGACTCTGAATTGGTATTTTGTAAACAAGAACAAGCCACTTTCGAAGTTGTGTGAGCTTCGTTGCTCGCATTCTTTGGCAGTTCATGCTGCTACTACACGATATTTTATTTAGGTGTATTCAGGTGGCGGTATACGTGTTCGAAAACCGTACATCGTTTCCGACGGCCCGAGACACCCACGGACGGAACACTCGGCATGCCGACCTGCTCTTCCCCAATCGGCACATACTAGCAAAATCAGAAAAATCTACACACGTCATGGGCCCTGGGGTATACAACCGGTTACCAGACCACGTCACGAAAACCGGAAGCCTAAGGGCATTTAAGACGCAGATAAAGCGCTGGCTTATCGAGCACGCGTTTTATAGTTTAGACGAGTTGTACAAACTGAAAAAATTCGTGTAATACGAATAGATTTCTTATTTTTTTTTAATTTTAAGATCTATTGTGACATTAAATATTCTATTTTGATGTAATTTAATTTACATGATGACATTTGACTTATTTTAATTTTTAATTGACATGTAATGAAAATTATCAATAAAGTATTTGTATTTGTATTTAATGGATCAGTTACTGAGTAACAATAAAATTACATACATAATGCTCACGCCTTGGCACCAGAGGGGCAAGCAGAGACGATTTATAATATTATAATAGCGCATTAGACAAAAAATTTCGGCCATAACGTCTTCCATCCAACGCGATGAACAATGTAAGGTGAGACATCGCATTAATCCTTTATCATGCATGGTAGCAGTCCCGGGGACATGTCCATATTAACTTGTATGTTTGAGGTCTTAGACCGGAAGTCGCTTTACCCACTCTTATAATAAACTAGCTGTGCCCGCGGCTCCGCTCGCGTGAACTACAGAATCCGCTCCCATTCCCACTTCCGCTCCCGCTTCCCTCCCGCTTCTGCTGGCGCTTCCCTCCCGCTTCTGCTGGCGCTTCCGCTTCCGTTTTCGCTTCCGCTTCTGCTTCCGCTTCCGCTCCCGCTCCGATATCGCTCCCGCTCCCGCTCTCGCTCCCGCTCCTGCTCCGGTCCCCAAGTGGCTTGATTTATTTCCAAATTATCCCTTAATTTGGGGATTTGTTCGCGACGACAACCCAAAGCATTATAATCGTGAAACTGGTTATTCGAGGTTACTACAATATCCAAATATCGAGCGACGTCAAAACAAGGTAAATAAATGTGCCGTGTGGTTTCCGGTAGAGTAGAATAGGACTACTCCAACTCTTCCCGTGGATGTCGTACAAGGCGACTAAGGGAATACATTATAAAACATCAATCAGGCCTCCCCAACCCGTCTGGCCAGCGCGGGGAGTGTAGGCCAAATCCTCCGTCTGTCTCCGGCAGATGAGCGAGGTTTGTGCTCCTGCAGTGGAGACAAAATAACCTGATGATGATCTTTTTAACACCTTAATTAGTACCTAATAGTTATTTTCTGTCCAATATTAGTTATTTTAATTTAAAAATACAGTTAATATAACAAATTGGTACATATATATCACAGATATGAATAGACCAGATACGCAAGCCGTCCGTTTAAGCCTGCCATTAAAGTGGATAGATAAAGTCGTGAGTCTGAGTCTGAGTGTCGTGTCGTGTTATTGGAAACATAAAATTTTCTAATTGTGCCATTATTAACTTTCAATAAGTTTGATCGTTGCTTATAAAACTAAGGGGCTCGTGTGACGTCCGCGTAGGTACAAAAAAGGGACTAGCTCGGTTCTCGTACATCAATGAACATGCGGGATCTATCCTGTGATTTGTGACCTACACAATTACAGCAGGGTACGTCGTCCTAACCCTTAGAGTCCCCGCAGACTGCAAACTTTATATCGGCCGATAATTTAGTCAGGCTCTTAAACAGTATAAAGATGTATGCAAGTGCGCACACTATGACGATTTGTTGGCCCAGTGTGCGCACTAACTAAATTATCGGCCGATATAAAGTTTGCAGTCTGCGGGGACTCATATGGTACAGCGTGGGTTCGATTCCCATTGGGGACAGACAGCTATGTACGTTAGTCTCGGTCTGGATGTTATATTTGTGAATTGTCATATCCTTGTTTAATTTCCATAGTACTAGAGAAAATCCTAGTTTGGGATTAGATGAGTTTATGTTCATAATATGTAATATTTTTTAAAAGATGATGCTTCGGTTACATTGGGATCTTTGTCACATTGGGTACCTATTAAAAAAAAAAGATAAATCAGATATTTTACTCATATTTTATTCACACATTCAAATTAAACTATTATTCGCTCTAACTACTCCGGTCACAAGTACTTATGTAAAATGTCAAGTGAATTCACGTTGACAAGTCCGTGATGCCAAACAACAGGCGAAGTGCATAGCTGAGCAGGATCCTGCGGTAGTGGCGCGGTGCGGGAGGGGGCATGTGACGTAACAGAACTGTCTCGCCACAGAAATTCTGTCAAGATAGAATGGTGAAGTAGACGCGACACGCGTGCTAACAATCTGCAATATATTGCAAAAACTAAAAAAACGCTTACTCTGCAAAAATGCCATATTGCGCGGTTTATAACTACATAATTCTACCTCATTTACTAGCAACGTGACCGCGAGGCATGAAAGGTGGGGCGCGCTGTGGCCGAAAATTGGCACGCGTGGAACTGAAGGAAACGAATGGCTACAATCGTTCTATCTTGACAGGATTTCTATATTTATTGGGCCCGATTCACACATTTAAAATTTGACAGCGCTAAAATTGGTTTCGTCTTTATCTTCATAATACTGTGTGACAAGGATAGCAACAGTTTTAGTGTTGTCAAATTTTAACGTTGTGCCTTCAGAATCGAGCCCATTGTCTCGCTATACACGATGTTAGCGACGACGACGCCGACTGTAGTCTCGCGTCATTTGACTTCTTTACAGAAGACACCCTCCCGCACTGCTTAACTACCGCTGGAACCTGTAGGTGTAAATGTGAGATTGTCAGATCATTTTATATATGTATCACGGTACACATATAAACAAAAATAATGTACCTAATCAAATTATGTGATTGACGACCTCCGTGGCGGAACGGGAAGCTCTCGAACTGCCACACCGGAGGTTGCGGGTTCTAATCCCGCTAGGGGCAAATGTTCGTATGATGAATATGAATGTTTGTACCCAAGTCTTGGATGTTTATATATTTATTTAAGTATGTCTATCCGTTATCTAGTAACCATACCACAGGCTCTGCCTAGTTTGGGACTGGATAATTGGTGTGAATTTCTAAGATGAAACAGCAAAGTTTTCCATTTCAATCAATACTACAAAAATTCCGCAATGAATTGCTCGTGCTTCGTAATTTGAGAGAAAGTTATCGGTGTGAACGCGCTGCATAGTTTTTCGTTTCTCGGAGCCGTGGACATGACCCCGCGCAAGTAGTAACGTTTAATTCCTTTTTCGTATTCGGGGAACACATATCCTCCGCCGCTGTCGCCTTTACATAAATTTGATCCTGCAAATGTGGAAAAGATCTTTTTATAATAAGACTTTATTTCATTGCAATCGGTGCAGTCAATCAAAAGTTATGCGAATTTATAGTTTTCGGATACTCGCATACACTGTATTAGTACACAACAAAGAAGTGTAGGGTCTAATATACTCTACTGAATTTATTGTGAACTACAAATTGAATATAGATAATGGGGAGGTGGGTGGTCTTGGAAGTGTATGAGGAAGATAAGGGGAGGGATTGGATGAGAGGCGGTAATGGAAGCGAGGAGGAGAAAGGGGAGGGCTGAGGAAAGTGGAAGGAGAAAATGGGGAGAGAAGGGGAGGACAGGGGGTTTGTTAACGGGTTCAGGGGAAGGAAGGAAACGGAGTGAGAAAAGTGGGCGGAACATCGAATATCTCGGGACATAAAAAAATAATAGCGATTGAATATAAATTCTTTGCACTAGCTACATGCATGGAACTTTGTATTATGAGTATGTATTATACAAATTATATGTTTGATACCAAATCAAACATATACCTTCGGTATCGAAAGGTATCGTTACAAGCTCGAAGTAATATCTATCCATCCATATGAAAATTGCATTCTTGCCCGGAAACATCCGAGGTATGACAAATACTCACCGTTTCTGTACCCCGCGCAGAATTTGTCGCTGGTGATGAACCTTGTAAAGTCAGATGGCGACGAGACTAAGCACTCCTGTAACTCCATGAACGGTAAGTCCACCGCTTTGATGACTTGGGACGGTTTCTCAGCCGATAAGTCCCAGCTAGCCACCTACGAGAATTTTGGAACCGTTAGCGTTACGCTCGACCTCAGGTTAACCAGCACAGAGTAAAATAAACTTTAATTTAATATGTCAAGGTCATTTTTAATTGCATAATTATGCGGGTAGCCCACTGTACTGGTAATAATTCTATACATATATCTTAGTATGTATATTTTGTATTTATTTACGTAATTTATCTTTCAACCTACACATTTTCAAATAAGGGAACGTACCCAAACTACGTGACCAGTTTAGGGGGTGGAGCCTCCTCCAAAATATCACGCTTGGTCACAGAGAGGGGGGGTTAGGTTTTCGTCACGTAGTCAACATCCTCTAGGGAAATCTCGCGCTTTTTCGAGCTACATTCTAAAATGGCGCGCAGTTTTTAGCGCTTTTTAAATTCACACAGACCTCAGCTGATTGATTACTGACAGTTATTTCTTCTTGATGATATTTTTTTCACTTGTAGTTGTAGGAATGCACGCACTCTTGGCGTCACGCGGCAAACGTCGTATTAATAAATACAAATATGAGCAATTTTTTCTTTAACTTGCTGTTTACATAATTTGGTTTAAAACCATATTTATTCATTATTACATGAAAACAAGAGGGGAAGGCATATACTACGGGTGGTCACCGAGGGGGGAGGGGGGTAAAAATTTGTAAAAAAAATGGGTCACGTAGTTTGGGTATGTTCCTTAATTATAACTAACGTGATAATCCGCAAGAAGTTTATTTAAAACTAGCTGATGTCCGCGACTTCGTCTGCGCACGATTAGTATTTCGAGTAGCTTTTTTGTAGGACTATTTAAGATAAACATTTCCATCATACATTACATATGTGTAGCTCTAGCGGTTTTGGCAGCACACGCCAGAATAGGTCGCAGATGGTAGATTTTTTCCTACTTACCTACTTGATATTTTGGACAATTCACACAATATCTTTATAAATTGTAGCCTATGTGTTATTCTGATGTATAAGCTACATTATTGTAAGTTTCATTAAAATGTATTCAGTAGTTTTTACGAGAAATAGTAACAAACATTAGTAGGATTATTTCCTCTACCTTAAGATTGTCTAGGAGTAATCACTTATAACAATATGAACGCCTAGTTTATACAGAGCGTATAAACTAAGCGGTCACATATTAATATACATTCTTTTCACTTACAATAAAGTGTATTTTAATGGAACTGACTCATCTAACAGTGGGTTAAAAAAAGCCATATGATTGGAATTTTTCTTTTTTTACAAAATGTTGGAGACGATGTTACTTTCAATTCGTGGACAGTACAGTACCTACGTCATACCGGTGGCTCCTCCCGTCACAGTACGTCTATGGTCGTATTTCGTATTGATTCGTCATCTAGTGCCGCAACACAAACTGACGTCACGTGACCACGAATGTGTTAAATGGATACAGTTTCATAAAATACCTGTCCTAGTTTCCCGTCCTGCAGTTGGATCCTATCGAAGTTTATGTCGAAGTCGATGCAAACTGGCCTAATGTAGGGTTTTAACTCGAAGCTGGTGGTCAGCAGAATGACAGCGATGTCATCCTGATAGTCGGTGACTGCGCCTCGGAAGCGACTCGGGATTTTAATATCGCTGACCTGTATTTAAAAAAAAGTTACTGTCTTATATTTTTAAAATGGCAACATCTTGAAGTGGATATTGTTATTTGAAGTTCCATAGTTCTCGTTCACGAGCGAAAACGGTTCTAGTTAAAACATATAACGTAACAAACGTTAAATTAATTTTATATGAAAATAGAAGAGGCACCCATAATCAATAGAGGGTGGTCGGTAGCGGCTGGATGAGGAGGGCGGAGGACCGGGTGTGGTGGCGTTCATCGAGGAAGGCCTGTGTCCAGCAGCGGACTTCTATGGGCTGACATGAGGATTATGACTCATGAATTCTAGCCAAATGTAGAGAACAGTTGTTTCATTTCCCTAGTGACTCAATTACTGTTCCTCATTCTTACGCGTAGACACGTATACATACCAGACAAGTCAAGCATCAGTAGTGCTATTCTGTAAAATACAAACTCACGTGCGAGCCTCCCTCGAGTGATTTCACTCACTTTGAAACCTAATCCATTGGTAATTCTGTTAACATTCCACAGCACTGTCGACGTGAAGTGAACAAAGAACTCACTTCACGTCGACAGTGCTCTAGAATGTTTACAGAATGAAAATGGATTAGATTTTGAAGTGCGTAAAATCACTTGAGTGAGACTCGCACGTGAATTTGTATTTTACAGAATAGCACAACAGTTTGAAAGCGCTCATAATGCGCTCGTATGTGGAATAAATAAGGCATTCGGTGGAACTCCTTCAATAATTTTCTTCAATGTTAATTGTTTTGTTTCCTCCACTTTCACCATCTACTTTCTTTCTTTCCACCGTATTTTCCAAGCATGACTTCCCTACCAAACTCTTTCCCTTTCGCCCCCCTCCCTATCCCCTCCCCCCCCCTACTATCCCCCCCCACTAAATCAATTCCTCACTCATCACTATCAGAGTCATAATATACCCATACCATAGATTCCTAAATAGTTACTACGTAACAGATACTGGACTCCCTATAAAGAGAGCCCTATAGTTGATTTATGTTGAGCTTCGTGGTCATCCCCAAGACATCTGATCCTCCTTATTGATCCTCTCAATTGATACCATAAATAATGAGACAGACACAAGATTTTATTAAATCTTTGAATGCAATGTTATTTTTCCTTTTATCAAAAATCTTCCTTTAACTAAAATGTACTATCATTAATTTATTACAGGTATTTTTCATCATCGTCATCATATCAGCCCTTAGACGTCCACTGCTGGACACCGGCCTTCCCCAATGAATGCCGCCGCACCCGGTCTCCATGCCATGCATCCAGCTGTTTCCGGCCACCTTTTTCGGATGCTTTTAATCTGAATTGAATATTAGGTGCCTATTTTTTGTTTGTGATACATATCTAAAATGTATGTAGATGAGGTACTCACGTCAGATTTCTGTGCATCAACGTCGCGTGCGTCGTCCCAAGGGCGATACAACTTGCCCACGGCTATTGCGAACATCGACGCCGGCTGCGGCTTCTCCTCCTGGTTGTTCCAGAAACAATGGGCGGCTGAAAACCGTATTTTTGTTACTGTCCTGTCCTGACCCTTTTTTTTGAAATGCCAATTTTTTTTTGGGAAATGCCACGCATAAACACTCGCCTCGGGGGGACGGGTTAATTGTGTCGGAATCTAACCGACTAAACCCCCGCGGTGGCCGTCTCCGGCACAGTTCGAGGGACTCCGGGACCACCGAAGGCACACACTCCCGGTGCCCCTCTCACCAGCCTCGCCGCACGCTCTCTTGGCGGCCCATCTCGGGGGAGATTAAGTTCCCCCTTAACACCCCTAGGTGCATGCAGCAGAAACGAGGCCACCCCCTTGCTGATGCCCTACCCAGGGGACGCATGGAAGAGTGCACAGAGCCCCCGCTCAAGGCACTCGCGCCCCCGATGACCCCTCTTAGTCGCCTTTTACGACAGGCAGCGTTTTAGTGCCCTGCCCTGTCCTGTCCTCTTCTGTTATCTTCTGTTCTGCTTAGTGACTTGGTCATTTGACTCGAGCGCTAGAGGTTTTGGGTTCGATTCCAACTGCGGTCAGACCATTTTGTACAAGTTGGTCCTTGTCGTGATGTTATATTTGTGAATTGTCCTTTGCTTGTTTAGTTTCCATAGCCCAGGAGAAATTCTTAGTGTGGAATTAGACAAGTGTATGTATGTATACAGAGTGGAACAGAAAAGTACAACCAGCCGATTATGCTTAACTAATAAAGATATATAAAAAGTTCAAACTGATATAGCTGCTAAGCAGGTGGCCTGATGCTAAAAAGGACGTAAGTGAAATTTAAAAATATCCCCCCAAATGTACCAGAACAAGTGACTTATTTTATCCCCATAAGAGGTAATTTTTTAACGCCATTCGTAAGCCCTGTTCATCATCTACATAAAAGGTTAAGTACTACAATGTTGAAAATCCACTAGTCATCGAAATAATACAGTTCCAATACGCAGTGGTTTCGCAACTAGTTTCTACATTGAAGAAAAAATAATGAAAATATACAAAATAAATTAAAAATAACCTGCCAGTGCGATAAATGTATTTAAAAAACCAGGCAGTTCGTCATCTGAAAATTAGTTGCGCTGAAACAAATAGCTAAATACTGGGCCGATTCTGAAGGCACAACTTTAAAATTTGACAGCACTAAAAATGTTGCTATCCTTGTCACACAGTATTATGAAGATAAAGACGAAACCAATTTTAGCGCTGTCAAATTTTAAATGTGTGCCTTCAGAATCGGGCCCACTGCGTGTTTAAACTGTATTATTTCGAAAACTACTGAATTTTCGACATTCGAAGTACTTAACCCTTTATGTAGATAATAAATAGGGCTTTCGAATAGCGTTAAAAAAAAAGTACCTCTTATGGGGGTAAAATAAGTCATTTTTGTTCTGGTACTTTTTTAAACTCACACATCAACTTTGACTTGTGATTGTGTAACCAGCCATGTGTAAGTTGCTATTGACATCGTGCTATACTCACCAGAGATAACTACTTTGGTGCTGACAAGTGTCCCTCCACAAATAGACCTGTATGGCTTGGTGGTCTTCGTATAAACGCTAGCATGCCATGGCAGCTCTCCTCTCATCACCGCCCATCTGTCATGTATCAGCGACTGGCCTTCTGGTGTTTTTCTGCCACATTCTGGTAAAATCAGTGTTTGTGGTGAAGAAAAGTTTTAGCGACCCTATGACGCTGAAACGTAGGCATTCACAGTAGGCCTAATACACAGTAGTTTTCTAATTATGAAAATAAGGACCGGCGAGAAGTCAAACCACATTGCAATAATTGTAAAGAGGATCTAATTTTTCTGACAACTGTCATTCTCCACGGAGACGCTAATTCAGCACAATATTAAACATTCAGGCCCCCCGAACAAAGGAGGATAGTGCACGGCAAATGACATTTTCTTATGTTCATGAAACAATACACAACAAATAAAATTTATTAAAAATAACACAAATTCCTACTTATTCGAACACTAAATACAAAGTAATATTGTGATCATGTCACAGGTCATTAGAATACACCTTTCTGATAAATAATCGGATATAATACACATTGAATAACTAATACACACAACAAATAGTTTTACAGATTGAAACAACATCTTACTAACACACACATAGTTATTTGTAGATATTAAATAAAAAATGTTGATACTATGGCACCTTAAATATTCCGAACTTACTGGCTAGTTAGTGCGTACATTTACATTAACATTTCTTATATAAATAATATGAATGACATTATTATATTAAGGGGACAAAGTGGTCTGGAATTAATAATCGCCTCTATCTGTGTTAGCAAGGTATTAAGGTGTTCATAAGTGAGCGCAGTGTTAGCCATCACGCGCTTTAGGTGATGCTTAACCATTCAGGACCGCTGAACCATAAATTCGACTGCAACAAAGTGGAAGAATCACAGCCTCTGCAAACCAAGTCAGCGGGGTTGTCCTTTGTACTGACATGATGCTATTTGTCGACGGAGGTGAGTTCTTGGATTTCGCTAACACGATTAGGTACAAACAAATTCCACCTATTGGGGTCACCTTTGATCCAATGGAGAGCGATCATCCAATTGGTCCAGTAATGTATATCCGATACGTTTACTTGTAAAGCCTTATGAACAGAGTCCATCAATATAGATAACAATACTGCAACGCACAACTCTAGACGCAGCAGGATCACGGGTTTAATGAGAGCCACTCTAGATTTGGAGCAAATTAAGTGGACTGTATAACTTTTATTAGAGCGACTACGAGCGAAGACCGTGCAACCATATCCTTTTGTAGAGCTGTCGGCGAAACCGTGAATTTCTAGCTCACGGTCATAGTTGGGTTGTAACATCAATCTGGGGATCGAGATGCTGCTCAAAAGATGCAACTTACTGCAAAAATCTTGCCAAAGCTTAATTATATTGTTTGAAACGTTTTCGTCCCAATTGACGTTTTCCCTCCAAATTTCCTGGATACATTCTAAATACTTTTTCTTTAATTCTTTGTCAGACTGAAATCTCTTCTCTAAGGTTAGAAAAAAACCCAATGTTCTGTTAACTGCTAGCTCGTTTAGAAGTTCTTTTTTGACTGGTAAATCGACCTCATAACGACCTTCACTGTTCCTGGTGACAGAATCGTTAAATAATTTCTCACATTGTTTGTCTTGTGGGGACAAAGCACGGCGGTGCGTGGGTTCTTCCAGGCGCCAAAACTTAGATATAGCGTCGTGCAGTAAAGCGTGACAAGCAACCTCACGTCGGTTCCTTTGAGGAACGTAAGATGCAGGCAGAGTTAACTCACCCCAAAACACCCAACCAAATGCGGTTTTAATCATTCCTGGAAGTCCCTTTCCTAATTTTATTTGACCAGGGCGTTGACACAACCGAAATTCGTTTGCCCCTAGTATCATGACTATGGGCTTTGAATTCATGTAGTCGAGGTCGGCTAGTTCATATTTATTTGAACATTTTAACAAGTTTTTGTTAAATGACATTGTGGGAAGATTCTCTGTTATTTTATCTATGACACAGAATTCAGCACAGTTTCTGTAATCGTTAACGCGAGAACCAAACGTAAGAGTAGTCTTTGCTTTAATTTGTTCGCATTGACCACCTATGCCAGACACCGTCACATTGACGGGTGATGATTTTACATCTAATTTTTGGAAGAAATCGGCGGTGATATAGTTACTCATACTACCGCTGTCCAATAAGATCCGAGCATTATGGCTCTGTCCTTGAGAATCAGTCACCGTGATGGTGGCAGTAGGTAATAATGACAGTTGAACCTGCTCATTTCGATTCTTAGACAGGCAGTTGACAGAGAGCTCCGCCTCAGCGTCGCCGCTGCCGCCGCTATCACCGCACTTCGAACAATACAACTCGCTGCGCTCACCACCACCGCCGCCGCCGTCGATAGACGCAGCAGGGAAATTTCCATCTGAAACAGTCGTCAAACATTTTTCAGTGTTGGACCTATGGAGGCTGGTGTGATGTGACGCGCTGCATTTTCTGCATTTGAAATCCTTCCTAGGACAGTTTAATTTCGTATGATTTGAGCCTAAGCACAGAGAACAAAGCTTAAGCGAGTCCACAACTTTCAATCTGTCTTCTGTAGACATTCTCAGGTACTTGAAACATTTATTTGTGAAATGGTTTTTAGAACAAACTGCACAGATTACCTTTTGTTTTGCTTCTGCAGTAACAAGGGCTACTTTATGCTGTACCACAGGAGCTCGAGCAGCACTTTGGTCCTGAGCAACCATTTCAAGCGCTTGGCAGCGGTGTTCGAGATAATCGGTAAACTCTTCTAGACAAAGTGATTTTTTTCCATCCCGCTGCAGCTCAAAATCACGCAGACTCTGGAAATCCAGCTTGTGCGACAAAACATCTAATACGAACAATATCACTCAAGTTTTCCATTTTGAGAGATTTAATTGAGTTGTAATGTTGCCTGGGTGTCGATTCTGTAAAATTGAAACAATAACTCGAAAATCGAAACGAATACCGACGCTTACTGCGAATTAGATCACGAACGACTCTGAATAGGTATTTTGTAAACAAGAACAAGCCACTTTCGAAGTTGTGTGAGCTTCGTTGCTCGCATTCATTGGACTAGTGCTTGACGCTCTGAAAAATATCCTAGTCAATATAATCGAGTTTTTTTTATCGTTTAACTTATTTAAAGAAATTTACTAATAAAAAATTGTTTAAGTGCTTTCCTTTAACTACAGTTTCTAAGTCTAGATTTTTTTTGCATACAGCATAAAGTTACATAGTAAAAAATACATAATGCAATCAAATATTGTCATTGCTTTAAAAAAAAAGAATTTCATACTCATTCTTGGCCAACATGGTTTCAACCTACTGATGGTTCATTCAATTGTACACTATATAGATGTCTAATGCGTAGCACACTATAGTTTGTTTTAAACAAAACTTAAAGGAAGAAGAGATTATTGTTATTTGGAGTTGTTACTCCTCAAGATCGGCATGATCCTCAAGATGAATATGAGGTATATGAATATGAGGTACACCAGAAAGTATCGAGTATGTGACGAAGTATCGATACCTAGTAAAGTTTCGTAACAAAAGTATCGAGTACGAAAATACTTGGTATCGTAACGAAAGTATCGATAATACTCAGGTATCAATACTTTTTGCGGATCCCTAGTTGTTGTGAATACTACTGATTACGCATTTGGATTGATTTTTTTTCTTTTACGTGTGATTTATCGACTCCACTGTACTATAACAATGGAACCAAGCTTTGTTAAGGCAAATAGCTCAAATTTGCCCAGGATTGATGTATTAATGTTGGGCGATTTCCTCGCAACAAATAAAGAATTTTGCTCGCTGAGTTACGAGAAACGTGAAAACTTCCTTGTAAGTAAATTTTGTATTTATCTTTACCCTAGATACAACCAACCTAGATATAATCAAACTTTTTGAACTCGTGCGAGTTTATTTTACTTTCATAGGTTATTTGCACAATAAACTTGTCATTGTTTATTTTTGAGGTGAGCTCCCTTACAGCTTGTATGTTGCTATTTTAGAGTTAATACCATGTTAATACCCGATAAAACTAGTACATTTCTGTAACTAAAAAACACTCCTCATAGTAAACACCTAAATCACCAAGTCAGTGTATATGTATTTGTTCTAATTAATTTCAATTATTTTAGGTCTTCAAGACCATCATATGGGGATGATGCAATCAGTTATGTGCAACTAAAACGGGAAGGAAACATTTGTACAGTAAAGTGCAAAATTTGCCCAGAGCATAAAGTCCATGCAAAACTATATGCTGTTACATTGATGGTTGATGAAGATGAAGAAAAAGTAATATTAATCGAATGCCATGATTGTGTTGCTCCCCAGGGCGGATGTAAGCATGCCATAGCGCTGCTTATGTGGATCCATAGACGAAGCGAAGAACCTTCATGCACAGAAGTTCAATGTTACTGGCGGAAATCAAAGTTATCAAGAGTTGGCACTACCTTGAAATTTATATCTGCAAAAGATCTATCTAAAGGTAGCCCTATATTGCCTTCTAACTCCACAGTTCTTGAAAAATTTTTTAGAAGAAGGACAAAATAGAAAATATGACAACTGCGAGCTACTAAAGTATCAACAAGATTATAATTGTAATAAACTACTTAGCGTCTCAATGCACCAACTTGTGCTTACATATAAGGAAGAGTGTTGTGACTTATTTTTAAGTAAAATTAATTTGACTCTTGATCTTATTAACAAGATTGAAATAAGACACACCAGCAATGAAACGGGAAATAATAAGCAAGAAACTAGGGAAAAAAAATCAAGAATACTGGACTGTTCATATCCCAAAAATATCCAATGATAGCAGGTTCCCCTGATGGAATATGTCAAGATAGCATTGTGGAGATAAAATGTCCCATAAGCAACAAAACGTATCTCAATTATATAAAAAATGGGAAACACAGCAAGAAATGCTTTGCCCAGGTTCAAATGCAAATGTACCTAAGTGGTCTAAATAAGTGTTACTTCAGCATCGCAGACCCAAATTTTACTACTAATAAAAATATAGAAATTATATGTATAACTTTTGATGAGCAATATATGTCAGGCATGAAAGTGTTATTAAATTTTGAAAAAACTTATGTGTATCCATTGTTATATAAAAGTATAGAATAGGAAATAAAAATGCAGTAATTTCATTTGTGTTTTATTTAATAAGAGAATCTTGTATATTAATCAAACCACAAGCTATAGTTATCACATCATCAAGAACTTTAAAAAAAACTTAAGATAGGCATGTTACTATTAACACCTTGATGCTTGATTTTAAATGGTGATGTAGAGACAGAATGTAGAAACGGCTTCAATGGTGATGTCATCTGATTTACTGAACTGACTATTGTTTGGTTAGCTTTACTTCTGAATGTTTTCCATGTGTGTACTTGAATTGATTTATCCAACACTCTTGGTGTTACTTGGGGAACTTCTACATTCTGCTGAACTGTAAAACAAATATTTTATTATTTAAGTGCAATGTTATAATTATGAACACAAATAGGAGATTACTAGGTCACAGAAAAATCTATGTAGTTTTGTGTGTACCAACAATGTACCTATGTAATAACACTGAGAATAAAATTAACTTTTTCAATGCTATATTCTAATAAATAAGTTAATATTAAATACCTGAACTACCCGATGCAATTTCTTCAAAACTTGATTGTTTTGTAACTATACATTTTTCTTCGAATTCCTTTTTACACTCTTCAAGAATCATAATTCTTCGTTTCTTAGCTATATAGGGTCGCTCTGTTGTGTCAGATGTTCGTGTTTTCCTGTCTGGTTGGCATATAAATTTATGGGGCATACATCCTGGTTTCATACGTACTTGTGATACTGACCCCATCACATGATACTCCATATAATTTCCATATCATTTGGCAACTGGAAAAAGAAAAGTTAACGATTAAAATTGTTATTAGGAATGATGGCCAAGACCAAAACAAACATAACCTCAATAAATTAGTTATTCCATAGCCTCAATATTTCAACTATTTCATATCAAACAAACATTTTAAGTATAAGATCTATCAATATATGATAACATACTCACATCAAAGTGGTCTTCACAGAAATAAAGTGGCGAATTCGTGACTACGTTGTTTCGCCGTGCGAGCTTTAACCAAACCATTTATCTCTTGTTCATAACTTGTTTGGAACATGTACAAACACTTTGTTGGGTGTTTTTATTGATGTGTTTTTACACTGCAGTACTGCACACCACATATAAACTTTGGAATTCATTTTTATCACACGAATTAATTGAATATTTTGTTGACTTTCTTCGTACGCATAGACACAATGACATGTTTACCTAACCGTGACGTCAGAGCCGACGCCATGACAGCTGCGAGCTGTTTGCGCGCAATATTGAAAAAATATTATCAAAATGGCTTTAAACTCCGTTAAACTTAAGTTTTATACCGAAATAAAGGTTTTTTCGTAAATAGTAAATGTGTACCTACATTACGGAAGAGGATTTCAAAATCTTTCGTCATGCCTATTTGGTACTTTCGGTTGATACGATAAATAACCATGTTCATTCTAATTTTTACTTTGTCGCTATAATAATAAGGTGCTAGGGATGGTCACAATTCGGAATTTGACTGCACTACTAGTAATCGCTACCAAACATAACATATTTCGCAACTGTGAAAAACAAATGGAACAAGAAAGAACAGCTGACCTCAGGTCAGTGACCTGTTTGAATATCTAGATATCTACCTCGGCTTGTATTCCAATTTTAGTTACCTAGAAGATAAGAAAAACAAGTTTACAGGTCATAATAAAGCAACGATCTCTATGTAGGTACTACTAGGTGGAGCGTTCCAAACAATCGCTCTGTTCCACGCAAGTAGCCACAACTCTTTTACATTCACAATGAAACTAGTGCAGTTACTACGCAGACATTTAATTATTACTAAATATTGACTCTACGGTTAAATTATGTCAATATTTAGTAAATAATTAAAAGTTCTGCGTAGCAACTGCACAAGTTTCATTGTGAATGTGAAAAAGTTGTGGCTACTAGCGTGGAACAGAGCGATTGTTTGGAACGCTCCATCTAGTAGTACATAGAGATCGTTGTAGTAAAGATAATATTTATGTACTAGAGTGAGTGAGTCAGGACTCGTGATTCTCACTGGGGGCAGGGAACTTTATATAATTTGTACAAGTTGGTTCGAGTCTGGATGTTATATTGAATTGTCCTTTCCTTAGGTACTTTGTTTCCATAACACAGAGATGTATATACCTACATGTAATATTAATGACTCATTAAAGGAATTTATGGTTCGGATTTGAAAGAAATAGGATCAGAAAGTACTGAAAAAAATACATTTGGTTATTTGAGATAAAATCCCGCCAGCCCATTTCCTCCATTTCGATAAAATTTATATGGGAACACCGCTGAAGTATAACCTACCAAACAAAAAAAGAAACATCAAAATCCATTCAGAATTGGCGAAGTAATCGCGTAACATACTAAAAAAACATACTGTCGAGCTGAGAACTTCCTCCTTTTTTGAAGTCGGTTAAAAAGAAATTCAAAGAACAACAATGCAATAAGAAACATGGCGGGCATGGCGGCTAGGGGTGTGAATGAGAATTATCTATGTTAAAGCAAGACAGGTATAACTGCCATTAGTTCGTTTCATATAACTGTTGTTACTATGAAAGTTGCGACAGATTGTAACTAGTTTCGTATTAGCGCCATCTGTTACGTAACACGTTCATGAACTCATTAGGTGATTACATGTAATGACATCTAGCGACGGGTAGTGTTACCACTTTTTACCTTCGCCACAACAAAGATAATATATACTAGAGTAAGATAAGCAATCCCCGAACAAAAAGTGTAAATCAAAAATTGGTAGCATAAACTTAGATGGCGCATTTGCTATCCAATTCTAAAAGTATTATCTAAAATCCGCACGGCGCTGGTGTTTTTAGTGCACTGTTTCTTAATGATTCCCAGTTGTGTATGAGAATTTTAGGAAATCTTTGTCAAAACATTGCATGCATTTTTTCTAACTTAGATTTTTTTCTTGTTAATACAAGTAGTGTATCACTGGTGATTTTTCTTCATACTGACCCACCGCAATGGCTCACCTTGTATATCACCATCAGCCGAAATATGTCCACTGCTAAATATAGGTAAGCCTCAATAAAATTACACATTAGGGATTTGCCGTGTGCTGACTGACGCTCCAGCTCCGACAAAGTATATCTTTTACTGCTTGCTCTAATTTAACACCTGCCTTGTCGATTTTGTGGAAACTGAAAAGGTATATTTTTTCACTGTAATAGGATGGTTAAGGCTTTCACTACTTCCTTTATACAGGTGAAGTTAAAGATTGGGACAAATATGTAGGCACTATTTTCACCATTTTTGGTAGCTATCATTACCCAGGAATGATAGTGGACATAGTATCTGCAAGTAGATAAGTGTTATGATTTCTTTGTGATATCATTTAAAATACACGGTAAGTCGCATAATAATTAAGAAAGCTATAAAAACGTACCTTTGTTCTTATTAGGTCCAAATTGATTAATTAATTCTTCCGACAACCTATAAACCTCCACATAGTCGTTTTCGCTGATTTTACGTATAATATTAGCTTGATGCTGGATATCATAATAGTGAGCTTCTTCTACTGAACTTATGAATTGAAATGAACGAGCCATCTTTAAAATACGTCACTAAACACAAGTAACCACTATTCTGCGATAGAATAACTTTTATTTTCCAGTTCCACAACATTCGATCAAGTTTTCACGCACAAAATAGTAACTTTTTGCTAGTCGAATACAAGTACGAGTTGTAGATAGAAATAGCGTTCGTAATGTTGCTATAAAATACCATTCTAAAGTTATCTCATACAAACAAAAGTCGACATGTCCACTAACAGTAGTTACAACACGAAGTCGCACTCGAAAGTGTAGCGCTAGCATAGAAATCGAACGACTGTGAACTTTAATTAATGCAAATGTGAAATCTCACGGCGGATTTAGATTATAGTTGCTAAGTTAAGCTTTACAAAATTTTTCTACAGCAATTCCACAATATTCGTGCCAATTTTCACGCACAAAGTACTAAATCTTCGTCGAATGCAGACACGAGCTTCGAATTGAACGACGTGCATAATGTTGCTTCAGGATACGATTCTAAACGTCATCTCATACAAACAAACGTCAACATGTCCATTTAACAGTAGTTACAACCCGCCGCCGCGCCCGAAAGTGTGGCGCTGGTATAGAAATCGAACGACCGTAAACTTTACGGCATACGAATTTGAATTACTAAGCAATTTCGAAGTCGAGTTGCAAAGTTACTTTTTACAGAATCGCACTCCTGAACTCACTCGTAAGTTGTCTCAAACTTTGACTGCTACTCTTTGTTAGCTTGTTTAAATTAAAAATTGCCGATATATCATGATTTACAATCAATACTTTGTTGTCATATCGGTCCAACATACTTTGCCAAGCTTTGGAGTAATTTTCCGCAAGACAATCTATATTTGCTACCAAGGCGGCTGCTCCCCCTTTAAACTGCATTTCAAATAGTAAAATTTTTGGACATCGGACAACTCCCCATTTTGATGTATAAAATTGGTGTACAAATCTTTAAAATTCAACCAATCATTATAATTACCATCGAAGCTGGGTAGAGCTATTTTAGGCAAGTGATTGTTTGACTTACCGTTTTGGTTTGTGTTTGTTGTCTTCTTAATACAGTCCTGCCTTTCCCTAATGTGTTTTACAATAAGTAAGAATTTTTCTTCGAGTTTTAAATCCTCTTCTTGCTGTGTTTCGTCAATGGACTCCAACTCCATGCACACTTCTTCTACCTTTTTAAACAAGTCGTGAGCTCGCTCGTCCAGCAATTGCAACTGATGAAAGGATATGCCGTCTATATTGCTTAATTGATTTTCAATATTGGTTAATCGGCTTTCCAAATATCTTCTCTTGTTGATTAACGACCTTTCGTCCATGGTGAAGGTTTGTATGAACACCCTAACAGGAAACACAGATAGAAGTGATACCCACTTACCCAAATAACACAGCTAAAAGCGAAACCTATCTTATGAGACTTACTTTATAATGTAGCACTATGTAAACTTAACAGTCTACTATGAAAAAACCCACTCAATAAATGAAGTTACGACTTCAAGAGTGAATAAAAATGTTGCGTCATTACGCATATCCGAGCTGCCGTCGCCGTCCAAGCAAAAAAAATGATATTGCAGACCAGCACGTACACACGGAACATGAACCGCATAAACCTTCAGTGTTGCTGCCAATTTCCAAATGATACGTTCCCGTCGCCTTGAGAAGAGAAGCACGGAGAACGCCACAGGACAAACCAAAATGGCCGCACGCACTTTTGAGATTTTGCGTTCTTCTATTTTTGTATTGAAACCCTCCCGACGACCCGAACAATGAAATCAATCAGCACTCACGCGTAGTGACTTTCGTCGTCTACCGCTGAACCACTGCTTCGAAGTAAAAACGGCTTTTTCGTCGGTCGGTCACGCCCAAGACGCGACCAAATTTACTCGCCACTAAAACGGCTAAACTTGTAATGTTTTTCTTGACCGGTCACAAACCTTAGCTTAATTGCGCTGAAGAAACTTTATTTACTGGCGAGAGGACCATGTTTATTATGAAAATAAGGACCGGCGAGAACTCAAACCACATTGCAATAATTGTAAAGAGGATCTAATTTTTCTGACAACTGTCATTCTCCACGGAGACGCTAATTCAGCACAATATTAAACAGGAGTTCTACGGCTATAGAATTGAGACAGAGTCGAAATTAAGCAAAGATCAAGCTACCTACTGGTTAACGGAATCTCTGACTCTCTGAGGTGAAACAGTTATAAGGAACTAATGATATTTGACGATCAGGCTCCGTTATTTTTCCATCAACCTTACCTAGACTGGTACATATTTCAAACGTCTAAGAGAATCAGCTTCAAAAGGGAATACCTACTGCCAGCGTTTTGGGAACTCTGGCCCGATTATCTTAACTACTCACTTTCCGAAAGTACTAAATACTGGAAGAATTTTACAGATCCACTTTTTGGCAAAAAAAAAAAAACTTTTATTATCAAACGCCTCATGAAATAGCCGCCTGAATTTAAATAAGTTCATAAATGTGTCACTAAAGCCTTGAACAAAAAAATAACGTTTTGAACCTCTATCGTTTTCTATTACATTCGCCATTATTTTAAAACAAAGACTAAAGTGGATTTGATTTCGTCTAGTATACCGACGAAAGTTATATTTATGTTTGTGTTTTTAACTATTTACTTTTTAGATCTTATCTTTTTTATTATTGTGCTCTTAGTTAAGTTCTCTTTCAAACCTGGACTGCAAATGGCGACGTAATCCCAAATGCCGTCGATGCAGCGCATGTTGCTTAATTTTCCTGAGTAGTAGTAATTGGGTGCATTGCACACTGGCCGCACTATGGTGCCAGTAGGCTCCTGGTTGTTGCAGGGTCTGGTGCCTTCTGTGGAGTCTTCGATGCAGCGGTACTCAACGCTTGGATGTTTGTTTAATTTGCAGAATCCTGTAAAATGACACAATCGTCAGCAAATATTCGTTTTAGATCTAACGAAAGCTTTAGACAAGTTATACCACGAAATGAGATACATGTGCATTACTGTAATTTGTACTGAGCGTCAGAAAACCATAATGATTTCTTAGCTAGGCCAACCAGATTCCGCTCGAAAGAAATGCACACACATACGCTTGACCTCAATCACATCTGATGGTAACTGATGATGAGCCTAAGATGGAGCACCCAGAAGATGCCTATTCACTGTTCCTTTAAAAAGATCCAAATTGTACTTGTCCGGAAATACCCAAGCTGGCAGGGAGTTCCATTCCTTAGCAGTTCGCATTATGAACGAGGAAGCAAAACGCTTCGTGCGAGAGCGTGGTATGTTTACTTCATTTGTCACCTGGGTCAGGCACCCGTTACAATATACGCGAGTATTTAATAAGCTAACTACGATACCTAATACGCATACCTACTCGCCTCCGGGGAACGAGTAGATTATGTCGGGATCGCACCGACTAAGACCCCGCGGTGGCCGTTTCCGACGCACAAAAGAAGAAGAGACACTGGGATTAATACGTATGCGTTCCTGTGTCCCTCCCCCGTGCGCCTCGCCGCTCGCACTCGGCGGCTCGTCTCGGGGCGAAACGGAGTCCCTCCCCCCAGCATCCTCGCGGTGCCTGCAGCAACAACGAGGCTACTCCGTTGCTGCCGCCCTCCCCAGGGACGCGTAGGATGGAATGGTGCGCAGAGCCCCCGCTCCATGCACCCGCGTCCCCGATGACCCCTTTCAGGCTTGTACGACAGGCAGGGGATACCGTGGCTGCATTCCTCGCCCCAACCCACACAGCCATAAGCTAACTACCTAACCTAGCGCTCAAGAACCACACGGCGGCGGCGCAGTTCATTGTATCAAAATGTATCTTGGCTGCCATTCGATCTCCACAGAAAACTTTAAATGTTACTGCCCTACTAGAATAATACTTCGAACCTGAATAATGCCTGCGTGTAGAATTAAATAAGAAAGGGCATGTAAAATTTTACTATATGAGCCTGGCGTACCTTCTGTCGGCCATTTTGAAAAATTCTCGAAATCGCGGCCACTGATCAAACCTTGATATGTCGACAGAGGACTTCAAAACAAACAAAAAATATAATATAGACAAAATTCTAAAGTATCGACTTTCCGAGATATTAAATGTCAAAGACATCATATGACCATCTATATTTCATTCCAGATTAATAGTCCTATGAAAACCAACGCTATTTACGTCTCGGTAACATATACATGAAAGGGTCACCAGCAGCAAAAATAGGTTTGTATTACCAAGTAAACTTTGCGGTCCACTTAGGAACACCATCTATTGTGTATTTTATTTTCGAGACGCAAATGCGTTTGTTTTCATAGGACTATTAATCTGGAATGAAATATAACTAATCCATTCGTATTAGATTGGTCTTTGTACCTACATTGCACATATTTTTAGTGAATCAGCATATTAAATATAGTATGGGCCATATCACAATCATTATATCAGCCTATGGACGTCCATTGCTGGATATAGGTATCTTTATTTTTGAAATTAAAACCATTTTCAAAATGGCTGACAGTATGCCAGAACGGTTATATGGCCTTTCTTTCAAGGTATGCTTTAAAGTGCCCCATAAGGCTTCACAAACTATAACAAGGAGCTGGAAACCACATTATGGTCGTGTCGTAGTAAAACCAGCTGTGCGATTCTATAAAATTTGAACAAGAACTCGAAACTCGCAGTTTTTGTCACTTTCACTTCGCATTCAACCAGGAACGACTTTGAATTGGTATTCTGCAACGATCTCTATGTACTACTAGATGGAGTGTTCCAAACAATCGCTCTGTTCCACGCAAGTACCCACATTATTTAACCGTAGCGTCAATATTTAGTAATAATTAAATGTTCTGCGTAGTAACTGCACAAGTTTCATTGTGAATGTGAAAGAGTTGTGGCTACTTGCGTGGAACAGAGCGATTATTTGGAACGCTCCATCTAGTAGTACATAGAGATCGTTGGTATTCTGTAACAGAAACAAGCCGCAGTTCTGGTCGACCGCTTTTATGTAGTAACTTTTTATGGTATCTATGTGAGAGGTAATACTAGAGCAATAAAATCTCTAGCGAAACCCTCAAATAATAACGTACTTCAAATACTTACGAACACATTGAGGGAAGCTGTTTAACGACCACGTCCCCTCTAAGCAGTACGCAACGCTTTCGCCAATAATTCCGTAGCCAGGGTCGCAAGTGAAGTTGACCAGAGCTGTGTTAAACTTTTGGCCAGGAGACGCGTCGAGTACTCCCCTGACGGCGTAGTTACCATGGTTTGGATATGGAGGTAGGATGCACTTACAGGATTTCCCAGTTCTGGTTGCAGAATAAAAAAACATCAGCTAATAACTTTTTTAATGCACTTGCTCGTAAAAGCTCTGTTACATAGGTAGGCGTTCTCAATTTTTTTTTCCGTCCGGTGCTACTATTGGAACTGATAGTGGGACTGGTTGGACTAACCCTTAAGTTTCGTCCTTTATTGAGAGTGAGAGCCTGGTGATTTGTCATACCTAGTATAGACACCAGTCTCTCTAGTCGCAAAGGTTTTTTGTATTATTTTGTGATTGCGCTTGTTTTTTCTTTATCTATAACCTTTGTGTAGAGAAAATAAAGATATATATATATATTTTATTTATTTCATTTTGTAAATAACGTAAATTCGCGTGTCTGTACGTTGAATGTATTTGTAACAAAATAAATTGGGTAATGAACAAGAAGTAATAGAACGCATTATCATTTTTAAAATTATATTCTGTGTATCTGTTCGTCTGTACGTCTATTTGTTTTTTCGTCTGTCTGTCTAGAAATGGTTGATTATAATTAAGCTATGGTTGTTAAATCAGTGGCGGATTTACCAGCAGGCTGAGTAGGCTGGTTGGTGTCTGGGGCGACAGATTTGAAGGGCGGCAAATTTGCGGGCAAATTTTTTTTTTATGTCTTACAGAATATAAAACAAGTCGTGTCGTAGGACTCCCGATAGGAATTAAGTTCCTTACGCTTTCGACAAATATTTCATTTATAAATGGTCAAGGTATTTTGCAAAGAAAAAAATAATAATTTGTGTATACATTTTCTATACATAAATATTGTCTTAATAAATTCAATAAATTTACAATTATTCATAAACTTTAAAAAGAAACTGACACATCGATCCCCTAGTTCAGTCATAATAATTTAGGGAAAATGTGGTGTAATTACGACAATAGTGCACAAATCAAAAAGTTATAATTTCATTGACAAAAAATTTTTAATTAACATGTTTGTGAGCTAGGGTATCGAATTGTAGAGGTTGGTAGGGGCGGCATTTGAATAACCTACTGGCGGAAAATTTGTAAATCCGCCACTGTGTAAATCTTAAATATGACGGACAGAAAGTTTAAGATTCACATTAAAAAACAACTTTGTGAGAAAGCCTATTATAAAATAAACGATTATTTGAATGACAAAGATGCCTGGTACTAATGTTGATTCAGCTTCGCAAAATCTTTATTAATTGTATGCAAACTTGATTTTTAAAAGATGTGTTGCTTGAAGTTTGTTGCGCCGTTCACAGCGCTAACATCTAGGAAGCGGTAGTCGATAAAAAAAATTACGTGTATAAATGTACCAAGTGTACTATATACAATAAATGATTTTGACTTTGACTTTGTATTAAATATATTTCACAAATAGAACACGAAACTGATTTTTTCTTTAGTTAGGTACTTACCCACAATTGTTCTCACGTTCTGTGACCACCGATGTCAAAACTGGCGATGTGGCTGCTGAAATAAAATGATTTTATCTATCTATATATTAGTACTAGCTATGCCCACTGCTCCGCTCGCATGGACTACAGTATCCGCACCCTATCCCAAACCCACTCAGACTCTCAATCCCGATCCCAATCCCAACCCCACTCCCGCTCCAACTGTAGTACAAACCAATCGCAATATGAATTGTACCGAACACATAAACTATACTTCTTTGTTATATTGCATATTTACACCTTGGGTTACATTATTGAAGTTTTAGTAGGGATCCCTAATTTTTTATAGAAATAAATATAGCCTATATTACTTAGGGAGAATGTAGTATCCAAATGGTGAAAGAATTTTCGAAATCGGTCCAGTAGTATTTGAGTTTTTTCGTTACAAACATACAAATCTTACCTATTTATAATATTAGTCTAGATGTAGATGTAGATTTTATGCAAAGGTACGCTGGAACCGATTGAAGCTTATCCCAAACTATTATGTGCAAAACACATTAATATCGAGTCCATAATTTATAGGTAGGTATGGAATACCCATTATTTGAACTAGACAATGAATTCCGAACATTATTTGCGAATTCTACGACTCGTCCGTTGTTACAGATTTTTCAATGTACAGATAGATGACTTATTTTTTTATTTTATTTATTTGACTGAACTAACAGCTTACTGTTATGCTAAATTCAAATTCAAAATTCAAAAACTTTATTGCTAAATTAAACAATTTGTACATTTATCTTAATTAACAAAGCCAATTACAGGTTTCCTAGTAAGTGTGGTAAGAGTGAGACATGCATTATCTACTTAGAGGTAATTAAGAAAAAGAAAAAATGTGTATTTGTGTGTGTTAGCACCATTGTGTTTGTAAGTAGTCGCCGTGCACAGACAAACCAAGTCTAGTTTTTGTGACACCGAAAAGTTGTAAAGTCTATGTTTTATTGATTAATAAATTAATTAATTATAATAAAAAAACTCTTCCTTAGGAAATATTCAAAGTTCTGGATGAGTACCTATATAAAAAAAGTTATAATATTATAATTTAATTATTTATTTATTTCTCACACATTATTATACGAATATTTCAAAATTACAATAATTTAAAATTAGTTAAAAAAACTAAATTATTAATCACTCTAAGTAGAAACTTGTTGCTTAAAAGTCGGTTTTAAAAGGGAAAGTGTGCATGTTTTTCGGTATGTAAGTGTTGTATGTGTGTGTGTGTTAATTACTTACCAATAAAACTCAAGAAAAATAAGTAATAAAACATTTTCATAAAAACTCTGTCACAAATTATAAAATTAACTAAACAACTCTTTTTTTAAATTTACTTAGACAATTGTGAGACACAATATAAACGTGTTCTAAGATCAAGACGTTAGTACATTTTCCGTATAAATAAAACCCCAAGTAACTTTATAAATAAAAGGACAATGATACCAGTTATAAAAAACGAAAGTACCTACCTTGTTGCAAATATTGAAACTGGTATATAGGTCCAGCTTAAGTATAATAATGCTTGTGGATGGATCTAGCTAAGTATGTTGCCCCAGGGAGGAATATAGATATTTAGATAGATAAACTCTTTATTGGACACAGATTAAAAATAACAAGTATGGAAAGTATACAAAGGCTTAATATAAATATCAAGGAAAAAATATGTTCGTAGATATTTAAGAAAAACTGAAACTGTTTGTTCCTTTAATAATTTGAAAACTATTCAGTTATTTCAGCTGAAATTTGATTTTGATTTTGACGGCCCCATCATTAGACACTGGGTGGGACTGTTGAAATCGATTTTAAATTAATTAAGAAACTAGTTAAAGATTACTTACATAATATTAAAGCGTTACTAACACTATGGATGTACTTGTATATCTAAAATAAATAAATTATAATAATAAAATTGCGACGCAATAATGGCTAAATAATACAAATTTTATTAGGTACTTTATAACTAAAAATAATTGTAATCGACGGAACTCGCACATTATGATAGCTGTAATTATTAATCTAAACTTTTTAATTAACTATTTATATTTGTATGTATGTTCACATCCAATTTTGCTGAAATTTGGGGTAATTTTCAACTATGACAACCCAAGGCGTATAGACTCGCTCAACGGGTTATTTGAGGAGGAAAAATATTATTGGTACTCGGATTTTAAAAACATATATTTTCCTGTTTCTTTACACATCTTTGATATTAGTGAACATACACATATTCAGTAAACGTAGAAGTTAACAGTACTAATCCTACTTCCTACTAATATTATAAATACGAAAGTTTGGATATTGGATGTTTGGATATTTGGATGTTTGTTACTCAATCACGCTTCAACCACTGGGCGGATCGTAATGAAACTTGTCAAACTTGTCACACTTGTTATAGGTTAGGTCCTGGAATAGGACGTCGGATTGTTTTTATCCCGAAAAAACATCACATTCCTACGGGAAATACCTAGTAATTGGTGATGTTAAGTTGTCCACGTGGACGAAGTCGCGGGCAACCGCTAGTATTATATAATTATGCACTTTAATTACATTATAATTATATACTATGTAGGGTTTGTACAAGAAGGTTCTTTTCCGACTCTGGCTGTACTGTTGGGCTAAGGAACCATCATTTTGGTGCCGTGACCAGGATAATCCACAACAATTTAAGTTGGGAACCTCAATTTAAGTACGGTGATGTCGTTGTGGCACCGCCGCACTGCTGATCAAGATGACGACCTCCGTGGCGGAACGGGGTAGCTCTCAGACTGCCACGCCGGAGGTTGCGGGTTCGAATCCCGCTAGGGGCAAATGTTCGTATGATGAATATGAATGTTTGTACCCACGTCTTGGATGTTTGTATATTTATTTAAGTATGTGTATCCATTGAATGAATTGAGTGAATGTCTGAGATATGTATAAGAAAAAAAAGATAATAAAAAAAATGTCTTACTTACATTATACGCTTAAACCTAAAAAGTCTACCTACCTACAGTGGCGGGACTGAGTTAGCGGATATCGGGGAATGAGGTTCGTTTATGTAGGAGAACGTCAAACGTACGTATCACGCAACACTACTACATAACTGTGACAATACTCCGATGGTCCTTTGGCTCGGTTCCCCTTGTTGTATGCTGGGATACCATCTAGTTATAAAAAAAGCATAGCATATACATGTACAAAATAGTATAGCGTAAACCTACGTAAATAATGACAAGTGTAGCAGGCTAATCTAAAATCTATTATAAAATTTTAAAACAAATTAAAATGGTTTGGCCGGACCTTTAGTCTCGATTGACAATGACAGTTGAGATCAATGCAACGCCATCTATTGCTAACATTAGCAACTAAAATTTAGTACCTATAGGAAAATTGCTTGTTTATTATTACAAGGTAAATGTTTTTTATGAAACTGGTGTCACAGAATAAATAATACTATTATATTAGGTAACAGACGTACGGTTTTTCCAACATGAGAGAATAATGTGACCTAATTATTATTTATTATCCTATCCCGCTCTCATTGATTCATAAGTTTAATTCTTCAACGTTGATATGCAATAAATAGTAGTTGTATAAATAAATAGTTTTCAAATCTTTGTTTTCAAATCAAATCATTTATTAATATCAGACGATAGTCCATAAAATATTGTAAGTATCAATTAAACTTAAGTCCATGTTAGTAAGTGGACAATAAAATTTAAAATTTGTTTATTTGTTTTGTTTGTGAAGGTGGATAGTCACCCAGTGCCTGATAATTGGACTATCCACCTTCTCCCGTATAGTGGTCAGGAAGCTGTTAGTGCTGCCCCGCACGCGGCGCATCAGGGAGGCAATTCTATTGCGCAGGATGGCGTGGAGTTCATCCACACGCGCCTCGGCGAACATACCTGACGCGCTACAGTAACGTGGCAGCCCCAACAGCATCCTGAACCCATTATTATACTGAACATGCAGAGCATTGAAGGCTCGCTGCGTATATCTGACCCACGGGCTGCACGTGTAAAAAGACTGGCAGTATTCCCTAAATAATGTTAACTTAACTTGTTTCGTACAACGTGCGAACCTGCGAGCCAGCATATTACATCTCACCGTCAACGCCCTGCGCTCCCTCTCTATGTCAGTATCGTCGTTCAGACTGACTGAGTGACGATATGTTCTAAGTACCTGTATTGCTATTCTGTAAAATACAAACTCACGTACGAGTCTCATTCGAGTGACTTCACTCACTTTGAAACCTAATCCATTGGTAATTCTGTGAACATTCTGGAGCACTGTCGACGTGAAGTGAACAAAGAACTCACTTCATGTCGATAGTGCTCTGGAATGTTTACAGAATGCCAATGCATTAAGTTTTGAAGTGAGTGAAGTCACTTTAGTGGACTCGCACGTGAGTATGTATTTTAGAGAATAGCCTAGGGACTACTGGTCAATACAATTTCAATACAATACCAGTCTATTTTTTGTTTAATTATACCTATAGTTAGTGTCTGGTCCCAGCGCAGATTCTGCATTGACGACATGTGGGTATATTTGTACCTGCCCCTCTGTTACCGGGGCGTGAATTATGTTATTTAAGTATGTATGTATGTATGTATGTATGTATGTATGTATGTATGTATGTATGTATGTATGTATGTATGTATGTATGTATGTATGTATGTATGTATGTATGTATGTATGTATGTATGTATGTATGTATGTATGTATGTATGTATGTATGTATGTATGCATGTATGTATGTACATAGAAGGTGGCTGGAAGCGGCTGGATGCGGAGGGCGGAGGACCGGGTGTGGTGGCGTTCATTGGGGAAGGCCTATGTCCAGCAGTAGACGTCTAAAGGCTGACATGATGATGATGTATGTATGTACATAGGTGTAAACCGCAAGTAACATACTTTACTGCCTGACAAGGGGTTAGTCCAACTAGTCATACTGCTTAGTATGACATGTTGGAAATGAATAGTGCTATCGATTTCTAGCCGACCTAATTGTTTCATGCAGTATGTCGAGTGATGCACTAAATAAAATATCGTGTTTGTCACGCTATATCGGCACCCTATCGCATGCGATAAAAGTACGATGATAATATAGATATAAGTATCATTGTTGAAGTCAGTGTCCATCATTTATTTAATACTAGCTGTTGCCCGCGACTACGTCCGCGTGGACAACTTAACATCACATATTATTACGTATTTCCCGTAGAAATGGGAGGTTGTGTGTACACATTCATTTATTTGGTCTCCTGAAAAGTTCATTTACTGTGGTACCTAAACCCTTTTTCATTGGAGACACAGAAATATTTAGGCATGTACTTTTTACTGAATATTTCATTCGAGATCTAACAGGAATAGTGTGTTTTGACTTAATTTAACTTTTAACACTATCTCACTATCAGAAGCAATTTAATTAACAAAAACACTTTCAAAATTAAATATAAGACATATCTAGTAAACTCATTAAAGTAACTTTCATTTTTTTTTGCTAATATCAAAAGATAAAACGTTGTAATTTGCTTTGTTATTCACCACAGGTGATATTTAGTCTCTATTCTCTGTCATAGGTCTGTATAAAGTAAGAGAGAAATTTCTGCCAACAAACTGTATTATACAGTTTGGGGGAGTTATCCTACTAATATTATAAATGCGAAAGTTTGGATATTTGGATGTTTGTTACTCAATCACGCTTCAACCACTGGACGGATCATGATGAAACTTGGCACACATATAGGTTAGGTCCTGAAATAGGATATAGGATAGTTTTTATCTTGAAAAACATCCCATTCCTACGGGATATACATAATAATTTGTGATGTTAAGTTGTCCACGCGGACGAAGTCGTGGGCAACAGCTAGTCATCTATACATCATATGTACATCAAAGTTTTACAAGCCTACATACTCGCAATATACTCGTAATATATATGAGAAAAGCGTATTTGCTATTTTCCCCATGTTGAACAGTGCTCGAATCGATGGCAAAGTGACCTAATTTGAAGTCGGCACAGGATAGCGTGTCCACAAGGGGAGTTGTAATGTGGGGTAATTCACGATAATTTGCCTAGGGGAGCGGGGAGTGGGGTAATGGGGCTGAAGGCAATTTACTAGTTAAACTCAATGATAATGGCTGACTGTCCTGTGAATGTCTTTCTTCAATTCCATATCAGCCCTTCTACATCCATTGTTCGACCTTCAGTCAGGAGACTTGGTTCTGGTTCATGTATATTGAAATATACACAAATAGTGACATAGACATACTTTATTGATAACTTCCGTTACAGGTCAAATAAAAATTATAAACAAGTTAAATGAAATCAAATTATAAAGCAAATTAAACACAATTAAATATAAAAACATAACATAAATATAAAAATGTCAAATAAAATTCTTAAAACTAAATAAACTAAGTTAATGCGTTCTGCAAGAACTCTTCATAGGAATAAAATGCCTGCTCGACAATCCAGGCGCACAGTCTCTTTTTAAAAATAGGTAGGCTCGGAGAGCTGGTGACCTCAGTGGGAAGTCGGTTGTACACCGCGGGACCCATTACTCGTATCGTTTTCGCGCACTTCACTAGGGTGTGGGTGATGGGGCGAAGCCTTTTCGCGTGCCCGGTGAAGTATGCGTGACAGTCACCAAGCCCCTCATAATCGTCCAAGTTTTCCCTGACGTAGGTAGCGACTTGGAGGATTAGCAGACTTGGCAACGTCATTATTCTTAGGGCAATAAAATGCCCTTTAGCCGGCTCGTCATTGGGAACTGACGGAGACATTATACCCAAAATAATGGAAAACGAAAAAGCATTTGCAATTGAAACGTAGAAAACCAATAAAACGCCCGGAGAAAACAAGGTGATGAACAAATTACTCAAGTCAATATCTTTTTTTTTGTTTGGTTTAGCTTTTCTTTAGCCGAAGGTAATTTTTACCCAATTATTTTGGTTTTAGTCAGGGGAGTTGGTTCTAGCAGTTGCCTGTCCGGTGCTATCCAGACGAGTCACGGGTATGCGGTCCCGGTTTACAGTTATCGCTACTACAATCCCACTATCCTTCTGTAATAGCGGTATCCCATACTTAACCTATACTTACCCATGCCCTATCTTCTGTCTCCCATTTATTTATGGACGTTGGAGCAAGGAGTTGCAGTAAATTCTGTAAGTCCTTCCCTCCAATATATCCCAGTGATTTCATTATAGAGTATTTTGGGTTGTTGTTATTTATTCAGCAAGGAACTGAGCTATCGAAGGATCCGCGTCAACACCCTCGACGATAATTTACCCATCATAGCTGAGTAATTTTATTTTTTACATGTATAAATTTCAGCTCAACCAATCCAATAGTTTCAATTTATCCAGTGGACAGTAAGATAAGTTGCTAAAACGTTTCATTATAAGAGTTTTCGTTTGGAGGGATTTCTACAAATGAAATATCAACAACTATTACGCAGTATTTTATTACGTCCATTATATATTGGTACGATTTGAAACACATTTACAAAAGGCAGTGATGATATCGAAGAACGTCCTACAAATAAAATCATTTGAATCAGTCAATGAGAAAATGAAATATTTTGTATTATATGTCTATCTAAAGTTTACTACAAGTTGCTACGACTAAAATTTGGCTAGGTGCCAGCCCGTACTTAAGGCCTACCCCATCCTCCAAAAGACTTTCAACCCCTGAGCAATAAAGTCATTCTCCATCCTTCAAATGCTTTCAACTCAATGAGCAGTAATATTAAGCTTTAATATACCTGTATGCAGTGCCGTAACTAGGGCGGGGGCCAGGCACAGGGCGTAGACCTTGGAGGAGCGCAAAAATGATCTGGGTGGGGATTTTTCAAGGGCGCTGGTCGTATAAAAGGCTTGTTACGGCACTGTCTGTATGACCATAATATAGCTCTTTCTTTCATTCCCTATCTTCCAAAAGATTTTCAACCGCTGAGATGTAACATCAAGTTTTAATTCATCTGCAAAAGTCTAGCTCTTCATTTCATTCCCCATTCTCCGAAAGACTTTTCACCTCCTGAGCAAATTTAAAAGCTACAATATGCCTCGATGGGCTTAATTCTAGCTCTTGAGTTCATTCCCTATCCCTCAAAAGACTTTCAACCCCTGAGCAATAATGTCAAGCTACAATATAAGTGGTCATAATAAGCTCTTCTTTTCATTCCCCATCCCCCAAAATGCTTTGCGTCTGACCTTAAAATCAGTTATATTAAAAAACAACAAGGTCAGTCCACGAAAAGACTTTCAACCCCACGATAGGTAATATTAATCTAAAGACACAATACGCTAGAAATGGCACAGCTCTTCTGCTCTTTCCATATCCCTAAAAGACTCTCAACCCCCTTATCAATCCTCACACTCGTAAGACACATAGACATCCAATTTATATACCTATAGTAACTATTCCATTTTATATATCTTTATATGTGTATCAGACTGTAACAAAGAGCTTTTCTTCTTTCCCCCCTCCCTTCTTCTGAGACTTCGAAACCCCAGCTTTATCTCTTCTGCTCGACCCACCCGACCCTGCCGCGACCTAACACCACCATCAGGACGTCGTCGGTCGCAGGTTCGACCCCGGGCGAGATACGGGGGACTCGCGTCGCGTACCACGATCGTTTCCTTCTTGGAGTCTGCGAAGCTGAAACAGAAACACAGTTTTAAACGGTGATTCATACTAAAGTTTCAATTTACTATTCCGCAGAGTTATTTTTTCTTTGGCGCAATTTTTTCTTTAATTTTTTTGCAAAACAGATTAACTGCTCTTAATAGGGCTCAAAATCATACATGACTCTTGAAGATGTATGATTTTGAGCTCTATCCATAACAAGCTATGTATTTTACGCCAAAGAAGTTAGAACTATGCGTCAAACAAATAATCACGTACCACTTTCCATTCACCGTAAGGACGTTCAAAGTTAACACAAGTATCAGAATAATAGTTCAACAACTTCTACAAAGATACCTATATCATTTGGCTCCTTACATAAACTCAGAAAACTACCCCAACATTCTCTGCTAAGTAGTCAATCAAACTCACCGCCGCTGCCGTCGCGGCGCTGTGATCGCTAGCTGTGCGAGTGAGACGCACTGCGCGACCGTCGCAGGAGAGCGCAGGACGACAACACTATGTGCAGCACAGCCAGCGATGCGTAGATCGCTGTTTGGTAGCGGTGGAGCCAACTTGTAATGGTTTCATTACAGTTCTACCAAAAAAACAAGGATTGGTTTAAAATATTTGTATGCTCATCTTGTATGTTTCGTTCTAAGTTTTAATAATACGTATATACATGCGGAAATATAGTGCAGAGCAGAATTATTGCGGACTCAGGTTTTTACTGTATCAGCAGATGCTGATGCTGATTTTTTCAGATCAATATCAGCGGATGCTGATGCTGATATTAATAAATCACTTAACTCAAAATTATTTTCATTGTAGGATGCATTTTGAATTTGAATATGGTTTGTGGATTACTTATTTTATTCCTATTTATTATTTTACGCACGCACGTCACACAATAAATCCTAACGTCCAACCAATTTATGTTGACCAAAAAATCGAATGAGGGAACTAGTGACAGCGTTTTTTTGTATAACTATGTCTATGCCTTTATTGAACACGTTATGACTTGAATGTCAGCATTAAAAATCAGCATAGATTGTTGCTGATGCTGACGCTGATGCTGATCCTGATATTTAAAACAATGCTGATGCTGTTATTTGCAACAATCCTAGTGCAGAGCACTCTGCGTTGTCGAAGAAGCACAATGTGGACGAGTATGAGGACTGGTCCTATACGTTAAAGTCCAGACTTTATTATATGGTAGTTAATGCCTGGGTTTGTCAGAGGATGAAGAGTCAGATGAATGCTGTAGTAAAGAGATATCTGCGTAAGCTATGGCAACGTTATCTTAGTTCCTTCTGCCTGCCCGGTCAGTACTAAGTTTAATAAGCTCAGTCAGTAAAGGGCGAGATAATAGTTTGTGGGCTGCATCAGACTTCCCTATTTGCCTGCCATCTCTTACACGACGTCGTCGTGATGTTGTCTTTGTCATGTCAGTGACGTCATATCGTTGCCGTGTAAGCATTGTCGACGATTAATTTAAGAAAGAGAAACAAGTGATAAATCGCCACAACTTTGAGCCCCAGTAACTCTGTCATTATAAAACATCAATCAGGCCTCCCCACCCTGGCCAGCGTAGACCAGTGGAGTGTAGACCAAATCCTCCGTCTGTCTCCGGCAGATGAGAGAGGGTTGTGCTCCTGCAGTGAAGACAAAAATAACCTGATGATGATGATGAACTCTGTCTACCCTGCAAGAACATAGCGAGAAATATGGGTCAACCACAGCCCTGGGGCAGAGCCGTAATTGGCCTTTAACGCGTCCGGTGCGAGCTTCTAACTGCGCCCTTGAAAAATGTCCACCCAGATCATTTTTGCGCCCCTCCAAGGTCTGCGCCTTGTACCTGAACACCGCTGGTACCGCCTAGTTACGGCACTGCCCTGGGGATATCGTTTGGTGGTGTCGTTAACAATAAACAAAAGATATAAAAGTATAAACCTTAGTGAAGACTTGCTTTGCAGTGCAGTTGTCAGGGTGCCCTGTGGTACCGCAGCATGACCAAGGAAGTCTAATTACTTCTTGTGTTCTGGAAAAAAATGATGATTGGATTACACTGATCGAATTAAATCTATTATATATATAAAAGGAAAGTGTGTGTATGTATGTCCAGCCTTTTCTCCATAACCACCACTGCCACCCACTCATGGTTGCAGTGGTAAATAGCCATTAGTCTTCACTCGCAAGTAAGGGAATTTGGTCACGGTGGGTGGATGTGGGTGGTAAGTCCGTAGATTGTATGTTTTTAATATAATTGGGTATAGGTATGGTTATAAATTTTAATTAGTATTGAATGAGGCGCAACATTAAATAATTCTAATATCGAAAATGTTTTTTTTTAGTTTGTTGGCGTTACGATTATTTAGTCTTTATTTCGTATTTTACTTAGGCGTATATTATGACTCAAAATCAAGGACGCTCGATCGTATAGGTTAGGTGATACGTACTAAATGGATATTCATACATTTTTTGTACCTAAACATGATTTACTGAAGTGGATAAGACACCACCACCTATCCCAACAACATCCAGAAGCAGGGTATCCACTAGAGGCAGATTATGCAGGAAAATATCAAGAGGACTAGCTAGAACAAGTGGTAGAGGGCGGGTTACAGGAAGAGGACAGGCTAGAGGAAGAAGAGGGACAGGTGAGAGAGTGTGGATAAAAACTGACTATACAAATAAAGCTCATGATTACACTCTTAAGTAAGTAGCAACTCCTAATAACCTAAGTAAGGAAGAAATATTTTAGTTTTCTAATAAAACTGTTGACTGTTTTATCCAAAACATTATACCAGTAGTGCTATTCTATAAAATACAAACTCACGTACGAGTCTCGCTCAAGTGATTTTACTCACTTCAAAGCCTAATCCATTGGCATTCTGTAAACATTCTACAGCACTGTCGACGTAAAATGGGTTCTTTGTTCACTTCACGTCGATAGTGCTCTGGAATGTTTACAGAATTACCAATGGATTAAGTTTCGAAGTGAGTGAAGTCACTTGAGTGAGACTCGCACGTGAGTTTGTATTTTACAGAATAGCAATACAGATGTTAATTTACTCATTATTAATATCCTTAATAAATGACTGATGATTATAAACACTGTTTTATTAATTTAATGTTCATTTAATATCAAAACATATCTTCAAACTAGACAAAACTCACATCTCGAGCTATTTCCTAAGCCACACGCTCGTGAGGGTAAGTTTTCAGGAAACCAGAGACTTTAGTTTTTTTTTTAATTTTACATGTTACTTAAGCACCCATGAAAGTCATGTGAATTTCAAAAAAGTCGGAGTAAATTATTTTCTTCGGTTGTAAAGGGCTAATTGTAGGTAAAGGAAAAGAAATTGGCGTTGACTTACGTGGCGTTGTGTTCGCAACACTTGAAAGCGAGACGGAGTGCGTGTGTCCATAGCCCGTCCTGCTCTTGTAGTCCTTTCTGGAATTATAGTGGGGTATTAGGTGTGTGTTGTTATCTCAGTACAGCCATTTTTGACATACGACTTATTGCATTAACTCCGAAGTTGACTGTAAACAGGGTTTTAAACAGGATGTAAACAAATGTACATTATAAAACATCAATCAGGCCTCCCCAACCCGTCTGGCCAGCGCGGGGAGTGTAGGCCAAATCCTCCGTCTGTCTCCGGCAGATGAGAGAGGGTTGTGCTCCTGCAGTGGAGACAAAAATAACCTGATGATGATATAAACAAATGTAGTACATAAGTTCTTACCTCGACAAGGGTCGATGAGAAGTAGTACATAAGAGCACATTCCAGCAGGAGTAGCAACAGCACAAGAGTCGAATACTGGAATGTTGGAGATACATACAGACAGACATACACTAGACAATATTCATATGATACTATTTGGTAATCAAATGTCGTAACTGGCTTTTAGAGGGGTCGCTCCCGCTTTGAAATTGTGCAGTTACGACTCAGAACATTTAATTATTTACTAAATATTGACATTATTTAACAGTAACGTCAATATATAGTAATAATTAAATGTTCTGCGTAGTAACTGCACAAGTTTCATTGTGAATGTGAAAAAGTTGTGGCTACTTGCGTGGAACAGAGCGATTGTTTGGAACGCTCCATCTAGTAGTACATAGAGATCGTTGGCAAAAAGCGGTTTCTTTACGAGAGGACAACCTTATTTTATTCAGTGACCAACCTAAGCCCAACGATTTAGATGTGATCTGCGTAAAGTTGCACCACCACATGGTAAAATTTATAACACAACTGCATTATTATTACCGCGTAGACGAATTTGCAGGCAACAGCTAGTCCTACCAATATTATAAATGCGAAAGTTTGGATATTTGGATGTTTGTTACTCAATCACGCTTCAACCATAGGACGGATCGTGATGCAACTTGGCACACATATAGGTTAGGTCCTGGAATAGGACATAGAATAGTTTTTATCCCGAAAAAACATCCCATTCCTACGGGAAAACATTTATTTGTGATTTTAAGTTGTCCACGCGGACGAAGTCGCGGGCAACAGCTAGTAACATATAAACCATAGAACTCATTGGTCAACTAATAAGTTACAGTTAGAATTTATTTATTGTAGCCAACGATCTCTATGTACTACTAGATGGAGCGTTCCAAACCATCTCTCTGTTCCACGCAAGGAGCCGCAACTCGGTTACATTCACAATGAAACTTGTGCAGTTTACTATTTACTAAATATTGACACTATTTACCCGTAGCGTCAATATTAGTAATAATTAAATGTTCTGCACAAATTTCAAAGTGAATGTAACCGAGTTGCGGCTCCCGGAGCTGCAGTTGTGTGGAACAGAGCGATTGTTTGGAACGCTCCATCTAGTAGTACATAGAGATTAGCCAATCTCACCATAAACAGCAAGAACTGCGATCTGGTGATAGCACCATAGAGTCCCATGAAAGAGATAAAGAAGAAGAAGGTTGCCAGCGCAACCGTAGCGATACCAGATGCCACGGTCAGCGTATCTGGAGTCAGCAAGGCCTGGAAGAAAAGGATATACATACTGTAGCGTGAATTTATTTAATTTAAATATTTAAGTCGACAATCGATTAGCTACGAACTACGAAAAATTATTTTGCTTCATGGTATGGATTATCTTACTCATTAAAGTAAAAAACAATCTTTATTCCATAGTCTGAAAGAGGTTTACAGCGCAAATGTGGAAAGAACTACAGCTAGAGGTCGTCCTAGAAGGATTCAAGGATCAAATTGGTGACGTTTTCAAAATGGCTGGGGTCCGCAGTGAGACGAATAAAAGGAGGTGCATGAAAAGGTTGATGGATGTAAGTGAGGCTAGTGAGGTGATCGTCTCTGCCTATCTCTCTGGGACCAAGGCGTGAGTATTATGCAGTCCGCTTGCCAAGCGTGGTAATTATGGCAAATCTCTCAATGGGCAGCCCACCAAAAGTGGGATTCTATTGCGGAGCGTTATGTTCAGCAGTGGACGTATTTCGACTGTTGATAATGATGAGTAAAATATATGGCATTGGACCCGCAAAGCATGGCCAATGGCCTAATTCGGATGAGGCATTCACACTGACACGATAAACCATTCAATCTAATAGTCGCAGCGTGATTAGGATATCACACGCGGTTTGGATACGATCTACTAATATCCGGTATCCGGGTCGCCGATGAGTAGACAGCTTTCCGGGTATAATGGGCGTTTAGTGGCTTAGTAGGGTAGTGTGACGGCGGCTTTATTTGTGATGCAAGATAAAAGGGTATCGACGCTTTGTGTAATAGCGCTGAGGTAATTTTATTGTTCAAATTATTAATTACTGTCTGTGCCCGCGGCTCCGCTCGCGTGGACTACAGAATCCCTATCCCACTCTTCTCCCCCTACACTTTCATGACGACTTCCCCCTACACCTATCTCAAAAATGAAGTTCTCTCTCATTGCAATACGAATACGATGTCTGATGTATTTATACGAAATATATTTTATTTCTTACTACAAGTATGACTATCTATAACACAGTAAAATCCAATATCTTTTGTGGGAATGTGCATGTCACGGCGTGGCACGGGGCTACCTGCTGCGATCGGGTCACCGGGTACCGGGCGTGACGTCATCGGTTATTCGCTGACTATTATGTTAGAATTTTGCACCAGTTTTTTATAGTAACTTGGTTTTAAAGAGAAGAGAGTGTAGTCAAGTGGTTACGTTAATGTGTCTTATATGGAGTGCGGTTCAGGGTTTGAACCCATGACCTCATGGTTGTGAGGCGAGTGGACAACCAACTAGGCGGCCCATCAGATGAAATCATCCAAAAAACAACAGAACAAAACACAACAACAACAAAAATTAAAAAAGGAAGGAAAGAAAAAAAAGGAAAAAATGGGAATGGTGCCAGGTGATATTTTTTTTATTTACTCGTATTTAACTGACTTTATTGACTTCACATGACTTGACTGACACGGACTGGACAGCCCGACGCTGAAACCGTAAGCGTGGTGTCGCGCCCCTGAGTGGGGAGAGTTGCTGAACAGAGGACAAAGGATACTATTATCTTATTTCTAGGGAGATCCAGCCGGGTGTCTGACAAAAAGCTCCTGAGCAAGTACCGGGCACCTCCTCCATGATTCGGCCTGTATGACCTAGATGTCGGAAGGTCGTGGGAAGTGGAGGTTTTCCGCTGCTGAACATAAGCCTCCCCAGAATGCTTTCAGTGAGCTGACCATTGGGGGATTTGCCATAATCACCACGCCAGGCAAGCAGATTGGACAACGCTGCTGCACGTCCAAGGTGCAATCGCTTAGTCGCCTTGACGACACCCACGTGAAGATTCGGAGTTGCCCTATTTGAAGCCGGGAACCATGCTGTCATTATGTAATAGCAAAGATAATATATTTTAAACTCTATAGACATGACATGCTCTTTTCCTATGACGTCACTAAAGCAAAACGGCCCACCTCCGCCGATAACTGGTCATCCATTTATCATGATTTTTGGAAGTCTTGATATCCTACTTTGTGGTTTAGCCTCACGTTATAAGGTCGAGGGTTCAAGCCGGGGCCTTTAACAATAAGTTGTCTGAACATGGTTCATGTTATGACTTCCGTTCAATAAATGAGTTCTGTAGTGCTCAAGCTACTTCACTCACTTTGCAACCTAATCCATTGGTAATTCTGTAAACATTCCAGAGCACTATCGATGTGAAGTGAACAAAAAACTCACTTCACGTCACAGTGCTCTAGAATGTTTACAGAATGCCAACGGATTAGGTTTCGAAGTGAGTAAAGTCACTTGAGTGAGACTCGCACGTGAGTTTGTATTTTACAGAATAGCACTATGGATTCTTACCTTCAAGGCAGGACTTCCCAAACTCTGTACCGCAACAGACATAGTAGTAGGAGACGATATCATCCACAGACCCAAAGCGAACAGCAGAGTGCAGAACACCTGGAATAAACAAAAATATTTAAAAAAGTCATCATCATCAGCCTGAAAGAGTCCACTGCTGGACTGCCTCTCCCAAGGCGCGCCACTGAATCAGATCCTCGGTTTTTCTCATCCAATCACTCGTGGTGTGGGGCGAGGTATTCACTCGAGAATTCATTTATCCCAGCGGTAATCGGTTCTCCGACAGATGTGACCAGCCACTATGCCACTTCAAAATACTAACTTTTTGTAGGAAAGAAAGTACTTATAAATATCTAGTTAATTGTATGTGTATAGTATGGGTTTCAAGTATGGGTACTTCGAGAAAGAATCGCTCTCCTAGAGAATGTGCAGAGGAGAGCTACAAAATTACCGCATGCTTTCAAAAGATTGGAATACGACTCTAGACTGTCGCGCCTGAACCTTATAGTAATATTATATTAATTAGTTCTTTAACTAATCACACGAATTTTTTGGCTTGCGTCATTTTGGCAGAGCCACAAACAAACCCGAATATCTCGGAAACGGTAAGGGTTAGAGATCTGAATTTTGGATATGTGGAGCACAAATTCGAGTACAAATTTTGTACTATTACAGAATTTTGATATCTTTTGTAGTTTCCGAGATATAGCGTGGCCCTGCTGTAATGACGCCATTTTGGCAAAGCCACCAATATACCCCATAACTTTTAAACGGCTGAAGTACAAATTCTAATTTTCGAGTAGGTACAAAATAGTACATTTCCAGGACAATTTTTCTGCATGGTCAGATTTCAAATCAAAGGCTGTGGCTCTGCCAAAATGACGCAAGCAATTTTTTGATATGAAAATACTACAGTTTAATAGGTAAATTAAACTAGCAAAACGCCAGTGCATGTTTCGAGGAAGAGGTAACAATAAGGTAAGAAGTATTACAACTCTGTAGTCCACGCAAGCGGAGCCGCGGGCTCATATAGTTAGCGCTAATGCCAAGGATTCAGATACAAGGTACTACACAAGGCCAAACAATCCATAGCTTTCACTTCAAGGTCTCTCAATGACTTAAGTAAGATTGTTTGACCTAGGTGAATAATTTAAGTCTTAACCTTGACTGGAAAGTCGGGGTTGAGATTCGTCCTTTTCGTTTGTAGTTAATAATTTCAAACGAGTTAAGTGACCTCCTACTACCGTTTCTCCAGAAGGTCACTCATGAGTGCTCACTTTTAATCGCAACAATTTTTATAACTTTCCATGTATTTAATTTCCTAATTTTATTTTTCTGACTTTCAATGTTTAATTTTTTTTTAACAGTGTATTTCTTTGATATGTAACTTATTAATATTTTTAAAATTCTAATTTAAATTTTTTGTAATTAGTATATTGGTATTCTTAATTTTAATAAAAAATATATTTATATTTGTCACACAAGATAATGTCACATTCAAATTAAAAAAAAATTATATATAGGTAAGTAGGTATAATATTAGACTAGTAAGTATAATTATAATTAACACAATCAACGCCCACTGTCGCTGCCTATAATTAGAGTGGCTTTTAGCCAATGTGAATTTGTAAATTTCCGTTATAAAATAAATAAAATAAAAAATATAAATCCTGTAAGCACTAAATTTTAGTTGATAATGTTGACAAGACGGGATCTGTTTTATTTGGTTAAATTGCTTTATGAAATTCTCTCTCCCAGGTAGGAAAGAACCCATTATACCCATGGTTATGTTCGAAGCAAATGTCCAACTACATACTAAGGCAATTATCTTCAATATCTCGTCCTATATTGGTGTCAGGACGTATGTTACTCACCATGACAATTAAATTGACGAATATAATAACTGTTGCGGCGATCTTTGATGTTTTACCAGTGTCGCCGCCCATTTTTTATTCTGAAAAAAAAAGATATTAGTAAGATTTTTTTTAAATTAAATAAAATAGAAGACCAATGGCTGTTTATGACGACTAAATATTATCCATTGCCTCACCTGCTGAAAAAGTTATTTAAAAATAAACAAGAAATGGTTTTTGAAACGTTTCCTTTCGCATAAAGGTCAGGCCAAACCTCTGCGTCCTGTGTAATCCGTCCGCGGTGGTGTTCGGTCTGCGTTCAGTTTGCATGTTACCATCAGCAAAGATAATATATAGAGTGCATCAGGTGAGATTGAGGTAAAGCGCAAACCCAATATAATAAAAAAAAAGTTACATTGAGCTCTGCGTCCTGTCCTCACCAATGTTTCACCATTTCGTAGCTTTCCAAAAGAGGGGTCTTCTGCGACACAGAAATAAATAAAATCGACGAAGAATAATTAGCATCGGTGATTGAAGATAAAGTAAATATTAAATTCAATTTTAACAACGACATTATTGAGTAGGTATTTTATTCTTGATATCTTTACGAGTCTCTTTGGTACGTTATCGCTGCGTGTGAATGCTGCACAGGACGCTGAACACAGCGTTCGACGTGAACACCCGCATACAAGCACATAGGAAGTAATTGATCGCCACCGCGGACGCGCACGCAGGACGCAGGACGCAGGACGCAGGACGCAGGACGCAGGACGCAGGACGAAGGACGCAGGACGCAGGACGCAGGACGCAGGACGCAGGACGCAGGACGCAGGACGCAGGACGCAGGACGCAGGACGCAGGACGCAGGACGCAGGACGCAGGACGCAGGACGCAGGACGCAGGACGCAGGACGCAGGACGCAGGACGCAGGACGCAGGACGCAGGACGCAGGACGCAGGACGCAGGACGCAGGACGCAGGACGCAGGACGCAGGACGCAGGACGCAGGACGCAGGACGCAGGACGCAGGACGCAGGACGCAGGACGCAGGACGCAGGACGCAGGACGCAGGACGCAGGACGCAGGACGCAGGACGCAGGACGCAGGACGCAGGACGCAGGACGCAGGACGCAGGACGCAGGACGCAGGACGCAGGACTCGTTGGTTTGGCCTGACCCTAAATAGGTCTGTACCTTAATTTACTAGTAGAGAATGCCTTCGGCGTTAAGTGCGTCTGTTATGCAACTGCGGTCAATAAAGCTTAAATAAATCAATTATTTTTACTAAAAAGAGTTTACCTCAAGTACATTTTCTGAATAAACATATACTTTTGAATCAACTATAGTAATTATTTTAGCCTTATTGACATGCGATGGACAATAATATGATGGAGTTGACCTAAATTCACATTATTGTACCAAGGGCGGTGATCATTAGGAAACTGGGGCACAATAACAAACAGAATGCATTGTACTGACACTTAAGCGATTAAAACTTTGTTCTGGAAAAACTACATAAATATCTACCTGAATTACAAATGTAGTGAATTCAATCTAAGTAATTTTCATAAGATATAAATGTTGATACGGTAACTGGCACAAATATATATAACTTTCTTTCTCATTATCTTGCTTGTAATTTCCGGTGGTGAAAATTTGCTAGATATGAATATGGAACGTTGGACACTGACAGTGGGACTAGTCCGAAAGCTCAAAGTCGCTCTGCGGGCTATGGAAAGAGCTACGCTCAGAGATTGTCTAAGGGACAGGATCCGAAATGAGGTGACCATGATTTTACATTATTTTAATTGTTGACATTGTAATTTATACAGAAACGTTTATTTACCAATAAAACCTTATACATAATTACATTGTATTAATTTTGTTGCTGTTATTTATATTTTGTATATTATTTTATTTTATGACGATCTCTTTTACCATATTAGAATGACATGTAAAATTGAATTTTTAAGATGTAAAAGTGAAATTAATTAATCCAATCTAAACTATTCTTTACTATTTATCTATACCATTATATAATAATGTGTATCGTTACAAGAAAAATTTGCTTTAATTTAAAATGATAAAAGGACTTAGGTAAATGTTTATGCGTAAGTACAAAATTGCATCTCCATTTAAAATTTGCATATACCTACTATAGTCAACGATCTCTATGTACTACTAGATGGAGCGATCCAAACAATCGCCCTGTTCCACGCAACTGCGGCTCCGGGAGCCTCAACTCGGTTACATTCACAATGAAACTTGTGCAGTTACTACGCAGAACATTTAATTATTACTAAATATGGTCACTACGGGTAAATAGCGTCAATATTTAGGATATAATTAAATGTTTTGCGTAGGTAGTATCTTATCTTCTTAGGGAGCCAGGAAGACCTGGCGACACTTTGACCCTTCAGGATCTTTTGTGCCAAACCCCTGACCACCAACGGTGCCCCAAGCCGATTTGGTGGACTTCACATACGCCTCAGAATTTCTTCTTCGGCATATGCAGGTTTCCTTACGATGTTTTTCCTTCACCGAAAAGCTTGTGGTATTATAAATAAACCGTACTTAAGTTTTGTAAAACTCATTGAGTAGGTAGTAACTGCACAATTGTCAAAGTAAATGCGAACGAGTTGCGGAGCCGCAGTTGCGTGGAACAGAGCGATTGTTTGGAACGCTCCATCTAGTAGTACATAGAGATCGATGACTATTGTGTTGTTTG